>CM056049.1:607749147-608949147 GCA_029574335.1 Rana kukunoris | reverse complement strand
AAAGTGGTTGGTTGCTGCTGCTGCATAAACAATGTGCGATACACATGAATTACCTATAAAATCAAAAAATATGCTGCGCTGCACTAACAGATGAAACATAAATTAAAATGTGACCATTCATCTTAATGAGAACAAAAGTGAAACGTGAATGTCGTGACAAATCCAAAAAATATCACAATTGAATACAAATAATAAAGTCCATGTGTGTCAAACTTGCACCCGAAGTGTGTTTGAAAAAAGTTCTTAGAGTAAGATCAGACAAAGGGCACCTCCACCTCTAATAAAATTGCCTGCTTACCGACTCCCAATGATCTTATTGCTAAGATCACAATCGCATGTAGCTCTATGTTTCTATGGTAGGCTTGCTTCTACTTTGCATCTACTTCAACTCCATACGTAGGTAAACCATACCACGATGCATGCCAGATCCCGGAGTGTAGATAAAAATAAAGAGAAGGCCAAAATAGAGTAGTACCGTAGATAATGGGAAGTTTAATATTAAAAATTACACTCACATGGTAGGTGTACAAAATTAGCGTCTATATTATGTAGCCGGCCGGCTTCAACATTCGCTCGTCCTTCCGGATAGTCGATAGCGGTGACGTCAGCACGCCGCTTTCCCTACGCCGTTTCGTCACAGATGACGTCTTCCAAGGGCACGAGCGGCGCGCTGACTCGCCGCTAATTGTACATTTGCTTGGCCAATCGGACCGCCCAGTTCTGACATCCGGGAATCCGCGATCCTCATCCGCCATATTGGAGATGGGACATTTGCCCTTACTGATTGTAACTCAATAGCGAAATAGTCATATTGGCATTAGATATGACCAGATCACAGGAGGTTGTATATACAAAACATATAATGGGGCTTGTTGCTTGGCCTAAATTAATGGTGAAGATGACACAGGATATAGATCCTATATATATATGTATACGTAAGTATACATAAAATTAAATGGTGATACTAAAATACAGATTACTCCTAATGCGCTATTAAAAATGAAAAATCAATAAATAAAAAAATAAAGTAAAAATAAAAAAAACAATATATATATATATATATATATATATATATATATAAAATAAAGATGAACAGGAAAAAAACTATATAGGGAGACACATAAGATGGATTTATAATTTTAAATGTGATAATTATCAGATTATAGTATATCCATCCTGTGTGTCTCTCTTCATTTTTATTCTTTATTTTCCATTTTTCCTTTTAATAGCTCAGTAGGAGTGTAACCATTTAGTTTGGTCATATTTCACTTTGCAAAGTTTGCCCAATCCAATCACCTCCAACTTGCCCAATTACTTTCGAGGACAATAAAAAATAAATAAAAAATCAGCATATTTGCTTACAAATTAATGGATTATGAAAGTCAACCTTATTCACTAAGCTCTGGGGAATTCCCATGAAAATGGCAACTTCCCTTGCAAAATAAAAAGTCTTTTTTGCCTTTAGTAAATCAACCTCACTATTTGCATGTTATAAGAGATACAACAAGACCAGGGATCATATGGCCCCTTTGTTTATTTTAGTATCCAATACCTTATCACATGGAGGCTCGCTCTCTCATGAGGAATATGTCCGCAGATTCCGGCTGAGCAGGCAGATGACTGGTCCGTGTCCTCTAAACCTATGCAGAGCGGACACAGACACAGAGCGCTCTCCTCTACGGGCAGTCAGATATAAATGGACCATATAAATAAAAATTCAACACGCTTCAGGTTTAGTAACAAAAGGACAGCAGCTAGCATGTATTGCGGGTAACAATCACAAAAAATAAAAAGGAAAATGCAGTGCATATAAAGTATTAACAAAAAAAGGTCCACAGCTCCCGGGGAGCACCCAAGGTGTATAATGCACATGACTTGCAGGTGAAATATTGATCCTCCACCAACACCACAGCAAAACAGGCCTCTTACTCTCTGGGGTAGGCCACTAAATTATAGATGGTCTGTAGCACTCAAGCACCCATCATCTTTCAATCCTGCTCACCACAGATTGCACAAGCACAAATCAAATCCTGTTGTCCCCTCTGAGAGCGTTGCTCCTCAGGTTTAAATGTGCTTTGGAGCCGTCCTGGCTCGTAAGCTCTGCAGGGCAGGATAGTGCAGCATCCAACCTCATCAGCTTTAGGACCGCCTGTCCGTTCACACCTCACTCCCATCCGATCCGATTTGCCAGACCAATGGGAACGCATCCCAATCTGTCTGTTTTTAGCGCACAGGTTCAGGTCGGGTGTCGGTGGGTGTTTACTGACACATGTCTATAAATAAGCCTGTTCATACAGTATATGAGCATATTCTGCTCCAGTTTACAAGTAGATCCAGATTTGTGCAGAGACCAACAAATGGCAATAAAGAATCAATGTTGCATGGTGGGACTTCATTACTTTAAAGCAAGGCTTTTTTTCAGGGGGAACTTGGGGGAACTCAGTTCCACCACCTCTGGCTCAGACCCTTTGGTGCACTTGTAAACACAGAAGTCTAGTTTCTGTGTTTACAAGTGACAGCTTTGTAACCCCCTGAACTCTGCCCTCTGTATGTAATGCAATTCTGGTATTTAATGCCCCTTTAAGACCCTTCAACTGTTTGTGAAATCTGAACGGGTCATGGTTGAGTTCCTGCACCTCTTTTCTGAGAAAAAAAGCTCTGCTTTAAAGGGTGACTAAAGGAAAAAAAAAATTAAGCTAAATAGCTGCCTTTACCTTACTGCAGTCCTGGTTTCATGTCCTCATTGTTCGTTTTTGCTTTGAAGTAGCTGTAATACTTCTCTGATCTCCACACTTCCTGCTTGTCTGGCTCCCTATGAAAAAACTTATGCTAGCTTTTCACTGTGGTTCATGATCAAAGAGGTGTGATTACTATGGGCCAGATTCTCGTACATTTGCCGCTGGCGTAGCGTAAGCCATTTACACTACGCCGCCACAATTTAACAGAGCAAGTGTCGTATTCCCAAAGCACTTGCTCCGTAAGTTGCGGCGGCGTAGTGTAAATGGCTCTGCGTATCCCCGCGTAATTCAAAGGGGGAGGCTTGTATTTAAATTAAGCGCGCCCCCGCGTCAATCGAACCTCAAAAATAGCCCAGTGTGCATGCTCCAGCTCACGTCGGAAAAAACGAATGAAGCCGGCGTGAGCGTCGTTTACGTAAATCCCTATTCGCGAATGACTTAGTAAAACAACTTAACCGACGGAAAAAGACGACGCTGACCCGACGCCATACTTAACATGGCAACGACGGAACTTCGTAAACCTACCCCTCATATAGCAGGGGTAGGTTTACGCTTACGGAAACAACGTAAACGACAACGGGCGGCGTAAAAACGTTCGGGAATCGTCGGATTAGGCTCATTTGCATAGGCAAATGAGAAATCATCGTAAAGGCCACCTAGCGGCCAGCGATGTCATTACATCTACGATCCGACGGTGTAATTGTTTTACACATGTCGGATCTTCACTGTATCTATGCGTAAGTGATTCTAGGAATCACACATATAGATACTCAGGAAAAAAAACAGAGATACGACGGTGTTTCCTACGAAACACCGGCGTATCTCTTTTGAGAATCTGGCCCTATGTGTCTAAAACTCCTCAGAACCAATCAGATTAATTTAAAAACAAACATTGCCCTGTATTTGTTTGTTTTTGTTCTGTGTGTCTCTTTACTTCACAGAAACATGAAACCATTTTTTAAAATGAAACTAAACTGCAGGCACATATGATTGATTTTTATCTGTTTTTAATCATTTTTGAAAGGAATCAGTTAAGTATTATTTCTCTATACCCTGTAAACAGTCATTTTACCAAAATTTTTTTTTTCCTTTAGTGATCCTTCAACTGACAATTGTGTGGTCGTGCAACCCCACAAATAGAGCTTTCTTTTGGTGGTATTTGATCACCTCTGTGTTTAGATTTTTTTTGTGCTATAAACAAAAGCGACAATTTTGAAAAGAAAAAAAAAAAGTGAATTTCTTCTACTTCATATTTTTGGTAAAAAATATCCCAATAAGCCTATATTGATTAGTTTACAAACTATTGGATATATTTATGGAATTTTAATATTTTTTTTACTAGTAATGGCGGGGATCTGCGACTTATAGCAGGACAGCGATATTCGGGGGGAAAATTGGACACTGACACTTTTGAGACTTTTCTGGGGACCAGTAACACAGTGATTGGTGCTCAAAATATGCAATGTCACTGAACTAATGACACTGGCTGGGAAGGGGTTAACATTAGGGGCGATCAAAGGGTTAACTGTGTGCCTAGCCAGTGTTTTACTGTTGAGCGGGAGGTGCTTTTACTAGGGCAAGGCATAGATTAGAGTCGCAGGATCCATCCCTTCTTTACTGACAGAATGGTACTCTGCCTTGCTTATGTAGGCAGATCGCCATTCTCCCTTTGCACTGAATGATCAGTGGGTGTCAGCGGACATCGGGTCTGTGGGACCCGCTGATCAGCTCCTGCAGTGTAGAATCACAGCGGGAGCAATCCATTGGCGTAGTGAACTCGCACCCGATACCCAGAAGTACAGGATCAGGCGGCCACCCTGTAGCAGTAAAACTGCTATAGTGCATCGGGCAACTGATTAAGAGATTGGCATCGGGACCCTATAGGGTCTTCCTCTGCTGCCCTCCTTCTGATATTATTGCTACCTTGCTGTTATTCTGGCTCATTTGCATCATACTTTCCCAGTCATTTATGTGGATCATATTTGCATATTATTCAAATATAAGATGTTCTTTCTTACATATTATTCCACGCAGTGGCGTAGCGTGGGGGGGGGTACAGGGGGTGCAGTGGCCAGTGTAGTGTAGTGGACAGTATAGTATCGTGGTCAGTGTAGTGTAGTATAGTGCTCAGTGTAGTGGACAGGTTAGTTGACAGTGTAGTGCAGTGGACAGTATAGTGGTCAGTGTAGTGTAGTGGTCAGTGTAGTGTAGTGGTCAGTGTAGTGTAGTAGTCAGTGTAGTGTAGTAGTCAGTGTAGTGTAGTGGTCACTGTAGTGGACAGTATAGTAGTCACTGGTCAGTGTAGTGTAGTATAGTGGTCAGTATAATGGTTAGTGTAGTGGACAGTGTAGTGATTAGTGTAGTGTAGTGGGCAGTATAGTGATCAGAGTAGTGTAGTGGACAGCATAGTGGACAGCATAGTGGTCAGTGTAGTGGTCAGTGTAGTGTAGTGGACAGTATAGTCGTCAGTGTAGTGGACAGTATAGTATAGTGGTCAGTGTAGTGTAGTGTGTAATGGTCAGTAAAGTAATCAGGTTGGTCAGTACTATTGTAATGTTGGAAGGGACTCAGGGAGTGTCTAAGTCTGCAGGTTTGGGGGGGTCTGTCCAGCTTTTTGTGACCTTTACACATTTGTCATCAATAATGGGTAGAGTATGGCCCCAGTACACTACTGTAGGAGATGAGTTGAATAAAATAACACAAAGAAAAGTATGCAACAGGCTGTGATCCATCAAATGCAATCAACAACCATTGTTAGAAACTAATGAAACTGTGATTGTTTTCTCTGGAATAATACACTTGTCATGTTATAATTTCTCTCTTTTGGTAACACTGAATCTGCATAGTTCTCTGTGTTTTTATTTTCCCTTGTGAACTGGCAAACATCCTCGTTATGAATGAGTAACTTGTATAGCGCTACAAACGTGAACTAAATCGCCTCAAGGCTTCTGCTCGAGTATTTAAAGTTTTGATTGAAAACGAATCTCCATAAAATGAAATAATACATATATACTATACAGTGTATATATGTGTGTGTATATATATATATATATATATATATATATATATATAGATATATTTATTTTTATTTTTTCCTGAAGAGGATGCACTACGGTGAAGACAAAAGATCATAGCAATTAGGCCCTCCCACAAGCCATAGGAATTGCTGCACAAATAATTTTTATTTATTTTTTTCAAAAAATAGTAAAAAGTTACTGCGTTTATTGGCGTATAACACTCACTTTTTTACCCTGAAAATAGAGTGTAAACTGTGCCTGCGTGTTATACGCAGGGGGCTGTGGAAAGTTTTTTTTCATGAAACGTCCCTCTTAAAATTAGGGTGCGTGTTATATGCCTGGGCGTGTTATCCCCCGATAAATACGGTACATGATAACCAAATTTAGCAAAGTAAGGTAACAGTTTCAGGCTAAAGCGATAACACCCTTCTTCAAACCAAATGCATAAATAACATCAAGATACAAAGACCTCTATATACATTCACATTCATCACCTGGAAACGATTAATCAATATAGCATTCACTAAATAACCATAATTATTCAAATTAGCATAATGATAAAGCGATAAGACCATCAGGTGTAATGAGCCCCCCACACGTCATGAGGATACCAGGGCAGGGCACCTGTTATCAGAAAAAAATAAAAATATATATATATATACTACATTTTTAATTCTAAATCATATAATCAGAGGATATTACTACATATTACAAAAAAATCATAACTACTAACCTATAAAAAAAAAAAAAAACAACACAATTGTACAAAACCCCATTACAGGATTAAATATAGGTCAAAATCTGAGTTTAACCTCTTCGGGCTCAAAGTATCTACATTATGTAACCGAGATACTTCTCATCGATTGTGTGGTATACCATCAATTACTATGTATTTCAGCTGTGATACACGATGTTCCTTTTCTAAAAAAAATCTTGAAGTTTGTCCCTAATAGAATATTTATGCCATGCAACCGTTCCGTAAGCTTCTGAGTAGTCTCAACCGCATATAAAAATCCACATGGGCACTTAATAATATAAACCACATAAGAGGATTGGTATGTATAGTGATCCCTTATTGCTATGCTATAGCCTTTATGTGGATGAGAAAAAGATTGACCTTTTATCATATTAGTACAATGAATACAATTTAAACAAGGGTAAGAACCCTTGTTTTGTGGACCTAAAAATGTAGTTAGTGGGGTCTGTGGTCAGATCTCAACAATTTATTATGTATGGTTCTTCCTCAACGATAAGAAGCTAATAACCCCGCCGCTGTCAAAGTCTGCCCTCAATTTCCTCCAATCTCATCTCACAAGTCTCTGTATCACCTACAATTCTTGATATACGTGTTATTTGACTCAGAGGAATAGATTTAACTACCCCAGGAGGGTGAAAAATAGAATAATGTAATAAATGATTTCAGTCAGTAGGCTTCCCATACAGATCACTAATAATTTGTCCATCATTAATACTAAAACAAGTGTCAAGAAAAGGGACCCCAGTCTTATTGACATACATATTACATTTGAGACCAGGAATGAAATTATTTAAATATGTATTAAACAACATAAAACAATTAATGTCACCCACCCATATCGCACAGGTGTCATCTATAAATCTGTAACAACAGGCACAGTTTTTAGTAAATTAATTACAATTGTGGGGGGGGGGGGGTCTGGTGGGTGACATTAGAACCCATAGATGCAGCGGCTACTTGCAGATAATAAATATCCTTAAAAAGGAAAACATTTTCTTCTAAAACAATTTTTAAAAGTTCTAACAAAAAAGATATCTAAGCTAAATGATATTTTTTTGAATAGCCGGCGGCATGCCTCAATGCCTAATTCATGAGGTAGCTGTATATAATCTAGCCACGTCCCAACTAACCAGAAGAGAGTCATTATCACAATGTACATTTTTAATTTTATCCAAAAAGTGTTGTGTATCTCGTATATATGAATGAGATTATTAGAGGAGTTAAACATTTATCTAAATATTTGACAATAGGCATTGTGACTGACTCTGTGCTGGACACAATCTTATGGCCTGGGAGGTTAAAAGGATCTTTATGTATTTTGTATTTTTTCAGTTTTTTGATAACAGGTGCCCTGCCCTGGAATCCTTATTACACCTGGTAGGCCGCATACACACGATCGAATATATCTGCTGAAACTGGTCCTCAGACCAGTTTCAGCGGACAGATTAGATAGGATGTACGGGCTAGCAGACAGGTTTACAGCAGACAAAAGTTTTAAAGCATGCTTTAAAACTTGTCTGCTGGAAAGTCGTCTGTCAGATATGTCCGCTGGTTAGTATGCCTAACCAGCGGACCGAAATCTCCCGCATGCGTCGAATGGATTCGATGCATGCGTGGAAGTATTTTACTTCCTAGTTCGGTGACGTGGCGGCATCAACGTCACCGCCACGTCACCGCGCTGTCTGTCCATGGGGATTTTGGTTTAATCGTGTGTACACAGATCAAACCAAAATCTCCCAGGAGACATGTCCGATGAAAACGGTCCGTCGGACCGTTTTCATCGGATATATCTCCTCGTGTGTACGGGGCCCTAGTCTCATTGTTTCATCATTATGCTAATTTGAATGATTATGATTACTTAGTGAATGCTATATTTATTAATTGGCCCAGATGATGAATGTAAATAGTATATAGTGGTCTTTGTATGTTGATGTTATTTATGCATTTGGTTTGAAGAAGGGCATTATGGATTTAGCCTGAAACTGTTACCTCAACTTGCATAATATGGCTATTATGTAATTTTTTTCTTTTTTTGAATACATACTTTACTTGTGCAGCAATCCCTCTCTTTTTTCTATATCTACACTTCTCAAAAAAATGAAAAGAACACTTTTGAATCAGAACTCCTGGGATATTGATCTGGTCAGTTAAGTAGCAGAGGGGGAGGGGTGTATACAGAGGGGGTTGTTAAGCAGTTTCAGCTGCTTTGCTGTTAATTGAAATTTACAACAGGCGCACTAGATGGGCAACAATGAGACAACCTCCAAAACAGGAATGGTTTTTCAGGTCAGAGGTGTCTGACATTTTTTTCCCTACTCATCTTTTCTGACTGTTTTTCACTAGTTTTGCATTTGGCTAGGGTCAGCGTCACTACTGGTAGCACAAGGTGATACTTGGACCCTATAAAGTTGGCACAGGCAGTCCAACTCCTCCAGGATAGCACATCAATACGTGTCATTGTCAAAAGGTTTGCCGTGTCTCTCAGCACAGTCTCAAGAGCATGGAGGAGATTCTAGGAGACAGGCAGTTACTCTAGCAGACCTGGACAGAGCCGTAGAAGGTCCTTAACCCATCAGCAGGACCGGTATCTGCTCCTTTGTGCAAGAAGGAACAGGATGAGCACTGACAGAGCCCTACAAAATGACCTCCAGCAGGCCACTGGTGTGAATGTCTCTGACCAAACAATCAGAAACAGACTTCATGGGGGTGGCCTGAGGGCCCGAAGTCCTCTAGTGTGCTCTGTGCTCACTGCTGGACACTGTGGAGCTCGATTGGCATTTTCCATCACTGGTGCCCCATGCTTTCACAGATGAGAGCAGGTTCACCCTGAGCATATGTGACAGACGTGAAAGGGTCTGGAGAAGCCGTTAAGAACTTTATGCTGCCTGTCAGTGATGGTCTGGGGAGGCATATCCATGAAGGGATGCACAGACCTCTACAGGCTACACATTGGCACCCTGACTGCCATTAGGTATCTGGATGAAATCCTTGGACCCATTGTCATCCCTACGCTGGTGCAGTGGGTCCTGGGTTTATCCTGGTGCATGACAATGCCCGGTCTCATGTGGCGAGAGCATGCAGCCAGTTCCTGGAGGATGAAGAAAATGATACCATTGAATGGCCCCATGCTCATTTGACCTAAATCCAAAAGAACATCTCTGGGACATTATGTTTCATCCATCCGGTGTGCCAGGTTGCAGCCAAGTCTGTTCAGGAGCTCAGTGATGCTCTGGTCCAGACCTGGGAGGAAATACCCCAGGACACCATACGTCGTCTCATTAGGAGCATGCCCTGATGTTGTCAGGCATGCATGCAAGCACTTGGGGGGCCATAAAAACTACTGAGGACCATTTTGAGTTGTTGCAATGAAATTTTCACTTTGATTTTGGAGGTGTATTTGCATTCACCCCTCTGTAGGTGGATAATTTTAATCAAATCATGTGCCATCCTTTCATTCCTAACACATTACCCAGAGAGAGAGAGAGAGAGAGAGAGAGAGAGAGAGAGAGAGAGAGAGAGAGAGAGAGAGAGAGAGAGAGAGATTTTTTTTTTTTTAGATAGATAGATAGATAAACACAGTTGTGCTCATAAGTTTACATTCCCTGGCAGAATTTATGATTTTTTGGCCATTGTTTTTCTTTTTTTTCACATATTATTTTTATTAAGTTCCAGGAAAGGGGAGCGGCCAGGTCCTAATAATACAGCAGTAAACATCAAACAATTGAGCCTCACAATAGCATTTCACACTGAGTGGGAAGGTACAATATAACAAGTATTTTAAATGTTAGAAGTCTCATAATTGCACTCTCTTTGAGCATGTCTCTAGTGCTGTAGAGTACGCAGAGAAGATCCTTATAATAGTATAGGGCTACCCCTTCTCATTTCCCTTTTCCTCTTGACCATTTTTCAGAGAATATGAATAATAACACAAAAACATTTCTTTCACTCATGGTTAGTGTTTGGCTAAAGCCATTTATTATCAATCAACTGTGTTTACTGTTTTTAAATCATAATGGCAACAGAAACTACCCAAATGACCCTTATCAAAAGTTTACATATCCCAGTTCTCAATACCGTGTATTGCCCCCTTTAACATCAATGACAGCTTGAAGTCTTTTGTGAATGAGGCTCTTCATCTTCTCAGATGTTAAAGCTGCCCATTCCTATTGGCAAAAAGCCTCCAGTTCCTGTAAATTCTTGGGCTGTCTTGCATGAACTGCACGTTTTGAGATCTCCCCAGAGTGGCTCAATGAGTGGCTCAAGCCAAACACTAACCATGAGTGAAAGAAACGTTTTTGTGTTATCATTCATAGTCTCTGAAAAATAGAAATCCAAGCCAAGAAATCATAAATTCTGCCATGTAAACTTATGAGCACAACTCATATATCTATCTATAAATATAAATATATATATACTGTATATATTATAAATGTTATATTGGCTTTTTTTAAATTTGAAATATTCTTGTGAAATTGCCCTGTTCTGTAAGTAATGGCATAATTTTACATAAGATCAGAATTAATATTTTCGTTTTGCACATGAGAGCACATTGCACATAACATTGTCAAATTGTTTGGATAAAAACAAAATAGAATTTGGTATACTGTAACGTGCTTCAGATCTACAAGACAATGGTTGAGTTAAAGAAGCGCCTGTTCAAACTAAGAAAATACTTTTGTTCCCTTTACATTTGCCAAACTATTGAAGGGAGCTTACATTATGTAATTAATTGCAACCTCAAGAGATACCAACTGCTCCTTATATATACAAGTTTAAAATGGTTCATTGTCCTTAGTCCAGATGTTCATTGACAACATATAGTTATAGTCTGTCACTATTTAAAATACAGGACATATAGCTAACATTTTCCTTTATTTTTGTCTTTTACGGTTATATAACATTATATTTTATAACTCAAGGTTTACTGTATAATATGATTCATATGCTATTCACAACATTATACACGTTGAAATGTATCATGTCTGTTATCAATAAAACTTGATACAAAACTAAGAAAATAGTTGTAACGGACAGTTATGCTTTAAAATGCCCTGCTCAACTTACTGACCAGCCTGTAACCAACCAAAATATCCTATCCAACAGTATGCATTAAAAACAGGGGTTTAGTCTGCACAAATTTGCAAATACAAAAGGCTGGTTGTTAAAGAGGGGGTTCACCCTAAAATTTTTTTATTTTTTTCTGTGCTGTACTTACAGTTTAATCCGTTTTTTTTCGTTTCAGACTCCGGGCAGGAAATAGGCGTTCCTATCAAGAGGGGAACATGATTGACGGCCGGCTATGGCGCGTCACGCGTTCCGAAAATAGCCGGAGTAGGACTCGGCTCTTCATGGCGCCTGCGCACAGACTAGGAGCTGACTGCGCAGGCGCCGTGAAGAGTCCTACACGGGCGCCTGCGCAGTTAGCTCCTAGTCTGTGCGCAGGCGCCGTGAAGAGCCGAGTCTATTCCGGCTATTTTCGGAACGCGTGACGCGCCATAGCCGGCCGTCAATCATGTTCCCCTCTTGATAGGAACGCCTATTACCCCGCGGTAACCTGAAACAAACGAATAGATTAATCTGTAAGTACAGCGCAAAAAAATAAAATATAGCCATACTGTAGCTGACGCTAATATGCAGGATGGCATGGTACATAGTTGTTTTTTAGGGTGAACCTCCGCTTTAAGTTGAGCAGAGAATTTCTTTGGTTTTGTTTTGCATATATCGCCCTTCCATGTGCTTCTTTCTGCAAATGCCAGTTATAGGTGGGGGCAGGGGCCATTTGTTTGTACAGTTATGCTTTAGCAGGATGGTTCTGAATTGATCTGAGAATCAAATGTATTTGAAAGCATAGCTCCTGTACAAATAAAACCACTCAATGAACAAAGAGCAGCCTTCGTGGAGTGTGAAATCATCTGTCAACAGATGTTTGGGATCTATTGTACAAGTTACTTGTAACAGCAGGTGCTGCTGAAAGATACAGAATAGAGTGGACCATCTGAACCTGGGGGCATGCATGAATACTCAGTAATTCACAGAGGTCTGACATCCTGAATGAGGAATAATACATTTGTGTCACAATAAATATTCAAGCATGACAAGCTTGGTAGCTCACTAACTTACACCTTCCAATGGTTCCTTGTGAACCTTATATTCCATTGTCCAGTGATGGTAATTATTATAAGTTTGGATAATAATCAAATCGTGAATGGGCTACAAGTGTCACAACAGACAACACTGAGATCCCAAAGTTGTCAAATTCTCAATATTCCAGTTGGGAATTTTATTCTTGATACCCAATGCATATAAATATCTTGAGGAACAGTTTTATAATTCTTAGTGCATCGTAAAGTGTATGCATTATAGGTACTTAAGTCTCCAGATGCCATCTACCCAAACTGATCTTTTTGCTTTCAAGTTGATGGGGACAGCCTGTGCCTAAAATTCTGCACTTTCAGCACTGCAAGTTTTTTTGCATTTTTTGCTAATTGTTGTTTATTGCTTTTTGCATCAAGCTGAACTCTGACAATCAGCAGTAGCTTGTTTGGGAAGAAACAATCATTAAAGTGATGGATGCTAGATCTTGAAATTATAAAGTCATAAAGGTATCATAGTATATGCAGACTACATCCTATACCAATAACAATATGAGTTGTTCTGGGTACATTCCATCTTTCATATCTTAGCTATTTGTACATACAGTACTCACCCTTGACTGTGATGGCTGTCCTCATACTCAAGGCCCTCTTCACCAATATCAGGCAGGGTAAACAGCATGGACTTGGTGTTCCAACCAGAAACTGAAGACTCCGGAATATGCCTTGGTGATCGATTGGAGTGGTTAGATTGACTTGTGGTTATTACTGGATTGCTAGCTGGGCGAACCAGGATAGTAGTCAGCGTTGTTGGGGATGAAGTGGTCGCCTGGGGCCCTGTCCATTGTTCCTCTTGAACTTGTTGTAATGGTGGTAACACGCTAGCAGCAGTTGAGTTTAAGGTTTGGGGTTTTGTTGAATGAGATGGGCTACTTGGTGCAGATATCCCATTTGTATAAATGGTGGACTTTCCAGAGGGAACTCGAGAAAGGGAAGAAGCTGAAGTACTAAGAATATGCAAAGGAGAAGGTGGTGCAGAAAGTAAAAGGAAAGGCGTTTTTGGAGCCAAAGAAGTTGCAGTAAATCCTGAGGAGTTGACAGTGTTGGAACCTTGAGAAAATGGGTTGCTGCTTGGCCCAGAATTTAAAGGAGAAACTGATGATTTAAAAAATTTAGCAAATACAGTTCCCAGATCCAAAACTGCCACCTTCATGTCTTTTCAGCTGGCAATAAAAATATAAAAGTCTGCAAATACAGGTAAGTAAATTAGGAAAAACTGTATTAAAGTTCTGTAAAGTCCTGCTCATCCCCACCACCAAAACGTAACTGTCGGGGATGGAATACAAAGGGAAATATCTGAAAGTAAATACTGTTACGAAAAAGCCTAATTTCTTTCAAATGCAATGAAGCCAGTGCAATCACTACATCTACAAAGTCTCTAGTCCACAGATGTACAGCTAAACTTACTACAAAGCTTGTACTATGAGAAGGAAAACTGCATATGTGGAATCCCGACAGAAAGGAGAAAGCTGCGTGTTTATGTCTTGATTCAGTGGCTTGGAGCAGCTGACATAAGAGTAGAAGGGGCGGGTGGTTGCTATGATAAACAAAAAAGGGAGAGACCTGTGACTGGGCCTGTTCAGCTCAGAGGCTTGGAAGCTTTCACCCTGAGAGACAAGGAAGAAAACAGATTAGTCACAGTATTGTACGCACAGAGCCAACCAGAGCTCAGACAAAGACAGAGGGGCGATGGACAGATTTACCTGGCTGCTTTAAAATTCAAAAGGAAGTTGCTTATTGTATAGTGCAAAGAAGAGCAAGGATGTGCAAATATGAACTAACTGTGATCATTATTCTTTCACCGATCATACAATAGTATGCTAAAAGAAAATTGTTTGCAATGGGCCACTGCATTCTACTCTTTGTCAATCCCAAATTGGGACTCATTTATAACAGAAACTGCAATTTTGACTGCATGTTTATATGCATTTAAAGCACGTTTGACGTGTGCTTGCTGAACACTTGATGTGCGCTTGAATGCATTTGACATGCGTTTTGAGCTGCATTTGCAGTGCATTTTTCTATACGTTTTTGGGCCTGGCATTCATGGCTTAAAGTGGCATGGTGTGTTGCATTTAAAGCGCGTTTGTAGCGTGCAAAAATGCAGCATGCTCTACTTTTTTTATCTGCACTAAACTGCCTGGCAATGATGTAAAATATGCCCATAGGATTACCTTGATTTTGAGCTGCCTATGCATTTGGAGTGCAGTTCAAAATGCATCCAACTGCATTTGGTGTGAAAGGACCCTTACTGTATAAGGTGCAATTGCCTCTTGAATGGGTGTCTTTGCCATAGGATGGAGGTAAGCAGTCTGTGGTTTCCCTGCTGTTTGGGAATTAAAGGAACACTAAAGGTTCGTTTTTTATTAGATGAATTGATTGCTGTAAGCTAGAGCATTTAAATATCACTTACCTCGTGTTTCCTTTTGACCTCCAAAATACAGTAATCCATGTTTGAAAATGCCATTTCCTGTCTCTCCTCTTCTTGCTTTCCACCAGCACCTGAACTGTTTTGCATGGTGGAAAGCAGAATGTGCTCACCCCTCCCTATGACTACAGCCCTGCGTGAGGATGCTCTCTTATCCCTCACAGGCATGGAGGCTAAGCCTAATGGGAACTGTAGTTCCCATTAGGCCATGATGTAGCAAGAATGAATGTGCACCGCAAACCAGGAAGTCAGTGAGAATAACGATTCAGGAGTGACAGAGGTGAATAAAACAGCTCGATTTCAACAGGTATCAAACTAGTTATACTGCAAAACATTACTTTTTACTTTATCAGCTACTGTCAGACTTTAATTTAAGAGGAAAATATTTTTGTCTTTACAACCCCTTTAAAGTCTTAGCAAGCTTGTGTGCTGGTACTTGTAGTACCAACACAGCTGCAGAGCCAATAGATCCCTTTCATTTTTTCCAGTGGCTCCTAAAAAAAATACGCTCAAGTTCTCAAACTCTCTAGCTCTCTCATCACCTGCTCCCATGCTTGTCTCCAGGACTTTTACAGAGCCTCTCCAAGCCTATGGAACTCCTTGCCCCAATCTCTCCGTCTATCTCCTTCTCTATTAGCTTTTAGATAATCCTTGAAAATCCTCCTCTTCAGAGAAGCCTACCCTACCCACACCTAACAACTGTATTTTCATTTGAGTCCATATGATCATCCCCCACAGATAACTACCCTTTGTTCCACTTCACCCTCCCTTCTAGATTGTAAGCTCTAACAAGCAGGGCCCTCTGATCCCTCCTGTATTGATTTGTATTGTGACTGTACTGTCTTCCCTGTAGTAAAGCGCTGCGCAAACTATTGGCGCTATATAAATTCTGTATAATAATAATAATATTCTGCTGCTGGTCTCAGATTATGTTATACTGTATATACCTACCCAAATAGAAATAAGGAAGCTGCCATTACTGAAATGTTTATGCATGCTCCAGGGCTGTCACCCTGATCCTTATTCCACTAGTTTGCAAGTCACTGACCTGGAACAAGCACCTATCCAGTGCAGTGTCAGGACACCAGATATGCACATACTGCTATGTTCCAAGACAGAAAAATCACCAACCTGACATGCTACTTTAAAAACAGAATTAAAGTGATACTAAAGTTTTTTTTAAATAACAAACATGTTATACTTACCCACTCTGGGCAATGTATTTTCACAGAGAAGCCCCCGATCCTCTTCTTCTCGGGTCCCTCGCTGGTGCTTCTGGCTCCGCCCCCTTGACTGGTGCCCCCAATAGAAATCCACATTGCTATGGGGGCACTGGTGCATGCTCGCTCCCAGGCCATAGGACACATAGAGCCATGGTCCAACCCCACCCCGCCCTCTCCACATTTGCTCCCACTTCTCAGCCAATGAGAAGAGAGAGATCCAGGACAGCCGAGGCTTCAGTGCACATTGCTGGATCGAGAGTGGTCTCAGGGGAGTTTTGGAGTGGGGAAGGGCTATGAGGGGAGCAGCACACAGAAGGTTTTTTACCTTCATGCATAGCATGAGCAAAAGGGAGAGTATAGCCTCATGTAAAAATAAATTATAGGAGATAAAATTGTACCATCATCCCAGTTATGTTAGAAAAGGGGAGAGTGGGGGTGAGGGGATAGTAGCTGAAGCTAAACCCAGAACTCCCCACTCGGTTGGGTTGGTGGGGACTATTTCGGTACAAATAAAATATGGTTAACAAAATATTATAAAACATATTTTTATTATTGTAAAAACAGTTTGTCCATAAAATTGCAAAACAAACAATTAATTGTACACATCAATGATTGGTCATGGTCGACTAGTTTCGCGGGAATTGAAATACCGCTTCATCAGGACAGCCAATCCTATGAGTCAATTAAAAGTGTGCGGGGGCCGGACAGCTAGGAAGCTTTCCCCCACGGCGGACAAGGGGATAATTGGCGTGGAGATCCCAATGGGACATTGTGAGCGAAGGGGGGGGTCAGGTGGCAGAACGGCACGACAGGGACTGTGGGCTGGTGCGATAAAGGTGGGGATACACAAACGGGCACATGAATAGGCTGGTCCAATTGCCTGGTAAAAAACCAGGGTAGTGTCATCCAGGGGAATATCCGTAATGGTGGCACAATGCATGGTAATGCATGGACTAGAAGGTACAGTAAGCCCCCGGGAGGAGCCCCAAAGTAGTACCAGACTGAGTCCTGGTCTGTCCGTGCCTAACCAGCGGACCGCAGATGGACAGATCCACGCAGGACTATACATAGCATTCATATGTACTGCATTTTTCTCAATAAACTGTTTAGCCTTTACTGCGGCTCTGCATTGTTTTGACTGGAGGCTCCACATCCTCATTGAGTTTCGTATAGTGCTCCCTGCATCTCTCCTACCCTATTCACTCACTCCATGTGTTTTCATGACGGCTACATCGCATAGGCTCTGGGGCTCTGGGGCGCCTGGATCATTGTGTTGTTTTAGTCTTCTCATCCTAGTTACACTTTGATAATTAAAGGCTGAGCTTAACGTGTTTTATCTTCTTCTGACATTTCACTTATTTATTGCAGCTCAGCACTTATAGTGGGCGTATCCGTATTAGCACTGTCTACAATAATCATTTATAAACCTAGTAGGTGTCAAACTTGAATTTCAAGTTTGAATACACATCATAACTGGACACGTTTTTGAAACACATCAAACACTTACAGCGTATACAAGTAACACCTTTGTCTGGTCAAGCTCGTCCACACAGGAGATTTTTTTGTTGCTATGGTTTTTCTGATGGACAAATGGATGAAAGATACAATATTGTCTAAAAAGGTGCTAATGAGCATATAAGGGGGCTTTCAAAGAGAACCATTGTATCTGTGTAGTTCTTTACCAGTGCCACACATCACCATCAGGCAGCTCAGTATGGGAAATGTGTAGCTGCATTTTCTGATTCTTTGAGCTTGGGTTACAAAGGAAAAAAAAAACATTTCCATTTTACCTGAAATTTTACTGTAACATTTCTAGTTTATGCATAAGGATGAGGTATGCAGCCCAGGAAGTTCAAGTACTGGAAAATTTATGGTGAAATTCGCCATTACCAGATTATTATTTTTTGTTACTGTGGCCAAGAGAGTTAAAATGGCCAACAATCAAGGCTTTGGTATGTGCCAGCCCCATCACTATAAAAAGGTGGGTTCCCAGAAACCATTTGTAATTGTGTTTTTGAGCACTGTAGGGTGAGCTGACAGTCTAGGTAGGTGGAATTAATGTGCTTTTATGTGTGTGTTAGCAACAACTGTATTTACTGTTTAGCTACTGCCCCCCCCCCCCCCACTGCAAATTAGTTTTTGTTTTTTGGTTTATTTTTACTTTTTCTTAGCTTTTTTTAAAACATTTTTTGCTAGGTTAAAATGGGTTGGGATGAACATTTTACAGTTTATTTTTTGGGGAGAGGTATATTTTATTTTCTGTTGCTATGGCCTGTACTGTTTCAATGTGCACCATGTATACTTGTTGCTGACCCAGACAAAGCTTGACTCTGTTTGCAACAAGTCTCCATATACTTGTGCATTAAAGGGGTTGTAAAGGTTATTTTTTTTATTTTCTAAATATGTTCCATATAGTGCTAGTGCTAGTTGGTCCACTTAACTTTTCCTTCTAAATGTTTTTTTTCTTTGAATTTCTCACTTTCTGTTTCTCCTCAGTAAGCTTGCCCCCATCTTCTGAGCTGGGGGTTAGTCAGCGTGCTCGCCCCCTCCCTTAGGACTACATCCCTGCAGGGAGATGCTGTGAAAACAGCATTCAAACAAATTTGGTGCAGGGTTCCCCTAATATCCATACCAGACCTGAAGGGCCTAATATGGAATTTGGGGGGGACCCATGCGCTTTTTTTTGGTTCAGGTTTCCCTTAAAGGAGTTGTAAAGGTAAAAAAAAAATCCCTAAATAGCTTCCTTTACCTTAGTGCAGTCCTCCTTCACTTACCTCATCCTTCGATTTTGCTTTTAAATGGTCTTATTTCTTCTGAGAAATGCTCACTTCCTGTTCTTCTGTCTGTAACTCCACACAGTAATGCAAGGCTTTCTCCCTGGTGTGGAGAAAGCCTCTTGAGGGGGGAGGGGGCGCGCAGGAGGGTCAGGATGCTCTCTACTTTGCAGATAGAGAAAGGAGCTGTGTGTTAGAGGGCGTCCTGACACTCCTGCTCGCCCCTCCCCCTCAAGAGACTTTCTCCACACCAGGGAGAAAGCCTCGCATTACTGTGTGTCTTTACAGACAGAAGAACAGGAAGTGAGAATTTCTCAGAAGAAATAAGGACATCTAAAAGCAAAATCAAAGGATGAGGTAAGTGAAGGAGCACTGCACTAAGGTAAGGAAGCTACAGTATTTAGGTTTTTTTTTTTTCACCTTTACAACCCCTTTAATATTCATGGACTGGGGGGGGGACCCTGACGTTTTTTTCAGTGACTTTGATCTGTATTGCCGGGACCCGACAATTCATGGATAGCCTTTTTTTCCTTTAGAAATTACATTTTGTGCAGGTACAGTTCTAAACACGGGAAACATGCGCTACTTTACAGGCATACTCTCAGGCACCTGCTGATATGGGAAGAAGGCTCTTGCGTGCGCGCTGCTGTGCAGAATAGGCAGCAGTATCCACCTGTGCGAATCGAATGCGCGCGCGTGCACGTTAGCGCTACTTGCCGCCATTATACCTTTAACCACTTGAGATCCACGCTATGGACGAAAGACGTCCACAGCGCGGCTCTTAAGTGCCGAGTGGACGTCTTTGGACGTCCTGTTGTTTACATTCCCCGTGCGTGCCGCTGTGGGGAAACAGTGTCGGCGCATCGCTGGGAAGCCGGTGCGTGTGCCTAGCAGCTGCGATGTCCGCCGGGTACACGCAATTGGCTGTGACAGCAGGACGTGGAGCTCTGTGTGTAAACACAGAGCTCCACGTCCTGTCAGGGAGAGAGGAGACCGATGCTGTGTCCCTTGTACATAGTGACACAGCATCGGTCATCTCCCCCAGTCAGTTCCCTCCCCCCACACAGTAAGAACACACCCAGGTAATACATTTAACCCCTTCCTCACCCCCTAGTGTTAACCCCTTCCCTGCCAGTCACATTTATACAGTAATTAGTGCATTTTTATAGCACCGATGGCTGTATAAGTGTCAATGGTCCCAAAATTGTGTCAAAAATGTCCGACAGGTCCGCCGCAATATTGCAGGCCTGACAAAAAATCGCAGATCGCCGCCATTACTAGTAAAAAAAAAAAAATCATAAATCTATCCCCTATTTTGTAGGCGCTATAACTTTTGCGCAAACCAATCAATATACGCTTATTGCGATTGTTTTTAACAAAAATATGTAGAAGAATACGTATCGGCCTAAACCGAGGGAAATTTTTATTAAAAAAAAAAAATTGGGATATTATAACAAAAAGTAAAAAATATTGTGTTTTTTTTTTCAAAATTTCTGTCTTTTTTTGTTTATAGCGCAAAAAATAAAAATCGCAGAGATGATCAAATATCACCAAAAGAAAGCTCTATTTGTGGGTAAAAAATGATAAAAATACAATTTGGGTACAGTGTTGTATGACCACGCAATTGTCATTCAAAATGCGTGAGCGCTGAAAGCTGAAAATTGGTCTGGGCACGAATGGGGTTAAAGTGCCCAGTAATGAAGTGGTTAAAAAGCCAGCAGCTGCAATGATGCATTGCTGTTTGATCTGCAACTCTGTACCAGTAATCTGCATACCTGTTTATCCGTTACATGTACCGACCCAGCTCTGCTTGACCATCCGATATATTTTCAATCCCGATGGAAGCTGACAGTCCAATGGAGGAAAACAGAGGATCAAACATACATTCCAGGGTAATCAGGAGAATTAGACACTCTTACCGGATTCGGTGGACACACTGACCGGTGGTAGTATGTCAAATGGGCCAAGGATAGATCCTCAGTTGAAGCGCCCTATAGCTCGAAACATGTAGGGTACATGGCCTGCAGCCACTTATCCATTCACCGCGCTTTATTTATGTGATCACCTGTACCTGTTCTTTCATCTGGCTTGTACTCTGTATATTATTATTTTTATTTTTTATGGTATTGTTACATACCTGCTTTTATTATTAAAGCCGCCATACCCTATCATTCAGGTTTTAACCGCACTATGTGGAGCCTCCTTCTATTTTTTTCATGTGCTTCCATATGATTTCAAACTTCATGAGGAACTTCCCTGCTATCCTGGAAGGGTGATACCTAAGAAATTTGGAGATTCCTGGAGATGTCACCGGATGTGTCTTACATGAACCACACCAGACTGAGGATCTATCCTTGGCCCATTTGACATACTACCACCGGTCAGTGTGTCCACCGAATCCGGTAAGAGTGTCTAATTCTCCTGATTACCCTGGAATGTATGTTTGATCCTCTGTTTTCCTCCATTGGACTGTCAGCTTCTATCGTGATTGCTCCCACCGGACTCTTTTCTAGTATTACATTGTTAATACTACCTGGACTTACCTTGGGTCTTTGTAGGCTTTAAGGTGCCCCATCTTCACCACATACGGTCTCTGGTTGGACTGTTTTTTGATGTGCATCTACCACATTTATCACTACATGTTTATGTTCCACAATATATTATATATCATCATTTATACATTTTGGTTCAGAGATATACTCCCACATTTGTGTGATCTGGGTATGTCTTCATAGCCCCACATTTTTTTATTTTTTATATGTTTATTTCGATTTGTCTTATCGTTGATGTAGGCTGCTTCTACACTTATAATTTATTGTTCTAGTAGCGCAACTTTATCTTCACTTTTTCATATTTTCAATCCCGACCTTGGCTTGCTTTGACCCTTCTCAGTCTTCTATTAGCCTACCTGCTGCCAGACCTTGCCTGTATCTCTGACCATACTTTACTCTCCTGTATCCAACCATCTGATTACCTGCTCCGACCCAGCCTGTCTGACCCTGCTACTGTCTGCTGCTCCGTGATACACCCAACCCGGTTTGTCTCACCCTGCTCCAGCTTCTTGCTGTTCCTGTACCTGCCAGCTCCTGGGTCGCTGACCTACAACCATCTCTACTGCTGCCTACAGTTCCAGCCATCCCTGGAGGATCATCATCCTGCCACTGTGCCAGGCTACTACAACTACCCCAGGCACTCCTACCTCGCTGCGCTCTTGAGATCACTGTCCCCACTCCAGTGACTCCTGAGGCAGGGCTGTAAGAGAGGTCTTCTGCTGCAAATCAGGCTCTTCTAGCAGGCACTCTTTATACCTAACACATACTATACACACCTCCCAGGTACGAAATTTTAAGAAATATTTAACTTTTATTGTTTCACTTTAAGCATTATTAAAATCACTGCTCCCGAAAAAAGTCTCTTTAAAAACTTTTTGTTGCATTGATACATGTCCCCTGGGGCAGGACCCAGGTCCCCAAACACTATTTATGAAAATAACTTGCATATTAGCCTTTAAAATTCACACTTTTTTTGCGGCTTTTCGAATTTTCCACGAACCCTCCAAATTGTTCGCTGTTCGCCGAGCGAGCAACTCATGTTCGACTCGAACATAAAGCTCATTTCTAGTTCTGCACTTTCAACATCTCCCCTTCTCCACAACATTCTTCTGCAACATCTGTTGCAACATCTGTGGCCCCTAGTGACAGGAAGGGGACTCTCATAAAGGGAATAAAAATCCTCAAGTATAATTAAAGGCAAAACGTTTTTCTCGTTTTGGATAGAGTGAAGAGGGATTAGAACCCCTGTAAATTTTTAAAGCTGTCTGTGCCCCCGGTAAGGAGATTCACCCTCTTTATTTGTTCTATATATATATGAAATTTTGGGTTGTCCCCAGAAAAGTAATAGGAGGAAATCTTCCAATGGGGACACTAGTTATTGTGACCCTGGGGTTGCCCAAGGGATTCCTTTATTTGCATGGATTTTCTCTCACTTTCTGTTTGGCTATAGGACAAGACACAGGAGGGAAATCTCTAAATTGGGACACGGCAAAAAAAATCTGACGAAAAACAGGTTTTGCCTATATTTCTACTTTAAAGTGACTGTAAAGCTTTCTTTTTTTTCACCTTTTTTCACCTTAATGCATCCAAATAATCATAATTTGAGCCCAAATAATTTGATGTGTACCAACATCAGAAATCAAAATGTAATTCCCAAAAGTTTGATAATATCACTATTCTACACTCCACAGAGAACCACCAAATATCAAGAAGAAAAACTCATGGGGACAAGGTGTTTTTTGGGGGACCTCAAAGCACTCTTCCCGTGTTGAGGGCATGTGGTCTGGTATGGTTCAGGAGGAGGGGGATCTCTCTCGTCCCCCCTTTTTCTGCGGTCTGCTTGGTTGCATGCTCGGATAAGGGTCTGGTATGGATTTTGGGGGGCACCAACGCGCCATTTGTTTTTCAAATTTTGGTGCAGGGTTCCCCTCAACATCGATACCAGACCTGAAGGGCCTGCTATGGATTTTTTTTGGGGGGGCCCACGCAATGTATTCTTTATTTTGATGCAGGCTTCCCCTTATGGACTAGTAGGGGGAATCTACAATGTATTTTTCATTGATTTTAACTCTATATTGCCAGGAACTGGCAATTCATTACAGCCACACACAATTTGGAATTAAATATTTTCCTTTAGAAATGTCATTTTGCTGTAATAAACACGGGAACAGTGCGCTACTTTACAGGCACACTAGAAACACCCCCCAGGCACGATATTTAAAGGAATTTTCAATTTTCATTGTTTCACTTTAAGCATTATTAAAATCTCTGCTTCCGAAAAAATGGCTGTTTTAAAAACGTTTTTTTTTTTTCAATTGATACATGTCCCCTGGGGCAGGACCCAGGTCCCCATACACTTTTAATGGCAAAGAACTAAGTCTTAATTGGACTTAATTGGGCGCTATTTTCTGGGACTGCAGGATCATTTATCGGCGCTATAGTAAATAACCCCCTTTGTATCGTATGTATTATTGGTACCCTGGCCCCCCACCCACAGTCCCGTCCCAGCCAGCATAAAAACTTTCTGACTGGCTCTGTAGCCACAGTTATGAAGAAGGAGTCAACCTGTATGCTCTGAAACGCATCACCACCTCCTCTGACATCACATTCAGGTACCTGCATTTCAAGCTGGTCCCGGCAGCATGGCTGCTCTTCCTGGATTCCAATACACAGCTCTCCACCGCTGGCCGGTTGGAATACATCTTACAGCTGCTATATCTTAAAGGAAATCTCCTGCTGGACGTCTTATACATACTGATGAGCCTGCATACTTTTAATGTCTTGTAAGTGTTTTTAATCTTCCTTTGACAATTAAAAGGCTTGGTTTTATTGCACTTGGAAGCACCCTCCTTTTTTTTTAATACGGCTCCTAATATGTAATAAATGACCCATGGCTTCTGTACTGTTTTCTTCAATACAGAACAATCTCACTTAAAATCTTTATTGAAGCAAGCCCACTTTGTTTACTTCAATCAGAACTATCAATAAAGGCAAATAAGATGGCTAGTAAGGTGGATAAACAGATGTGCTACTTTTATGAGACTTTAGGAACCAATCCTATTACCCATCAGGAACTGAAATCTAGTTATTTCTCGTTTCTCTTCCATCTGGCTCCAGGGTGTACTCACACCCTGATGTAAGAGGCACAAAAATTCCCTAATGTGTTTCCTTTTATTTATATCACACTGCAGGCTCTAATGCTGCATACACACGACCGTTTTTCGGGTTCTAAAAAATGTTTTTTCTTTATGTCATTAAAAACGATCATGTGTGGGCTCCAGAGCATTTTTCACAATCTAAAAAATGGGCATTAAAAATTTTGAACATGCTCTATTTTTTAACAACGTTTTTAACGTTGTCATTTTTAATGTTGTAAAAAAACACGCATGCTCAGAAGCAAGTTATGAGACGGGAGCGCTCGTTCTGGTAAAACTAGCGTTCGTAATGGAGTAAGCACATTCATCATGCTGTAACAGACAGAAAAGGGCAAATCGTCTTTTACTAACAGGAAATTAGCAAAAGCAGCCCCAAGGGTGGCGCCATCCGAATGGAACTTCCCCTTTATAGTGCCGTTGTATGCGTTGTACGTCACCACGCTTTACTAGAGCCTTTTTTTTTCACGATCGTGTGTAGGCAAGGCTGTTTTAATGACCAGGTTGAAAAAAACGTTGTTTTTTCTAGACCCTTAAAAAACTTAATTTTTTAGAAGCCGAAAAACTGTTGTGTGTACGCGGCATAAAAGGTAGAGTGGATTCCATATACAAAATTCTACTCATAGTGTTTGTTATTATTTGTAAGGTGTAAGTTTTGATGTGTTGCATCCACAATGAGGGGGTTTTGAGTATATAAAGCAAAAACGGCAATATCAATCATCTATTGCAAATGGAAATTGCAACTGCTTTTTACCTGGGCCCCTGGAGAGAAAGCTTCAGCATTTCTACATACACCAGTATATTTACCAATACCTCTAATACTTTTTTTTTTTTTTTAACAGAAAGAAAGATACAGTAGCAAGTGCTAAGAAGCAAATATATTAGTACAGCTCTGGCACAGAAAAACAGAAGGAGAATTTACGAGTCACACTGCAAACGCTCAACACATTTGGATGAAAAAGAACAACTTGTAACTGCTCTTCAATGCTTCCTATCATGTCATTCAATGACGTATCTTGTCCAGTCCAGTATAAAATAATACAATAATAATTTAAAAAGGGAAATGATAATAAAACAGGAGTTCTAAGGAAAATATAAAAAACACAAAAAAATAATAATCTAAAAGTATAAACTCTTCTCGCTAGTGACACATTTTTTTTTATTATCATTTTTGTATTTATTTCTATTGGTTGAACTAGGTTGACTTGTGTCTTTTTTTAACCTATGTGACAACATTTAAAAGATGCAATTCTTTTTTTCTTTCTTCGTATGGGTTCCTTTAAGTTAGTCATAATTCAGTGGCATCACTATTGTTGTAAGAGTCCCTGGTGAGCAATTGTCACATCTGTTGCTCACAGGAAACGCTTTTTTACCAAACGGTGTATGACATGCATGCTAGAAAGATGCAGATCACACGTGTACTGAACACGTGTGCTCCGAGAGCAAGAAAGAACATTCTACTAAGATATAAAGGGGAATATGAGCTGGTGGTATCATGTAAAGGTTAATCCAATCCCTCTAATTAGAAAACCATCACATATTAACTAGTAATTAAAACCAGTGTCATCACAGATAATCTGTAATCAAATACAGTAAAACCTTGGACTGCAAGCATAATTCGTTCCAGAAACATGCTTGTAATCCAAAGCACTTGTATATCAAAGCGAAATAATGGAAACTCAAATGATTTGTTCCACAACCATTTATTCATAGGTCCTTCAGCTAATAGTCCATATACAAAAATGTTATTAATGTGACCAGGTTATGTTAACATCAACAAATTTCAGCCTCCACAAGGGAATTGGAAGCAAAATCCAGCAGGAGCTACAAAGTATAAAAGAGAAGAGAGGCCCAGGGGCAGACTGACCATTGAGTCATGCCACTAGGGGGCCCCATCAGGGTTGCCAGGCTCAGTAAAACCAGGGACAGTATGTAAAAATCTGTGTTTTTTTTTACATCTGTCCCTGATATGTCCAAAACTGACATGCTTTTCATGTGAAAATCCAGAGATTTTAGCTTCCCCGCCTCTTCACTGCCTCCTGGCGTGGTGGCCATCTGTAAGCCCGGGGGCCCCATAATCTTCTATTGCCCGGGGGCCCCATGAGTTGTCAGTCCGCCCCTGGAGAGGCCCCTAAGTGTAGCAATATGGTGCTAAATGTTGTACCTTCATTAAATGTAACCATATTGCTACACTTAGAGGCTCCTCTCTTCTCTTTTATACTCAGTTGTGAAATTACGCTACTCTTATATCAAGACATTGCTTGTATATCAAGTCAAAATGTATTAAAAAATGTTGCTTGTCTTGTAAAACGCTCTCAAACCAAGGTTTTACTGTATACAAGAAAACATTTAAACTATTTCTAACACACCTGAGATTTAGGATGCTGAATAAAGTGAATTAAAACAAACGTTAAATTTTCAGGTTTTCCATCTACTTTTTGAAACCAGGAGCATAGCAATTTAAAGGAGTTGTAAAGATTTTTTTTTTACCTTAATGCAATCTATGCATTAAGGTGAAAAAACATCTGATGATGCCGGCCCCCCATGAGCCCCCGTTTTACTTACATACTTACCCCTCAAAAGTCCCGCGCTCAGTCCCGAGATCCTCTTCGCCTGGCCGCTAATTGTTTAGAGCGGATGGATTGAGAGTAGTGTAGCCATTGGCTGGCGCTGCTGTCAATCACATCTAGAGACGCTGCGCCGAGGCCGAGTGATACAGTGAGCGGCTATTGCCGCTCGCTGTATAACGGGAGCGCCCACAAGGACTCATCACCATGCAAGCTCTCTCGCATGACTGTGGTGAGTTCTTGCGGGGAGGACCAGAGACAGCCGCCGAGGGACCCCAGAAGATGTGGATCGGGGCCACTTTATGCAAAACCAACTGCACAGTGGAAGTAAGTATAACATGTTTGTTATTTTAAAGAATTTTTTTTTTTTTTCCTATAGTAACCCTTTAAGAGAAGCAGATGTTGTTTCAGAAATGCAAAAAGCTTTCAAAGTGTAGTTTTTATTTTAGTGTAGAATGGATCGCTGGGTGTTCATGACCCATACACATCCTCAATATGATTTTATAGCACCAAACATTTGTTCTTCTGCTTGAGCCCTGATTGACACCATGTGATCAATGTTCCAGGACAATTTATTGAATAGGTAACATTTTGCAAGTCACTGTTATTTAGTAGCCCCCCTCTCTGCATTTACACACTTAGTAAAACCTACAAAGAAAAAATAAATACATACAAATTTAAAAGTACCTCCTCTTCCCCTCTCCTTCAGCATCCCACCTGATAAAACTATTCTGCCATTTGTTGTGATTGTGGAAAATATTAAAATCTCATGAAACTGGTACAGGATTTGTCAGATTTGGGACCTTACGCTTCAGCCTGATGAGGTTGAGTGCTGTCAATGGCAAGTGGACCAGAAGATGACTTGGGTGTACTTTAGATTCTCTAAGGCCGCGTACACACGGAGGGACATATCCGATGGAAACGGTCCTCGGACCATTTTCATCGGATATGTCCACCGGGCTATTTTGGTCCGATGGCGTGTACACACCATCGGATCAAAATCCCCGCCGCCAGACCAGCGCGGTGACGTGGCGGTGACGTTGACGCCGCCACATCACCGCACCAGGAAGTAAACAACTTCCACGCATGCGTCGCATCCATAAGACGCTTGTGCGGGCAGATATGTCCGCTGGTGAGTGTACTGACCAGCGGACATATCCGACGGACATGTCTCTGGCGGACAAATTTTAAAGCATGTTTTAAAATTTGTCCGCTAGGCCATACACACGATCGGATTTGTATGCTGAACTGGTCCGTCGGACCAGTTTCAGCAGACAAATTCGATCGTGTGTACACGGCCTAATACTTAGCATGGTCAAATAGACATTTGTTTTTCACCAGAATGACAAGAAAATTCATGGAGCAGGATAAAAAAAATTGAAATTCTAACTGTGAATGTGGTTTTTGCTTAGGAAAATGTTCTCTTATTGTATGAAACCTAAGTCTGGGTAGATAGGTCTTGGATAGGTCTGGGATTCAATTCAAATAGCATATTTGGAGGTAATTGTAAGTTTTTTTTTTTTTTAACAAAATTAGTTGTAGAATTCAAAACGTTAGGAGCTTTGTTTGGAAAGCAAAGGATTGGACAAACAAAAGGGTTATTCTAGGTGTTTGGGATAGAAGTTGAGCTAATGTGCATATTATTAATACAATTACTGAAATAGTGAATCTGCACATTGCCATTAGTAGATGTAATAGATGTAAGAGTGATTAGGGTGTGGAGTAGATTTCCAGACTCCCTTAAAGAACTGGAGGTTTTTCTTCTCCGCAAATGGTGCAGACTGTTCAGAACTTGCATGACGGCATTCTAAAAAGGACTGAACCTAGTCTAAATGCAAAGGGTGGATCTATTTCCTCTAAGATCACTGATATTTTGCTATTGTTAGATATTTTTACCCCCTGCATATTCTCGTTTGGTGAAATGATATACATAACTTAAATATGTGTTGCTTTATACAACATACAGTATAAGAACGCTCTATATACAAAAAACAAATAAACAAAAAATAAAAAAACAGAGAGATATGTGTATACACTGATGTCAGGAACTACTGATATGTTTTTTGAACTTTCTGACATGGCATTGACATTTTTGTCAAGGCAGATTAAAGAAAATATGGATTTTTTTTAATGTCTTTATTGATTTTGCTAATTATACCCAACAAATGCTAGAATACCACCTTTCTACAGCTGTACTTTGAAAAAGAAGGACAGATCAGATTTGACAGACTGTCATGTGAGTTGCATAAGATACATAGATAACTCTTGCATCTCCTTATAATAAATAAATGTCTGTATCGATTGCTGCCACGTCCGGACAGTAATGTAACAGAGTTTACAGCAGCTCTTTACAGTGACAAGTTCTTTAATTTCTAATTAAAGCATTCAGAGATTCAGCTTATCGATTTTGATGAAAAGAAAAAAAAAATAATGCAGGAAATATTTACAGAAAATATATTACATAATTAACAGTAAAATAAAAGTTTTAAAATGTAAAAATACTTAGGCCTCATATACACTGCTGCTGGTAAACGGACGTTTAGGAGCAGTTGGGCATTTTTTTTCAACTGCTCCTGAACGCTTCTCTGTGTTATCTTATCAGTACATGTACACAGTTTAAGAGTCGTTTCTAGGCAGTTGCGTTTAGAGGCTTTTTCTTGAACCCAAAAAAATGCATTCAGAAGCTGTGTTTAGAGGCAGTTGAAACGCCAAACACAGATAAACGCGGGTAAACGCGGAAATTTGCATTTAGCGCATTTAGCAGCGTTTCGTTTACAGACGTTTTTAATTTTATCAAAAAATAAATAAAAAATGCGGCATTTAAACGTGCCTTAACATCTGTTTTTAGACACTGGTTTCTAGCTGTCAAGTTAAATTGTTCAGGTTAGGTTGAACATCGTTCCGTGTACATGAAGCCTTACTATTAAACCCAAAAAAGCAAACGTGTATTATATTGCAGATTACCAATTATTAGTGGCTGCTTTTGTTTAATTTTTAAGGCTCCAACCTTTATATTGCCTTGTTCATCTGGCTAGTAAGTCTTATTTTTCAACTTCCTTTAACAAACCAAGCTCTCCAGCACTTGCTTTGATTTCAACAGACATTAAAGAGCCTACTGCTTCAACATGTTTTTTTGATGCGTTTTTGATACTTCGTGATGTTTTAATGATGCTTCAGTGATGCTTTTTTTTTAAGCTTGACAAATGCCCTGTGTGTGTGTGTTTCTTTTCTATTTGTTTTAAAGGGGCACAGTTGAACCCCAGCTCAGTAGTAACCCCTCTCAGCAGATCCCATCTCATTAGTAACACTGTTCAGGAGATCCTCAGCTCATTGTTACCCTCATTCAGAAGATTCCCAGCTTATTAATATCCTTATTCAGTAGATCGCCTGCTCACTAGTACTCCCAGCTCTGCTGATGCCCCAGTCAGTAGTATTCACAGTCCCCTGCTCAGAAGTAAGCCCCAGCTCTGCTAATCCCTCACTCAGTAGTAACATCCAGGTTTGCTGATCGTCCACTCAGTAGTAATTCTCAGCTCTGCTGATCCTCTGGTTTGCTGATCCTCCTCTCTTTCCAGTTGCCACTCACTTCCTGCAATATTGTTCCCATGTGTGACATTGCTAGTTTCTCCTGCTCTGGTCCCCCAGCACTGCTGATCCTCTGCTGCTCTGTCCTCACTGTTTCCATGTTGCACACTACATGTGATGGCTGCTAGTTGCTCCGCTCCAGTCTAGACCCTGCTCACCTTCCTGCTGCTACATGCTGCACACTAGATGTGACATTTGCACCAGACAGTTCCAGAATATATACACATGAACCAGAAGTGACTGCTGATGAAGTCTTTCCCGTTTGCTTGATGGTTTGCCAGTGCATTCTGAGATTTCTCATACCTAATACTACCAAAGCAAAGCAAAGCTAAAGCTGAATAAAAGCCCCTCAAAAGCTGCAGGTGCTGCTAGCTAGTTTGTCAAAGACTTCTATGGAGGCTTTGGAGATGCCTTAAAGCAGGGATCTTCCAACTATGGCCCTCCAGCTGTTGCAGAACTACTCATCCCATGAGGCATTGTAAACCTCTGACATTCACAGACATGACTAGGCATGATAGGAATTGTAGTTCCTGAACAACTGGAGGGCCGTAGTTTGAAGACCCCTGCCTTAAAGAATCAAGAAAGTGACATGTGGTATCATTTTTGATGTAAAGCAAAGCAAACACAAAGTGTGAACTGGACTGTAAGCTTACCATTTTATTTAGTGACAGGGGCTTTGATTGGCTTTCAGAGCACTTTAAAAAAGTGTGTCCACTGCCACATTTTGAATCAAGTATAAGCAAACCCTTAAGCCACGTACACACGATTAGACCGGTCCGATAAAACTGGTCCGACAGACCGTTTTCATCGGACCAGGCTGAAGTGGTCTGATGTGCGTACACACCATCGGACCAAAATCCGATCAGACCAGAACGCGGTGATGTAGAACACAACGACGTGCTGAAAAAAACAAAGTTCAATGCTTCCAAGCATGCGTCGACTTGATTCTGAGCATGCGCGGGTTTTTGGTCCGATGCTTTTGTGTACTAACCATCGAATCTGTCCGACGGACAGGTGTTCATCGGACAGATTTTAAAGCAATTTTTAAAACTTTGGTCCGACGGACAACGGTCCGATAGGCCGTACACACCATCGAATTGGTCCGATGAAACTGGTCTTAACACCAGTTTCATTGGACCGGTCTGATCGTGTGTACGCGGCCTTAAGCCCCATACACACCATCAGATTTTCTGCAGATTTTTGTCTTCAGATTTACCAAAACCATATAGTACAAGGGCCTGCCTGATTGCATACAAATTGAAACGCTTAAGGTTTGACCTCATATTAAATGGTTTTGGTAAATCTGAAGACAAAAATCTTCAGATAATCTGATGGTGTGTATGGGGCTTTAGAGTGCAGGGACAAACTATGCACCACTGACAGGGGTGCTTACAATATTTAGCTTTATGTAAACCCTTGATCTCAAAAGGGAAAAAAGCTGTAACTGCTTATAAAGTGTAAGCTGGAGTTTTGGCTGTAGATTGTTACTCAAGTCTAAATCTGTTAGTCCTAACAATGCTTTCTCTTCAGATTGACAATGCTCCTGTCCAAAGGTGTTTCATGCTTTACTGACCTGGTGAAAAAGGGAAACAAATGCAGCCGCCACATCCATTTTATATTCACAATCAAGTTATGATTTAGGATTAGAGCTGAACTTCTAGCAAACAGCTAGATACATAGATGAAATGCATATGGGTTTTGTTTACACCTGCCAAAAGATTTGTGTTTCTTTCCATTCATTTCAGAGATTTACACAGCTCTGCTACCCTGCAAAGCCCTGCCTTGGAGGTCATCTGATTTTTCTCTGCTGTAGTTACTAGACGAGAAACCAGGAAACCTTGTCCTTTGTAAATCTGTCCAGTCAACAGTTTAGTTAAGGTATGGACACACAATTACTAAAATATATTTTAGCTTTAACATAATGTAATTTTAAAAGATCTTTGTGATGCTTTTAACAGCTGATGCACACAGACATAAATACAGGCAGACAGAATACAGCATTAAATACGGCTATATTTGCGATGCCCAGGAGCCCCAACTCATGCGTAATTCTGCCCATAGGCCTATATCAGGCATGTCCAAAGTCTGGCCCGGTGGCCAATTGTGGCCCCCCTGGTGATATAATATGGCCCCCCTGTGGATTTGAATATACTGTATATAGCCATTGCAGCCTCACATATGGCCTGTGCCCTGGGGCCACAAAAGACATATACCGTATTTATCGGCGCTGCCTCGGAGGGGACAGTGCGCCGTCAGATTACATAAGGAGAATCTCCTGTTATCTTGGCGGCGTTTGTAATAAGAAGTCCCGTTTCCTGGGATGCCATTGGATGACTGTTCTGTTTATCATAGGAGGCTGGACTTTGTATTAACCACTTAAGGACCGCCTACTGCACATATACGTCGGCAGAATGGCACGGCTGGGCACATCAACGTATATATACGTTGATTATAGTACCCAGCCGTGTGTCACGGGCGCGTGCCCGTGGCGCGCTCCCGTGACCCGGTCCGAAGCTCCAGGAACGGGACCGCGGGATTCGCAGACCCGATCGCCGATGCAGTGCGGCAATCCGTCCCTGGAGCTGAAGAACGGGGAGAGCCGTGTGTAAACACGGCTTCCCCGTGCTTCACTGTGGCCACAGCATCGATCGCGTCATCCCTGTAATAGGGGGACGCGATCGATGACGTCCCACCTACAGCCACACCCCCCTACAGTTGTAAACACACACACAGGAAACACTCAAATTTACAGCGCCCCCTGTGGTTAACTCCCAAACTGCAACTGTCATTTCCACAGTAAACAATGCAATTTAAATGCTTTTTTTGCTGTGAAAATGACAATTGTCCCAAAAATGTGTCAAAATTGTCCGAAGTGTCCGCCATAATGTCGCAGTCACGGAAAAAATCGCTGATCGCCGCTATTAGTAGTAAAAAAAAAAAAATTAATAAAAATGCAATAAAACTATCCCTTATTTTGTAAACGCTATGAATTTTGCGAAAACCAACCGATAAACGATTATTGCGATTTTTTTTTTACCAAAAATATGTAGAAGAATACGTATCGGCCTAAACTGAGGAAAAAAATGTTTTTTTTTATATATTTTTGGGGGATATTTATTATAGCAAAAAGTAAAAAATATTGAATTTTTTTTTAAATTGTCGCTCTATTTTTGTTTATAGCGCAAAAAATAAAAACCGCAGAGGTGATCAAATACCACCAAAAGAAAGCTCTATTTGTGGGGAAAAAAGGACGCCAATTTTGTTTGGGAGCCACGTCGCACGACCGCGCAATTGTCAGTTAAAACGACGCAGTGCCGAATCGCAAAAAGGGGCAAGGTCCTTTACCTGCATTTTGGTCCGGGTCTTAAGTGGTTAAAGAGGCCACGAGTAAACAAGAAATTCTCCTGTTTGTAATCTGATGGCACTTGCCCCTCCCCCTCCCTGTCCCCTCCGAGGCTGCAGATGGGCATTGATCAGGCTGAACTGATGGCAATTGTAAGGCTGCATTCAGGGCACATGTGAGGCTGCACTGATTGCAATGGTAAGGCTGCATTGATGGCAATGGTAAGCTTGTGCGTGTTATACGCTGATAAATACGGTTTATCCAAATAACACACTCAAGCTCATCCTTAGTCCTAAGCACCGCTTGGGGCCACACAAGAGATATATACAGTATATCCAAATAACACACCCAAGCTCATCTCTTCACCACACACAGCCACAAAGACAAGAGAATTCTTGTTGGGCATTGTGTATTAGTTGCTCAGACGAACACACTTAGATCAAATTTTAATGGTTCAAAGAATGTCAGGCAAAATGGTCGGCCCTTGAGCATGTTCACTTCATCAAATGTGGCCCTTTTAAAAAAAGTTTGGACAACGCTGTACATGGGTATACATCTGTAAACATCAGTACCTGTGTTTACACACGCACATTTATGAACATCATTTCCTGAACAAAGCACATTTATAGAGCACAGTGGTCTTCTTTAGAAATATGCATTACACTCAATGTGCTTTAGGACTTTAGGAAGCAAGAACACCGCCATTCCGATAAATGAATGTTTGATCCAACAAAAATCAAAATCATAATGATGTGAGCCTGCCCCAGCAATCATGAAGTTCTCTCTGCAGCATTAAAAATAATTCAGTAGGACATTTCTGGCTCCACACCTTGGCCTGCATTTTATGAATAACCCATAAAATCAGTGGGTGTGATATAAGGTTTTAATCAGTTCTATAGCCTATATAACTTATATCTGCCAGTACCGGGGTGACCAGTATTCCTTCTGTGGTGCCTTTTTTTGGTAAGTAAAAAAACTGATGGGAACTGAGATAAAGCCGTAGTAACGTTAATACTTTTTGTTGAATGTATTTACTTGCGTAATATTTTACATGGTCCTTAAACAGTTTAAAGTGATATTAAACTCAAAATTAAAAAAATGCAGATAGGCAAGATTTGTATGCAGACGAGACCCTGATGTTGTAAATGCCTACCCCTCCTTTATCAGCAGTAATGTACAATGAGCCTTACATGTACAGCTCAGAGTACATTTATGGCACCTGCTCTATGCTGTGATAAGTGACTCCCGTGTGCATGCACGGTAGCAATGTCATCACAGCTTAGACATTCAAGGCACCAAACAGATCAAACTCAGAGGGAAGACTGATTGAAGATAGAAGGACCTGACCACTGACAGCGCAGCGCTGGAGGGCATCTATTGACAGGCAAGTCTGTCATAATGTGCTAGAATGCTGTGTAAACTAGCACATTATGGCAAAAACCTGCAAGGGACCCATTCATTAAAGAATTCAGGGGGGAATTCAATTCTTTTAAGAGGATTATTTCTAGCAGAAAGTCTTCTGTTGTTTAACCACTTCTCTACCCACCCATAGTCATGTGACATCCACAGATGGGATCTCCCATCCTGGGTGGACGTCATATGAAGTCCTGGGCTTCCCAGGCCGTCTAGGGGCGCACACGTGTCGCCGTGCGCGACCCGTTGCACGCAATCACGTCAGGACTGTGATCTGTGTGTGAAATCACACAGATCCATGTCCTGTTCGAGGTGAGGAGACCGATGTTGTGTTCCCAGTACAGAAGAACACACATCGGTCTCCTCCCCTTGTGAGTCCCCTCCCCCTACAGTTAGAATCACACACTAGGGAATATATTTAAACCCTTCAGCGCCCCCTAGTGTTAACCCCTTCCAGTCACATTTATACAGCAATCGGTGCAGTTTTATAGCACTAATCGCTGTATAAATGTGAATGGTTTCAAAAATGGGTCAAAAGTGTCCGATATGTCCGTCGCAATGTCGCAGTCACAATAAAAATCGCAGATCGCCGCCATTACTAGTAAAAAATAAATAAAAAATGCAATAAAACTATCCCCTGTTTTGTAGACGCTATAACTTTTGCGCAAATCAATCAATATATGCTTATTGCGATTTTTTTACCAAAAATATGTAGAAGAATACATATCGGCCTAAACTGAGGAAAACATTAATTTTTTTATATATTTTTGGGGGATATTTTCTATAGCAAAAAGCAAAAAATATTGCATTTTTTTTCAAAATTGTCGCTCTATTTTTGTTTATAGCGCAAAAAATAAAAACCGCAGAGGTGATCAAATACCACCAAAAGAAAGCTCTATTTGTGGGAAAAAAAGGACGTCAATTTTTGTTTGGGAGCCACATCAGTTAAAGTGCCGCATTGCCGAATCACAAAAAAGTGCTCTCGTTAAGCTCTTGGTTAAGCCCATGGTTCTCAACCTCGGTCCTCAATTACCCTCAACAGGCAATGTTTTTGGAACTTCTCTTAGATAAAATAGCTGTCCAAAAAGCTGTTGACTGATTTAAAGTACCTGTGCAACATAAATGAAAACCTGAAAACATGGCCTGCTGGGGGTACTTGAGGACTAAGGTTGAGAACCATTGGTTTAAAACTGTTGATAATATTATTACTACTACTACTACTGCCTATTATTATATCTGCAGCACAAAGTTTTGTTTCCTTGGCTCTTATGCTTTAATCTTAAACTTTCTAATTTAAGTCCCTTGAAAAGGCACAAGTGACATACGATAAGCACATGACATTTGTCATATGCTTGCTATTTAGGGAACTGCTGTTTGGCTGGTATCATGCTTCCACTTTGCCTCCTTGTGTAAGATGCAGTAAGCTTGTACACATTTTACAATGTTATTAATTGAATATTTTTTTACACAGTGACTAAAACAAATCTAAAAGTATGCAAAAAGTATTGTTTTTAAAAGGTCAGTTATTTAAATCATGCATAGAAAAATGTTTTTGTATTTTGTTAGACAGTAACAATTAAAAAAAATCTATATTTAAAAAACAAAAATATTCTTATTTTCAAGTTTGACACACTTTGTACCAAAAACATACCACTAGACAACAAAGATATTGCTTCCTGAACACTTTTGTGTGAATCTTACAGATATTTGACTGTTTTATATAAAAGTAACCTGTAATATAGCTTTTTAGAAATGTTCTATTTGTGCAATTTCTTCTTTTTAGTCAAAAACTAACTCTAATGCTACGCTATGCTACATTCTAAGACTAATGTATCTTGCCACAAATAACGGGCCATAATTGATCGATAAGGCCCCTTAAGCCCAACTCCAGCTAACAACGTTTGTAAAACGTTTAAACAGAATTATGTACTTGGGGGCTAACAATATGCATGCATCATACATACTAGGGGGAGTACAACTAGGGGAATCCGTAGTGGAGAAGGATCTGGGGGTTTTGGTAGATCATAAGCTCAATAATAACATGAAGAGAGGTATGGACTCCAGAGAGAGAGATATCATTTTGCAGTTCAGTTTTGGGCTCCAGTTCTTAAAAAGGATATCGGGGAACGAGCAGAGAAGGGCAACCAAACTGATAAGAGGCGTGGAGGAGAGATTAGAGGAACTGAATTTATTCTCTCTTGAGAAGGAGATTAAGTAATGGATATGATCAACATGTACAAATACATAAGTGGTCCATATAGTGAACTTGGTGTTGAGTTTTTCACTTTAAGGTCATCATAGAGGACAAGGGGGCACTCTTTACATTAGAGAAAAAGAGATTTCATCTCCAAATACGGAAAGGTTTCTTCACAGTAAGAGCTGTGAAAATGTGGAACAGACTCCCTCCAGAGGTGGTTCTGGCCAGCTCAGTAGATTGCTTTAAGAAAGGCCTGGATACTTTCCTAAATGTACATAATATAATTGGGTACTAACATTTATAGGTAAAGTTGATCCAGGGAAAATCCAATCGCCTCTCGGGGGATCAGGAAGGAATTTTTTCCCCTGCTGTAGCAAATTGGATCATGCTTTGCTGGGGTTTTTTGCCTTCCTCTGGATCAACTGTGGGTATAGAATTGTATACATAGGACTGTATGTTTTCTTTTTTTTTAAGTAGTTGAACTAGATGGACTTGTGTCTTTTTCCGACCTGACTTACTATGTAGCTGTATAAGGCCTCGTACACACGAGCGGAGATGTCCGCTGAAAACGGTCCGATGGACCGTTTCAGCAGACATCTCCGATCGTGTGTATGGGCTAGCGGACAGATTTGTCCACCCGACAGATTTCAAAGCATGCTTTGAAATCTATCGGGTGGGAATGTGTCCGTCCGACATGTCTGCTGGTTAGTACACTTACCAGCAGACATGTCGTCCCGCACCGCCGCCGCGCCGCCGCCGAATGGATTCGGCGCATGCGCGGAAGTGTTTTACTTCCTGGTGCGGTGACGTGGCGGCGTCAACGTCACCGCCACGTCACCGCGCCGTCCACCGGCGGGGAATTTGATCCGATGGTGTGTACACGCCATCGGACCAAACTCCAGATCGGACATATGCGATGGAAACGGTCCGCGGACCGTTTTCATCGGATATGTCCGATCGTGTGTATGGGGCCTAAGAGTAAGGAAAGGATAAGATTTTTGTTTTGTTTCTTTTTGCATTCAGTTTTTCCTATTTCGGGAGATTTTTGTTCAGGAAATCGCTTCAATCGGGACACTGAAACCAAACACTTTTTTCATTAAAATCAGAAACTCTGTCAAATTACCCTAACCCCGCTTCCCAACTCGCTGGCTGCATGGGAGAAGTCACCCCCCCCCCGCTTCTCAGGTTACTTTAACCACTTAAAGACCCCCGCACGCACATATACGGCCACAACATGGCTCGTACAGGCACAAGGGCGTAAATTTACGTCCCCGCCTGAGTGCGGTTCGGGGGTCCCATCGGGACCCCCTCCGCGGCGTGCGGGGGTCTCCCTACCTCTGGGAGCGATCCGGGATCTGCGGGCGGATGTCCGTGTTTTCCGCCCCCCCCCCGCGATCGCTCCCAGCCAATGGGAGCGCGCTCCCAGCCTGTCACTTCCTCCTCCTGTGTTTACACAGGAAGGAGGAAATGATGTAATCTCTCATCGCAGCGCTGTTTCCCAGCGCTGCTGATGAGAGAAGACATGACAAGTAAGTGTGCACCAACACAACACTGACACACACTCACATAGGCATATTAACCCCTTGTGATCGCCCCCCCCCACCCCCCCTGTCACAGTGTTACTGAATGCAGTGATTTAATCACTGCATTTAGTGTCAGTGTGACAGGCACTGTAAAAAACAGTTAGTGTTAGGTTCAGGATAGCCCCCCCACCCCCCCTAATAAAGTTTTAACCCCCTGATCACCGCCCTAGTTAACCCTTTCACTCCCTATTGCCAGCGTCACTAAGCGATCATTTTTCTGATCGCTGTATTAGTGTCGCTGTTCCCGCTAGGTAGCTATTTTTTTTTATTGCGATTTTTTTTTTTTACTAAAGACATGTGGCTAAATAAATTTTGGCCTAAATGTTTGACTAAAATTTAGTTTATTTGATTTTTTTTTAACAAAAAGTAAAAAATAGTGTTTTTTTTTCAAAAATGTCGCTCTATTTTTGTGTATAGCGCAAAAAATAAAAATCGCAGAGGTGATCAAATACCACCAAAAGAAAGCTCTATTTGTGGGAAGAAAAGGACGCAAATTTTGTTTGGGAGCCACGTCGCACGACCGCGCAATTGTCTGTTAAAGCGACGCAGTGCCGAATCGCAAAAACACCTTGGGTCATTTACCAGCGTATTGGTCCGGGTCTTAAGTGGTTAATGTGACATGTCATTTTGCTTAGGGCCCCAGGGAGGACAGGATCGGTACTGAATCCCCTTGACCTATTGCTACAAGGAGAGGACATTTACAAAATGTACCCAGCATTGTTTCAGAAACAGCAATAAAAACTTGATAAACGCATTAACAAGAATCAAGTCTATAAAAAAAAAAGAAAAAGAAAAGGTAAACATTAAATTAAGGAATGGGCCTAATTTCTTGGCCTAATTGGAACACGTAGCCCTTCGAAGTAGTTAAAGTCCTGCAAATCGAAAAGGGTGTCCTCCATATTGTAGACAACTTGGCGGATCTTCAATTTACCACGTTAGTTGATCCTAAAGCAATCTTAAGTTTCTGTTTGAAAGCATTCAGTCTTTCGTTGCTAGCAGGCCATTCTAGAATACAGCGGGACTTGAACATCCCTCTTCTCAGGTGTATGCTGTGATTTAATTTGTAATCTGGAATATCTTCAATAAATAAGAGAATGATAGAATCACGACTTTGCTCAATGGCTTGCTGGACAGCCTGATATATCTTGAACCTTGTAGAAACAAAATTTACAACAGCAATAGGTTACAAACGTACATTTAGGGTATAAACAAGATTTGTTAAAACACATATTAAAGTACTGTAGTATTAAATACTCAGCGTTTTCATTTTAACACATTGAGCAAAATAATACAAACATTCCCCAGTAAACTAGTTGCTAAAACTCTTGCCCAGGCACTTGCAGTTTACAGATTTCAATGCTGCTGGCTCCTGCTCTCTCAGTGCTGCTTTCCTGAACTTCCAGTCTTCACAGGAAAAGGTAAACGGTGGACAGAACATGTAGATTTTGACTAGAGACTAGCAATTTTGGACTTAGTAAAAAAACTAGAGGTATTTTATTTATAAAGATGTCATAAAAAACAGTTGAGCGAGCTCTCCTTTCCTCTGAACCCACTGCCTGGTTACACATCTGACAGTTAAACTTCTAACTATACTCTTCTGAGTCTCCTATGATCAAACTGTACTATGTTAATATGATTGTGATAACCTGTGTGGACCAGTTATTGATTTAATTTCTTTGATTTTATATTTATAACAGTTTTTTATGACATAAAAATAAAATATATATAAATATATATATATATATATATATATATATATATATATATATATATATATAAAATACCTCTACTCTTTTTCTATATTTACTGTATGCCTTTAAAGTCCAAAATGACTAGTCTCTAGTCAAAATCTACATATTATCGGGATGTTGGCACATTATTACTAGTATATTCACAGTATCACCCTGTGGGGATATACGTTAAACCCGTTTTTTTTCATAGGTGGACAGAACATACCTCCCAATATTTTGAGATGGGAATGAGGGACACCTACAAGAAAATGTATGTAGGCATAGGACACGCCCCCTTGCCACACCCCCTTAAAGGAGAATTAACAACAAAAAAAGGTTAATTAAATTCACAAGTGCTTTTTTTACAACTTATATTCCTTTATATTGGATTTTAAAGTTTACAAACGCAACAATTTAGAATTTGGATGAAAGATTTAGCACTGGGAAACACTTTTTGAAAGATAAAAAGTGCATTTTATTTTACAACTATACAAATCAGACCAAAATGAGGGACAGTCCCTCAAAATCAGGGACAGTTGTGAGCTATGGACAGTATAGTCTCCAGTCTGTTAACTTGGAAAAAAGGGGGAGGAGGCAGGACTAGCGGGGTGCCTTGTCAACCTAGGTAATGGGGGCTGTATATTTGTTTAGATGCACACAGTATATAGAGACACAACTCTAGCCCCTACATGCAATGGTGGCCCCATAGAATTCAGTATGAGAAAGGAGCCACTCTGAAACAGGAAACCTGGGTCAGCGATGATCAGCTTAAACAGGATTATAGACAAGGAATAAAATATAAAGAAAAATAAGCAGCAAGACATGTACGCAGACTTAGTGAAGCGCAGGCGTAGGACAGACATGACAGGGTGTAAGTAGCTTAAAGGAGGTAAGAGGTTAAGGAAAAGGGGGGTGTTAAGCAAAATAACTGGGCTTACCTGATTGGTGGGATTTTTAGACAGGGGGGAAAAGTATAGATATTCCAAGAGAGGGGGCAGCAGTCTGTGAGAAAATCGTGGTGGAAAGTTCGCCCTCCCGCCCTTTAAGGTAGGTTTTTTTCTCTTGGGGGGATTGTGAGAATGAGGGGTTGCGGTTGGGTCCCTGACGTTTGGTGGAAAAACAGGTGGTATGGGGAAAAAGGTGGGACCCATCTGAGGCGGCGTACACACGAGGGGATATGTCCGCTGAAAACGGTCCGATGGACCATTTCAGCAGACATCTCCGCTCGTGTGTATGGGCTAGCGGACAGATTTCTCCACCCGACAGATTTCAAAGCAAGCTTTGAAATCTATCCGGTGGAATCTGTCCGCCCGACATGTCTGCTGGTTAGTACACTTACCAGCAGACATGTCGGCCCCCACCGCCGCCGCGCCGCTGCCGAATGGATTCGGCGCATGCGCGGAAGTGTTTTACTTCCTGGTGCGGTGACGTGGCGGTGACGCGGCGGCGTCAACGTCACCGCCGCGTCACCGCGCCGTCCGGCGGCGGGGAATTTGATCCGATGGTGTGTACACGCCATCGGATCAAACTCCCGATCGGACATATCCGATGGAAATGGTCCGCGGACCGTTTTCATCGGATATGTCCGATCGTCTGTACGCCGCCTAAGAGGTGGAGTCCTCCTTGGTTGGTCTGGTGTTAGTCTGGACCACCGGGTGATAAGTTGGTGGGTCTGTGGTCAGTTAGTGTCCTCAAGGCGATTTTGGCGGCTGGGGACAGATGCTAACTACAAGGTACCACAGGCTCAAAAAGTGAGGATGGTGCAGACAACCAAGTAGGGTTAAAACTGGTATATTAAAATGTTAAATTATTAAAATATTTGATTAATGGTTATATATATATATTTTTATATATAGTTTATTTTTGTTGTTGTTAAATTAAAGGCCAAACAGGCCATTTAAATCCAGCAGGTGTCAGTGTTTTTATTTACTTTAAGATAAGGGTATATACATGTGTGGTTGGGCACAGTAAGGTATCTGACTGCCCTAGTCATGCTCGTGAAGTGAATAAATTAGGTGCTGAAAGTGCTTAAACTCGCTCCCCCTCAGTGGGTAGGACTGCAACTTTGGATTGGCAGAAACAGTGTCTCATTTAATGATTTCGATTTCAGCAGGAGAAACCAGTGGGAACTGTAAGGAACCAAGGGGATCGGCATTCCTGGAAGACTTCCTCAGAGTCTAATTGATTGGACTTCGTTCCCTATCTCTGAGGAAGTCCAATCAGGACACAACACATCAGATTGGTGTGTCCATGACCTCATCACGCTAGGCAGAGCTGGGCAGAGAGCTGAGGCAGACTTTGGATAAACTCAGAGACGTAGGTATTGTTAAGAGCTGGTGTATAACGTATGTAAGTGTTTTAATCTATGTTGGGTATCAACAAATGCATATATAGAGAGCACTACGGTCTATTTTAATCTCTCTGCATGAGAGATGCTGTGGCAATATTTTCTGAGAAGTTGATAAGCCATTCAGCAAAGAGAGGAATGAAGTGGCTGTCAAAGGCGGTTTATACTTGATTGATCTCCTATGATGTAGAGGTCTATCATGGGCGTCCGCTGAACTTTTTCAAGGGGGGGGCATAATTTTTACGGTCACCTATGCTCCGCTTATTTGACAATGTCATGAAGGGGAGGGGAGGGGCTTAGTCATTATCCCTTAAAGCGCAGGCATGTGCCCATGATATGCAGCCTCACTGTGCTGATCAAATGTACAATACAGAAGATGTACAGTATATGTATATAGAAGGGGTGGATAGTATTGGTATATAGAGGAAGGAAGGTGGGTATATACAGCTCTATATACAGGACATATGATGTATATCTGCAGTCAGTGATGATGGAGGAATACAGGAAGGAAGATGGGGGTATATAGCTGTATACAGGACAGGACAGATGATATGATCTTTCACTGACCATACCTGTATGCACTCAGCTGCCCCCCTCATCTGTATATATGTCAGCCCCCCCCCCCCTGTACACAAACAGCCTCCTCCCTTCACTTGTACTCACAGCCCCCACTTGTAAGGTCACTGTGGTCTTCCTTCTCCCAAGTCCTGTTTCCACATGTCCATTTGAAAATACATTACAGGCATCAACGTAAACACGAGGGCGCACATACAGGAAGCCGGCAGAGGTGGCAGTAAAGAGCTCTGTAAGCTCTGTGACTGATCTTGCAACAGCTGTGGAGGCGACTGCACAAACACAGAGAGAGTCAGCACAGCTACAGATGCGAGCATGGCAGACCCTTGCTGATTTCAGGGGGGGTCACTCGCCCCCCCTTAACCCTATGAGCGGACGCCCATGAGGTCTATCTTACCAAATGAGAACATTACCAAGAGCACGCGGTGTGGTATTACAAATAAGGGCATCGTGGAGGAAGACTGTTTACAAATACACCAGATGACTGGTTGCACTTTTCTGGATTTTTTGGGGGGGTTTTATCATTCCTTACAAAAGATTGTGATATTTTTGTGCAAGATTTTTATAGGGAATAATTGTATGATATTATTTATATTTTTCACATATTATTCACTGGAATTTTGTTAAAGATTTTTATATACACTTTATTCTCAAAAGTATTGTGACGCCTGCCTTTACACGCACATGAACTTTAATGGCATCTTCTACTTAGTCCATAGGGTTCAATATTGAGTTGGCCCACCCTTTGCAGTTATAACAGCTTCAACTCTTCTGGGAAGGCTGTCTACAAGGTTTAGGAGCGTGTCTATGGGAATGTTTAACCATTCTTCTAGAAATGCATTTGTGAGGTCAGGCACTGATGTTGGATGAGAAGGCTTGGCTCGCAGTCTTCGCTATAATTCATCTTAAACATGTTTTATTGGGTAAAGGTCAGGACACTGTGGAAACCAGTCAAGTTCCCCCACCTCAAACTCGCTCATCCATGTCTTTATGCACATTGCTTTGTGCACTGGTCCAAAACATTTGGTGGGGGGGGGGGGGCTATGGTATGGGGTTGTTTTTCAGGGGTTGGGTTTGGCCGCTTAGTTCCAGTAAAGGGAACTCTTGAGGTGTCAGCATAACAAGACATTTTGAACAATTTCATGCTCCCTACTTTGTGGGACCAGTTTGGGGATGGCCCCTTCCTGTTCCAACATGACTACGCACCAGTGCACAAAGCAAGGTCCATAAAGACATAAATGAGCAAGTTTGGGGTGGACCTTGCTTTGTGCACTGATGTGCAGTCATGTTGGAACAGGAAGAGGCCATCCCCAAACTGGTCCCACAAAGTAGGGAGCATGAAATTGTTCAAAATGTCTTGTTATGCTGACACCTTAAGAGTTCCCTTTACTGGAACTAAGCGGCCAAGCCCAAACACTGAAAAACAACCCCATACCATAACCCCCCCCCCCCCTCCACCAAATGATTTGGACCAGTGCACAAAGCAATGTCCATAAAGAAATGTATAAGCAAGTTTAGGAAGAGGAACTTGACTGGCCTGCACAGAGTTCTGACCTCAACCCGATAGAACACCTTTGGGATGAATTCGAGCAGAGACTGCAAGCCAGGCCTTCTCGTCCAACATCAGTGCCTGACCTCACAAATGAACTTCTGGAAAAATGGTCAAACATTCCCATAGACACACTCCTAAACCTTGTGGACACCCTTCCCAGATGAGTTGAAACTGTTATTGCTGCAAAGGGTGGGCCAACTAAATACTGAACCCTACGGACTAAGACTGGGATGCCGTTAAAGTTCATGTGCATGTAAAAGCAGATGTCCCAATACTTTTGATAATATAGCGTATGTATACTGAATATATACCACGTTATTTCTATATCTATTTATCGATTTTGTTTGTTTGTGTGAAGCACAATTTAGTTAGAAGATAGAAGTTAGAAGATAATCGGAGAAGAACATATCAGCGCAGGCATTTGCAGAGTTTTCTTCTTCTTTTTTTTTTATTTAGTGGAAAACATTTGGCAAACTTGATCTAAAATATAAAGCGAATATAAACACTGTCAAAATTAATTTTGTATGCCACTTTTACCTATTAGGTGCTAAATATTTGAATTTACTGTACAGTTTGCCAAACCTACCTTCTACACCATTTGTCATTCAAAAAATAATTGGATATCACAAAAATAATCTTCCTGCTTCTTCTGATGCTGTTGACTGTTAAAGTTGGAATCGGTAATCCAGCGTCAAAGTCTCTTTCCTCAAAGCAGAATCTAAGCTGAGAAGCTGCATCTTCTTCTTCTTCAAGTGGAAGCAGATATTTGTCAACCCACTCCATGTCTTTGTCAGCATGAATGATGTAAGCATCATATTCAAAGTTTTGGTTGCCTGGATCAATTACTCTAAAACCAAGAATCTTGTTAACAACAACATTCCAGTAAAACTGTATTCTCCAGCCTTGGAAATGTAAGAACAATACCAAAAATAGAAAACAGCACGTAATAGTGAAGGTGAACATAAAAATTGCTTTGAAAGGAGCAGTGTCCTTGCAAGGAGAGCTATCGAAATTTTCCACATAAATGCCATGGTACTTATTTGGTGTATTGCACACATACTGTTTGTTTCGTCCTACCACACTTGTATTTGTTGTGTTAAGCCAGTTAGAAAACCATGCTATGCTTTCACAGGTACAGTCAAAAGGGTTTTGACCCATATTTAACATTTTAAGGCCGTTAAAAACTTTCTTTATTGTATTTGGCTCAACGGATGTTATCAGATTTTTATGAAGATCTAGTGAGTCGAGTGAGCTTTGATCTTCGAATAGGGATGGTGGCAGTAAATACACATTATTTTCCCCTAAATTCAGTATGTTTAAATTGAAAAGTCCTTTGAAAGCATTGGTGGGAATCTCGTCCAACCCATTAGACAGTAGGTCAAGTATTTCCAAATTCTGAAGACCTTTCAGAAATAAAACGGGTCCTCCAGGATTAGCTTTTTTCCACAGTCGAGCAAGGTTGTTATGCTGTAGATTGAGTATTCTAAGGCTACTAAGACCAGAAAAGACATCCTCAAGCATGTTAGCAATATTGTTGTTCCCAAGGTCCAAAACTGTGAGGTTCTTCAGACAAGCGAAGGGAGATGTGCTCTCAGCGTTAAATGTCAATGCCGTTTTTCTAAGGTTCAGCCTTTCAAGGGTTGGAATAAAACGAAATGAAGTGCTCGTTAAGGCCAAATGTTTATTGTAAGAAAGATAAATCATTTTAATGCTGAGAAGACCTTTAAACTCATATCCACTTAAGGTTTGCTCAATCCAGTTTAGGCCTAAATCAAGTATTTGAAGATATTCCATGGAAGAAAACATCCCATATTCCAACTTGGCTATGTTAGTTTTTGTGAGATTCAAAAACATTAACGGAGATTTTGAGAGTGATGAAAATGTCTTATTAGTAAATGACTTAAAAGAGCATTCATTCAAGCTTAAATTCTTCAAACTTGTCAATCCTGTAAAAGTGAGTCGTGTAAAGTCAAGATTTCTATTTCTTTCCATATTCAGGTTCTCAAGGTTTTTGAGCCACTGGAATGATGTGTCGTCAATTTTAATGTCTTTAGCACCGTTAAAAAACTTTTGTAAATTCAAGGATTTAACACTTGACAAGCCTTTAAATGCTCCTGCGCTTAAATGACTGACTTGATTTTCCTCCAGATTGAGAACCGTTAAAGATTCTAGATAAATAAATGAGTCATTATCAATTTCGGTCAAGCTGTTTTTTGATATATCCAGAAACGCAAGGGTTGTATTTTGAAGGCCTTTAAACGTTTTATTGTGTATCTTTGTTAGTTGAGAATTGAGTAGAATGAGGACTTTAATCTGAGTAACGGCCAGTTCTGTGCAAAGCTGTTCTATCAAACTAGGTCCAAGCGTCAGGTTAGCCATTATAAGTGTATTGAGGTATTTAATTGGTTCAAAACAACTTGGATTTATCTGCAAAATAGAAACAAGCATATATTAACTTGTTAATATTTTCTTAACCACTTAATCACCGGGCCTATTCTGGCACTTTTCTCCTTCATGTAAAAATCTAATTTTTTTTGCTAAAAAATTAATCAGAACCACCAAACATTATATATTTTTTTTAGCAGACACCCTAGGGAATAAAATGGCGGTCATTGTAACTTTTTTTCTTGCACGGTATTTGCGCAATCATTTTTCAAACACCTTTTTTTAGGAAAAAAAACAGTTTCATGAATTAAAAAATATCGAAACAGTAAAGTTAGCCCAATTTTTTTGTATAATGTGAAATATGATGTTACGCTGAATAAATAGATACCTAACATGTCACGCTTTAAAATTGCGCACACTCATGGAATGGCGCCAAACTTTGGTACTTAAAAATCTCCATAGACGAGGCTTTAATTTTTTTTACAGGTTACATTTTTGAGTTACAGAGAAGGTCTAGTGCTAGAATTGTCGCTGACACTCTAACGCACGTGGGGTTTGTACGGTGCTGACATATGTGGGCGGGGCTTGCATGCGTGTTTGCTTCTGCACGCGAGTGACCAGGACAGGGGTGTTTAAAAAATATATATATATATTTTTTTTTATACTTCTTTTTTTATTTTTACACTTTGTTTTAATTTTTTTTCTATCACTTTTATTCCTATTACAAGGAATGTAAACATCCCTTGTAATAGGAATAGTGTGTGACAGGTCCTCTTTATGGAGAGATGCAGGGTCAATAAGACCCCACATCTCTCCTCCAGGCTGGAAAGCATTAGATCATGAAAAAATTCACCGATCTAATGCATTCAGCCGCGGCCGCGGCTGTGTTTACATTCCAGGTACCGGGTGTGACGTCATAACGTCGCGCCCGGTCCTCTGACGGTCATAGAGATGACTGTGACCTTCTGGTCACCAGTCATTTTTATGGTTCACCAACGAGCGCCGGCCGATTCGCTCTCCGGGCCCCCGATGGCACGGGAGAGCCCGGATGGAGGCGGGAGGGGGGGGACGTCCCCTCCCGCTGCCTAGAAGAACGATCGAGCGGCGGAACCACCGCTTTGATCATTCTTCTGGTGCACAGAATCGCCAGCTGAAGACGGCGATATCTGAATGGTGCCTGTGGCTGCAGGCATCACACAGATATCCCCGCACAAAGTGCAGGACGTCATATGACGTCCTAAGGTGATGAAGTGATTAAGGTAAAGGAGCTTGTAAAGTGATTTATGGGTTTACACATAAAAGAAAACTCCCAGCTCAACTCACCAGCCAATCTGAAACCAATCAAATTACCCTGTCTATAATGCCGCATTCACACGATTGGAAATTCCGACAAGAAAAACGGAATGTTGGCTCAAACTTGTGTTGCATACACACAAATCCTGTCGGAAATTCCGACCGTCAAAAACGAGGTGACGTACAAGAATTACGACAAGCCGAGATCAATGAAGTTCAATAGGCATTTTGGCTCTTCTGCTTGATTCTGAGCATGCATGTTTTTTTTTTGCGCATCAGAATTGTATACAGACGAGCGGATTTTCCGATAGGAACTTTTTCCGTCAAAAAAATAGAGAACCTGCTCTCAATCTTTTGTTGCCGGAAATTCCAACAGCAAAAGTCTGGTGGAGCATACACACAGTCGGAATTTCTGACCAAAAGCTTGCATCAGACTTTTCTTGTCGGAATTTCTGATTGTGTGCACATGGCATTAGTTTGCATTAAAAACAGGGGTTCAGTTAGCACACATTTGCAAAAACATCTCCAAAGCACCCCAGTATCACCTGCAGTAATAACTAAACAATCACACTGTGCAACATACAGTAGCTTCAGATAACAAAGGATATTCTAGTAATTGGGTACAGTGACTTTACACAGAATAGCAACAGGAGGGGAGTGGCAGGGGGCAGATCGGTGCTGACTTAATAGCTGACAGGATAGGAGGACTATTCTTTAAATATATTAATAGTAAAAAGGTCAAGTCTGAGCATGTAGGCCCTTTACAAAATAATCTAGAGTGGGTGACTGAGGACATAGAGAAGGCAAATTTATTAAATGCTTTCTTCAGCTCTGTGTATACAATGGAGAATGGGGGAGCTCATGTCGATATAGGGGGTGGGAGTGACACAGCCCCAAATCCACAATGGCTCAAAAGTGATATGGTCCAGAAATATTTAGACAGAATAAAGGTGGATAAAGCACCTGGACCAGATGGCATCCACCCACGGATCCTAAAAGAATTGAGCTCTGAAATTTCAAAGCCACTGTATCTAATATTTAGGGACTCATTAATGACAGGAATAGTACCGCTGGATTGGCATAAAGCCAATGTGGTGCCCATATTTAAAAAGGGAACAAAGTCTTTACCTAGTAACTATAGACCTGTTAGTTTAACTTCTATAGTTGGAAAGATACTGGAACGTTTAATAAAAGACCACGTGGATGAGTTCTTGCTGGAAACAAACTATTTAAGCAGCAGACAGCATGGATTCATGAAGGACAGAAGTTGTCAGACAAACCTGATTTCCTTTTATGAAGAGGTAAGTAAAACCCTGGACAGAGGAGTGGCAGTGGACGTGGTATACTTGGATTTTGCAAAAGCGTTCGATACAGTTCCCCACACACGGCTCATGTGTAAGGTAAGGTCTACAGGATTAGATATATCAGTTTGTAAATGGATAGAAAACTGGCTGAAAGACAGGATTCAGAGAGTTGTGGTTAATGATTCTTACTCTGAATGGTCCAAGGTTATCAGCGGTGTACCCCAAGGTTCAGTGTTGGGTCCCTTACTTTTCAATATATTTATAAATGATATTGGGTCTGAGATCAAAAGTAACATTTCTGTTTTTGCAGATGACACCAAGCTATGCAGTGGAATAACGTCCTTGCAGGATGTCTCCAATTTACAAGCCGACCTCAATGCTCTGTCTAATTGGGCGACTAAGTGGCAGATGATGTTTAATGTTGATAAATGTAAAGTTATGCACTTGGGGGCTAAGAATATGCATGCATCATACATGCTAGGGGGAGTACAACTGGGGGGATCTGTAGTGGAGAAGGATCTGGGTGTTTTAGTTGATCATAAGCTCAATAATGGCATGCAATGCCAAGCTGCGGTTTCCAAAGCGAGCAAAGTCCTTTCTTGTATTAAGAGAGGTATGGACTCCAGAGATAGAGATATCATTTTGCCCCTGTACAAATCATTAGTAAGACCTCATCTGGAATATGCAGTCCAGTTTTGGGCACCAGTTCTCAAAAAGGATATCGGAGAACTGGAGAAAGTGCAGAGAAGGGCAACCAAACTGATAAGAGGCATGGAGGAGCTCAGCTATGAGGAAAGATTAGAGGAACTGAATTTATTCACTCTTGAGAAGAGGAGAATAAGGGGGGATATGATCAACATGTACAAATACATAAGAGGTCCATATAGTGAACTTGGTGTTGAGTTATTCACTTTAAGGTCAACACTGAGGACAAGGGGGCACTCTTTACGTCTGGAGGAAAAGAGATTTCACCTCCAAATACGGAAAGGTTTCTTCACAGTAAGAGCTGTGAAAATGTGGAACAGACTCCCTCCAGAGGTGGTTCTGGCCAGCTCAGTAGATTGCTTTAAGAGAGGCCTGGATTCTTTCCTAAATGCACATAATATAACTGAGTACTAAGTTTTGTAGGTAAAGTTGATCCGGGGTAAATCCGATTGCCTTTTGGGGGATCAGGAAGGAATTTTTTCCCCTCCGGTAGCAAATTGGATCATCGCTCTGCTGGGTTTTTTGCCTTCCTCTGGATCAACTGTGGGTATGGAGTTGGGTGTATGGGAGGATGTACTGTGTTTTACTTTGTTTTATTTTTATTTATTTTTTATGGTTGAACTGGATGGACTTGTGTCTTTTTTCAACCTGACTAACTATGTAACTATGTAACTATGTAACTATGTAACTATGTAACTTTGGGCTGACAGACGCATTTAAACTGACTGCAGTATTATGGATCAGCAGCCCAGAAACAGCCATAAAGAGAGACAAATGACCCTTCACAAGCATTATACTGCAGCAGGTTGTCACGATCCTGCGTGCCATCGTAGCTGTACATCGGCTCCTTTAAACGGGATAGTAAGCACGCTGCACTGTGGGGGTGCCAATACTCGTGGCTGGTGATGATGACCACCAGCCCGTGTGATCGCGGGCACGAGAGGCAGAACAGGGACCTGTGTGTAAACACACACATCCCAGTTCTGTGAGGAGAGGAGAGAGAGATCGCGAGTTCCTACTAGCAGTGAACCACGATCTGTCATCTCCTATAGTCAATATTCTCCTCCCACAGTTAGAACACACACTAGGGAACACAGTTAACCCCTTGATAACCCCCTAGTGTTAACTTCTTTCCTGCCAGTGACATTTACACATGATCGCTGTATAACCACTTAAGGACCCCGCACGCACATATACGGCCACAGAATGGCACGGACAGGCACAAGGGCGTAAATTTACGTCCCCGCCTGAGTGCGGTTCGGGGGTCCCATCGGGACCCCCTCCGCGGCGTGCGGGGGTCCCCCTACCTCTGGGAGCGATCCGGGATCTGCGGGCGGATGTCCGTGATATCCGCCCCCCCCGCGATCGCTCCCAGCCAATGGGAGCGCGCTCCCAGCCTGTCACTTCCTCCTCCTGTGTTTACACAGGAAGGAGGAAATGATGTATTCTCTCATCGCAGCGCTGTTTCCCAGCGCTGCTGATAAGAGAAGACATCACAAGTAAATGTGCACCAACACAACACTGACACACACTCACATAGGCATATTAACCCTTGTGATCGCCCCCCCACCCCCCTGTCACAGTGTCACTGAATGCAGTGATTTAATCACTGCATTTAGTGTCAGTGTGACAGGCAGTGTAAAAAACAGTTAGTGTTAGGTTCAGGATAGCCCCCCCACCCCCCCTAATAAAGTTTTAACCCCCTGATCACCGCCCTAGTTAACCCTTTCACTCCCTATTGCCAGCGTCACTAAGCGATCTTTTTTCTGATCGCTGTATTAGTGCCGCTGTTCCCGCTAGGTAGCTATTTTTTTTTATTGCGATTTTTTTTTTTACTAAAGACATGTGGCTAAATAAATTTTGGCCTAAATGTTTGACTAAAATTTAGTTTATTTGATTTTTTTTTTAACAAAAAGTAAAAAATAGTGTTTTTTTTTTCAAAAATGTCGCTCTATTTTTGTATATAGCGCAAAAAATAAAAATCGCAGAGGTGATCAAATACCACCAAAAGAAAGCTCTATTTGTGGGAAGAAAAGGACGCAAATTTTGTTTGGGAGCCACGTCGCACGACCGCGCAATTGTCTGTTAAAGCGACGCAGTGCCGAATCGCAAAAACACCTTGGGTCATTTTTCCAGCGTATTGGTCCGGGTCTTAAGTGGATAATTGTCAGTGGTCCAACAAATGTGTCAATATTGGCCGATCTGTCCGCCATAATGTTGCAGTCCCGATAAAAATCACTGACATTACTAATAAAAAAATATTATTTAAAAATGCCATAAATCAATCACCTATTTTGTAAACGCTATAACTTCTGCGCAAACCAATCTATATTATAGAAGAATACATATCGGCCTAAAGTGAGGAAAAAATGTACTTTAAAAAAAAAAAATTGGGGATATTTGTTATAGCAAAAAGAACAAAATATTGTGTTTTTTCAAAATTGTTGCTCTTTTTTGGTTTATAGCGCAAAAAATAAAAACCGCAGAGATGATCAAATACCACAAAAAGAAAGCCCTATTTGTGGGGAAAAAAAGTACATCAATTTTGTTTGGGTTACTACCGCTTTAAGGTAAAAAAAACTTTAGCCTTTACAACAACTTTAAAACAGAACTTCACTCTCTCAATCAACATGGACTATTTTATTCCTTATGCTGCTGGCATGTTTTGTATGCCTAGTTCTTTGTTGGGCACTATGTTTCTACTTGGGAGCAAAGCTGCACCATGTTTGGGAAGAATCCTGACAATATTGTTGGGATCCACTCAAATGCCTGATCGACTGCCGGCCACGCCATCCAGCCTGCTGCTCCAGGGAGCGATGAAGGAGCAAAGTGGGGTGTAATGACTGACAGTCACTGTTCTCAGTTGCAAAAAGAATGAGAGCCGACAGATCAGTGGTCAATGTCATCGCTCAGCTCTTGGCTTTAGAGCCAGTATGGTATAGCTGCAGTATCACACAGAGCATGGTCATGAGTATGTTTGTTTATTGGTATCTCTCATAATTCTCATTTAAATTTTAAATATTCTCAAGAATTCTTTCATTCTTAACTCTTAAGCCCTGTACACACGGGCAAAAATCTCATCAGGAAAAAAACGTTGTTTTAACCGACGAGATTCTTGGCAAGAATCTCTTGCCGCCTGAGTGTACAGACTCTCCTTTCAAAAGAACCGCAGTTCTCTTGAAAGGCAAGAACACGGTGCCATCATCGCGTGCGGCTCGTCACATTCGATGCTGTCGCGGTCGTCTTGCTGCACCCTACCGCGCATGCGTCAAAGTCATTTCGAGCATGCGCGGGTTTCCGCAGCGAGCAGGTAAGTATACACACTCTCGGGTTTCTCGGCAGGACATGTTCTCTATTTTTCTCGTCTAGATTCTGGGTAGTTTTCTTGTCGATAAACCTAAAATGCTCGTACACACGCTCGGTATACTCGGCAAGAAAGCTCTGCCAGCAGTTTTCCTGCTGGTTCTTGCCGAGTACACCGAGCGTGTGTACGAGGCTTCAGAACAAATGGATATGGGAATGATAAATTTGCATGATAGACTTGGGATTGTATGATGTGAACGAGGCCTTAGACCCCTTTCACATTGAGGAGTTTTTCAGGCGGTACAGCGTTAAAAATAGCGCTGTTATACCGCCTGAAAAACTCCTTCACTGCATCCTCAATGTGAAAGCCCGAGGGCTTTCACACTGAGGCGATGTGCTGGCAGTAGAGAAAAAAATCTCCTGTCAGCAGCATTTTTGGAGCGGTGAGAGGAGCGGGATGTATACCGCTCCTTCACCGCTCCTTCCCATTGAAAAGGATGGGGAAACCGTGGCAATACCGCCCACAATGCGCCTCTATAAAGGCGCATTGCGGGGCAGTATTAACCCTTTCACATTAGCTAGCGGGGGGTTAATACGCCCGCAACGCTAGCGGCCGCAACTCGCAGCAATTTCGGCGGTATAGCGCTACTATTTTTAGCGGCGCTATACCGCCAGCGCGGCTCCCGCCACAATGTGAAAGGGGCCTTAAAGGACAGCAACTGAATAGAGTCAGAATGTGCTTATTCTTCTGCTAATATATTATTTTCATCTGGTTGGTTTTAACTTCTCAATTGCAGTCTTTGCTTGCTTTAGAAAACCTAATATGTGGGAAGATCAATTATGATGTAAATACCAAATAAATGGCTGCAGGAAGTAATCATGACCTAAAAAGTGGAAGTAAATCTTACATACAGACATTGTGATGTGCCAGTTGAACAAAAAAAAAAAAGAGATTTCAAGTCTTTTCTAAAAATACTATATAATCAGGAGCAGAGGTTTCAGTTGCATACATTTGCAAGTAAATGTGGAAGTAATGTAACATCTGCTTCCGCTAAGTGAGCATCCCATATAAACAAGTAGCAGTAATGGGACATGTATAGAAAAATGCATTTTACTTGGGTGATTGAATTTTCCAGCATCTATCAGGAACGAATATAAAAGATGTACTAGGTGAAGATGTATTTTAAATATGAAATGGTTGGCTCTTATTTCTCCTCAGTAGGAAACATCTCACATGCTCACAAAAAATTAAATATTAAAATCACCATCATTACATGGAAAGGAATGTGCTGTTTTTATTTTTTATTTTTATCAAGAATGCTTAAAGAGGTATTAAAGTGATTGCAAAGTCTCTTTTTTTTTGCTCTAAAAATAACAAACATGTTATACTTACCTGCTCTGTTGCAGCCCAGATCCTCTTCTTCTTGGGTGCCTCCTCTGTGCACCTGGCTCCTCCCTCCTGTTGAGTGCCCCCAGATTAAGCAGCTTGATATGGGGGCACCCGAGCCAAGCTGCAGCTCTGTTTGTCTATTTAGACACAGAGCTGCAGTTCGGCCCTGTCCCTCTTTCTCCTGATTGGCTAACTGATGTTTATTGAGAGCAGCGGGAGTCAATGGCGCAGATCCTGTGTCTCAGCTAATCAGGAGGGAGAATCCTGGATGGTCGAGACACTCGTGGACATTGCTGGACAGAGATTGCGCTCCGGTAAATATTAGGGTGGTGCTGCACACAGAAGATTCTATATATTATTGCATAGAATGCATTAATATAAAAAAAAACTTCTGACTTTACAACCCCTTTAACCACTTCAGCCCTGGAGGATTTGGCTGCCCAATGACCGGGCCATTTTTTGCGATTCAGCATTCCGACGCTTTAACTGATAATTGCGCGGTCGTGCGACGTGGCTCTCAAACAAAATTGACATCCTTTTTTTACCACAAATAGAGCTTTTATTTGGTGGTATTTGATCACCTCTGCGGTTTTTATTTTTTGCGCTATAAACCAAAAAATAGCGACAATTAAAAAAAAAAAAAAAAGCAATATTTTTTACATTTTGCTATAATAAATATCCCCCAAAAATATATAAAAAACGAATTTCTTTCTCAGTTTAGGCTGATATATATACTTCTACATATTTTTAGGGAAAAAAAAAATCGCAATAAGCGTATATTGATTGGTTTGCACAAAAGTTATAGGGGTAGATTCACATACACTTAATATTGCGCTGCGTAATCGAAATACTCTACGCTGACGTATTTTACCAGGCTCTACACCGAATCCTGGTCGATTTTTGCCCGTACGCTACGGCGGCGTAGTCTATTTCTCGCCGCGTAATTGAAATACGCGATTGGGGGGCGTGAAGCATTGAAATTAAGCGCGTCCCCGCGGCGATCGAACTGCGCATGCTCCGTTCAGAAATTTTCCGCCGTGCATTGTGCGAAATCACGTCGTTACGTCATTCGTTGTTTGAGTAGCGTCGTTTACGAACATTCCTATTCCCGGACGACTTACGTAAAAAATAATAAAAGACGTCGGAAAACGTAGAAATTCGACGCGGGAACGGCGGCCATACTTAACATGGGCTGGCTAATATTAGAGCAGCAAAAAGCTGGTATAGTGTTACGCAAATAAAAGATGACTAAAGGTGCCGTAAGAGATTGCGATTGAAGATCGTAATTTCGGGGATCGCCGGAAAAAGCTCATTTGCATACCCCGACGCGGAAAACGACGGGAAGTCCACCCAGTGGCCGCAATTTTATTGCAGCGTAGATCCGAAGGCGTATGAACACGTAATCCAGTCGAATTGAAGCCCGCAGCCGTCTATTCATGGTTTGAGGTTTTCGACTAGCTAGAAAACGCGCGTAATTTGAAATTACTCCCAGTCTAACACCAGTTAGACAGGCGTAATGGCTCTCTGAATCTGGCCCATAGTGTCTATAAAATAGGGAATAGATTTATGGAATTTTTATTAATATATTTTTTTTTACTAGTAATGGCGGCGATCTGCGATTTTTATGGTGACTGCGACATTATGGCGGACACATCGGACACTTTTGACGCTATTTTGGGACCATTTTCATTTGTGCTATAAAAATGCACTGATTACTGTGTAAATGACACTGGCAGGGAAGGGGTTAACCACTAGGGGGGTGAGTAAGGGGTTAAGTGTGTCCTAGGGAGTGATTCTAACTGTAGGGGGGTGGGCTACCAGTGGCACAACATTGATCCCTGCTCCCAATGACAGGGAGCAGTAGATCAGTGTCCTGTCACAAGGCAAAACAGCCTTGATTACACAGGCACCCCCCTGTTCTGCAGGTCCGTGACACATCAAGTTTGTGGGTCCTGCGGGCACGGCCACCCAAGGCGGCAAATTCAAAGTGCCATTCTCTACAGGAGGCGGTCGGCAAGCGGTTAAACCCCAAACCAAAAAATGTGTTATATTGCAGTTTACCAATTCGTAGATGTGGAGGCAGCATTTGTTTTGTTTCGTTTTTTGCCTAGAGATTTGGCCAGAAAGTCTGTTGTTTTTCAACAGAACAAGCTGTCCTACAGATGTAGCAGTTAGAGAGTTGAGACAGCTGAATCACCATTGACAGGGGTGCTTACAATGATCAGCTTTTATTAATGTAAAACCTTTCTCCCGAAATGAATAACTTGCTGTAACTGCTTGAAAAGCTTTCTCTGGATTTTTTTCTTCAGTTTTTTAGTGCATCTAAATCTGCTAGCAGAGTTGCCACCTGCCAGATTGGAATTTACTGACACAATGCCCAAAATTTTCTGGCACACCAAAGCTTTTACTGACATTTCCAAAAGTTACAAAATTACAGTTTTGAGTGCAAATTTTAATGTTTAGGCTTCATTTCCATGGACGTTTTTACAGCCACTTTTTTACAACTTAAAAACGCCTGTCCATGTCTATTTTAGAAAAAAAATATATATATATATATTTTTTGAGCTGGAGCTCAAAAACGCAGCGGTAGCGTTTTTGAGGGTTTTTGCGCGTTTTTGAGCATTTTTTTAATGTCTGGCGTTTTTACAGCTCTATTGCTGGAGCTTCAGAACGCACTTGGGTTTTTTTTGCAGCTTAAAAACGTCATAGACTAACATGGAGAGCTGTTTTTAAGCTGCAAAAAACGCTCAGAAAAGTGGCTGTAAAAACGTCGATGGAAATGAAGCCTTAAAATACAAAGAAGTGCACTGTGCAATTAACAATTTAATTGAAAGTAGATATTAACCACCTGACCTCCGGAAGATTTACACCCCTTCATAACCCGGCCACTTTTTGCGATACGGCACTGCATACCTTTAACTGACAATTGCGCGGTCATGCAACTCTGTACCAAAAAAAAGTATGTCATTTTTTCCCACAAATAGAGCTTTCTTTTGGTGTTATTTTTATCACTACCGCAATTTTTTTTACTTTCTGTTATAAAACACATACAAAAAAAATTAGACCAATATGTATTCTGCTACATATTTTTGGTAAAAAAAAATCCCAATAAGCGTATATGGTGATTGGTTTACACCAGTGGTATCCAAACTGTGTCCCGGGGGCCAGATGTGGCCCTTTGCTTGCTTTTATCTGGCCCTTGGGGCACTATTTCATCCACTGATATTTAACAGTGGGGCATAATTCCCCCCACTGACACCAACGAAGGGTCACAAACTCTCCCAATGATGCCAACGATGGGGTACAATTCCTTCCCAAAAACACCAACGATGGGGCACAATTCTTCCAAACAACACCCAACGATGGGGCACAATTCTTCCTAACAACACCAACGATGGGGCACAATTCTTTCCACTTACACCAAATATGGGTCGTTGTTTTTTTCCACTGACATCGAGACCTTTTCTACACCCAATGACCAAAGTCCGGCCCACCTTATGTCTGAAGGACCATAAACTGGCCCTTTGTTTCGAAAGTTTGGATACCCCTGGTTTACACAAACGTTATAGCTTCTAAAAACGATGGGATATACTGTATGCTGGATTTTTTTGTTATACTAGTAATGGCGGCAATCAGTGTCGTATAGCAGGACTGCAATATTGCGTTGGTCAATCGAACATTAACTGACATATTTGACACTTTGTGGGAACCAGTGACAGTAATACACTGTACCAATGACACTGGCTGGGATTGGGTTAAACATCTAGGGTGATCAAAGGGTTAACTGTGTGCCTAACCAGTGTTTGTGTTTACTATGTGCTTGTACTAGGGAAAACATAGATTTGAGTCCTTGCATTGCAGGAGCACAAAATTCCCCCCCCCCTGTCAGAATGGAACTCTGCCTTGTTTGTGTTCTGAGTCTCTACCTGATGGTAGGTGGGTGCTGGCGGACATGGAGGGCACGGCACCCACAGATCGGCGTCTATTGTGAATAATCACACCAGAAGGGGCATGCTGAAGGTGTGTTCCCCCCCCCCCCGTCTCCCCTCAGGGATTCGACTTGGGCAGACACACACATAAAATTGAGTCTCACAGTGACACAGACAGCAGTGTGCAGCAGCACAGATGATGATGACACCTCACCGACAGGACACGTCCCCTCCTGAGTCACAGTGACAGACTTTCTCCGCACCAGGTGGTCCTTTCAGCCCATTTCAGTGCAAACACCACTGACAGTCCCACTCCCGGTCTTTCTCTTGCCTGTGGCTGGCAGTGGCGGCAGGAACTGTTCCATGAATTCACACGACTCACGCTCAGGCACCGCCTCTGCCAGACCCTCCCCCCACCAGCGTCGCCTGAACACACTGTAGCAGGCACTCTGATGGTCCGAAGCTAAGCATTACAGTCATATTTTTAACTGGCAACCTTTTCCTGTCATGGGCATTTAAGGGCAGGAGAAAAGTGCCCGGTTTTTACTGGCTGCCTGTAATACTGATGTTGGCCTAACACTACCTCCCCCCCCCAGATTGACAAAGCTGCTGTCCAAAGGTGTCTCTGCTGCTCTTACATATAGAGTGTAGCCACTCTAATACAGTTATTGGGTTACTGGCCAGATCACAAAGTGAATAAAGAAGGAAAAAGTACAAAAAGGAAAACTAATGCAGTCACCACATCTAATGCCGCGTACACACGGTCGTTTTTTGCGATGAAAAAAAAACGACGTTTTTTAAAACGTCATTTAAATTGATGGTGTGTGGGCAAAACGTCGTTTTTTGTCTTCAAAAAAACGACCAAAAAAAAATTCCAACATGCTTGAATTTTTTGTGTCGTTTTTCAAAACGTCGTTTTTTGTTTCACAAAAAGTCACCGTGTGTAGCAAAAACGTCTTTCAAAACGACGTTTTTCAACCCGCGCATGCCCAGAAGCTAGTTATAAAGCGAGCTTCAATGGAAAAGAGTGGTGAACGTAACCTCGCTTTTTGTGAAAAAACGATGGTGTGTATGCAAAATTGTCTTTGAAAAGTGACGTTTCAAAAACGACGTTTTTTACTTCACAGAAAACGTCGTTTTTTTTCATCGCAAAAAACGACCGTGTGTACGCGGCATAAAGATTCGTAAGCTGCAATAAATTACATTTTTTATTTTAGGTTTTCTAAATCTTTAAGGCCGGATTCACAATTATGCGAATTGGTTGTGGCTAAACCGCATCTAATACGCAGAACATTTCTAAATACATTGTTTTCAATGAGGCTGGTTCACATATGTGCGATGCATTCGCACTGCGCATTGCAGAAAAAACGTGTGCGGATTTTATGCCTTGCGGTGCGGCTCAGGTGCGAATTCAGCCCCATTATCTTCTATGGGTACGCAGCTGATTCGCAGATGTGTTCAGTTCTCTTCAGGAATTTTTGTCATTCAGCTCAATACACTTCTCCCCCACTCTCCTCTCACCCGGAACTTCTCCCAGGTCTCCAAATTCGCAGCTAAAAATGGAGCTAATCTGCTGAACACTTCCCTTATCTATCTGCAGAGATTACAGAGCTGAAATTCGCACCGCACAAGTGTGATTCCGACCTAAAGTGGTTGTAAACGTTTGTGTATTTTCACTTTGATGCATCCGATGCATTAGGGTGAAAAAACACCTTGCACTGTCCAGTCCCCCCACCCCCCCCTGTTTTACTTACCTGAGCCTTGGATTTCAGTGGGCGTGATCCCGCGTCGCTCTCTCCACTGCTTCTTGGTTCTTCATTGGGTAGATTGATAGCAGTTTAGTCATTGGCTCCCGCTGCTGTCAATCAAATCCAATGATGCATGGCAGTCATACACTCGACGGCTATGGACACCAACTGTATGACTCGGGAGCGCACCCCCAAGGTAACCCCCTCGGGAGAGAGCTTCCCAGAGGGGGCTATCTATTGCGGGACCCCAGAACAGAAGGATCGGGGGCCACTATGTGCAAAACAAACTTCAGGTTGAATGAAAAAAAAAAACAGACCCGATTTAAGATGTATGAGGGAATGCTTTCTGCTGTTCCTTAGTATTCTGACGGTACGGAGACTTTCCCACCATCAGAATACACAGATTAATGCTGCAGTCTATTCCCTGCAGCATAGATCAAGAAAATTTCCAACAGGGTAGTTGAACAGATCAAATTTGATTGGTAAACTTCTGTTCAACCACAGTGGCCACGCATTGGACAAGCATACCCTACTTTTAAGTACACAACAGAGTTTATTTACTAAAGCTGGAAAGCTCGAAATCAGGCTGACTTCTGCATAGAAACCAATGAGCGTTTTACCCCAACTTGTTTAATTAAGCTTTGGTAATAAAACCTGGAAGCTCATTGGTTTTTATACAGAAGTGAGCCTGATTCTGCGCTTTCCAGCTTTAGTAAATAAACCCCATTGTGTACTTAAAAGTGGGGTATGCCTGGATCAGTGCTTTAAGTGGGCCAAAAGAGGTGCCGGTACTCTATTAGGCGCCAGTGTCTGGACATCCATCCACCTCGGAGCCTTATATTATAACCTGCTGGGACTTGTAGTTCTCCATCTTCTCCTGGGGCTCAGGTGCATGCAATCCACACCCATCCACCTCAGAGCCTTATTGTATGTATAACCTGCTGGGACTTGTAGTTCTCCAATCTCCATGAGCCCCAGGAGAAGATGGAGGACTACAAGTCCCAGCAGTCTTACTAAAATGACAGGCTCTGAGGTGGATAGGTGGGGATCAGGCAGTGCACCCCTTTAGATTTACACCGACCCCCCCCCCTTCTCTCTCTCCCCTGTGGTACAGGAGAGTGTTTTGCTTACCTTGCTGGAGATGGAGAAACTTGCCGCCGCCGCCGCGCTGTAAACACATGTCCCGACTTCCAGGCCAATCAGCGCAGCACAGAGGTACAGCGCCTCCCACTCCACCGCCCGCCAATCTCCTGCGCCGTTATCTGTTTTTTTTTAGCCCTTCTGCCTAGTTGGCTGGTGTTTCCCGCCACTCCCACATCAAGGGAGACAGACAGTTCCACCAGCCAACCAGGCGGAAGGGCTGAAAAAAACTCATCGCGCGCCGCCGCCGGGTGTACCAAGATGGCCGATAGCTCCAGAGCTAGGCCAAAGCCGCGGCCTTTCCTAAGGCGGCAGCGGCGGCGGTGCATTCTGCGGACGCCAGGATTTTGCCCCCCTGCAATTTTTCGCCCGGTGCAGGAGCCCCCCCCCCCCCCCCCCCGCTACGCCAGTGTGTTCCGGTACGGGAAACCCACGTACTGGGCGCACGGAGAGGTGCTGGTACTCTCCAGGGCCATTTTTGGAAGTGGCGGTACTGAGTACCGCCACGTTCCGGCCCACTTAAAGCACTGGCCTGGATAGAAAATGAATCTGGTCACTGCTGTGGCAGGTCCAGGATGTGTTAGGCTCAAAGGTAGTGGGGTGAATGATGTTGGACATGATGCTGGACATTATACTGAGGACATCTTGTGGTGCAAAAGAAGTACTGTGGGGGGGGGGTCTCTAGATTCAAGCTGAATATTGCAGCAACAACTGCAATGTTTAAATATTAATGGGTTTCTCTCTCTCTATATATATATATATATATATTTATATATATATATATATATATATTTATATATATATTTTTTTTATTTCGCTTTAGTTCTGTTTTAATATGATAACACAACTATAGAAGAGGAAGCTTGTACTATTATGCAAGTCAAGTCAAATAATTTAACGGAACCGTTACAAAAACACCTCAACTGTGCTCCCTGAAAATACCTATATTTCTGCTTTGAGACGAAAGAAGGAAATTAGCTTCCAAAGGCTTTTCTGCAGAAATATCAGCAACTGTGTGCAGGGGAACTTACACCCCTGCAATGATTTATTTATATTATATTTACTATACTAAACATACCCTTTTACATTATCAATCCTCATGTTTTATGTTACTGCCTTTTAACTGACATCATGAATGAACCTAACTGCTTGACAAGTCACTGATGGAAGCACATTTTTTCAGCTCTATAAATTTTTTTTTTAAGAATTACTAAACCCACCACAGTAAAATCAGTCTGTATATGTTAATCCTCTGCATTGTGTTAAAATACTGTTTGATACTGTCTTCTGACCCCCCCCTTTCTTCTGCCCTGTACACACGACCGGTTTTCCTGACATGCAATCTGACATTTTTCCCAACGTGATTCCTCTCAAGCCTGCCTTGCATACACACGTTCAGTCAAAAAAACGTTTGACCACAGCACTGTGACGTCCAACACGTATAACGGCACTTTAAAAGGGGATGTTCCATTCAAATGGCGCCACCCTTTGGGCTGCTTTTGCTGATCCTCATGTTAGTAAAAGTTTGGTGAGAGACAATTCGTGCTTTTCAGTCTTTGTGCTTTTCAATCCGTTACAACGTGATGAATGTGCTATCTCCATTACAAACGCTAGTTTTACCAGAATGAGCGCTCCCGTATCATATTTGATTCTGTGCATGTGTGTTTTTTTTCCCTCGGAAAAGCATACACACGAGCGGTTTTTGCAACGAGAAAAAGACTGACGGGAAACACGACGGGAAGAAATACAGCAGGTTCAAATTTTTTTGCGGGCAGTTTTTTTGTTGGCAAAACTGCTATGGAGCATACACACGACCGGTTTTCCCGACAATCTAAAAAATAGCAGTTTTCTCGTTGGGAAAACCCGTTGTGTGTACAAGGCATACCACAGTCCCCAATCTACAGAGCCTTGGGGTCACTCTGCACATGCTCAGTTTTGGTGTGTATTGCTAGGGAGTTTTTTTCTTCTTGTAAGAGTGCATGTGATCACCACAGGGCCAATCAGCACTGTCCAGACAGAGGATCAGGGGTCCTGCAGCCTCATAGGACAATCAGGGGGAAATTAAAACTCCTCCTACAATCTTTAACCAGACACTGATAGAAGTCACAAGACTGCTATATACTGCTGATGATAAAAGGTATTTTGCAGTCTATATTTACTAAAATAATTGCATGTCCATGTTCTGTGTACTGTTGGAGACCCGATCTAGTGAATGCAGGTCCTGGGTTTAGTAACTCTTTAATACAATCACCTCGTTCACAGATTTAGCATGCAGTCGCAGTCTCTTTTCAGACAGCCATATTAATCTTTGTGACAGATCCCCTTTAATGCTAATTAACCACTTCCCGACCGCCGCATGTACATATACGTCCACAAAATGGCACGTACAGGCAGATGGGCGTATATATACGTCCCTGCCTTTGCGCGGGTCGGGGGTTAGATCGGGACACCCTCGCTACATGCGGCAGTCGGAAACCCGCGGGGCGAAGGCGCGGCTATTCGTTTCTAGCCGCCCCCTCGCGATCGCTCCCTGGAGCTGAAGAACGGGGAGAGCCGTATGTAAACACGGCTTCCCCGTGCTTCACTGGGGCGGCTGCATCGATCGAGTGATCCCTTTCATAGGGAGACTCGATCGATGTCGTCAGACCTACAGCCACACCCCCCTACAGTTGTAAACACACACAAATCCTACAGCGCCCCCTGCGGTTACCTCCCAAACTGCAACTGTCATTTTCACAATAAACAATGCAATTTAGCCCAGGTTCACACTGGGTATGATTTAGTTCGATTTGAGATGCGATTTCACTTGTGAAATAGCATTTCAAATCGGCAGCAATTTACGGCAATGACACTGTCCTAATCGGTGCGACTCCGCAATTGCGGCACTGCACCGATTTCAAAAAGTAGTTCCTGTACTACTTTTTGCGATTTCAGGACGCGATTTACATTGACATCTGTGCAGAAACCTGCACAGATGTCTCCTAAATCGCGCCGAACCTGGGACTGCCAGAGGGAGTGAAATTGCGCGAGTTTAGCTGAAATCGCGCGATTTCACTCCCGCAGCCCAGTGTGAACCAGGGCTTAAATGCATTTTTTTCTGTGAAAATAACAATGGTCCCATAAATGTGTCAAATTGTCCAAAGTGTCCGCCATAATGACGCAGTCACGAAAAAAAAAATCGCTGATCGGCGCCATTAGTAAAAAAAAAAATGCAATAAAACTATCCCCTATTTTATAAACGCTATAAAGTTTGCGCGAACCAATCGATAAACACTTATTGCGATTTTTTTTACCAAACATAGGTAGAAGAATACGTATCGGCCTAAACTGAGGAAAAAAAAAATGATATATGTTTTTGGGGGATATTTATTATAGCAAAAAGTCAAAAATATTGCATTTTATTCAAAATTCAATTTTGTTTGGGCACCACGTCGCACGACCGTGCAATTGTCTGTTAAAGCGACGCAGTGCCGAAATGTAAAAATGCCTTTGGGCATTTAGCAGCATATTGGCCTGGGGCTTAAGTGGTTAAAAATACCTTGGCATAGACATATAGGGCCAGATTCACGTATTCCAGAGCATCTTTGCTCTGGAGTAACGCTTCTGATTTGCGTTGCGCTGCCGAAATTTTAGGAGCAAGTGCTGTCATTCACGAAGCACTTGCTCCTAAAGTTGCGGCAGCGCATCACAAATGAGCCGGCGGAATTCAAATGTCGCGGGTACGGGGCGTGTAGTATGCTAACTACGCGCGATCCCGCCGCCAACGTACTGCGCATGCGTCGAGTGTCAAAACATCCCCGTGCGCATGCTCCAAAATCTGTGAATGAACGTCAATGACGTCACATTCCCATTCATGACCGTTTTACGCAAGCGACGTTTTTTTTTTTTTTTCCGACGCGATGACGACGCCTATACCTAACATAGGATACTCCAACCCCATGTAGGTATATCTATGCGCCGCGTATCCCGTCCGGAAACGTCGTATCGTCATTGCGTCGCGCCGGATTTCGATCGTGAATTGCCGATTTCCGCTCATTAACATATTTTTTGAGCGGAAATCGGCGGGAACGCCCCCGGCGCCATTTTTAAGTTGAAGTAACGATGCGATGGCGAAACTCAGTTACGCTGCTCGCATCGGAACTTCAACCCGGCGTTTCTTGTTTTCTGGTTACAGAAAACAGAAACGCCGGCTCAAAGCCACAGTTAGGCTGGCGGATCACTCGATCCGCCAGCGTAACCTTTCCTGAATCTGGCCCATAAAAGTATACATATCAATGATGTAGGACTGATGGTTACCCCCAAATTATAAACAAATTGTGTCTCACACTGTGGACAGGATTGGATGATAGATCCAGCTTCTGTACGGAGTTGTTTCCAAGAAATGCCAAAGCTTCTTTTTTTAGGTCATTGATCTGATTATGAGAAAAGGAAAGTTCTTCAAGATTTGATAACTGTTCTGTATCTCCCAAGGCCATAGATGTCATCTTGTTGTGAGACATATCAAGAATTTTTAAACTCTGCATACAAAATGAAAAACATGTATTAGTTTAGTCACAGTATGAGCGTTCAAGTTTTCTTGTAACCAAAATATGTCTAAAGCGATTTGTTAGGCCCATTCATACGTATGTCTGTGCTGTGTTGTGGTGCATTAACAAACTTAAATTTTCAATGGACTGCCAACACAACACAACACAACACATGGAAAAACAAACATCCACCATTTTCCCCAACACCACTGTGCGTTATGGTATGGTGCAGTGCGAGCGTGTTTAGTGGATGCATTAGGGTGCTATTCTAATTGCTGTATGTTGATGTGACAAAGTATGCAATTACAGCAACTTAGCAATGTGAATATGTACTTAAAGCGCATCTCCACCCTAAAGTTAAGATCCGCTGATCGGAACCCTCCCCCCCTCCGGTGTCACAATTGACACCTTTCAGGGGGGAGGGGGGTGCAGATACCTGTCTAAAGACAGGTATCTGCAACCACTTCCGGCCCGCAGTCTCGGGCAAAAGTCGGGTTTTTTGGCGACATCCCGTCGCCCCCCCGTTGTGTGCTGGGAACTTTCGGCTCCCAGCACACAGCGGGAGCCAATCGGCGGGCGCAGCGCGACTCGCGCATGCGCCGTAGGGAACCGGGCAGTGAAGCCGCAGCGCTTCACTTCCTGGTTCCCTCACCGTGGATGGAGGGGGGAGCAGCAGGGTGACGAGCGTATTTGTTGCTGCTGGCTTTTAATATTTTTTTCTGGTAAACCATCCGCTTTAAAGTGGAAAATATTTGGTATTTATGCCCCCCTTATTTCCTATTGCGTCTTGTCTCTTAACTACTTGACCTCTGAAAGATTTACCCCCTTCATGATCAGGCCACTTTTTTTGTGATATGGCACTGCTATCATTTAACTGAAAATTGCACAGTCATGTAATGCTGTACCCAAATAAAATTTGACACTTTTCCCAACAAATAGAGTTTTCTTTTGGTGGTATTTAATCCCCACTGCATTTTTTATTTTTTGTGCGATAAACAAAAAAAACTGACAATTTGGGGAAATAAAACACCTCCGGTCCATCATTTCCAGTTTTCTCTTAGCTCTGAGTGATAGTTTCACATCTTAGAGATGTCACTTCCTGTCCAGGAGTAGGGCGAAAGTGGCCACAAGGTAGACACCAAGCAGGGAGGAAGAGGATATGATGTCATGTGACACAACATCCAGTGTCACCCATGATAATCCCCCTCAGCTGACTGTACAGGTGTCCATATTGGTGTGATGATTGATGATAAGGTAGAAGTTTATTTATTCCTCTAATTTCTGACGGCTCCTCACCTGCTGAAGAAGCTCATTAGAGAGCGTAACACATACAGGTGCGAGGTTCTGCCATTCAGGACATTTTTCTCCATTCTCATTAGTGATGATATGCATGCTTTTCACATTTGTACAGTATGTGAGTATTTTATCCCTGAGTTAAGTTTTATTAGATGTTATTAGCACAGAGAACTATGGTTTGCCTTTGCCTATGTTTTATATGACTACACATGACTGAATGAGATCCCGGGAGGAGGTTTGAGCTGTCTAGGTGCACTGTGATGAGGATTTGTGTTCCCAAAAAATCCTGAGAAATATTTCACCAGGTTTGTGTGACTCTGTAGTGGGGTCCATATCGTGAGAACCTGGGAGGAGGTCGGTCTTGTCCAGGAGGAGGAAGGGTTTTCCTAAGGGAACCTGAGAGATATTACTACAGACGTGATTGACTCTGTAGTGGGGTCAACATTGGGAGGTGAGCAGGCATTCCAGCTAGAGGTGGTGGTCACTGAAGTCACTAGATATCAATGAGCCGTCACTGAAAGTTGGACTACGGTGGAATTTTGTCAATATTTAGAGTTGATTTATGATTTTTTGGTTCCATTTTAAGGCCTCCTCCCCAGCCAGGTGCCCCAAGTAAAGATGCCAGTGCACCACTGGATCGTGGGACCGGTGAGTGTGTGTTTATTAAGAGTCAGCAGCTACAGTTTTTGTAGCTGCTGAGTTTAATAACCAAAACAATTACTGGAACGCCACTTTAAGTACTTCCTGTACTGAGTGTAAGGCCCTGTACACACGATCAGACACGTCGGAGGAAACATGTCCGACGGACCGTTTTCATCGGACAAGGCTGAATTGTCTGTTGGTCTGATGTGCGTACACACCATCGGACCAAAATCCCCTCAGACCAGAACGCGGTGACGTAGAACACAACGATGTGATGAAAAAACGAAGTTCAATGCTTCCAAGCCTTGATTCTGCACATGGGGAGGATTTTGGTCCGATGGTTTGTGTACTAACCATCGAACCTGTCCGACGGACAGGTTTCCAGCGGACATGTTTTCAAGCATGTTTGGAAATTTTTGTCCGCTGGAAAACGGTCCGATAGGCCATACACACGATGGAACATATCCGCTGAAACTGGTCTGTGGACCAGTTTCAGCGGACATGTTCCATCGTGTGTACGTGTCCTAAGAGGATCTCCAAAGTGAGGGGGAAATCCCTTTTTTACACTGTTGTCACTGGTATAAGTGTTCTCATGGAAGATTTCCTTTTCAAGAGACAACTATAAAGCTTTGGATTTCCCATCTCTAGACATATCTCTCAATAGCAAAGAGAGAGCAGTATAACAGCTGATGGGGTTCAAGGCTTATTAAAGTTAAAAAGTGTGGGTTTTAGATATACGGTACATACATCATAACAAAACGTACCTGCAGGCTTTTAAAAGGGTTTCCAGTGATTTCTTTTACTCCATTAGAAGTCAGGTGTAGTTCAGTAAGGTTCGTGCAGGACAGGAAGGCCTTTTCTAAAATCTTGGCAAACTCGTTATGCTGTAGATTCAGTATCCTCAATAAAGGCAGCCGTTCACATAATTCTGGCTCAAGAATATGGAGAGTGTTAAAGCCAACATCTAGATGTTCAAGCTGGTCATATCTGGAGAGGTTGGCTGCAGGTAATTGCTTTAGGCGATTGTGGGACAAATCTAGAACTTTGATGGTAACAGGGAGGTCAGAAGGTATGGTGAACAGTTCCAGGTGGCTGCAGTCAGCTTTGTCTTGAAAGAGTCTGCAGCGATTTGCAGCACAGACAGGAGAAAGACTTATTGTGTTCAATGTCCATAATATAAATACCAAGGCGAAATAAGGCATTTTCATTTTATTTCTAAAAAACAAATAATGTCAGTTAATTGTTATAATCTTATGTAGCGCTTACCCCCTAAGGAGCGGCTGAATTTGTTGGGTCTTCTGGTCCTCCTCCGCAACACTCGATCCACCGCACACCAGCACACCTGAGGAAAGTCCCTAATACCAATCCCCCTGACTGAGTTATGATGCAATAGCACCAGAATTTTTTCTGAGTGACAAGTAACTCTTCAAGACACCAGAAAATTAAAGCAAATATCAATTTTACTCATGAAAGATCAATACCAGTTAACAAATTAATCATCACATATACAGTTAATATAATACATATAGTACAAGGTGATAGCTCCCTAACACCCTCTTCCTGCGGCCGCAGGGATTGAACTGGTAAGATTATGTATGCTGCGCAGCAGTCAGCAAGATTACTTTAAACTAACTGTGGTACTTTACCCACTAGAAACCCCTTTGAACAGTTTACTGAACTATATGTCCCAATCTGCAAGGCCTTGCTGCAGGAGTGTAAGTGCACTAGTCCGAGGTCTTCGTTTTCTTCGCTAGCAAAAAATAGAAAGGGCCCTATTTGTAATCCAACAGGGGTATCTGTAGTATCCGATGCAAACAACCGGTGAGCGAATCTTTTAGCAGCAGACCGCTCAACAGTGGGCTAACGTTCTCGGGCCCTGCGACAAGTATTTGAGTATGTCTCTGGAACCCTCCGATGGTACTGGTCTAGTGTTCTCCACAACACAGCTCAGATAGTCCCTCAGATGTGTGTGTGTGAGTGTGGTATAGTACGAAACAGTTGGGCGCAAGCCCTCTCACCACACACGGCCCTGGTGACTGGGATCCTCTCGGCACGCGACCCCCGTCGGATCTCCAACGCTCGTCCGATCACACGGCTCTTGTCTCAGGGGAACTGCAGGAAACTCTTTACTGCTGCCCAGACATCGCTGGCTGCTTTCCACGAGGTAGGCCGGAGTTCAGTCACACACTCACAGGAACAGTTCCTCACAGGTCTGTGTCCCAGGCTGGAGAGCGAGTTAAAACACCTGCCATCCGGTCTTTTTTTCTGTTCCCAAGATCCTTTGCTCCCCTGGGCGTTCCTGGGAGTGGCATTCCCCTCCTTCCTGGGTTGTTCCAGAAAAAAGTAAAACTTTGAGCCCGACGTCCCACTTCTGGTCAGCAGAGGGCACCAAATGTCTATTTTACATACACTCCTGCATAATCCTCTCTAAAGCATAAGCTGACACCGCTACACTCTCCCCCCACTTAAATCCTTTGGGTCCCCCCAAAGGGTAATCTGTATCAATCTTAGATGCAACATAAAATTTGGCTAGACCGCTCTACTATCTATATTGCACATAGATATGTGCAGTCTGTGACAACGTCTAGCAAGTGGGACAGGCAGAGGGACACTCCACCAAGGTGTGCTGATGTCCCGTTTTGGGCACGTGGCCTTTGACACTTCCGTGAGTACAGTGGGCACTTCAGGAGATCTGTGTACAGTCACAATAGCTTCTTCTGTGCTGTTTCCTACTGAATTGTACGTGAGTCTCTGAGGAGGTCGCACCAGGCGTTTTGGCCTTGCTTCTAGAAGCCTGGATGGACCTTCGTCTGCTGAGCTCTCTTCTTCCTGTTGTGTTAGCTGAGGCAGTTCAGTGACCTCCTCTTCCTGAGCAACAGAAACATCCTCAGGTTCGGAGGCTTCCGGCAAAGAATCCTCCATTTGAGAAGATAAGGAGACATTCTCATCAGTTTGGGGCACAAATTCCGGAGCATCCGGTCTCAAGGTACTTGAGTCCTGCTCAGAAATTGGATTGACTGAATGAACATCCATAGAGTCAGATGGCCACATCCAGCTCGGACACCCATCCCCCTCATCACTATCATCCTCACTTTCTAATGTGGGTGGTGGTTGCTGTGACCGAGTGACAGGTGTTTTCCGAGAGGTGGAAGGAGTGGGTGAAGGAGACTCATCTCTCTCTGGTATCCGAACAGCCTCATTTAAGGGTAGGAGATGGTTCCGATGCCAATTCTTCAATGGCCCAGTTTTTCCCTCTGGTCTGATTTGGTACACTGGCAGGCCAGGCAATTGCTGACAAATGACATAAATTTGGGAACTCCATCTATCGGCCAGTTTGTGCTTGGCTGAGGCACCTACATTTTTCAATAGAACTCGATCGCCAGGCTGTAGGTCCTGCACACGAACTCTCAGATCATAATTTCGCTTATTCCTCTGTTCTCTACCCCCGGATGTTGAACGGGCCTTTTCAAAGGCAGAAACCAAATTCTTCCTCAGTCGGTCTACGTAACCTTCATGAGAGGCAACAGACGTTTGGTCAAGAGAGAGACCAAAGGCCAAATCCACAGGCAGCCGGGCTTCTCTTCCGAACATGAGCCGGTATGGTGAGTATCCGGTCACATCACTTTCTGTACTGTTGTAGGCATGCACAATGGTAGAGATATGCCGACTCCAGTGCTGTTTTTCTTTGGTGGACAGTGTTCCCAACATATTTAATAAAGTCCGATTGAACCTCTCTGGTTGTGCGTCACCCTGGGGGTGGTAAGGGGAAGTTCTTGATTTCTGAATCCCTAACAGATCCAAGAGCTGCCGGATGAGTCGACTCTCAAAATCTCTGCCTTGGTCGGAATGAATTCTTTGGGGTAGCCCATAATGGACAAAGAACTTCTCCACTAGTACCTTGGCCACTGTGGGAGCACGTTGATCCTTGGTTGGAAAGGCTTGAGCATAGCGAGTAAAGTGGTCTGTCACCACCAGGATATTTCCTTGTCCACTGGTGTCGGGCTCTAAACACAAAAAGTCTATGCACACTAAATCCATAGGGCCTTGACTCTGCAGATGGCTCATTGGAGCCGTTTTAGAAGGTAGAGTTTTCCTCTGGATACACCTCAAGCAGGAATGGCAATAGCCTTCGACCTCGGATCTCATACAGGGCCAATAAAATCTGTCACGGACCAGTTTGAAAGTTCTCTCTGTGCCCAAATGACCATGATCATCGTGTAAAGCCTTCAACACACTTTCTCTATGTTTCTCGGGGAGGAACAATTGCTGTTTCTCTTCTGCGCCATCCGAGGGGCCCCTTCGGTAGACCACCCCGTCTAGCACTCTCAACCTCTCCCACTCTTTGTGGATCAACCGAGCCTCCTTCGGCGAATCAGTTAGCAAAAGTCCCCTTTGGTTGTCTCTCAAGGCCCTCAGTGTCAATCCGATTAAGGGGTCTTCGGCCTGATCCACCCTTAAATCCTTTTTTGTGAAAGTAGGCAGGCCTTCACTCCTCAGTTGTGCAGGATGGCAGTACAGCTTGGGGACACCGGCAGCCATGACTCCTATGGCCTCTGCGCCAATCACTCCCCTGGCTCTACATTCCACCCCTTGGCATAGGGCTTGAACCCCGTCTGGTGTTAAATGGGTCCATTCTGATTCTGGGGCCTCTGTACTGTAAGGTCTCCTGGACAGGGCATCCGCATCCTGGTTGTTGGCCCCGGGGCGGTACTTGAGACTGAAGCGGAACCCTGACAAGGCGGCTAACCACCTGTGTCCAGTGGCATCCAGTTTGGCTGTGGTGAGGATATAGGTAAGCGGGTTGTTGTCCGTTCTGATTACAAAGTCGGCTCCATACAAATAATCCTTCAGTTTATCCACCACTGCCCATTTGAGAGCCAAGAACTCCAATTTATGTGTAGGATAATTCCTCTCTGAAAGCGTCAAACTTCGGCTTACGTAGGCAATGGGACGCAGATGCCCGTCATGCTCCTGATAGAGTACCCCACCTAATCCATCTCGACTGGCGTCTACATGTAACTCATAGGGCCTTGTGGGGTCTGCATAGGCCAAGACTGGGGCAGATGTGAGACTTCCCTTCAGCTGCACAAAGGCTTCTTCACACCGTGGGGTCCATTCATCTACAATTGGCTCCTTTTTTTTTCTGGGCCCCTCTTTGGGTTTTCCAAGCCCTTCAGAGTCTGTCTCAGCCTCCTCCTCATTTTTTAACAGTTCAGTGAGTGGACGGGCTATTCTGGCAAACCCTTCCACAAATCTTCTATAATAGGAACAAAATCCTAGGAAAGACCTGAGCTCAGTCACATTGGTTGGTCGGGGCCAGGAGGTGACAGCCTCCAGCTTCTGTGGATCCGTGGCCACCCCTTCTTCGGACACTATATGCCCCAAATAGCTTACTGATGACTGATAAAACCTGCACTTTTCCATAGACAGTTTTAAGCCTTCCTCATGCAGTCTACTCAGAACTTTCTCCAGTCTTTCTTCGTGCTCTTCAAGTGTCCGGCCGAACACTATCACGTCATCTAGGTACACTAACACCTCGATCAGATTCATGTCGCCCACGGTCTTTTCCATCAACCGCTGAAAAGTAGCTGGGGCCCCTGACAGACCTTGTGGCATCCTGTTAAACTCAAAGAACCCCACTGGGGTGATGAAAGCCGTTTTCTCTCTGTCTTCAGGGTGCATGGGGATCTGATAATATCCGCTCTTCAAATCCAGTACACTAAACCACTTCGCCCCAGACAGGCTTTGCAAGGCGTCCTCTATCCTGGGGGTGGTGTACTGATCGGGAATGGTCCTCCGATTCAGTGTTCGGTAGTCAATACAGAGCCGCAATGACCCATTCTTTTTCCTGACCACCACTATGGGGGAAGCGTAGGGGCTTCGGGACTCCCGAATGATGCCCGTCCTCTTCAGCTCAGCCAGCTGTTCTCGTAAATCTTCCAGGTCTCCCAATGGGATACGCCTGACCCTCTCCCGAAAGGGCTTGTCCTCTTCCAGCCGGATCCTATGCTCAGCACTTTTGGCCAGCCCCACATCGAATTCGTTCTTCGAGAACGCCATCCTCCATCTTAATAGCTGAGTCTTCGCTCTCTCCAGCCAACAGGGGGGGAGGGGGGTGTCTGTTGGGAAACACTCTTCAAAAAGGGTCTCCTCTTCCGCTTCTGGTATGCCTTGGGGAGGCACTGGGGTTGCTGATATCACTTCCCCTAGCAAGGCTTTAGCTGGTACTTTTATAGGAGATGCTGTGGTGTTCTTAACGCGGATGGAGACCTTCCCTCGGTTCCTTTTTAACAATTTGGTCGGCAACAATTCGGGCACTATCTCCAGTCTGTTATCCCCTTGTCTTGGGTCTGTCTCAAGGACAATGAAGGGTCCTGGCTGCTTCCAAGATAACTTGACCGAAGCCCTCAGACAGACTACTTCGCCAGGCTGTACCACTTTCTCCCATCTATCCAGGCGCCAGACTCTTCCCACTCTGTCTTCAGGCGCTCTCTGCTCCTGAAGCAGGTTCCGGTACACTTGGGTCAGCATTGGGTGCACCCTGGTGTCTGGTGTAGCCTGTTGTTGCATAAGCGGGGACAGGAGCCTCCGGACCAAATGGGTATTCGTCCCAACGATAATGGAGTTCTTTTCAGCCCCTGGTGGACGGGGGCACACTACGGCTAAGGCATCAAAAGCTTCAGCTTCTCCGGCCACGCTTGGATCAAAAGCGAGCTTTATGGACAGGAAACCATCATAAGGGCAATTCTGCGTTCCCAAGCCCCATATCTCTAGCTCTTCCAGCTTCTGTAGGGGTAAGTGTCGGAGATGCCTCTCGTAAAAGTCCCGATAAAGGAGGGTCACCTGAGCTCCGGTGTCCAGCAGGGCTTTTGTATAAACTCCCTCCACTTGAACAGGGACAATGGGGGAGGGTCCCACCAACTCAGAAGGAAATCCACGCGGAGGAGCAAGATCAGCCTGCTTGGTGACCCTTACCTTCACGCCTTTTCTCCTGGGTCGTTCTCTCGGTTTCGCCTCCCTTCGTTCTTTAGGGGTGGAAACGACAGAGGGGTTTTTGGAGTTGACCGATGTGATCGGGCGCCCAGCTGACTCCTTCACTGGGGCCCCCTGAAGTTTAAAGCCGGCTTTGGGGTTCTCGCTTCTGTCTTCGGCGGGCTTGGGCACACTTGGCGGAAATGCCCAACTCCTCCGCAATTGTAGCAGACATTTTGCGGTCTCCTGACAGGCACTACCCCGGTGGTAGCTTCAGGCACAGGTTCTGGAGGAACCTTTCCAAGGGGTGAATTAACCCCTGCAGCCAGTAGGGTTAGCATCTGTGTCAACTGAGTGACTTGGGCCTTCAGTTCATCTATCTCCGGACTTCCACTTGACACACTAAACGTCCGAACTTCAGCAGAGGATGAAAACCCTGAACTTTTTTTCTTCTCCGCTAGGATTGCCTCCTCTTCCCTCACTGTCCGTATAAGATCGGGGTATCGCAGAGAGGTCCCTCCTGGCAGAGTCCTCAACTGAATCCAGACAGGATCAGAGCTTAGAGCGCCTCTGAGTATCTGTTTCATCCTGACCTGATCCATGTCCTTTGCGTCTATTCCCTTCTTCAGCACAATCTGGTATAGCATCTTATTCAAGCGCCTTATGTACTCGGACAATGCTTCATTCCTCTGCTGGTACATATGTTCAAAGAGAAAAAGTAAGTCTGTGGCTCTTTCGGTACGCCCAAACTCCTCCTGCAGCATGCGAAGATAATCATAGGCTGTACAGGACCCCTGACTGAACTTCAGATTCCGAATGGCTTCTGCTGCAATGCCCTTTAGACTCTCAGTGATCCGTTGTTTTTTTTGTATCTCCGGGACATCCCATTCTTCTAAGGCTTGCATAGCCTGCTCCATCCAGGTCTCATATTCTTCCTCTCCTTGGGGTACGGGCTGCGTCCCTGAGAAGATTCGCAGCTTCCGGTAGCTATAATTTGCAGAGGGTGAGGTGAGTTTGGCAACGCTCTCTACTAACTTTCCTATGTCCTTGAAGAAAGAGGCTGGAGGGTAACTAGCAGTTAGCTCAGATGTGGTAGTTGCTCCTACAGTTCCCAGTGGGGACTGACTTGGTCCCTCAGAACTACTAACTGGGTTGGCTAAAGATATTAGCCGCACTTTAACTTCCCTTGTTAGCTGAATGCTATCACCCCGGTAGCAATGTGGGATTCCTTTCTTCCATTCCAGTAGGGCATAGGTGTGGGAGCCTTCTTGGTTTGTTATGGTGTCTATGACAAACACTTTCTGGTCAGGCGCTAAGGTAGTTACTGCTTTACGGATCTGTTCCTCTGTCCATGTGCCATCAGGAATGTCCATCACTACACTCAGCCCGTCCTGGGCGTTTTGTTCTTTGCACCACTTTGCTGCGGCTGTCAGATCCATGGTTGGGCTGTTGGTGTGGTTATCTCTGTGCGAGGGGTATCAGAAGTGATCCCGGACGAGCCCCCACGTGTAGCGCTTACCCCCTAAGGAGCGGCTGAATTTGTTGGGTCTTCTGGTCCTCCTCCGCAACACTCGATCCACCGCACACCAGCACACCTGAGGAAAGTCCCTAATACCAATCCCCCTGACTGAGTTATGATGCAATAGCACCAGAATTTTTTCTGAGTGACAAGTAACTCTTCAAGACACCAGAAAATTAAAGCAAATATCAATTTTACTCATGAAAGATCAATACCAGTTAACAAATTAATCATTACATATACAGTTAATATAATACATATAGTACAAGGTGATAGCTCCCTAACACCCTCTTCCTGCGGCCGCAGGGATTGAACTGGTAAGATTATGTATGCTGCGCAGCAGTCAGCAAGATTACTTTAAACTAACTGTGGTACTTTACCCACTAGAAACCCCTTTGAACAGTTTACTGAACTATATGTCCCAATCTGCAAGGCCTTGCTGCAGGAGTGTAAGTGCACTAGTCCGAGGTCTTCGTTTTCTTCGCTAGCAAAAAATAGAAAGGGCCCTATTTGTAATCCAACAGGGGTATCTGTAGTATCCGATGCAAACAACCGGTGAGCGAATCTTTTAGCAGCAGACCGCTCAACAGTGGGCTAACGTTCTCGGGCCCTGCGACAAGTATTTGAGTATGTCTCTGGAACCCTCCGATGGTACTGGTCTAGTGTTCTCCACAACACAGCTCAGATAGTCCCTCAGATGTGTGTGTGTGAGTGTGGTATAGTACGAAACAGTTGGGCGCAAGCCCTCTCACCACACACGGCCCTGGTGACTGGGATCCTCTCGGCACGCGACCCCCGTCGGATCTCCAACGCTCGTCCGATCACACGGCTCTTGTCTCAGGGGAACTGCAGGAAACTCTTTACTGCTGCCCAGACATCGCTGGCTGCTTTCCACGAGGTAGGCCGGAGTTCAGTCACACACTCACAGGAACAGTTCCTCACAGGTCTGTGTCCCAGGCTGGAGAGCGAGTTAAAACACCTGCCATCCGGTCTTTTTTTCTGTTCCCAAGATCCTTTGCTCCCCTGGGCGTTCCTGGGAGTGGCATTCCCCTCCTTCCTGGGTTGTTCCAGAAAAAAGTAAAACTTTGAGCCCGACGTCCCACTTCTGGTCAGCAGAGGGCACCAAATGTCTATTTTACATACACTCCTGCATAATCCTCTCTAAAGCATAAGCTGACACCGCTACACTTATAAACAAGAATGTTTCAAAGACCAAATATTTGCTGGCGAATGGCTTTGGCTTTAAAGAGCAAACCTAGGAACAAAGTGGAATCGATCAGTAAATCATTGCCCAAGGCTGCTTTTATAGTACAATATTGATGCCAAGTACTTAAACTCAACGGAGCAAAAACAGAACTTCTCCTGTTTCACGCTAAGCGTATGAACCAACCTGCAACAACGTGGACACCCCCGCCCATTCTGGGCAAAATCATCACCCCTAGCGCCAAAGTCAAAAGTCTTGGGGTCCTCTTCGACTCCTACATGACAATGGACACACAAATAGGGTCAGTAGTCAGCGGATCTCACCATCTGCTGCGCCTACTACGCAGACTTACTCCTTTTCTTCCAAAAGAAGATATTGCGGTCGTGGTAGGAGCAATTGTGAACTCCAGACTGGACTACGCAAATGCCCTTTACCTCGGACTCCCTAAGTACCAAATCGCTCGTCTGCAAGTCGTTCAGAACACGGCCGCCAGACTTGTGACTGGGAAAAAGCCCTGGGAATCAATCTCACCTTCACTGAGATCCCTTCACTGGCTACCAGTAAAAGACAGAATTGCTTTTAAAGCTCTCTGTCTAACACATAGATGTATCCATGGGAATGCTCCCCCTTATCTATGCGAAAAAATAAAAGCCCATAACCCCAATCGCGTTCTGCGATCCACCAATCAAAATCTCCTCCAGATACAAGTCCAAAGGAGATAGAAGATTCACGGTCCAAGGTCCCAGACTATGGAACGCTTTACCAACCACCATTCAGTTGGAGGAGAACCACTTAGCCTTCAGGAGAAAGATCAAGACTCATCTCTTTTGATATCAAAGGAGACAGGAACAACAAGCGCCCAGACCTGATTAAGTTTGTACGTGCCGCGCTATATAAGTTTTTCATTCATTCATTATCTCTTGTTGAATAACCTTACAATCAAGCCTCCAGAAAGAGGTCACATTACCAATAGCAAAACGTTGGTCAGGTGGTATCTGCTAGCACATGTTTCAACATCCACAATACCTCTTGTTGAATAACTAGAAATCAGTTCTCAAGTTCCATGACCAGCGGGGAATGCAGTTCCGGCACCTCCAGCAATATAATGCCAAGGAGTTCTGGGGTGTGCTAGAGAGTCTATTGATGCTGGCTACTGTAACATCTATTGTTACTGATGGGGATCTATTGTTGCTGAGGAGTATTTTGTTGGCAGGGGCCCATTGTTGCTGGGACGATCTATTGTTGCTGGGGTATCTATAGTTGCTGTTAGGGATCTATTGTTGCTAGAGATATCTATTGTTCCCGGGAGGGGTATATTTTTGTTGCGGCTGCAGGGGACCTATTTTACTGCCTAGTATTGACAAATTCCATACAAACTACAAAGCACCAAAAATTATACTTGGTTCTTTATTTAATAAAAGGAGCAGTACTGGGAGATGGGAAGGGGGTGGAACCCAGGGAGGTGGGTAGGGAGTGGATATAAAGAGTGACTTTGAAGGGGTTAGTACCTGCACATATTTTCCTGAGAAAAAAAGCCCTGCCCGTGACAAATGCTACAACACTGGTCATGTAGTTTCTGCTGATGGAGATGGTAAATGTTAAAGCAGAGTCACTGTCATCTAATGAAAAAAGAGAAGGTGCGCCAATCTAAGTGCAGTATGAAGGAATGTTTATTATGGCATTAATACAAAACAGCCAAAGGGCGTGTATAATGTAATGGGTGGTCCGGTGTCACTCCGTAATCCGTGGGGTAGATGTTAATAAGAGACCCAGATGTAGAAGCGCAGGAGGATAAAGCAGCGATCCAATGACTCTAAGGGATCCTCGGCATGTACAAAAGCTGTTAACGATGTTACACGGCCTCCTGAAGGACTAGGTTGAAACAGGAGATGCGGCTCGGCGTGCGCCTCAGCATGGAGTGCAACGCAGCGTCACCGGACCGGAGGTGACGTAGGGAGAGCAACGGACCAATAGGATGACGCGTTTCTCAGCATCCGCTGTTTAATTAGATCCATAGGAACAGCATCCGTTGTTTCATTAGATCCAGATCCATAGGATCTGATGAAACAGCGGATGCTGAAAAACACGTCATCCTATTGGTCCGTTGCTCTCCCCACGTCACTTCCGGTCCAACGACGCTGCGCTGCGCTCCATGCTAAAGTGCACGCATCTCCTGTTCTGACCTAGTTGTTCTCTTATTTACATCTAGCCCACGGATTACAGAGTGACACCGGACCACCTATTACATTATACACGCCCTTATACTTTCATCACTTTGTGAGTAGCCATTTGGCTGTCTTGTATTAATGCCATAATAAACATTCCTTCATACTGCACTTAGATTGGCGCACCTTCTCTTTTTTCATCATATCTTTTAGAGCCTGCTTCTACTTAATTGGTAGCTGCTGCTAGTGCTTTACTACATTTACTTAGCTTATACTTTAATAATCTTTGTGCCATCTACTTTTTCTTGTCACTGTCATCTAAAGCAGGGGTGTCCAAACTTTTCTAAACGAAGGGTCAGTTTACTGTCCTTCAAAATGTAGCCAGCAGGAGGAATAGTGCCCCATCGTTGGCGTCAGCGAGAAGAATAATGCCCCATCATTGGTGTTAATGGGAGGAATAGTGCCCTATCATTTGTGTCAGTAGGAGGAACCCATCATTGGTGTCTGTGGAAAAAATAGTGCCCCATTGTTGGTGTCAGTGGGAAGAATAGTGCCCGTTGATTGGTGTCAGTGGGAGGAATAGTGCCCCATCTCTGGTGTCAGTGGGAGGAATAGTGCCATATTGTTCAAAAAGAGGGGGGATATGGGTGGGACTTTAGATGAGGCATATGAAGATACTACCATAGGCCTCCATCCCTGAAAAAAGGGGGGAGGTTGGGACTTTATATGAGATGTGTTTTTAGCAGTATGCAATTAAATATAAACATGGAATATAAAAAAATGTTTCCATACTGGCCAGGCTCAAAGTTGTCAACCAAAAAGCACTAAATCAAATTAATCTGTCTAACTGATGTAAGCCAGAACAGAGGTTTAGTTGCAAGCAAAGCTGTATCCTGGCCTAGGCCAACAAGGCCCAGGCCTAGGGCAGCACTTTGCAGGGGGGCAGCATGAAAAGAGTCCCCGCCGGCTTGCGCTACACTGTTAGGAAAATGAGTCTAGCGCCCCCATAAAGTGGCCGCGCTGCTTCTAGTATGCGGGCGGCCGGCATTCCGCAACTGTGGGGGCGGGGGGCGCTTCCAACTTTGACTGTTTTGTCATCCTGGACCACAAACTTCCTCACTGTGCTATATGTTTCTGCTGCACCATCTACTTAAAGTAGAACTATAGGCAACACTTTTACCATCCCTGTCCCGTTGTGAAGATATCCCATCACTTCCCGCTCTATGGGCAACCAGGAAGTAAGAGGAAATCTAAGTAAATTAAGGGAATCCATTCCCCCCCCGGCCCTCAGATCTATTGTCCTCACTCGAAAATTTCAGGTCGGGTCTTAAACAACACAGGGTGTGGCCGTGACAGGAAGGGGTGGGTCATATTTAAATTAGGGGGTGCATGAGTTTAGTCAGGCCTAGGGCAGCACAAAACCTAAATACACCTCTGGTTGCAAGCATTTGCAAATACCTGGGAAGCTGCAGCGCCAGCGATAAGGCACTCTGTGTGACTGCAGTCCTACCTATGAATTTAAGGTCTCCTGAAAAGGAGCACAGGTGTGCTAATCAATAGGCAGAGGACAGGTGATAACCTAAAACCCACCCAGACCTATAGTTGGTATGGCAAAAGAGATCACTGGAAAACAAAATAAATGTAGGAGTGGAATAAAAAACTTGTCTACCAAACCAAAATACCACCAAACTAAAAGATCTACCACCGACCAGTTTATTTATGCATTGTCATTTTTTGACTGCCAGACCCAGTTTGAGTTGGTCTGCTTTTAGTTTGGTGGCATTTTGGTTTGGTAGGCAAGTTTTTTGTTCCACTCCTACATTTCTTTTGTTTTCCAGTGCTCTCTTTTGCCATACCAACTATAGGTAGGGGCGGGTTTTAGGTTATCACCTGTCCTCTGCCTATTGATTAGCACACCTGTGCTCCTTTTCAGGAGACCCTAAATTCATAGGTAGGACTGCAGTCACACAGAGTGCCTTATCGCTGGCGCTGCAGCTTCCCAGGTATTTGCAAATGCTTGCAACTAAACCTCTGTTCTGGCTTACATCAGTTAGACAGATAAATTTGGTTTAGTGCTTTTTGGTTGACAACTTTGAGCCTGGCCAATATGGAAACATTTTTTATATTCCATGTTTATATTTAATTGCATACTGCTAAAAAAACGCATCTCATATAAAGTCCCAACCTCCCCCCTTTTTTCATCTAGTGCCATATTGTTTGTGTCAGTGAGAAGAATAGTGCCCCGTTGTCAGTATCATTAGCAACGGCCCACACTTGGCCCCAGGGCTGCAATCTGGAGAACACTGATCTAACACAAGATCCACTGGTATTGGTGCATTGGTCAGCTGTTTCTGTCTTTAATTATTACTGTTTTTTTTTATTTATTATTATTATTTGTTGATATCAGTAGAATACATCTACATATAGTCTGGATACTCTTTTTTAGTTTAGGTCCATTTAAACCCAGTTATTAAAATTGTATATAATATTTAACATTTTAATGTCATTTCAAATGTAATTTTCAAGATTTTACAACTGCATCTTTTAAATAATACCTGGTAATCCTACTTGTAACGCTCTGTCCCAGTCCCCTGACTGTTCTCCTGCATTGCCAACCTATCAAAGACATACTGATGTGCGTTCTGATGTCTTATGCAAGCATGATCTACTGTTGTCACCATCAGGAAGCCCTTTCTGAGCCATTACATACAGCTTATGATAGAAGCATGTAGACATAGGGGTCAATTCACAAAGCTGACCCCGACCAGATTCCGGTCGTTATTTTAACGATTTTGCACGTTTTTGAAGCTAGTTCAATTCACTAAACAATTTAACGCTTTGAAAAATCATCAAATAACGTTTCACTATACAGAACCAATATTTTAAGGTGTGGATCCTTATTAACGATTCGATCGTTATTTTAAAGAGTCAAATCGTTATTTTATGGAGTCAAATTGTTAAATATGTACAGAAGTGCAATTCACAAAGATTTTTTTGACAGTTTTCGATCGTTAAGCAATCGGTAAATTAACACCTCCCTCAAGGTGGCGTTATGACATTTCCCAGGCGATATTTTGTTGTTAGAGGAAGCTTTTGGCGATTTTTGTAGTGTAGTAAAGTTTTTAGTAGTGTTGGGCAAGTTGGGCTCTATTTGAACTCAAAATTATCCAGAGGCGAAGAAGAACACGTTAGAATTTTGTTCAGATTTATAAACATGTATTCCGTTCACATACTATTTTGGATGACTTTTCTGAAACCCAGGTGATTGCTAAATTCCGATTATCATCTCCCCTGATTTATTCTCTGTATGAGGAAATACACATGGCTTTAGAAAAGCACACACTAGAAGTAATGCACATCACATGCTCAATCTCCATGTGTATTGCTTGTGTCTCTCTCTCTCTCTCTCTCTCTCTGCATCTGCTATTTTCCACATGCAGCTGTTCTCCTCCCCTTCTGCTCCCAGAATGCATCTCTCCAGCATTATTTAATGATCTTAGACGTTATTATTACAATTTGGGACGTTAAAATAACTCTTGAGCAGTTTGCATAACGATTTGATAAAGAGTCCGTTGAAAACCATAACGACTATGTTGAATAACGATTATAGCTTTCGTGAATACCATGTTTGCTAGCGTTAAATAAGGGGCGGTAATTTAACAACTGAAGAAAACCAATAACGTTTCTCTTTGTGAATTGACCCCATAGAGTGGATGCAAAACGAGTCCGGGAGAGAAAAAGCACTGATATGCAAAAATTGTTTTCTAAAAAAAAAAAGAAGAAAATTGTTCATGATACAAAGTACTTTAAAAAACAAAATGTCATACAGTTAGGGCTTACATCTTAATTTACCCATCATCAAATCCTTGAAGCTGTAGTTACCTACAATGACACATAACACAAAGGACCAATATACTGTAAAGCATCACTTCTGCATTGATCACGAATGTTAGGGCTACCACAATTGTCACTATGGGGTCTCTTTCTAATACATTTTCAAAGCTATTCTTTCAGCAAAACAACATGTACGTTTGTTTTGTGGAAACTATCCAAGCATTGTGAGAATGATGTAAAATTGATTGTTCTTAAACTATTTTCTTTTCTAGTCGATTGTTTATTACATATTATGAGCAGTAGTAATGATAGATCCATTCACAATGAGCATAGAGTGAATCATGAAAATAGTGAATTATGGTCTCTAGATGGAGCTGAGGAGCATAGGAAATAAATATTTCTTGGCAAGAAGAGATAAAATGTAACAATTCCAGAGAGAACTGGAAGGAGTTATCAAATACATGGGAATCCCCTAGTAGCAAAGTTTACATTTAGGACCGATTCACACCAGAACACGTTCTATTCCTGCGCCACGCACAAAATGCACATTATGGAAAGTATGTATTTGAAAGTAATGCATGCACTATTTTTTGTGCGAGCCAGTGCAATTTCAGCCCATTCAAATGAATGGGCTAAAATTGCACCTCCCTGAATTGCACAGGAACACAGACCATGTTCCTGTGCAATTCAGGTGAGAACCAGCCCTTAGGCCGCGTACACACGACCGGTTTCCTCGGCAGAATTCAGCAAGAAACTCGATGGGAGACGTATTCTGCTGAGGAAACCGGTCGTGTGTACACTTTTCGCCGAGAAACCCGTCGAGGAACTCGTCGAGCCAAAAAGAGAGCATGTTCTCTATTTCCTCGATGGGCAATGGGAAAATTTGGCTTGACGAGTTTTTTGACTGCCGAACAAGGAACTCGACGAGGAAAACAATGTGTTTCGCCCGACGAGTTTCTCGGTCGTGTGTACGTGGCCTTAGGGTGAATTCACACCTGCAAAAGCACCCTGCTGGAGATTATATGTGGGGTTCCCACGCTAAGTGCTGAGTAAGCAGCCCCATTAAAAGTAATAAGAAGCCGCCAGCTCTTACAGCTAATCACAACCCACTTGCATGTGCAGTAATCTCAAAATTGACTGTCTTTTTTCATTTATATAATAAAAAACTCAGTGATGATCAAATACCACCAAAAGAAAGCTCTATTTGTGTGGAAAAAAATGATATCAATTTAATTTGGGTACAGTGTTGCATGACTCCAAAGGTGCAGAGTGACTGCAAAGGCTCTGTCTTATCAGGAGATGGATTGGGGACAGTAGAAGTAGGTGAGGATCAAAGAAGGCTGGATTAAACTGTTTTTTTGACACAATGCAGAGGATTACCCCTTAGGTTCCACAGTGAGTATAACAAGCAAGCTTTACTGCATATACAGACTGATTTTACTGCTGTGGGTTTTGTAACACTTTACATGGTTAAAGCTGAATTTCATGTCTGTTTTTGAACCATGCATGTATGCATATTCCATACCTGGCTGATCCTTGTGAAAGTGGGGAATCACTGTAGTAGTAGCTGTTACTACAGTGATCCTCGCTGTCTTCTGGGTACTGTACCAAGCGGCTACTGTGCTGCATAATAAGCACAGGGGTTACTGGCTCACCATGGGCTCTATTCAGAGAACACCTTGTAGGTTTTTCATTGAATACAAGGCACTCTCTGAAACGAAAAGGTGAAGATAGTGATGTCACTGCCCCATCTCTCCGTCTCCTCCAGTCAGAAAATCGTTTTTATTAAAAGAGTTGTAAAGGCAAAAGTTTTTTTTATCTTAATGCATTCTATGCATTAAAGCAGGGGTGCCCAACCTTTTGAAGAGCGAGGGCCACTTAAGTAACTTGGCAACCAGTCGAGGGCCACGATGAGCGGAGTGGGCAGGTGACAGGTCACACAGCTACGCTATGGCCCTCCGATTTGCCCAGACAGAAGGGTACGAACTCCCTTTTGTTGTTCGGATTGAAGGTAGGTGGGCGTAAACAGACATCTGTCGCTCTATACAGGTGAATTGAGGGTCCCATTTGGTCGGGCTGATCTTGCGAAAAGGGCCTAAGACTGCTTTCACACTGTCGTTCTGTGGTTTGCTCGCAGTGTAGTGCACCTGTGTCTATCCTGCGGGTTAGCTGAACTTTGCCATTGACTCCGCCTGTGGCAAAAGCCAGCGCTGTAGAGGAAGCATCGGCTTATGGGGCTCTGCTCCACAGACGCTTCCTTCCTCTACCACCAGCTTCATTCACAACACTGATGCTGCGGTATGGCGGGTCGGCAACCTGCGATATGGGCTTTCCAACCCACCATTCCAGAGCAGGAGGTCGCGGGCCACATCAGAGGGCTCCGCGGGCCACATGTGGTCCCCGGGCCACTGGTTGGCCACCCCTGCATTAAAGTGATTGTAAAGGCTCGTTTCAAAAAAAAAATGTTACTTACCATCTCTGTTAAATGGTTTTGCACAGAGCAGCCTGGATCCTCCTCTTCTCGGGTCCCTCTTTGTTGCTCCTAGTCTCTCCCTCCTTTGAGTGCCCCCACAGTCAGCAGTTTACTACAGGGGTCACCCAAGCCAAGTCAGAGCTCTGTGAGTCCATTCAGACATGGAGCCCCGACCTGGCCCCGCCCCCTCTCTCCCCTGAATGGCTGACGGACTTTGATTGACAGCCACAGGAGCCAATAGAGCTGCTTCTCTATCTCAGACAATCAGGGGGAGTGTACTGGATGGCTGAGGGGATCGTGGACATCAATGGAGAGAGAAGAAGCCCAGGTGGGTAATTGGGGGGTGCTGGGAGAGGTTGCTAAACACAGAAGGTTTTTGATCTTAATGCATAAAATGCATTGAGATCAAAAACCCTCTGCCTTTACTTAACTCCTTTAAGATAAAAAAAAACTTTTGTGTTTAGCAGGCTCCCCAGCACCCCCTAATTACTTACCTAAGCCCCATCTCTCTCCAGCAATGTCCATGAATGCCTAAGCCGTCCTGACCACTGCCCCTGCCATTGGTTCCCATAGCTGTCAATCAAAGTCAGTCAGCCAATCAGGGGGAGAGGGGCCGGGGGTTTGTGTCTGAATGGACACACAGAGCGGTGACTCGGCTCGGGTGCCCCCATAGGAAGCTGCTGGCTATGGGGTCACTCAATAGGAGGGAGGGGCCTGGAGCAAAAGAGGGACCAGAGAAGAGGATCCAGGCTGCTCCGTGCAAAACCAACTGCACAGAGGAAGTAAGTATAACATGTAATGGAACCCCAATAACGAGACACACAGCTCTGTTTGAGGTTCAACAGGAATGACCCTTTATTAAGAAATATAATATATACAATTAGGATACTGCAGCAACCAAATGACCCAACTCCACCCATAACATCATACAATACTTACCTAATGAGCCCACACATCTTTTAGTAGACATCCTGACTCTGGCCCTGACCTAATTCACATGAGCTAATTGACTACAGCTGATGATTCAGACACCTGACCTTTAGGCTGCCTATTAACTCACAATACACATTATCATCAATAGACCTTCACACAATACAGGGTCAATTAGCACAAGCCACAATGAAAGATCCTTAGAAGTTAGTCTGGATTCAATACACATTTATCACAGTAGCAGACTTAGTTACCACAATAGGCAATAGAATGCCATCACACCAAGCTTTATAGTACCCTACAGCCAACACACAATATATATGCAATATATACAATGTATACCGCATTAAATGTGACTAGCACAGATCATAGTGGGGTTCTCATTCAGCCTGTGCCCCTATTAGAGACACAGGGTGATCTACACATAAGAGTCATCGCGGAAGCTGAAACAGGAGTATCTCACAATTTCTAAGAGCTTCTGGGTCCCACGGCCCTTCCGTTACATAACATTCACCTTAAAGAACATTTTGCACAATTTAGCCCCATTCTCGTAACATCTGGTTAGTTTGCGCACATTTGTGGTTTTGAGGACAAATAGCTATGCAATTTGTTTTGCAGAAATACACCCCTATGTGTTCTTCTTTTCTGTAGTTATTATTATTCAGTTCAAGATTATCTCTTTCAAAAAATTCAGTCATATACAGCAGGTAGGTATTAAAAAAAAAAAAATGCCACATTATTTTATTTAAAGCTGAAGTTTAGTGATTTTTTTCTCTTTTAAATCAACACCAGGGAGGGGGGTTACATGAATGATAGGAATCTCATGTGCTGGTGGCTGCTGTGCTGCTGTGCTCCTTGAAATCTTCAGTCCTCTGTACCCCCGGTGTTGTGATCTTCCTGTGCTGAGTGGGTGAATATAAGTGGCTCCACCTGTGACGGCACTAGTCAAAAGTGCTGACCCTTCTCTATTCATAGACGTGGTACCATCAGTTCCCACAATAAAAAGCTCTCTATGAATGGAGGATGGGTGAATGAATGAAAAGTCTGTCTCCTCCATTCATAGAGTGCTTTTCATTTTGGAAAGAGATGGTACGGCTTCTATAAAAGGAGCAGATGGGTAGAAAGGGCCCACATCGTCCACACTTTTGACGATTGCCTGTGATAGGTTCAGCCCCTCGTAATAATCTCAGTTCACATTTGTGCGATGCGGGAACCCTGCAAATCCACTGCAGTTGCCGCACGCGACTCTCACAGCACATCCACATCCACAGTGCTTGCAGCCTCAATACATTGTTAATGACACTCCCCATTTTAGCTTGCATATTGCACTGCGAACTGACAGTTCAGAACTGACAGTTCGGACATTAATTGTATCGCATGGGTGTGAACACCCATGCAATCCGATTCTGGTGCAGACCAAAAAAAAGGGTCCTTTGCGAGTTTGGTCCGACTGCAATATCAGCCATACTATCTGTATGGCTAAAATCGCATTCCACAGGTATCGCATGATATTTGCACTGTAGTGCGGTGAAAATCACATGCAATCTCGCTGAGCGCGCTGGTGTGAACCGGCACTTAAGCCTAGGTTCCCATTTGTGCGAACACAGATATTGTATGTAGTTCGCACCCGCGCTGCAGGGCCTATCACATGCGATGTCTGTGCAATGCAAGTTCAGCCATACAGTTGTATGGCTGAACTCGCATTAGATTTGCACAAAAATGGTGCAGGGACTTTTTTTCCCTGCACTGGAATCGGATCGCTTGGGTGTTCTCACCTAGGCGATCCGATTCCTGTGCGAGTTGACAGTTCGCACTAAGTTCTGTCAACCGATCTGTGGGTGCCATTAACAATGTATTGACACTAGGGTGCCCACGTGTCCCGGATTGCCCGAGGCTGTCCCGCAATTGACATGTCTGTCCTGGGTCCCGGGCACCTTCATTCTGGGACAATATAATGTCCTGGAAAGGAAATAGAGGACACAGCCACCCATACTAACTAATAACTACATTTCCGGAACTAGTTGCTAGGGCCAGCGCTGCCTGGCATCTTGCAACCAGTGACAATTTACTCTCAGACAGGGAGACCGGGAGCAAGGCCTGCGTCTAGTGCAGCACTGCTGTCCCCACCCACCTTGGCACCTCCTCCTTCTCTGACACCGAGCGACAAGCAGCAGGGACTGTTGTGATTGTCACTCTGCAGATAGTGATGCCACTCTTTTCCTTCTACGCACGTGGCTCATGCAGAGTGACAGCAGCCCTCCATCTGGTGGCAGGCTATGGATGGCAAGTGCCACTGCATCTGGTAGCAAGTGGCACATTCAAATGACAAATAACCCACTGCCAAATTCTCCATCAACCCTGACACTACATTCCCCCACCCCATTTTTTGGGGGGGAAGGTGAGAGAGGGGGTGTGTCCCTGAATGGCAGTTTGGAAATGTGGTCACCCTAATTGACACCCACAGCAGTGTGAACCGCCTGTGGGATTGATGCGATGTGGGAACCGGCAATGTAATCACGCTGGTGGATCCCACATCGCAGATGTGTGAACCTAGGCTAAAACTTTCTACAACTTACTTATCCTACTGCAAGCTGTAGATTTCATACATTTTAACATGGAGTCCTCTAAAACCTGAACTATTTCAAGGTTCCCTCCAGGGGAAAAAGATTGAGGACAGCTGCTCTAAGCAATTTACAACATGCTTTCTCTAACAGTGTGACTAATGCTAAATTTTAGAACACCCCAACCTTATCCAACTCATACAACGCTTTCAAATACAGACCTAGCAGTTTTTACAGACAAGGTTATGCTGTTTATTTCATCATCTATACAAGTGCTTGAGTATTGTGTAGACTCCCATAGATATAGTCAGTGAACTGCACTTGACAAATCTGTATAAACAAGAAAAGCAACTGGCTAGTTGATAGAATTCAAAGTGCATGTCATTTACAACATACTGTAGAAAGAAAGCCTCAAGCTACAATAAACTGTTCAGATGGTAAAATGCAGACTTACGCACAGGTCCTGGTACCTTAATGTTGGAGCAAGGTATTGTTATAGCAATCTTCCTCATGGATAAAGCATGCAATTTAAAAAAAATAATAAATAACACAAAGAGCCGAGCATGTAGAGAATAGTGTAGGTGGAGCTGCAGAATGGTTTGATATCTCAGCTGACTCAGGTTCCTGCCCCAGTTCATGCTCAGGGAGTGGTTATGCACATTACTGTCTCTGTACAGAGTACAGTGCAGCTGCTTGGCAACTAATGGGAGTCAGAGGAAAGTTTATTTCGTCTAGTAAAGACCGTCATAAAGATTACAGAGCGCAGCTGCAAAGAAAAAAAAAAAAAAAAAGCACAAAAAGGTTTATTCAGTAAAATAGTACAAAGAGCAACTGAACAATCTATCCACATAAAAACGTGTAATATTCAGTCAGAGACAAAAACAATAACATTTCCACAACATTCCATAATATGGTTAGATTCACACTAGCCTCCTGCATTTATTTTAACCACTTAAGACCCAGACCTTTAGGCAGCCAGAGGACCTGGCCAGTTTTTGCGATTCGGCACTGCGTCGCTTTAACTGACAATTGCGCGGTCGTGCGACGTGGCTCCTAAACAAAATTGGTGTCCTTTTTTTTCCCACAAATAGAGCTTTCTTTTGGTGATATTTGATCACCTCTGCGGTTTTTATTTTTTGCTCTATAACCTCTTTCCCACCACGCCATAAGCATTTTACTGCTCTGGCGCGGCGGGGTTATCTTGGGACGACGTCCCTGGGACGTCGTCCTTCACTTTCGCGATTGCATGTCCCCTGGGACGCGCTCGCGAAAGTGTCCGTGCTCGCCGGGTCTAGAAGACCCTGCGCATCACGGATCACGATAAATTGCCGCTGATCGCGGCGATCACTTGAAAACAAACCGGTGTCATTTGATGACGCCGGTTCCTCCCTCTCCTCCCTCTCCTCTCTGTACTGTGTGCGAGGAGAGGGGGGGGGGGAGCGGGGTGTCAGCAGCTGAGCTGTGGCTGGATCTGTGACAAATGCAGTCACAGATCCAGCCATCCCTCAATCCATCCCAGCTCTGTAATACCCCAGTACCCAGCAATCCCCCAGTCCCCAGCAATCCCCCAGTACCCAACAATCCCCCAGTACCCAACAATCCCCCAGTACCCAACAATACCCCAGTACCCAACAATACCCCAATACTCAGCAATACCCCAGTACTCAACAATACCCCAGGACTCAACAATACCCCAGGACTCAACAATACCCCAGTACTCAACAATACCCCAATATTCGGCAATACCCCAATACTCGGCAATACCCCAGTACTCGGCAATACCCCAATACTCGGCAATACCCCAGTACTCGGCAATACCCCAGTACTCGGCAATACCCCAGTACTCGGCAATACCCCAATACTCGGCAATACCCCAGTACTCGGCAATACCCCAGTACTCGGCAATACCCCAGTACTCGGCAATACCCCAATACTCGGCAATACCCCAGTACTCGGCAATACCCCAATACTCGGCAATACCCCAGTACTCGGCAATACCCCAGTACTCGGCAATACCCCAATACTCGGCAATACCCCAATACTCGGCAATACCCCAATACTCGGCAATACCCCAGTACTCTGCAATACCCCAATACTCGGCAATACCCCAGTACTCGGCAATACCCCAATACTCGGCAATACCCCAGTACTCGGCAATACCCCAGTACTCGGCAATACCCCAATACTCGGCAATACCCCAGTACTCGGCAATACCCCAGTACTCGGCAATACCCCAATACTCGGCAATACCCCAGTACTCGGCAATACCCCAATACTCGACAATACCCCAATACTCGACAATACCCCAATACCCTGCATGATACTTTGCAATACCCCAATACTCTGCAATACCCTGCGCGATACTCTGCAATACCGCCTATGGGGATTTTTAAGTAGCGAAGTTTGGCGCCATTCCACGAGTGTGCGCAATTTTGAAGTGTGACATGTTGGGTATCTATTTACTCGGCGTAACTTCATCTTTCACATTATGAAAAAAAATTGGGCTAACTTTACTGTTTTGTTTTGTTTTAAGCACAAAACAGTTTTTTTTTTAAAAACACGCGTTCAATAAATTTCTGCGAAAATACAGTGCGAGATAAAAAGTTGTAACGGCCGCCATTGTATTCTCTAGGGTCTTTGCTAAAAAAGCATATATAATGTTTTGGGGTTCTATGTAATTTTCTAGCAAATAAATGATGATTTTTCCATGTAGGAGAGAAATGTCAGAATTGGTCTGGGTGTTCCAGAACGCCTGATGGCGTTCCCTGCATATTGGGCCTCTGTATGTGGCCACGCTGTGTAAAAGTCCCACACATGGGGTATCGCAATACTCGGGAGGAATAGCAGAATGTGTTTTGGGGTGTAATTTGTGGTATGCATATGCTGTGTGTGAGAAATAACCTGCTAATATGACAGAAACAAGTTTTGTTTTGTTTTTTTACAGAATTTTCAGTCGTTTTTCTTTTATAGCGCAAAAAATAAAAAACCCAGAGGTGATCAAATACCACCAAAAGAAAGCTCTATTTGTGTGAAAAAAAGGACAAAAATTTCAAATGGGTACAATGTTGTATGACTGAGTAATTGTCATTCAAATTGTGAGAGCACCGAAAGCTGAAAATTGGTCTGGTTAGGAAGGGGGTTTAAGTGCTCAAGTGGATAAACAAAAATAATAAAAAAAAAAAATTGTTTTGCTCAGTTTAGGCCGATACGTATTCTTCTACCTATTTTTGGTAAAAAAAATCGCAATAAGCGTTTATCGATTGGTTTGCGCAAAATGTATAGGGGATAGTTTTATTGCATTTTTTACTACTAATGGCGGCGATCAGCAATTTTTTTCGTGACTGCGACATTATGGCGGACACTTCGGACAATTTTGACACATTTTTGGAACATTGTCATTTTCACAGCAAAAAATGCATTAAAAATGCATTGTTTACTGTGAAAATGACAGTTGCAGTTTGGGAGTTAACCACAAGGGGGCGCTGAAGGGGTTAAGTGTGACCTCATCTGTGTTTCTAACTGTAGGGGGGTGTGGCTGTAGGTGTGACATCATTAATTGTGTTTCCCTATATTAGGGAACACACGATCAATGACGGCGCCACAGTGAAGAACAGGGAAGCTGTGTTTACACACAGCTCTCCCCGTTCTTCAGCTACGGGGACCGATCGCGGGACTCCAGCGGCGATCAGGTCCCGCGACCGCGGTCACTGAGCTTTGGACCGGGTGGCGTGCACGCGCCGGTGGCGTGCAAGACCCCACAACTGGGCTTTAAGGGCCACGTACAGGTACGTGGATGTGCCCAGCTGTGCCATTCTGCCGACGTATATCGGCGTGAAGGGGTCCTTAAGTGGTTAAAGGAGAATTTGTTTTGCACTCTTGTGAACCGTTTTCAGCAGAGATCAGTCTGAAGTCCGCTCTCCGCTGACGTCACTGCCATCAGTCGAGGCACCGCGTCATCCCGACTTCCAAGTCGGGGATTCGCCAGCTGCCTTGATTGATGGCAGTCTCAGTGAGCCGCTCAGACGGCCAATCCCTGCCTCTCCACAGCTTAGCGCTCCAATTGAGCGTGGAGAAGCAGAGAGAAAAGACACTTTCCTCTCTGGGATCTGTGATGTTCAAACGCTCGGTTCTCAGTGCAGAGACGGCGGGGGACAGCTGCAGCATCGGTCTGGTGCTCCATCAATCGAGGTAAGTACGAATAAAAAAAAAAGAAAATCCATACTTCTCTTTTAATTAAAGGCAGGAGAAATTCTCTGGGAAGGCCTCATTCACATTAGCAATGACATATATATAGCACACCCCTAAGGAACCCCAAGTAACTGGGATCCCCCACCCTGCACAGCAAGACACACCAAATTTCTACAGCCACTCCAAAGTCAGAGAACAGTCTGCGACTTATTTTTTTGTTTTATTGAGGGATATAACTTGGATAGGGATGGGAGATTATGGGATGCCCACTTGACTTCAAAACAAGGACAAATACTCTTATATACAGTCTTAATATACAGCTCCTCTTCTTCCTTCAGCACACGCTGAACCCAGATACAGCATGTCACCCTGTTGTAATTCTGTAGAAAAGGCCCATTACAGGCAGGGACTTGCAGCCCCTATATTTGAAGAACAGAGAGGGTGACACAGCTCACACTTTCCAAGCACTGGCCCCCCAGGCTAACTCTCCACAGTCCTGCAGACTGACACACATCAGCCCACCCAGCTGACTCTCAGGAGATCTCCCAGATGTGCTGACCTGCTCCTGCTGTCCTTTTACTTGCTCCCATGCCTCAAGAAAGGGTTCCCTCCCTGTGTTGTAGGGGGAATCTTCAAACACCCGAGCCCCAGGCCCGAGGTCAACCCCCCCCCAGACCAGGGGGCACCCTCAAGGGCCAACAACAGCCTCCTCGGCACTCCATCTTCCACCCAACTGCCCCTGCTGGCATGACTCGTGCTTATTTATGAGTAGGCCTGCCCCCTGCCAGTCCTTTACTGGGAATTGGCTGAGGTCCTCATATATATTCTTTACACAGCCTCTCCTAGCTTCCACCCACTACAGTATGTCTACAACATTCTCCAATGTTCCAGCGAACAGTGAGAGGCACCAGAAAAGCTGTCAGGATGAGTCATCCAGCCCCTAAGTCACTAATCCCTGACCCAGATTTACAACACAGGCCTGACTCTCAGACAAGCTATTTTACCTACATTAACAACTACAACTAGCACACTAGCTAGAGGGTGCTATACATAAAAAGGTTGTACTGAAAGGAATGAAAAAGTGGACATAACTCTTTTATAATTTTTACAAAAGGTCATTTAAATTTCACATGTTGGTAGAGTAACCCTTCCTCTATTCAAAAGTACTACTCAAAATAGTCTCCATCATAAGTGATTCATTTGTGCCATCATTGAACCCAACTCTCAAATCTACTTTAAACCAAGGTGTTCATCATGGTGTCCATTTCACTTTGTGTCATAGAATTGTTGTCCCTGAAGACTGTTCTTCATTCAACTAAACAAGTGGATGTTGGAGGGTGCTAAATATTGGCTGTATGATGGATTTGCAACAGGGGCAGCTATGCCTCACACATCAAAAGCACTCCGGATCCAATAGAGGAAACTATCTGGAGCCTTCTAAACCCAGACAGGGTGTTTTTATAGCCCATCTAGCGTACACTGCCCATAGAGAGGTAATATAAATCTCAAGGTAAGTAAACGAGCCCCTGGGAGACAGCAGACATAGCTGCCCCTGTTCAAACTTCAGCTCACTATAATTATGGAGTCAGTTGAAAGTGTTTTACATATTTTGGTAAGCTGTATACCATTGGATATCACTATTGGATTTATGAAATCATCTGTGTGTTGCACACTCTTTCTACAATTCTTGGGAAATTTTCCATACTGTGATAACTTTCCGTTTACCGGATCTTGTACATGAGGCTCAGTCCATTTTCAGATAGTGAGACTTGTTCTTTTTTCTTGTCATTCCCCTTGAACCTTGATCATTGTCCTGAAGAATTCCAATAGTGAAATGCGTAGTTACACAAGGGCTTAATGTACAAACTATATCATTTTGTATGATTTTTAATTCTTGAACACTGTTATCCATTATGTATTTTTTTCCTATTATTATTATTGGTGACATATTGTTTCCATGCCTTAAAAGTCCGACCCTTGGTTACTATAAAAGGTAGCCTTTCATGTTCGTTATTCTGCACATGTCAAAATGTTATCTTTCACCTCACCTAATTATTATGTTTGATTTATTCACAAACTTGTTCTGCCTGTTTTGTTTTTTTCGTCTGTTGACCAATGATGTATGTGCTTTGTACACTGTGAAAATTCTACACTATATAAATACCTCTGTCACAGAACATCAAGTGGGCAATCTACTTCTATGGAACATCCATGCCCACATGTGTTAATAAACCTGCTTTCTGCTCATCAGAAGACAAGTGGTCTTGACTGAATGCTACAGCACAAAGCCTCATGCACATGGGTACATTTTGGGCATACAATGTAAAATTATTGCTTTTTTTCTGTGCCCAAGAGACTCAAGTACTGTATACATAAGACATGAAAGAATGTGCGTGGCTGTATTAAAGTGATAGTAAGGGTTCAGTTTAAAAAAAAATAAAAACAACAAACATGTCATACTTAGAGCCAGTTCACACAGGGGCTCCGACTTGAAGTTGCCCTAAGTCGTCCCAAGTCGGGTGGTTGAGAAAATCAAGTGAATGAAAGTGAATGGAGCTGTCTTAATACACACAACTGAAGTCACTCCAACTTCAGAAAAGGTTCCTGTACTACTTCATTCAGACTTCTAGGCAACTTGTACACATTAGCGGCGTAATTTTGTGCGGGCGTAGCGTATCTCAGATACGCTACGCTGCCGTAAATTAGAGAGGGAAGTGCTGTATTCACAAAGCTAAGTTACGGAGGCGTAGCGTAAATGGGCCGACGTAAGCCCGCCAAATTCAAATGTGTTTGATGTGGGCGTGTTTTATTCAAATTAAGTGTGACCCCACGTAACGGCACATGCGCCACCCATGGACGTATCCCAGTGCGCATGCTCCAAATTATGCCGCTAAGACTCATTGGTTTCGATGTGAACGTAATTTACGTCCAGCCCCATTCACGGACGAATTACAAAACGACGTAAAACGTGAAGAATTTGACGCGGTCCCGACTTCCAGACTTAACATTGGCTGCGCCATATTTTTGGTGGTTTATCTATACGCCTGAAAACGCCTTCATAAAAACGGCTCATCTTTACTGCGACGGCCGGGCATACGTTTGTGAATAGGCGTATCTTGCTGATTTACATATTCTAGGCGTAAATCAGCGTACACGCCCCTAACACGCCACAAATGTACGAAACCTATGCATTTCCAGGCATTAGAGGAAATGTGAATATCCCCTGTCTTCAAAGAGACAACTTCAAAGAGTCATCTGCACATGACTGAGTTAACATTGCAAACAAATAGTTTTCACATATTTGGATAAATAAAGTAAATGGTGATCTCTCCATATTTAAACCTGCACTATTGCATATTACTGTATGGCCTCAAAATGCAATTGGTGTTTTTAAATAATATGAATTGGTTTCCCAAAGACTTGGTATTATAGCCAATTAAAAAACTATGCATGGCTGTTCAAGGCAAATGGCCTTGCAGCACTGAGAGAGCAACACAAACAATGTGTGAAGACAGAGATTTATATTTTCTGTAAAAAAAAAGGAAGCATGTACCTTATTTTCTGGAGTATAAGACAACCTTTTACAGCGAAATTACACAGCCAAAAAACAGGGGTCATCTTATACGCCGGGTGAAGAGGCCGCCAGATGGATATCAGCTCACCGGGTGCTCTGCAAAACTGTATTGGCCAGATTCAGGTAGACTTACGACGGCGTATCAGTAGATACGCTGTCATAACTCAGAATCTGAATAACTCAGAATCTGTGCCGGCGTATCTTTAAGCGTATTCTCAAAATGAGATATGCTTAAATGTTGCTAAGATACGACCGGCGTAAGTCTCCTACGCCGTCGTATCTTAGCTGCCTATTTACGCTGGCCGCTAGGGGCGTGTACGCTGATTTACACCTAGAATATGTAAATCGCCGAGATACGCCTATTCACGAACGTACGCCCGGCCATCGCAGTAAAGATACGCCATTGACGTAAGGTGTTTTCAGGCATAAAGATAAAGCTGCAACAAGATGGCGCAGCCAATGTTAAGTAATGTTAAGTACGCCTGCCTGTCTATTTTTCAAATTTGTCGTAGTTTGCGTAACTCGTCCGTGAATGGGGCTGGACGTAAATACGTTCACGTCAAAACCAATGAGTCTTAGCGGCGTAATTTGGAGCATGCGCACTGGGATACGTCCACGGACGGCGCATGCGCCGTTATTAAAAAAAAACGTTATTTATGTGGGGTCACACTTAATTTAAATAAAACACGCCCACATCAAACACATTTGAATTTGGCGGGCTTACGCCGGCCCATTTACGCTACGCCGCCGTAACTTAGCTTTGTGAATACAGCACTTGCCTCTCTAATTTACGGCAGAGTAGCGTATCTGAGATACGCTACACCCGCACAAATTTTCACCGATCTACGTGAATCTACCCCAATGTGTACAAGTTGCCTAGAAGTCTGATTGAAGTAGTACAGGAACCTTTTCTAAAGTCGGAGTGACTTCAGTTGTGTGTATTAAGACAGCTCTATTCACTTTCATTCACTTGATTTTCTCAACCACCCGACTTGGGACGACTTAGGGCAACTTCAAGTCGGATCCCAGGTAGCCCCTGTGTGAACTGGCTCTAAGTATGACCTGTTTGTTGTTTTTATTTTTTTTAAACTGAACCCTTACTATCACTTTAATACAGCCACGCACATTCTTTCATGTCTTTGAGCTGCTGTATATAGTACTTGAGTCTCTTGGGCACAGAAAAAAAACAAGAATTTTACATTGTATGCCCAAAATGTACCCATGTGCAAGAGGCTTTGTGCTGTAGCATTCAGTCAAGACCACTTGTCTTCTGATGAGCAGAAAGCAGGTTTATTAACACATGTGGGCATGGATGTTCCATAGAAGTAGATTGCCCACTTGATGTTCTGTGACAGAGGTATTTATATAGTGTAGAATTTTCACAGTGTACAAAGCACATACATCATTGGTCAACAGACAAAAAAAAACAGGCAGAACAAGTTTGTGAAATAAATCAAACATAATAATTAGGTGAGGAGAACGATTTTCACGTTTTACGTTGTTTGCGTAACTCATCCGTGAATGGGGCTGGACGTAAATTACGTTCACTTCAAAACCAGTGAGTCTTAGCGGCGTAATTTGGAGCATGCACACTGGGATACGTCCACGGACGGCACATGCGCCGTTAGTAAAAAACTTCATTTACGTGGGGTCACACTTAATTTGGATAAAACACGCCCACATCAAACACATTTGAATTCGGCGTGCTTACGCCGGCCCATTTACGCTACGCCGCCGTAACTTAGCTTGGTGAATACAGCACTTGCCTCTCTAATTTATGGCAGTGTAGCGTATCTGAGATACGCTACGCCCGCACAAAATTACGCCGCTCTATGAGTATATGTGCTGCTCAGCCAATCCCGGCAGGCGATGCATTCTGTTGATGAATACAGAGCCTGCTAAACCTGCTCTAATTGGAGTAACAACCTCTGCCAATCCGAGCAGGCTACATACAGTAGCTTGCTCGGTTTGGCTGTGAGAGTCAGAGGCGCGGGCTGATGATGTTACAGCCGCGTTTGGCTCAGGGCAGTATACTGTATGTATACTGTGAGACAGTATGTTACCCGGTACAAAAGTTTCCGAACACACGGTATTACCGCACAACGGGGTCATTTCATACGGTGAGTAAAGCACAAAACCAACGTTTTAAATTTAAAATTAGGGGGTCATCTTATATGCCCAGCTGCCTTATACGCTGGCAAATACGGTGCCTAAAGCTGCAAGTTTAAAGTTTTACCACATTAAAAACATATTTTTTCTGTCTTGGAGTAGGAAACTGTTTGGCCCCCTATTAAAAGGGTTTTATGTGTTCTGCTAGATTTCCCTGTAGTTCCTTTCCCCTCAGACACAATGGGGGTTATTATGGGAAGTGCAGTCGCTGTAGATCTGAGGGGAACATCTGAAATGAGGGGAAGCTCTGCTGATTTAATTGTAAAATCATGTGCAAGCTAAAATGTTGTTTTTTATTCTCTTTGCATGCCCCCCTCATATCTACAGCGACTGCACTTTCAAGTGCACTTTCAGTGCAAAGTTGATTTGCCTTTCGTAAATGACCCCCAATATGAACTTAGAAGACATGCCACCAGACTGCCTGTATCATGTACAACATATACAATAATATCAAACTATGATGTGATTTTTGGAGAAACCCAGGCAAATTTACATTCATTTTCAACTCCTGAGAAATTAAAACAAAAACAAACTGCAAGGTCTAGGGAGCCACAAAAGCACATTTACTTACCCGATCCTCCTCTCCCACAGGCTGTATGGTCAGTCCGCACAGCCTCTTCTTTTCTATGCTCTGATGGTTGCAGGTCTATAACCCTGCATTGGATATGAGGATGCATAATGAACAGTCCATCGCCATAGCACATATGCAGACTGCACCCATACTCACTTCTCCACTGACTGCTACTGCATCTACATATAATCTCCACTTACTGCCACTGCACCTGGCTACCACTATGCCCACACACTTCTGTGCTGACCCCCACTCCAGTGTGCTTCTCTACTGACCACCACTGCACTTTCACATTTCTTGTGCATTATGTATACATTACAATGCAATGGGGCTGATTTACTAAAATTGGCCAGTGGGAAATTTGGTGCAGTTGTGCATGATAGCCAGTCAGCTTCTAACTTCAGATTGTTTAATTAAGCTTTAATAATAAAAACTGGAAGCTGATTGGTTTCTATGCAGAGCTGCACCAGATTTTGCACTCTCCAGTTTTAGTAAATCAACCCCAATATATTTCCTAGATTGACAAACTCTGTACACAATACTGTTTATTCTAGGGCTGTCACCTTTTCTTTAAGCCAAACCCGAACACGTTAATGGCAATTCATTTTTTTTTTTTTTGAGTATTAGCTATAAGATTGAAAAAGATCTGGGGCACTTTTGGTGGCCCGAAAGCAAGCAGTAATGTGGCATGCATAGCGCGCCGTGGGAAACAGTGCATGTGGCCAAATTGTGAGTGTTCTGCATGGATTGTGGGGGCCAGAAATAATGCACAAAATGCAGGGGTCAGATATGTGCTGGGGAGAGGGCGTATGCTAGCAGAGGGGTAGAGGGGAGTTAGATATGTGCTGTATGGGAGGGGAGAGGGCTAGTGTTGGAGGGGAAGTCAGATATGTGCTTGGTTGTGCTTAGGGAGAGGGCTAGTGCTTGCAGGGGGGGTTGGATGTATGCTGGGGGGATGCTTTTGGAGGGGGAGGGCAACAGCTGGAAGGGGTCAGATATTATTTGCTATGTGATGCTTTTCAAGGGATATAACTAGAGCTAGCAGGGGGCTTGGATATGTGCTGAGGGTACTTTGGGAGGGGAGAAAGCTAGTACTTGCAGGGGGGGTGGATGTGTGCTCTGGGATGCTTTGGAAGAGGAGAGGGCTATAGCTAGCGGAGGGGGCTTGGATATGTGGCGGGGGGTGCTTTGGGAGGGGAGAGGGGGGGGTCAGATATGTGCTAGGGGAATGCTTTGGGAGGGGAAAAAGCTAGAACTAGCAAGGGAGGGTCAAATATGTGCTGGGGCGCTTTGGAAGGGAACAGGGCTAGAGCTAGCAAGGGAGGGTCAGAGTCTGTTTATACAGAGCGGAGAAGGAGTAGGCAGAGGAGGGGGAAGCTTTGATCTACTGATACTTGGCCATTCTGAAATAGGCTGCTGTCGGGAGGGGAGACAGATCAGATAGCGAGCAGACTCGTCACTCCCGGTGCAGTCTGGTGTGAATAATGTGTCTGGGTCTGAAGAAGATGGAAACCCAAACACGACATTCAAAAACCGGACTGTCCGGGAGAAAACTGTACAGGTGGTAACCCTAGTTCATTCATACTACTAGGGAGTTTTTTTAAGAATTCAGTTTTCATCCTATGCAGCGTGGGCTTAATCTCGTCCTGCATGCAGACAGTGGGGGGTTATTTACGAAAGGCAAATCCACTTTGCACTACAAGTGCAAAGTACACTTGAAATTGCACTGAAAGTGCACTTAGAAGTGCAGTCCCTGTAAAACTGAGGGGAAGATCTGAAATGAGAGGGAAGCTCTGCTGATTTTATTATTCAATCATGTGCAAGCTAAAATGCTGTTTTTTTTAATTATCCTTGCATGTCCCCCTCAGATTTACAGCAACTGCACTTGTAGTGCAAAGTGGATTTGCCTTTCGTAAATAACCCCCAGTGTACATTTAGTGTCACACAGCCACTCCTGCAAGGCTGTCAACATTTAACATGCGTCAGTGTCCATGCAGCCTGTGTCTGCATCTACCTCTATATTCACACAGCTTGGGGCAGATGCAGATGACAAAATAAAAGCAGCCTGCATACAGAATGGGTGCCAGCACCTGTCTGAGATGAAGCCTTATATGGAGAATTCAGTACATTGTAAAACCAGAGCAAATCTTGATGCACAATTTAACTTCTGTGGTTCCATCTTGTGGAACCTGACAGGCATTGCATGCCCATTTGAGCTATGTGTGTAATGTATGTGTATGCAGAATGTTAGAGGTAAATAATACAGTAGATGAGCAAACATTAAAAAATTACACTGTTGGTGACTTATTTCACACTTGAAGCATAGAAACAACAACAGATGCAGTGACTGATGATGGATGAGATGAGTAGCTCTCTTTTGGGGGAGGTTATGAGATGGAGATTTATATTCCCTAAACAGGATATTGCGCTAAACCTGTTGGTAAATAAGAGAACCAGAACATTCACTAAGTGGGGTTTGATAATAATGTTGGCAATGGATTGGTAAGGTAGAAACCGGGCTAGAGATCTTATTTTTCAAATATTGCTGCAGGCTAGGTGCTAGAAAAAAATGTGATATCCAAACTCAATGTGAATAATTGGTTAATTAGTCAGAGTCGGTTCACACTGGGGCGACTTGGGATCCGACTTGAGGTCACCTCAAGTCGTCCCAAGTCGCGCTGTAGAGAAAAACAATGTAAGTGAATGGGAGCGGTGTTAATACACACTACTCAAGTCGCTCCGACTTCAGAAAAGGTTCCTGTACGACTTCAATCCGACTTGTAGGCGATTTGTACCCATTGATTTCAATGGAAGTCGCCTCTAAGTCTGATCACTGTGTTAACTGAAGCGACTTTCCAGAAAGATAACATACATTTCTCAGGCAAACTTCTCCCTCCCCCTCTCCCAGAGCTGATTGTTGTTCGATTGGCCACTGGAATGTCTCCTGTCCTGGAGACGACTTCAAGTAGTGTTGTAAATCGTCCCAGATCGCCCTGTGGTTCATGCTCAAGTCGTGTCGGAGTCGCCTCTGAAAGTCGCGCTGGAGGTTGTGTCGCCCTAGTGTGAACCGACTCTAAAGTGGCAGCCCCTACATAAAATTCCACCTAGATGGAATATAGGAAATGAATGGGGGTGAGGTAGTAGGTGTTGGCGCCTCTTCATATAGGGTGACCAGACATCCTCAGTTTCAGGGGACAGTCTCCAGAATGAGGACACTCTCCCCGGACCAAGTCTGTGCCCGGTTTTGTCCCCGGATTGGATTTGAATAGGGGCTGGGGCAATTTCAAAGACATTCAGTGCAAAATAAAAAAAAATCTGAATTACACAACTTCACTCCACTGCTCCTACTAGCTTAAGGGGGGGCTGTATTTTTTTCCATTATATGTGTCCCTTTCTGATGATCATGTGCTGGTCGGAGCGAGGGAATATTTCTTCAGTTTTGGGTACATGCCTTTTCCGCTCCACTTCTGTTCTTCTGCCTTGGCTCAAGTCCCGGCCAGCCGCCTGCCTGTCTATCTCCTTGCCTTCCCTGGTGGAGGGATCTTGCTCCGCACCCCACCCAATAGTAGCCGGGGCCCGGAGAGTGAGACTTGACAGGTGAGGTGGGCGGCGACGGGCAGAGAGTCGCTGATTGCTGCAATTACTAGTTTAAAAAAAATATGTCCCCGGATTTAATTTTAAAAATCTGGTCACCTTTTCTTAGTATATAATAGTGAATAAAAAATAAATAATATATATAGATGCTAATTGGTGCTAAAAAAAACAATATTAGACTGTGACTTGGTCCACGTATGACCCAGAATAATACAATAGCAAATTCATAAATAAAACATATTATGCAAAATTCATAAACAAAACATATTATGCAAATGTCTGTGATAATTGGATGACAGTATTTAAAGTGCTCAGTGCCGTGAATATCTCCCTGGGACGCGCTCGCGAAAGTGTCCATGCTCGCCGGGTCTAGAAGACCCGGCGCATCACGGATCATGGTAAATTGCCGCTGATAGCGTCCGTTTACCACGTGATCACGCCGTCGAATGACTTGTAAACAAACCGGCGTCATTTGATGATGCCGGTTCCTCCCTTTCCTCCCTCTCCTCTCTGTACTGTTCGGTACAGTGTGCGAGGAGAGGGGGGGGGAGCGGGGTGTCAGCAGCTGAGCTGTGGCTGGATCTGTGACAAATGCAGTCACAGATCCAGCCATCCCTCAATCCATCCCAGCTCTGCAATCCCCCAGTACCCAGCAATCCCCCAGTACCCAACAATCCCCCAGTACCCAACAATACCCAACAATACCCCAGTACCCAACAATACCCCAAAACTCGGCCATACCCCAAAACTCGGCCATACCCCAATACTCGACAATACTCCAGTACTCAACAATACCCCAATACTCAGCAATACCCAAGTACTCAACAATACCCCAGTACTCAACAATACCCCAGTACTCAGCAATACCCCAGTACTCAACAATACCCCAGTACTCAACAATACCCCAGTACTCGACAATACCCCAATACTCGGCAATACCTCATTACTCGGCAATACCCCAATACTCGGCAATACCCCAGTACTCGGCAATACCCCAATACTCGGCAATACCTCATTACTCGGCAATACCCCAATACTCGGCAATACCCCAGTACTCGGCAATACCCCAGTACTCGGCAATACCCCAATACTCGGCAATACCCCAGTACTCGGCAATACCCCAATACTCGGCAATACCCCAATACTCGACAATACCCCAATACCCTGCACGATACTTTGCAATACCCCAATACTCTGCAATACCGCCTATGGGGATTTTTAAGTAGCGAAGTTTGGCGCCATTCCACGATTGTGCGCAATTTTGAAGTGTGACATGTTAGGTATCTATTTACTCGGCGTAACTTCATCTTTCACATTATGAAAAAAAATTGGGCTAACTTTACTGTTTTGTTTTGTTTTAAGCACAAAACAGTTTTTTTTTAAAAACAAGCGTTCAATAAATTTCGGCGAAAATACCGGCGATAAAAAGTTGTAACAGCCGCCATTGTATTCTCTAGGGTCTTTGCTAAAAAAACATATATAATGTTTTGGGGTTCTATGTAATTTTCTAGCAAATAAATGATGATTTTTCCATGTAGGAGAGGAATGTCAGAAATGGTCTGGGTGTTCCAGAACGCCTGATGGCGTTCCCTGTATGTTGGGCCTCTGTATGTGGCCACGCTGTGTAAAAGTCCCACACATGGGGTATCGCCATACTCGGGAGGAATAGCAGAATGTGTTTTGGGGTGTAATTTGTGGTATGCATATGCTGTGTGTGAGAAATAACCTGCTAATATGACAGAAATAAGTTTTTTTTTTTTTACAGAATTTTCAGTCGTTTTTCTTTTATAGCGCAAAAAATAAAAAACCCAGAGGTGATCAAATACCACCAAAAGAAAGCTCTATTTGTGTGAAAAAAAGGACAAAAATTTCAAATGGGTACAATGTTGTATGACTGAGTAATTGTCATTCAAATTGTGAGAGCACCGAAAGCTGAAAATTGGTCTGGTTAGGAAGGGGGTTTAAGTGCCCGGTGGTCAAGTGGTTAAATTGTATCTGATGCTGATTTAAGCAGTCCATGCAATAAAAGTGCTTTGTGCTCCGCATAATAATAAATCAGTTGGAAGTGATCACTCAGTGCTCCCTTTTCTCGTGCTCTGGTGGGTCCCACACTCACCAGATCCAGGCACCCTCTAGGGGTGAAAGGCCTTCACAGTATTAGCCCTGTGTCGCTCTCTGGCAAACCTCCACTGTTAATGCGTGCAATCCGGCATATGGCTCAAAAAGAAAGAATTCCCATATAGTGTAATACTGTTGGTAAAGTATTTATTGATAAAAGGTCAGGTACTCACAGTATATAAATGAAAAACAGGCGTATCAAATAAAATTCACACGGGTGTTTGTGACAATGTTGGCAATGCCTCCACTCAGGACAAGACCTCTGTGAACAGAGGGATTCCCTTCTTGGTAAATTAATCAGTAATCTAATCAAAGTAATTGGGAGCGGAGGAACTATTGCAATCAGCATATAACATTACCATAAGCATATATTGTAGATGCACGATAGTATGGAAACTGTTGTTTTTTTTTAGGAAAAGATTTTTAAGAGTAACATACTGTACAACATGCTCGACCCAAACCGCTGGGGGAATGTTTGGCCCGTTTGCCAAACACCCAAATTTGCAGGGTGTTTGTCAGGTGTTCACCTTGCCGAACACCCTTCAATGCACTGAGCGCTACACAGTGCATTCTGCACCCTGATTGAGCAAAGTTTTGCCCAATCAGGGCGCAGTGTAAACTGGTTATTAAGGAATGGGGTCAGGAAGCTGGCCATGGTGTCCTTAACAACCGATGAGTCATCACCGGTCAATGGGTTTCCCCGCAGACATCGGCATAAAAAAAGTGACGGTTTGCGTCTGACAGACGCAAGTAGAGGAGAGCCGATCGGCAGCTCTCCTGACAGGGGGGTTTGCGCTGATTGTTTATCAGCGCAGCCCCCCCTCGGGTGCCCACACTGGACCACCAGGGAAGCCGCCAGGACCACCAGGGAAGGGGGCAACATGTGGATAGCCAGGTACATCCCCCATGGCCATCCACATGTAAAAAAAAAAGCACAATAGATGCCAATCAGTGCCCACAAATGGGCACTGACTGGCAACATGGGCACTGTCAAAAATGTGTAAATAAACAAGTGATACCACCCCTTAGTGTCCATCAGTGCCACCCCTCAGTGTCCATCAGTGCCACCTCTTAGTGCCTATCCATGCCCAGTGCCTACCTATCAGTGCCCATCTGTGCCACCCATAAGTGCCGCCCATTAGTACCCATCAGTGTCGCCTATGAGTGCCCATCAGTGCCGCATACCAGCACCACCTATCAGTGCCCATCAGTGCCGCCTATCAGTGCCCATCAGTGCCACCTCATTGGTGCCCATCAGTGACGCCATATCAGTGCCCGTAATTGAAGAAGAAAACGTACTTATTTAAAAAAACAAAACAGAAAAAAAAAACTTTTTATTTTTTTATTTTTTTTATTTCGGTCTTTTTTTAGTTGTTGCGCAAAAATGAAAACCACAGAGGTAATCAAATACCACAAAAAGAAAGCTCTATTTGTGGGAACAAAATTATAAAAAAAATTGTTTGGATACAGTGTAGCATGACCGCGCTATTGTCATTCAAAGTGCGACAGCGCTGAAAGCTGAAAATTGGCTTGGGCAGGAAGGAACGTAAGTCCCTGGTATGGACGTGGTTAAAGATACATCCAGATAAATGTTGTAACAAAATATAGTTGCAAGGGCCCTGAGGATGATCACAATCTGGCATCTTTCTTAGAAGAGGTTGATTTATTAAAACTGTGCAAAATCTAATCCAAAATCTGGAGAAACCAATCAGTTTAAAGGTTTTATTGTCAAATCTTAATTGAACAAGCTGAAGTTAGAAGCTGATTGGCTACCCTGCACAGAGGCAACAGATTTTACATTGTTCAGTTTTATCCCCCATTGAGTGCAGCTTTGAAAATGCGCTTTTTCAGCATGATTTCAAAGCTGCAGAACAGGGCAATTTTATGCACAGATGTCAATAAAAGTCACACACGAAATAGCCAAAAATAGTGCAGGAACTATTTTTCAAATCATGCTACTTCAAATCATACCCATTAAGACAGTGCCATAGAAAGACATTGGGTGCTCAAAAAATCAACCCCCTAATAATCCCTGCCTCTGATCTGGATTCAGCAGCAGCTCTTCCATTGCAGGGCATGTTGTATTAGACCAGGGGTGTCAAACTGGCGGCCCTCCAGCTGTTGCAAAACTACAAGTCCCATGAGGCATTGCAAGGCTAACAGTTACAAGCATGACTCCCATAGGCAGAGGCATGATGGGACTTGTAGTTTCGGAACAGCTGGAGGGCCGCCAGTTTGACACCCTGTATTAGACTCTCCATTACTACTTTGTCCCTTTGGGGTTTCCAATCCAATTACCCAAAGACAGGAAGCGATGTACTGTACATAATTAATTCTATGATATTTAAGCAGCGAAGTTATAGATCCTCTACAGATGGATTTTATTGATTCTCATAGCTTGAAGTTTCTGTAGAAGAGTTGCTCACAGAAGAGTTGCTGCTTGAGCATATTTTTTATGAAAAAACAACATTGTTTGCACATTAGCACACAAGTTAGACAATCAGGGCTGGCCTTAGGTGTTCAGGTGGCCTGTGCGAGCTAATCCTATGGCCATCTTCACCTGTCCGGGGCCCCTCTATCCTCTGTCAGGAGCCTGGGGAGCGACAATGAGGTGAGGCAAGAATCAGCAGCGTCCCTAGGTGGCAGTGCGCCCTAGGTGGCTGCCTTCCTAATCCGCCTAGTGGTAGTGCCGGCCCGGCTCTGCTGCGACTCACATTCTGCGAGCTGTGCTGGCCACACGGCGCCCCTGTTGCCCATGGCGCCCTGTGCGGCCGCACCGCTCGCACACCCTAAAGGCCAGCCCTGGACACAATTCAGGCTTATAGATCCTGAGAGCAGCTAGGCTGACTTAACTACCTCCCACCACTGTACATATATGGCCGGGTGGGCGCTTCCTCCTTCTAAATGGACGTTCAGGAACAGATGATCCCAATGATCTGCACACATATGTCCGTGATCACCTGCGCACATCTATACATGATCATCTGCGTACATCTGTCACACAAACCAATAATTAAACATTTAACAGGATTTGTTTTTACCAAAGATATGTAGCAGAATACATTTTGGCTTAAATTTATGATGAAATTTGATTTTATTGGATTTCTTTTAAAAAATCGAAAGAAGAAAATATATTTTTTTCCAAATTTCCCAATTTTTTCACTTATATCACAAAAAATAATAACTGAGTCATGAATAAATACCCCCAAAAGAAAGCTCTATTTGTGTGAACAAAATTCTAAAAAATTCATTTGGGTACAGTGTAGCACAGGGGTGCCCAACCAGTGGCCCGGGGGCCAGAATGATAGCACTAATGAGCACTGTTGGAGCTGCACTAATAATCAGGACACTAATGATCAGTGCCCTGCTTATCAGTACAGATGTCCTCTTTCACACTAGCAAGTTACCGGGTCTCTCCTCACACTGTAAATTAAATTAATAATACATCAATATAATAAAGTGACAATAGTTGAAAGTCCACATAGTGATAATTTGTGCAAAACATAGTATTTTCTTAGTGCAAAAAGAGCTGTAGTGCTCCGTGTCCCCTCGTGTCAATGCATCCACCTCCCGGTGATGGTGTAAAGATCCACACTCACCAGATGAGTTGGACTCCTCTGCCTTATAGCAAAAAGAGTCTACCGTGCCTATAGGTAATTTAATGGGGACCAATGCCAATGCAAATTCCTAGAGTATGCTATAGGCCCCCTAACCTGAGGAAGGAGGGGGAGACGGGTCTCCTTTCACAAGTTGGATTAGCAGCAAGGATAAAAAGTGTTATCATAATGGGGGATTTTAATTATCCAGAAACGTAGAAAGTAGAATGCCTTCAAAAAATACAAGGTTGATGGATCATCATCAGCATTCAGACTTTATAAAAAATGCAACAAGAAATGTAAAAGTGCAATTAGGACGGCTAAGATAGACACATAGCGGAGTATGTAAACAGTAAAAAAGGGAGGACAGACCATATTGGCCCCATAAAGAACGAGGAAGGACATCTGGTTACAAAGGATGGGGAGATGGCGAAGGTATTACATTTATTCTTCTCTTCAGTCTTCACAAGGGAATTGGGGGCTTAAGTAACCAAAACTGCAGTGTTTATCCTCATGACACATCAGAGGCAGCACCTCCATGGTTAACAGAGGACAGAATTAAAATTAGATTTGGTAAACTTAACTTAATAAATCAGGGGGACCAGGTGGCTTGCATCCAAGGGTATTTAGGGAACTCAGTCAAGTAATTTCCAGACTATTGTTCCTAATTTTTACTGACAGTCTACTGACTGAAATGATACTAGCTGATTGGAGAAAAGCCAATGTAGCACCAATATTTAAAAAGAATCCAAAATACATCCCTGGGAATTACAGACCAGTTAGCCTAACATCAATAGTATGACGTTGGTGTATCTGGATTTTGCAAACGCATTTGACACAGTTCCCAAACGTTTACTGTACAAAATAAGATCCGTTGGCATGGACCATAGGGTGAGTACATGATTTGAGAACTGGCTACAAGGGCGAGTTCAGAGGGTGGTGATAAATGGGGAGTACTCGGAATGTTCAGGGGTGGGTAGTGGGGTCCCCCAGAGTTCTGTGCTGGGACAAATCCTACTTAAATTGTTCAGAAAAAACTACCTGGAGGATGGGGTAAACAGTTCAATCTCTGTATTTGCGGACGGTACTAAGCTAAGCAGGGCAATGACTTCTCCACAGGATGTGGAAACCTTGCAAGAAGATCTGAACAAATTATTGGGGTGGGAAACTACATGGCAGATGAGGTTTAATGTAGAAAAGTTTTAAATCATGCATTTGGGTGGCAAAAATATGAATGCATTCTATACACTGGGGGGAGAACCTCTGGGGGAATCTAGGATGGAAAAGGAGCTGGGGTCCTGGTAGATGACAGGCTCAGCAATGGCATGCAATGCCAGGCTGCTGCTGACAAAGCAAACAGAATATTAAAAAGGGGATTAACTCCAGAGATAAAACTATAATTCTCCTGCTCTACAAGACTCTGGTCTGGCCGCACCTAGAGTATGCTGTCCAGTTCTAGGCATGAGTCCTCAGGAAGGATGTACCAGAAATGGAGTGAGTACAAAGAAGGGCAACAAAGCTAATAAAGGGTCTGGAGGATATTAGTTATGAGGAAAGGTTGTGAGCACTGAACTTATTCTCTCTGGAGAAGAGACACTTGAGAGGGGATATCATTTCAATAAAAAAATACAGTACTGGTGACCACACAATAGTGATAAAACTTTTTTGCGGAAGGGAGTTTATTAAGACACGTGGCCACTCATTAAAATGAGAAGAAAAGAGGTTTAAGCTTAAACTACGTTTAGGATCAATAGTTTCAAATAACGATTAGATAAGCACCTGAACGACCACAACATACAGGGATGTACAATGTAATACTGACATTTAATCACACACATAGGTTGGACTTAATGGACTTATTACCCATGTGAGTGTTCCCATTAGACATCAAAGAAAAGCCATAGAGGTCTCTCATTTTGCTGCAAAGGAAAGAGGGTTGATGACTCCTGTCTTAAGGATATTATATCATATTGTGCTCATAACTCTTATAATCTAGAGTCATATTTCCTCTGGTATGCCGCCATCTCATATTATATGGTGGAGGCGCACCTGGGTGTTTCACCTTTTTATATGATATTCACTATCTAGGTGTTTTTTTCATATATGTTGAACACCTAATCCTTCACATTATCCTTGGAGTGATTTACTAGTTTCATGATTGGACTATGTGACGGTGGTAGAACATATCCCCGTCAAGCCTTCCCTTCTTCTCCCATAAAAGAAATCACCCAATATTCCATGAGTAGGAATATCCCTAGAATCGCTGAATAATCCATACATGAGCCAAGGCTTAATGCTGAATGTAAACAGGACACCCTTTATTGAAAGTACACAGCACACTTTTATACAGGATTTGGAACATCCCGCCCCCAACAACCGCTTTCTTATTGGTCCTTTTTACAGTCCCATCAGTTTCCCATCAGGTCCACTTTCCATGCAAATGAGGACTTGAAAATGACACAGCAGAGATTGGTCACAATGGTTTGAATAGAAAGACTTCTATGTGTATTCAGACAAAAGCCCCAGGGGGGCAATCAATGTACACAATAGCCAGCCACAGAACAATGGTACTGTCTGGAGAGTTGACACAGGGCAGAAGACATTTACCTGATAATCAAAAGGCGTTAGATAGGGTTATCACACAATGGACAATGAGTATCTCTTATGAGTCTATTGACCTGGCTGGGGTTCAGAATAAAATCTCCTGTAATACATGAATTAGGATTTCACGTAGAAATACTTCAGTATTTCATAGTCCATGACATTACTCCCTCTGGCAAATAGTTCAATATCCACAGTGGGACCCAAACGGGTCACTCGAGGATGTTGGGCAAGTAGTCTTAAGGTTCCAGGACTGTCTGCCAGGATAACCCATCCGCCTTCCTGCTTTGAGGCCCTGGCCCATAATCGGACGGCAAGAGGCTCGCATTCAGTCCTCTCCAAAAGCCCCTGTCCCGGCTAGGCCTGTCACACATCTCCCCTTTTGGCAGGGGACTAACCCAGTAGGAGACACCAGATGGGTTGTCTCTGAATTTAGTTAGTAGTTCCAGTCCCCCAATGCCGGTATCCATACAGTACCCCAAATCACTTGCTCCAAACCAAGCATTACTCACCCCGCCATCCTCTGCCTCTCTCAGGGAACACGTCTGCCGCTGGGGAGAGGCCTGGACTAGCCCTTCTCCCTGGAGTCCTTTCAGCCGCTGGAGAGATGACAGGCTGGCTGGGCTCAGTCCATCATGCTGTTGGGGATCTGGGCCAACTGGCCACCATTTATGGGGTATACCAGTGACTGAAGTCCCACCCACTGGTGTGAGGTGAAAATCCCCCAGTGCTTTCAAAGCAAAGCCGACATCCTCCTGTTTCAGTCCTGTACCATTTTCTGGGGTTGTGCCAGTGGAGACTGAAGTCCCATCCACTACCCCAGGAACCCCTTCTTCTGTTAGGTGAAAGCAGAGGCCCGGGACACTCTGCTCTGTTGCCAGCTCTTCCACTGGGTTGCTGTGAGTGGAGACCACAGTCCCATCCACCGATATCCACTCGAGCTGTAGTGAGGTGCAGCCGCCAGTAGCATCCTGTCCTGCTGCCAGTGATTCAGCTGGGAGTAAGAGCTTTACCACCTCAGCTGGTTGCTGGGGAGGGGGGCCAACCGCCCCGGCTCCCTGGAACTCCACAGTTGGTCCCGGTGCTGGGCAGAGATGGCTGGCACTCTGCCCTGTTGCCAGCACTTCTGCTGGGGGTGCATAATCCATAACATCCTCTGAACAGTCCATACATTCTGTAATCTGTGGCTGGGGAGTGATCGTCATCTTCTCACCCTGAGCCTCCGAAACTGCCACAGGGGTGGGGCAGAGGTCTTGAACCCTCTGTTCGGTGACCAGCGCTTCAGCTGGGGAAGTTCCTTGTAGCTCCACAAATACTGCTCTTGGTGCTGGGCAGAGCACAGTGAAGTTTGGCCCTGATACCAGCTCTTCTGCTGGAGGCCCATCAGGTTGTTTTTTCTCAGCAGAAAAATCTAATAAATCCCCTGTCTCTGCAACTGGTGTCTGGGAATAGAGGTTCACCATCTCCTGTCCATGTAACCCAGAAGATGCTATAGGTACTGAGCAGAGGTTAGCAGAGCTCGGCCCTGCGGTCAGAACTTCAGCTTTGGGAATGGCAATCTCCAGATTTTCCACTGCCGATTCACTGGCATACTGCTGGACAGGCACATTCCTCCATTCAAGATCGTCCCATGCAGAAACTGGATCATCAAGGTCAGTCGGCACTTGCTGCATCCGCCATATAACCTCCTGGTCCATAGCTGCAGGGGCAGATTGGAAAAGCACACTGTTACCCTGCTACATGGACGATTCTTCAGCCAGGATTTCAGCATTGTCCACTGGTAATTCCTGATAGTCCAAGGCAAAGGGAGCCCGGCCCTGGCGCTGAGCAGAGTCTAGCAGCTGTTTGTAGGCGATCTCCAGGTCCCATTCCCGAGCGGCCAGAAATTCCAAATCTTCCTGTAGCCAGTGCGCTTCCGAGATATTCAATTCTTTCTCTCTGTGCTCCATTATGTCCTCCAAGCGCCACTCCCGATCATCCCCAAAGTCGGGATCACTGGACATCCTCCAATACAACAATCCCAGGCCATCATAGTCATAGCCTTTTCTGTAGCTCTCATCCAGCTGCATCTCTGCCCGGATCAGCCTGTTTAATTCCGCTATCCATTCCTGCTTCGGTTGTTCCCCCAACAACGGCATTCGTACGTCATACTGCGGTCAGTACCTTGCATAGATGTAGGGCAGGACCTCTCTTTGGTGTTGCTGCTCTAGAGCTAGCGCTTCCTTCCAGAGTTGGCACCGAATCACATCCGCCCATCCCAGCAGGACCTCCTCTGATTCTGGTCCTGTGTGCTGTATCCACATCTCTTGTAACCTTCTGAATTCCTCTTCCATGGTTACTGGTATCTGTACCTCTCCTCATCTTTCATTTGGTGCTGCTTCTTTAGGCGTTGTCACCGATCGTCGTATTTCTGCAATTCTCAGCTAATGTTGCCGCTCTCGTTCTTTCTCATCAAAAGCTTTAAAAGCGCTAAACGGAATCTTCCTTGTGTCTGCTGTGCTGTACCCACTGTTTGGAGAATGTGCGGCTGCTTGTTGGACTGCTGCCAGTTTTAACTGTAGCTCTGCGTCTCTTATTTGTTTAGCCTCCTTCGCTAACAGGGTCATCACTTTCAGCGCCACATCCGCCGTTGGGTTCGGACCGAACCATGCTAATTTCTCTCTTATTAGCTTGTTGGCTGGTGATTCCTCCTCCTGAATCACTGGTGTCTCCATCTCTTGTACTGCTGGCATTGCTGCAACCGAGTTCTCCTGGTCTAGCTCCATTAATTCTGCTATGATGACACGCTCGGTTTTGTTGCTAGCAATCCTTCCACGAACTTCCAGTAGTTCTTTCAGTGTATTTCTTTTAAGCCGGGTGTACCAGTCTTCCATTCACTGTTCCCAGTGTCTGCTTGGAATCCTGGTGTAAAGGAAAGTAGAAGGGAAAATCTCGCTGCTGCCAACCAGTTGTCACGGTGGTAGAACGTATCCCCGTCAAGCCTTCCCTTCTTCTCCCATAAAATAAATCACCCAATATTCCATGAGTAGGAATATCCCTGGAATCGCCGAATAATCCATACATGAGCCAAGGCTTAATGCTGAATGTAAACAGGACACCCTTTATTGAAAGTACACAGCACACTTTTATACAGGATTTGGAACATCCCGCCCCCAACAACCGCTTTCTTATTGGTCCTTTTTATAGTCCCATCAGTTTCCCATCAGGTCCACTTTCCATGCAAATGAGGACTTGAAAATGACACAGCAGAGATTGGTCACAACGGTTTGAATAGAAAGACTAAGGGGGTAATCAATATACACAATAGCCAGCCACAGAACAATGGTACTGTCTGGAGAGTTGAGACAGGGCAGAAGACATTTACCTGATAATCAAAAGGCGTTAGATAGGGTTATCACACAATGGACAATGAGTATCTCTTATGAGTCTATTGACCTGGCTGGGGTTCAGAATAAAATCTCCTGTAATACATGAATTAGGATTTCACGTAGAAATACTTCAGTATTTCATAGTCCATGACAGACTATATGACTTCTAATTTGACTGTAACATTTATGGGACTTTTTTCTTTGTAATTTTAGCGTGGCAATTTTCTGTTTGTAGGTATCTTCATTTGTCTTTCTCTCCAGAAGGACTAACATATGTCTGACACAGATCGGCCGCAGCTGAAGCCTCTCACCTTGCAACTTGCTAGAAAGTTACAATATTACAATCCGATCACTGGGGTATAGGAGAATGAGGAAGTGTTTCCTTCTGTTGTAGAAGACTAATGACATTGTTCCGGATTTACAAAGCACTTACGCCGCGTAAGTGTAAATATGCGCCGTTGTATCTGTGCGCTGTGCCCACAGAACTAAGATACGCCTAAAAACTGACTTCATCCGACCAACGTAACTTGCTTACGCCGACGTATAGTGCATGCATAGTTACGCTGGACGCATTTGGCACTCCCTGGCTCATGTTTTAAGCGATTTGCGTAAGGTTTACGTCCGGTGTAAAGTTATTCCCCATATTGGAGGCGCAACTCATGCAAAGGTATGGACCAGGGAACGAATGCCGTCTAATTTTACGTTGTTTACATAGTACATGAATAGGGCTGGGCGTAGATTACGTTCACGTCGTAGGCAGTGATTCGACGTATCTTAGCCAGTTGTTTCGACGTGATTGTGAGCATGCGCACTGGGATACATCCAAGGTACGACGCATGCGCAGTTCATTTTAAGTACTTGTCTGAAGCTCATTTGCATGGGGTCACGCTTCATTAAAATGTATCTTGCCCACTTCCACTTGTGAATTTCATGCTTCCCTCTCTGCATTGCGCCGGCGTAGCGTAAATAAGATACGCTACGGCGGCATAAAGATGCGCCGATGTATGTGAATCCGGGCCAAAATCAATGGGAGTGCCAAATGCGTCCAGCTTAAATAGTGTGGGACGTGTACTAATCCCCCTGAGACATAATTGGCCAAAGCCACCCTGGCTTTGGCCAATTATGGCTCTCCGTTTTTTGTGCGATGTGATTGGCCATAGCATGCGGGTCATAGTGCATGTTTGGCCATTCATCAGCCAGCAATGCACTGCAATGCCGCAGTGAATTATGGGCCGTGACAGGCCACTTGAATTTGGCGCGAACGACCTATAACATTCGTAATTCGACGAACGGACAGACATACGATGTTCGAGTCGAACATGAGTTCGACTTGAACTCGAAGCTCATCCTTACTGTTGACCAAACCTGACATTCAAACCAAAACAAAGCAATCATTTTTAGTTTTAAAGGATTTATAGGTGATATTCCCTTTACATGAATTTAGGACATATAAAATCCCTAAAAAAGAACATTTATATGAATATGATGGAGATCAGTGCTCTAACTCATTTATCCCAAATGTCTGCGTCATTTTCATTTACTGGCAGACATTTAAATCTACACAAACGTTTATAATATAGATGATCATAAATAAATAAACAAACCCATATTTTTGGAAACAAAAATGTAATCTTACAGTCACAATTACACTTAAAGCGGAGTTTCACCCAAATAACATTTATATCAGACTAACTTTTTTATACTTCTAACATGTACAGTCCGCAATTTTTTATTTTTACCTTCTAATCTATATTTGCAATACGGCTTCCAGGTACTTCTCCCCGCGGGAGTAGGCGTTTCTATGCTAAGGTCGCCCAGATGATTGACGTCCTTTCAGAAAAAGTTCTCCCCGGTGTATAAGGCCCCGCCCCCGTATTGCGTAGGCGCGTCACGAGTCATGACGTTTCCGAAAGAAGCCGAACATTAAGAAGCTCTATACAGCGCCTGCGCAGTCAGCTCTACACGGCTCCTAGTCGGTGCGCCGTATAGAGCCGACTCTATACGGCTTCTTTAGGAAACGCTTTGACTCATGACATGCCTACACAATACGGGGGGCTGGGCCTTATCCGCTGGGGGGTACTCCCATCTCGGCGACCTCCCAGGTGACATGCCTCCTCAGCATAGAAACGCCTACTCCCGCGGGTAGAAGTACCCGGAAGCCGTATTGCAAATATAGATTAGAAGGTATTTACAGCCTAAAAAAATTGCGGACTGTAAATGTTAGAAGTATAAAGAAGTTGGTCTGATATAAATGTTGTTTGGGTGAACCTCCGCTTTAAAATTATCAGTAATTATCATCAATTTTAAAATAATTATGTTCACTTAGATTGTAAGCTCTAATGAGCAGGGCCTTCTGATTCCTACTATATTAAATTGTATTGTAATTGTTGTAAAGCGCTGCATAAACTGTTGGCGCTATATAAATTCTGTATAATAATAATATATTGAAAATAAATTCTGCCGACTAGTTGGCATGCTTTTTCCGTAATATACACTAGGTGGCGCAACACACTTAAAAATCAGTATCTCTCATTTTCTGTAGCTGGTCAAAAAATACTATGCACTAAGTAGTATTTGCTGTTAAGTTTGCTGCCCTTTGTATTAAAATGCTAGTTTCCTGGCAGCTTCTATCCTAACTTGTTTTTGAATCACTGACTCAGAACAATATAACCTATAAATGGTGTCAACGTTGTCCCCTTTTAGCAATACCCAACAGTACAATACACAGAGTAACTTTGTGAAATTTGTGCAAAAATACATAAATAGTCAAAATTGTAAAGTGTCCCAAAAACTGAAAAACAATGTGCAAATATTACAAATATCATGCAAAAAATGTAAAACATTGCATGAAATTTTTTATAATGCAGTAATAGTGCTGTAATTTCTCATATTAATGTGTCCTGTGCAATCAGATTCATATATTCAATAAAGTGTTCAGTGCATTTCAATAAGTAAAGTGTCCAATATAGTTGAACGAGCTTAGATGCAATATAATTCATGTCCAAATAAAGTTTATCCAGGAAAAAGTGCTTGTGTGCGCATATGTTTTCTCAGTACAGTTTCTCTTTTAAAGCTAAGTCCACCTTTTAGACCATGCTTCATGTTTCACCCATAATTAGGGGGCAACATGGCCATAGTCTGCAGCCCCCCACACCCTTATCCCTGCTGGCTCCTGTCAAAATGTGATTTTGGCCAGTTAGCCACGTCATTTAATTACCATGATCTGTGAATGAAGAAAAAAAACTGGAGGACCCATCTGTCACCCCCACAGAGGGACTCATAGTCCTTAATTGAACGCAAGTGTGGTGACAAGGCCACACTTGTAGTTCATTTATACTTCCTTAAAGCAGAGTTTTTATTTTTTTAAAGTCAGCAGTTACAAATACTGCAGCTGCTGACTTTTAAAATAGGGACACTTACCTGTCCAGAGCACCCGCGATGTCGGCACCCAAAGCCTATCAGTCCCTCGACTCTTGGGTGCTACCGCCGCCATTGGGGGGGACGGAGGAGGAGACGGATGTGGCGTAGATAACCGTGGGTGGCTTGGCTATCTATGCCTGGAAGTGGGAGCAAAATACCTGTATTAAACAGGTACCTGCTCCCCCCTCCCCCTGAAAAGTGCCAAATTGACACCGGAGGGGGGGGGGGTTTCTTAGGTGGAACTCTGCTTTAAGCAACGTAACTAATGATTTGTAACTCAGTACAGACCTGCAGCTGGAGGAATAGTCTGACAGAGCCATAACTTTCTGCACATTAAATGCACATTTTTTATTAAAGGGTCACTAAAGGAAAACATTTTTTACAGGGTATAGAGACATAATAATTAACTGATTCCTTTTAAAAATTATTAAAAATAGATAAAAATCAATCATATAATCAACCTACAGTTCTAGTTTCGTTTTTGCTGTTGTTTCCTGTCCCTCTGATATACAGAGCCAGAGAGCCAATAGAGGGCAGTGATGGTATGTCTAAAACCCCTCAGCCCAATCTAGTTTCAGTTTACACACAGTAATCACACCTCCTTGATTAGTGACCACAGTGAGAAAGCTCCAGTACTGTGGTTATAAGGAAACAGACAACCAGGAAGTGTCCAGAACAGAGCAGGATTACAGCAAGATCAAAGCAAAAAAAAAAAAAACAAAAAAAAACAATGAGGACATGAAAACTGCACTGCAGTAAGGTAAAGGAAACTATTTAGCTAAAAAAATGTATTCCTTTAGTGACCCTTTAATCATTATGTGTGCAATTTATTCATATTTTTTTTATTTTTAAAGGTGTACTTAGCCTTTAATACAAATATTTTACCTGTGTTCCTGACCACAGGAATGAGGGTCCTCATTTTAGGGAAGACTTTTCCAGAAGAAAAGATCATATGTAGCAAAAAATAACCAACAGTGATCGACTACCTATGAATATAACCAAGCTGCACCATCCTGTTTTTTCAGCATTTTTAAAAATCATATTAAAATATACTATAAAAAAATGCACAGTTTGCATAGTCCAGTAAGTGCCTTCTAATTATCAGGTAGTGGATGAATCTCCGGCAGAATAATCCTTGTGTGCAGACCCCTCACACAGAGGGACCTCCTGGCTCAGCAGTGTCTCCAGTTCGGAAGGCCATACTGAGGTCAGTAGCCCTAATAAAGACAAGTGTTTCAGTTCTTTGTTAAACCTTACCATAGCAGAGTCGTTGCAAATATCTCAAGGTGCATAGCATTACAACACGGTTGCTTTTAACTCCACAGAGCCTCCCACAGCAGAGAGTAGGCGAGCTTCTAATAGCAAGGTAGAGCAGAAAGTAGAAGCTGATACAATTTAGATTGTGCTAGGCCGTTTTTTATGGCAGTTATTGTGCATTCACACTGTAACGTGGCGTATTGTACTGCGACTTGCCGCGACAAATTGCGTTGTTTTTAGCCTTGTTTTTTGCTGGAGGGGTGATTTTACATTGTCGGCTATGCCCGAACGCCGAAGCCGCCTGAAAAAAGGGTCCGGGACTTGTTTTGAGCTTCAGGCGTACGGCGTTTCGGCGTTCGGCATGGAGATGTGAACCATCTCCATAGCCGACAATGTTAAATCGCCCCTCCAGCGTATTTCAGGCTGCTACAGCGTTGGGCGTAGGGCGTAAATACGCCTAGGTGTGAATGCAGCCTTAAGCTTACCATGCGTGGAGAAGAACCAGAGGAACCAGAGATCTCAAGCCAAGAAACTAGATATAGAATTTCCTCAGACAGAAGAAGTGAACTGCATGGCCATCAAGGAACAGCCGAGGACAACAGCATCAGAGATGCTCCTCTGTAGTTCTCATGTGATGGTGAGGCAAGTGTCTAATCTGGTGTCCTTATACAGCAAGGAAACATTCATGTTTTTTCATAGGACAAGGTGCTATTTAGGCCCAGTCCTTTATCTTGTCTAGGTTAGAATCTATCTGTCTCCCAGCCAGTGGCGTAACTAGAACCTTCAGGGCCCCGGTGCAAGAAATCATGAAGGGCCCCCCTGACCCCTGGACAGAGCTCTTTTCGCCGAGCCCGGTGGCGAAACAGGGCCCCGTTTCCCCCTGCTTCTCTTAGTCCCCCCCCCCCCCCGCAGGCATTTAGCAGTTGCAGGAGGAAAATGGGGGGGGATTGGTTCCTCTATGTCAGTGTTTCACAAATCTTTTTTCCAGTCAGGGCACCCTTGAAGTATACACCTAGGTGAATGGGCTACACTTCATAGTGATGACGCATTTAAGAGGTTAAAACAGGCGGTCCCTTTACCATCTGTCAAATGCCTCTGAAAAGCGATCTGAGCATTAATCGCTTTTTGGAGGCACAGCATTTTTTTGCTGGTACTATGAACTATAAAAACAATTGTTTCTTTTTTTTTCTTTCAATAGATTTTTATTGGATTTTAGAAAATTACACATATCTAGTATACATATGCAGTAAGATACATCATGAAATACAGTAGCAATACACAGCAATACAGAGGTCGCAAATAAACAATCTAATACACAGGAATATTCTCATAAGCATAGAATCTAGTTTTAAATGAAGACAATCAAAAGTATCTACAATACAAACTTCAAGTACCATCAAGGAACAATACATGCAGTAAAAGGAAACAGTCAGAATATAGAACACAGTGTCTCCCACAATAAACAAAAAAATGTTCACAGCAGGCATAGGTGCTGCTGCAACCAGAGAACCTCAGAAAAAATAAATAAAAGGGCATTCAAACATATAGACGTTTATCATTTTGGTCGTTCCATATTACCCAAGGATGCCATAATGTATCATGTTTATGCAAAGTATTCATAGAAGTGGCTAACATGCGTTCATACGTCATATGTAAATTGGTCAGATCTATAGCTTCAATAACAGATGGGGGATGAGAGTCTTTCCATTTTCTAGTGATGGATAACCTGGCAGCAAGAAGAAAGTGGGTGACAGAACTGCGTACATGAGTTGGAAAATCATTGATCCCCAGGGTTAGTAAAGCCAAAGCTGGGTCAGGTTTTATCGGGGAGCCAATCAAAGCAGATATGATGTTAAATATGGCTTTCCAATAATTTGCAAGTAGGGGACAACTCCATAAGACATGTAGTAGATCACCCTTAATGTCACAAAGTCTCCAACATTTATCAGAGTTTTGGCTGCTGAACTTGGACAGTACAGCCGGTGTATAGTACCATCGTAAGGTTATCTTAACTGACAATTCCCACAGGGACGTACACTTGGATACTGATTGATTGATTTTACATGCAGTAAGCCATTCATCACAGGAAAATGACTGTCCTAGGTCCTCCTCCCATTGTATATGGGAGGGAGATTTCACAAAGGTTCTCTTAAGTTGGAATAAATTATAAAAATGGGAAATCCCTCCCTTCTTTGTATCACAAGAATTTAAGAAGGACCATGCTGATGTGTGGAGGTAAATAGGGGCAGTATTCAATTTTTGTAAGCAGCGTGTAATTTGAGTATAATGAGAACAGTATGTTGAAGGCAAGTCAAATTCCGATTGCAATGTAAGGAATGATTTGATTCCGTTTTTGTCGTATAAGTCTTGTATATACACAATGCCTTTCTCACTCCAAAGGTCAAAGGGAACTTGGTTCACAATTAAACGCAGCACTCGAAGTGGTATTTTCACGTCAATTTTAGAGTCTAGAATTTCAGCAGACTGAAGAATTTTCAGCCATGTCGTGATAGACACCTTTATCGTCGGGGACAAATGCGTAGGGATTTTGATGCCCATATGTGCTCCAAACAGCCATAAATAAGTCTGACCCTCTTTGACATAAGTGGATTCGATCATTCCCCACATTGTTGTTGGAGAAGAACGAAACCATTCTTTAGCTTGTGTCATAATGGATGCATAAAAGTAATCCTGGAAGTCGATATAGCCCACTCCACCCCCCACATCCTATGTTTGATAAGTTTATGGTGGGCACACCTGGATTTTTTGCCATTCCATATGTATCTAGACAATAAAGATTGAAGAGATTTAAAAAATTTAATAGGGACTGGGATGGGCACACTTCTAAATACATATAAAATTTGCGGCAGATGGATCATTTTAAACGCAGAGAGTCTACCCCACCAAGAGAATTCATTCCTTCCTAGTTTGAGCAAATCCAATTGTAATTTATTTTTTAGGGGAACATAGTTATGTACAAATAGGGATTTAGTTGTTCTCGTAAGGTTTATACCAAGGTATGAAATGTTGTTCTCCGCCCATACATAGGGGAATGTGTTTTGGAGAATGTTGTTTGATATAGCGTCAATTCCAATGTCTAGCACATAGGATTTTGTGGTATTTACTTTATAATAGGAGATCCTTCCAAACCATGACAGTATATTTTGTACTTCCACTAGAGATGTACATGGGTCAGTCAACATTAATATAATATCATCAGCAAATAGACTGATCTTATGGACTTGAGGACCAATAGTAATGCCCGAAATTTTAGGATGAGACCTGATATGTTCCGCCAAAGGTTCTATCATTAAGTTAAAAATCAGGGGCGACAGAGGGCAACCCTGACGAGTTCCATTAGTGATATCAAAAGGTCGGGATAGTAGATTAGAAGTAAAAACTCTTGCATTTGGGAATGAATATAAGGCAAGTATAGCTTTAAGAATAAGTCCCTGGAATCCAAATTTCTGTAGAGCTAATGATAAATAGGACCAGTTCACTCTATCGAACGCCTTCTCTGCGTCCAATGATAGGAGCAGAGAAGGCGTTCCAGTCATATTAATATTGTGAATAACATTAATTAGTCTTCTAGTCGCATCAGATGTTTGACGTCCCTTGATGAATCCAGTTTGGTCTATATTTATAAGGTTAGGGAGAATATCAATCAGTCTATTAGCAATTATTTTAGCATATATCTTAAGATCAATGTTGAGTAGAGAAATGGGTCGAAAATTTGGGGGGGAGGTAGGATCTTTGCCAGGTTTGGGAAGCGTGATAATCAATGCGGAGAGCATTTCCTTCGGAAATGACGACGAGGATGCAACATGGTTATAAAGGTCTCTCATATGGGGTACCAACAATTCCTTAAACAGTTTAATATATTCTCCAGAGAAACCATCAGGGCCTGGTGCCTTGGCGCTGGGCATAGAGTTAATGGAATGTATAATTTCAATGTCGGTGAAAGGGGTATTCAGTAGGTCAAGTTGATCATCTGATAATTTAGGCAATTTTAAAGGAGAGAGGAAGGAATGAATCTCGTCAATGGAAGGCTGTTGAATAGTGCCGTCATTGTTAAGGTTATACAAATCACTATAGTATGAGCTAAATAAATCAGCCATTTTTTGCGGATTTATAATTTTTTTCTCGAGTGACGGGGTCAATAAGGTGCGAGATTTTAGTCTTTTGTCTGTGTCCTTTAATACGAGATGCCATAACTTTACCTGCCTTATTATTGGTGACGTAGGAGCGCGCCTTTAACTTCCTAAGTTTGAGGTCATAAGATTGCAGGAGCATAGAGCGTAATTCGTGTCTTAAGTCATAAAGTTGGGATTGGAGAGTCGGAGAGGGGTTAGCCCTATTTTTTGAATCAATGTCATTCAATTCCTTCGTTAGTTTATCTAGTTTTGCAGTCCGTTTCTTTTTGTATTGCGATCCAAGTTGGATCAAAAGACCACGTACATAGGACTTATGTGCATTCCACAATACCGTCGGGTCGGATACAGAGCCCACATTGTTAGAGAAAAATTCAACTAATTTTTCAGAAATATATCGAATATTATCCGGTAGTTGTAGAAGGTAGTTATTTATACGCCATAAGTGTGATTTTTGATGAGAATTTGCATTTTTTCAATTTTATGCTGATGGGTGCATGATCCGACCAGGTGATATCATGGATGCGGGTGTCAATTACATTTTGTAGCAGCCATTTATCAGAGATAAACAGATCAATCCGAGAGTAAGTGTTATGACGCGGGGAATGGAACGTGTAGTCCCTTTCAGCCGCGTGATAACACCTCCATACATCATAAAGATCATTATCCATAAGAAAGGACGCAAGGGGAGAAGCAAATCTTTTGGCACTGGAAGAAGAGTCCATAATAATATCTGGGACCAAATTAAAGTCCCCACATATTAAGAGATGACCTTGCTGAATTTCATTAATTTTCTTCAGAACAGCTTTGTGGAATTTCATCTGTCGAATGTTGGGTGCATATACATTCACAAGCGTGTAGATAACATTATCCAGGGAACAGACCAAAATGATAAACCTGCCCTCAGGATCCAAGGTGCAACCTAACTCTTGGAAGGACAAAGAATCTCGTATAGCTATCATAACTCCCCTCTGTTTACGGGAGTAACTAGCCTTAAATATATAAGGGAAAGATTTATGTAAGCATACAGGCGAATTTTCTAAAGAAAAATGGGTTTCCTGTACACATAAAACATCACAACTATTAGTCAATGCCGTTTTTCCACATGGATGCTCTTTTGGCTGGATGGTTTAAGCCATTGGCATTGACTGATAGAAAATTAATGGACATTCTAGCGTGATGTGAGTTGGTTAAGCTATTTGAATACACTCACAAATCTAGATGTCTTGTGGGAAATATGATTTTTTTTTTGTTTTTTCTCTTTTGTCCTTACTTCCCAGAAGATATAGGGGAGTGCAATATCAGACAAGGCCGATAAAAGCGTCCCAATCAGGTACTTGACAAACAACTAAGCCAAACAACAAATAAACAAACAAAAAAAAAAAAAAAAAAAAAACTTAAAGCAAAATCAAGACAAATAAATAATTACAAATATTCAGGGATTGTAGGGACAGTCCCTAGTTGTGTAGAACAGAATATTTGTATGAGTAAAACAACTAAAAGAAAACAAATAGCAAGAGTCGGGTACAATATTAAACCGACTGTGTAGGGGTATTAGTTCAAAAATATTCAAATATTAGATCACTACAGAACAGAACACCAGGGGAATTTGTTGACACGTAAACAAGAAAGGAATTTGCAAAAACAAGGGAAAAGTTTCAAGACATTCATTTCCCTTTAGGAGGGTGGTAACCTTCGCGTGAGTTGCGCCCGAAGCGTGATTTTTCCATAGCTTTCCTTTCTCCAGCGGAGACATCCGGATTTATACCCCAGGAGTTCAGAAGTTGCAGTCCTTCCTGAGGCCTTGAAACTGTGACAGTCATACCGTTGTTGGTGATAAGCAATGTAGCAGGGTGTTTTCCATTTATATGGTATTTTATGATCGATCAAGGCTTTTGTGATTGATCTCAGTTGCCTCCTCAGGTTTAATGTATATTGTGACAAGTCAGCGTATAGATGAATATCGTTATACGGGTCAGGCAGCGTTGATAGTATTCTAGCCTGTGTCAGAAGCTTTTCTTTGGTAGGGAAGAAATGAACCCTCATAAGAACATCCCTTGGGATAGATGCATCCATATATTTCGGTTTGGGTATACGGTGTATGCGATCAATCATGCGCTCTATTTGAGAAGTCTCAGGCATAAGTTTAACTATCAAGTCATCCACATATTTAAGCAGATCACTCGGAGACACAGACTCAGGTATCCCCCTCAGCTTAATATTATTTCTTCTCGAACGGTCCTCGAGGTCCGCGAGCTTGGCTTTGACCCACAAAGTATCATCAGCCTGGTCCTTGTACGCACCAACAAGATCATCAATGGTACCAGATTGATCCTCCATTTTGTTTTCAACAGTAAGGACTCTGTCTCCCAGACCTTTCAGTTCAATTGATATGTTATTCATCATTACTGAAAAGCTTGTCATGAGGGATGTTTGCAGTGTCAAGAGCATATCTTTCATTGTGGTATCTAGTACTGGCATCCCTGAGGTAGGATAGTTAGCTATAGATGCAGCGTTATGACCCATTTGGACATGAGGTAAAACAGCCATATTGGGAAGGGATATCTGCAATGCGTCATCAATTCTCCTCTTAGATTTAGCCGGGCTAATCGATGATGGACTATGTGGAGGGGAATTCAAATCCTGAGTGTCTGGTTGTACAGAGCCCCATAGATCAGGGTTGTCATCAGGAAGGTCTGTGTATGAGGAAGGCTGTGACGCAGTTGTGTTGCCATTCCTGTCATGAGGCAGTTTCCCCACAGAGGCTGACATGGCGCAGGGATTTATAAGCTTTTCAGCTGATTTTTTGTCCTTACGTTTTCGAGTCAGCATCGGATGTGTTCCGCCACGGGAATTCGATACTTTATATCCGATCTTGTATCGAAAATCGATCGTTTCGCCGCTGTTTTCCCCGGTGTTCTGTCGGAGCTCCGTGCTCAAGCGGCCATTCAGATCGCGTGCAAGCCAAAAACAATTGTTTCTGATTGTACACATATAGGGGGTCAGGATTAAAAGCGCATATATACATGTAAAAACACACACACACATAAAAACACACACATATATAAATGCACATATGCACGCACATATAAACCAGTGGCGGATGGTGCTCCACATTTTTAGGATGGCACAAGCAAACTAAAAAAAAAAAAAACATAAATTGCAGCCACTGTGCCCATCAATTGCAGCCACTGTGCCCATCATTTACAGCCACTGCCCATCAATAGCTGCCATTGTGCCATCAAACACCACCACTGTTCCCATCAAATGCTGCCACTGTGCCCATCAAATGCCACCACTGTGCCCATCAAATGTCGCCACTGTTCCCATCAAAAGCCACCACTGTGCCCATCAAACGCTGCCACTGTGCCCATAAAATGCCGCCACTGTGCCCATAAAATGCTGCCACTGTGCCCAAATGACATCACTGTGCCCATCAAACGCTGCCACTGTGCCCATTAAATGCCGCCAGTGTGCCCATCAAATGTTGGTGTGCCCATCAAATGTTGGTCTGCCAGTGTGCCATCAAATGCTACAATTATGGCAATCTAATGTTACCACTGTGAATACCCTCCACCTGCTCGCCCGGCACATACCCTGTCTCGGTGGGGCAGCGGGTGACGGCCACGTGCGGGGTCCTCCATGGGTCTCCCTCTGTTGGTGGCAGCGGTGGTCACGAATAGATTCATGCTATGCAGGGGGTGGCTGCAGAGAGGGGGTGGCACCCATGTGCCCTTATGAACGCTCCGCCACTGATAAACACATGCACATACATGCACACGCACATACATATGCACACACACATGCGCACACCCACACTCATATACATATGCACACACATACATATGCACACACACATGCATACATACATGCGCGCACACACACACACATACATACATATGCACACACATACACACACATACATATGCACACACACACACACACGCATACATATGCACACACACATGCATACATACACCCACACACACACACACACATAAACACACATAGAGTAGATAGATAGTCATAAAAAAACGGCAGACCTTTACTTTGGCACTTCCTGCCGGGTACTGCACTCTAGGGGGACACAGAGAGCACAGCACTCACTACTTTCAATTTAGGTTAATGTGACAAGCTCCCTGCATAGTTCAGCTGACGATCGTGGAGCCAATCTCAGCCGCCTCCTATCAAAGAGTACAGGGGGCCCCCAGCAGAAAGGGGCCCGGTCGCCATGGCAATCTCAGCGACCCCTATAATTCCGCCACTGCTCCCAGCTATGACATCATTATCTCTTCCCTTGGTTCACCGCCAGTTTACCCAAGGAAGTTTCCTTCTATTGTCTGGATGGGGTTCAGGTTGGAGAGGCTTTCTTCTTTCAGACAGGCTATTTCCTCCTTGTTGTACCCTGTACTGATGTTCAGGTTTCTAGTTCCAGCATCTCAAGCTGACTCTATCCGATCGTCATCCAATCTCATAGTCTAGGGTTCAGGTTCCATCCTTTACTGATAGAATGCATTCTACTATATGATGCCTGAACTTTTTATTTCCAGACAACAGTTTCTCAGGTCCCTAAGGCTGTCACCTGGTCTTCTATCCTCACTTTCTGCAAGTTCTACCAGTTGAACCTTGGATCTCATCTGAAGCCAGATTCAGGCAAAATACCTGTTGTTATTGTGTCTCATATACATTGCCATTTGTTTGCGGTTTGCCTAAAGCCCTGTACACACGATCGGTTTGTCTGATGAAAACGGACCGATCGGTTGGTTTTCCATGGGTGAAAAAAAATAGAACATGTTTTAAAACTTTCCTATGGATAAAAAAACGACAGAAAAAAACGATCGTCTGTGTGGAAGTCCGTCGGTCAAAAATTCACACATGCTCAGAATCAAGTCGACGCATGCTCAGAAGCATTGAACTTCATTTTACTCAGCACGCCGTAGTGTTTTTCATCACCGCGTTGCACACTGTCGGATTTTGACTGATGGTGTGTAAGACTGATGAAAGTCAGCTTCATTGGATATCTGACGAAAAAATCCATCGGACCAGATTCCATCAGATATCCGATCGTGTGTACAGGGCATAACACACAGTTGCATAGCTTTTGGAAATCCTTAAGTTAAATACCCCCCCAATGTATCTCGATCAAGGATGCTGTAGTCAGGAGCTGGCTAGTGTTGCCTGCATATTCAGGAGACACTCTGCAGGGTTGCTACAGTGAGATTGTTTCCTCCTAGTGTCCAGCCCAGACGATGACATCACATACCGAAAACAGGGTGAATTAGAACTAAGAATGAGCAAAGCATCTTAAGACATGTAGTTCAATTAGTCAAGTTTTATATTCAATCAGACTGTTTATGAACTACAAATGCCAACCAGCTGGGGAAGTAGAACAGAATGCTGGGAAAGGTAATATAAAGCCTGTGTGTGGACAGAATCGCCCACTTGGGATCACAGCCTGGATCTGCAAGCAGTGTCTCGATGTTAGACTGTGCTGCGGCCAAATTGTGGCCCGTGTAACAGAGAGAAAGGGAAGTCATTGGGCTGCGGCACAGTGCAACACTATATTGAGTGCTGTCCCTTGAGCCAGACTCTGCAGAGGCCTGCTCAGGAGCCCTCACACCGCTCTTCAATACCTAAGCTCGCTGGGATTGGTGAGTGGGCACTTGCCCATCTATCTATAAGAAGGGACACTGCATGCAGACACTGTTTTCTGTTAACTGTGCTACACTTACTCTTTTCTTTTACATCACCCTGCTTGTCAGGACACTTCAAGCACACCACTAAAGAGCTTCTTTTTTCTGAGAGACTACAACACATCCCCCCCCCCCCCCCCACAAGGGATAAAAGCCATTGGTCCGTTAAGGGCCTATACTTCGACCAAGGACTCTATCTACTAAAAGAGTGGGTCTAAAGACCTAAAATGTTACTGAACCTAGGACCCTGCAATCATTATATCTGGTCACCCACAGTACACAGAGCATGGAAATGCAATTATTTTAGTAAATATAAACTGCTAAATACTTTTTCTGACCAGCACAATAAAGTAATCCTGTGACTTCTATCACTGTCTGGTTAAAGCTTGTAGGAGGACCTTTTTTAATTTCCCCCCGATCTTCTGTCTGGACAGTGCTGATTGGCCCTGTATTGATTACATGCACTCTCTCATGAAGAAAAAAAAAACTCTAGCAATTTACACCAAACTGAACATGTGCTGCCTTGACTCCTAATGCTCTGTTCTATCAGGAGATGGGTTGGAGACTCTTAAAGAATTCCTCTGCCCTTCTTCTGCTTGTATCCATGTAGTCCAATCCAAGAAAAGTGTGTTGGTTCTGTATACGTGTTTACTGTATATTATATTGCTATCAGGAATGCAGTTCAGACAGACTGTAAGCATTTGAAACAGGCTCAAGGAGTTCTGCAGCACAGATGCAAAAATTATGAAAAAATGGTGAAAACTGTATTGGCAATATACAGTAGCAGTTGTTCAAGATACACAGAACTTTAGCTATCTACGTCATCTAGTCTAGGGTTTAGATCTATTTTAGCATAAGGAGGGGGTGGAGTTTGTTAGGAAGGAGACGTCCCTCTGACATTGACATAATAATTGCTGTCCTCTGGATCAGGGTTTCTCAACTAAAGTTCTCAAGGCGCCCAAACAGGTCATGTTTTCAGGTTTACCATTATTTTGCACAGGTGATTTGATCAGTTTCACTGCCTTAGTAATTACCACAGCCGTTTCATCTGAGGGAAATCCTGAAAACATGACCTTTTGGGGCACCTTGAGGACTGGAGTTGAGAAACACTGCTCTGGATATTTCAAAAGCAGAATAATTGGTAACGGGGTGTGCAGAGGATGGGTACCCAAAGCAACCAATCGGATTTCAGCTAACATTTCCTGTTGTTAATTACTGCATTTCAGATATATTCATGTTATGATGCCTTATAGTTTTTTTCTTTTGTTTAGCATGAAATTGAAGAATTACATCTCTCAGTTTACATTAGAGAATAACTTAAATACCACCATAAAAAAGGGGGAAGGATAGGTGGACTCAATTTTCTGGAGTGCCATTTGTAAATTGCCCTTTAAACCACTTTAATGATCTGAGAACACTTCTGCATTGTTGTTACCTCAAAAAAGCATTAGGCCAAGCCAGATTCACTTTACCATAGCCATCTAGACAGAAACATATAATATTAGTTTGCAGGCAAAGTGGCAATGTTAGCACATGTCCTATCAACGATGTCTGTACGAGTATGATACCGTTTTTCAATGTCATTCGGCATTCCAAACCTCCACAGACATAATGTAATATACCCAGGCCTTTTTTTCAGCTGGAACTTGGTGGAACTCAGTTCCACTACCTCTGGCTCAAGCCCTCTGCTCCATGCTCACCACTATCACTTGTAAACACAGAAGTCTGGCCTCTGTGCTTACCAGTGATAGCTTGTCTTCCGCAGATTGGCAGAATGCAGGGTGGGGACAAGGGAGATGCAGGTGCTCGGGGTGCATTGTGGGGGCCGACAGCCATACTGGATGATCTCTCTACAATGAGAGAGGGGGAGCCACCTACAGTGTGCGGGGAGGTACTAAGGCCGGCTGGGTGCTTCAGTTTAATACAGCAACAAAAGTAAGACATGTGGAAGAGGGTGGAGCGTTTAAGGAGGGGAGCTTGCATGCAGAAGTCAGAGCTCAAGAGGGGTGAAAGTGAGATGTGAATGGGAGATGCAAAGGTAAGCATCTGTGGAAAAAAACTAAACTCTGTACTCTTCCTGTAACGTACCCTTGAACTCTGCACTCTGTGAGAACACCCCTCCCACTCTGTACATAATAAACTCCTGGTATTTACTACCCCTTTAAGACCCTCTCACTGTTAGTGAAATTTGGCCACACCAACTATTTGATGCAGTTTGGAGGTTTGTGTATGTGGGGGAGGTGAGTGTTGGGGGGTCGTGGTTGAGTTCCTGCACCTATTTTCTGAGAAAATACCTGTGTACTGTCCTGTGCCACATTCCCAAATCCCTCTTAATGCTGGTAATAATATAGCCTGTGCTAACAGCTGCCATATTAACAAGGACTGTCACAATGTTAACCGCTTGTCGACCAGCCGCCGTCATTATACGGCGGCAGGTCGGCACAATCCCACAAGGTCAAAATCATACAAGAGAGTTTACCCTCACTTTAATACTGTTTTAAGCCATTGACACATCATCTTATGTTTGGAGACAAAAGCCCCGCATAGCCACAAAAATTCCACCTCTCTCCGCTCACCAGGCCACAAATCAAAGCTGAGGCATAGCTTGAAGCTTGTGGGCCCCCAAAAAAAAGTTGACCTGCCCCCCCCCCCCAATACCACCCGCCACTTTCACTGTGCGTGCAGATACATCCATCGCACGCCAAGATACTCAAAGTGGCTTAAGATTTTTGAGTTCCCAGAGTTCCACTTTACATCAGAGGACATGGATCACCGCTGGAGAATCAGAGGACAGAGCTCACTGCTGGAGAATCAGAGGACATGGATCACCACTGGAGACTCAGAGGACAGGGATTACCACTGGAGAATCAGAGGACAGGGCTCACCGCTGGAGAATCAGAGGACAGGGCTCACCGCTGGAGAATCAGAGGACAGGGATCACCACTGGAGAATCAGAGGACAGGGCTCACAGCTGGAGAATCAGAGGACAGGGATCACCGCTGGAGAATCAGAGGACAGGGCTCACCGCTGGAGAATCAGAGGACAGGGATCACCGCTGGAGAATCAGAGGACAGGGATCACCGCTGGAGAATCAGAGGACAGGGATCACCACTGGAGAATCAGAGGACATGGATCACCACTGGAGAATCAGAGGACAGGGATCACCGCTGGAGAATCAGAGGACAGGGATCACCACTGGAGAATCAGAGGACAGGTTTTACCACTGGAGAATCAGAGGACAGGGCTCACCGCTGGAGAATCAGAGGACAGGGCTCACCGCTGGAGAATCAGAGGACATGGCTCACCGCTGGAGAATCAGAGGACAGGGATCACCGCTGGAGAATCAGAGGACAGGGATCACCGCTGGAGAATCAGAGGACAGGGATCACCACTGGAGAATCAGAGGACAGGGATCACCACTGGAGAATCAGAGGACAGGGCTCACCGCTGGAGAATCGGAGGACAGGGCTCACCGCTGGAGAATCGGAGGACAGGGATCACCACTGGAGAATCAGAGGACAGGGCTCACCGCTGGAGAATCGGAGGACAGGGCTCACAGCTGGAGAATCGGAGGACAGGGATCACCACTGGAGAATCAGAGGACAGGGATCACCACTGGAGAATCAGAGGACAGGGATCACCGCTGGAGAATCAGAGGACAGGGACCCCTGGCTGGTCACTTGGCAGAGCTCCTTTGCCATCCCAGCACTGTATACAGCTCCCCCCACACACACTACACAGGGCTGAAATCACATTCCTTTACACACAGTTTGTCAGTCTTCACAGAGTGTTTCTGGCTTTTATGTTGCCCTTCTGACCTGGTCAAGAGCCTGTTAAGGGGTTTGTTTTAGCAATTTCTGAAGGTTTCTCTGTCATTGTTGGCAGGTGTTGGGGGAAGGTCACCTCCCGGAGGTGTGTGTCTTTTCCCCATTGTCAGGGAAGTGGGGTAAGCGGACATGCCCGGGTGGGGGGTACAGAGAATCCCAGCTGGTGACTAGCAGACACTGAGCGGTGTCTTACCTCACCAGGGACATTGGTCCCTTCGTGGCTATAGGACTCCAGTCTCCTCTTCTTGCCTCGCTAAGCTCGGTTACCATTCCATGTTGCCAGCACACAGAATAGACACTTCCCTATCCTGGGCTGTTCCCACCCCGTGCTCCTCTCCATTCAGGAAATGCCTCACAGCTTGTCCCCAGCCAATGAGATTGGAGGGGTGTGGACTGTGGAAGGCAAAGTAGAAGCCCAGTACTAGAACGTGGCTGTGGGACCCTAGGGCAGATCGGAGCTGGACTTTGTGGAGGATATGATAATATGACCGGGGCCCCCTGGAGCTAGGGGAGGTGTTGCAATTGTGACCCCCTGCAACCCCTTATGCTATGCCCATGAATCCAAGGATTACCTCAGTGTGCACCATATTATGCACCAGTTGCATTGTAAGCACTTAATGGTTACATAGACTTGATACAATATATTTTATACACAAAGATGGAAAGTGGATGATGTAGCAAGGGACAGTTCCCAAAAGGTGTGACAGTATGCTATACTGAACAGCTTTTACTCCAGCCATACAATTAATGTCATGCTTTATATAATAAAATAGCAGTCTTCTTTAATTCAGAGGGACATGACTTTTTATGTAAGGTGATGTGTGTCTTCTTTTCCAAATTACAAGCTTGGTGTAGTCCAGTGAATCATTGATTTTACAATTTACCTTATAGATGAACTAGTCATTGTCAACTGCAGTGTCAGCACCTGGATGATGAAGGAATATGTGTTATATTGACTTGTAGACAGCACTCGCTTCCCACATTAGCTCTAAAGTGCATGTAAGGAAAAGATATTCAGAACGTTTCATGTTTTATATCTGATCACCAAACTGGCATTCAAGGTATACTTTACAATGCATTATGTATGGTACATTAATAAGTGCAGTCTCTGTATCATCAATCTAAGAAAATCGATTCCTGTCCACTGAATGGAGAAATGCCACAGACAGAAGCCATGATAGATGTTATACAGTGCTTCCATTAATGCAGCAATCTTCCTCACTCATGTAATACAAGAGAAATTAGCTCACTGGTTAAATCACAGTGTGGCCTGCATCTACATTATTTTCACACAGTACTACATTGCACCATTTATGAAGCTTGTCCCAGGATACTGCGCACACTTTTATGCTGGAACAACCATAGGGAAGTCATCTGTTTTAGAACAGTATTTTCCTGAATAAGCAGTAACTGATAAATGGCAGAAATGTATCAACATATTGCTGAAAGACAATTAAGCAGGAACTCCAGTTTCAAAATCTAAATACATAAAAAACGTTTATGCGGCAAGAATAAAGCGATTCACTATCACGGATGATTTTTTTGTATTCTGTGAAATGGTGGACATCTAAATATACTCTGAGGCACCTAGTCTGTAATGATTATAGACACTTTCAGAGAACAATGAACACTATGGTAGAAATTGTACCAGATGCTTTCATGGTTGACAGAAACAGATGCCTAGGGCTTGTAAACCAATGGTCTTCAAAATGCGGCCCACAGGCCAGATGTGGCCATTTGCTTGCTTTTATGCAGTCTCTGGGACACTATTCTTTCCATTGATACAAAGCACTATTCCACCAACAATGGGGTACCATTCCTTTCACTGATACAACAGTGGGGCACTATTCCTCCCACTGACACAAATGATGGGGCAAATTTCCTCCCACTGACACCAATGATGGAGCGCTGTTCCTCCCACTGATAACAATGATAGGGCACTATTACTGATTAAGCACATGATACTGTGTGAAACATGTCTGCCATGATATCTTGATTGTCGTTTTTCCTGTGGTGTGTCACTTGGATGGATTAATAAAGGACTCATAAAGGATTTATAAAGGACTCATTCCTTTTAGCACTATTACTTCCACTGACACCTATGATGGGGCACTATTCCTGTCATTGACACCAATGATGGGACACTATTCCTCCCATTAAAACCAATGATCTGTTCTTCCCATTGATAAAATGATGGGGCACTTTTCCTCCGATTGACACCAGTCGTAAAACACTTTCCCTCGCACTGACATGAACCATCGTTCATGTCAATGGGAGGAAAAGATGGGTCAATATTCCTCCTCTAAGTGACCACAGGTGCTATGTAGTTTTTTTTACTCTCACTGACCTCCAAGCATGAGGAATTCTTTACCCCCACTGACACAGGGACATTTTCTACTCATGTGGTCACAGTCCGTCCCTTATAAAGGCTGAAGTACAGTAAACTTGCCCTTTGTTTAGAAAGTTTTCTGACCCCTGTTGAAAATGATGGCCTATTGTAAATTTGTAGTGCCTTAATGTAATGGTTGCTTCAGTGTCACCTACCTTTGGAATGTAAAAAAAAGAATGTCACCAACAACTGGTGCCAATAAAGTTATTTTAACACTACATAGATCAGATTGAGCAATGTTTTTTCCAAAAATGCCCTTAGTCCTGTGACAGTACTTGCATGAAGTTAGCATATTTTGCCTTCCAATCTGGCAGCTAAGGCCAACGCCTGTGGATGCTCCATTTATCTTTGCAGACTTATGTTGCATACACACGATGGGAAATTCCAACAACAAAACTGTGGATTTTTTCAGATGGAATTTTGGCTCAAACTTGTCTTGCATACACACGGTCACACAAATTTTGTCGGAAATTCCGAATGTCAAGAACGCACAACACCAAGTCGAGCCAAGAAAAATGAAGTTCAATGATTCTGAGCATGCGTCTTATTCATTCCGAGCAAGTATAGGGATTTTTCTGCGTCTAAATTGAATACAGACGATCAGAATTTCCAACAAAAACTTTTTCTTTCAGAAAAATTAAGAACCAGCTCTCAAATTTTTCTTGTCGGAATTTCCAGCAGCAAATGTCCGATGGAGCCTACCCACGGTCGGAATTTCCGACCAAAAGTTCAAATCAAACATTTGTTGTTGGAAATTCCGATCGTCTACGTTGCACTATCCCTCTTTCTGAGCAATCTTCTAAATGGCCAGTAAAGCCTGTGATATCAGACTTACCAAGAAGTGAGCTAATGTCTTCACTGAAACATGAAGAGAATATAACACATAGCTTTACATTCTGGTGTCATTAGCCATACCCCATACAGCTGAATCTCACTTTTAAGTCCTACATAAATAAGCAGTGACAAGACTTTTTAGGAATTTGTGCTGAATTTTTTTTTTTACAATAGAAATATCTGTCCTTTTCCCCTTCTGAATATTCTATCTTGGTGTCATTGTGATACACAAACTTCAGTATATTGTAAGGCACTGACCAAGATTAAACATGCCGTTCAGGATTCTTGATTTCACTGGCTACATACACGTGAGTCAGGCTGCTTTCACATTGTAGCCACGCCATGTTAGTGGTAAAGCGGCGCTCGTTTTAGCGGCACTTTTCTGTCATTTTAGCGGCAACTTTTTGCCCGCTAGCGGGGCACTTTTAACTCCCGCTAGCCGCCGAAGAAAGGGTTAAAACTGCCCATGCTGAGATGCTTTTGAAGCACTTTTCAGGTGATTCAGAAGCACTGGCCATGCATTCCAATCGTCAGGGGCGGTTTAGGAGCGCTGTATACAGTGCTCCCAAGCCGCCCCAAAGATGCTGCTTGCAGGACTTTTTATAACGTCCTGCAAGCACTCATCTCCAGCCTGAGTGCTTTCACACTGGGGTGGCATGGGAGGCGGTTTTTAGGCACTTTACAGGTGCTATTTTTAGCACTAAACCGCCTGAAAAACGCCTTCAGTGTGAAAGTAGCCTTAGTGACCAGGAAGCATTGAAGTCAGAGGATTAGCATGACTGCTAAGCAACTAGCATTTTCATGAGTACCTATGTACATAAATATACGTTTTCAAATAAAGTCTCTGTAGAGAGCCTTCTGATTGTTCTGTTGTGCAAATTTCAACTTCAGCTCCTGTGTGTGGACCTGTTCGTACTAACTCCAACACTTAACAGTTTCTTTCCATACCTAGGATGAGCAGCTAATATATTTTTTCCATTAAAAAATATATTGAGCTCTTTCCTATGTCTAATTTAGTTTGTCTAAAAATGTCATATTCTATTCAAAACATCAATGTGGAGGAAAAACAAAACAATTTGAACTAATTTACATTTGTGTGGTGCATTAATGTACATGCGTTAACACATGTTCTGTCGCAGGTTAACCAGCATTGCGTTAAGGCATTCAGCTGAAATCAACAATCTTCAGACCACTGGCATACCTAGCATATCCGCCACCTGGGGCTGATTACTTTTGTTAACCCTACCCCGAGATTTATTTTGTTCTTTAAGAAATAAATCCTTACACCAAATTGTAGGTGTGGCCACGTTGCAGACAATGGGAGGGACTTAAATGGGCAATGCACCAACTCATAAAACCTGCATTTTTATGAGTTGCGGTAACTCATGTGTTACTCCATGTAAATCTGCCCCTAAAGTGGATGTAAACCAATAAGATTTCCTATCATCTGTGCCAAGTCTTGCCACACAGAGTTAATCCAGCTCTGAGCAACCCTCTTTTACTGTTTAGTGAAATAAAACGGACTTACAGAGAAAAACCTTTTAATTCCCACTTCCAGTCTTTTCTGAAGTCATGTGGTTGCTTTTCTGGATTTTGACTGGATGTTAGTGATCATATCAGAATTTAGTGTAAGAAATACCCAGGAAAAAATGCATGTTGACAAGGGGAGTGTAAAGGTGGGCAGGGAGACTACTAACATCATGACTCCACCCGCCGAGCTCCAGACAACAGATCCATCCACAGAATCTGCAGTTTTTCTTTTTTTTTTCACAATCAAAGTTTATTGAATTAACAACAGTACAAGAATAGTACATTATTCAGTAAGAATTTTACAAAAAGAAAAAACCCAGAACAGAAATAACAATGAAGCAAAGGTAGTATTTAGAACATACATGGGTTCTGGATATAGTCTGACAGTTGGAATTAGCTAAGCTTATATCAGGTAGATAAAAGATGGTTGGGGGGGGGGGGGGGGGGTTTGAGGGCAGGGTAAGAATAAGTAGGGAGGAGAAAAGGGAAGGGATAGGGGGGAGGGGGGTCCAGGTGCAACACAAAAGCAGGTGGTCAGGATTCTCGGGAGCTTGAATAGAGCATGCTTTTCCTTGTCAAAAAAAAAGTGAAATACAAATATCGATGGTTAGAGCGTATTAAGTTAACACAATAGGGGGAAGTGCATAAGTATAATCAGTTTGCAGACAATGTGGACCTTCAGGGGACTCAAACCAATTCAACTCATTAGCAATTGGTAGTCGTTGGAATATTTAAATATTACCCAGGGTTGCCAAGTATGGTGAAAGTTTGTTGAGCATTCTCTTCTCATGGCTATCAGCTCCTCCATCTTGTATATATACTGAACTCTGTCTAGCCACTCTTTAAGGGATGGGCTTTTGCTCGACTTCCAGTATAGGGGGATTAAAGTTTTTGCTGCCGTTAGCAAGTGTCTGGTAAGTGACGTTTTGTAGTTGCTGATTGATAGGCGGTTTACATGAAGGAGACAGGCTGCAGCATCTAATGGTATGTCTGTATCCATGATCGATTTGGTCCAGAGTATAACTTGTGACCAGTAATCAAGAATTGGGGGGCAAGACCACCAAATATGTACTAGAGAACCCGTACCTCTATTACAACGCCAGCAGATGTCTGAGGCAGATGGGGACTATTTCTTGATTTGCACAGGAGTTATATACCAGTGTGTGAGAAGTTTGTATGATACTTCCTGGAACCGTGTACTTAAAGAGCATTTGTGTGCAAACACATTAGCTTTCTTCCATTGGTCTTCAGTTAGTTTAATGTGTAATTCTTTTTCCCACATAGTCTTATGTCAGTTTGTGGTTGTTTGTAGGATTGGCAAAGCCAGGAGTAGGCTAACGAAGTTGTTTTAAGAGTCGGGGAACCCGCTAGACATATTTGCTCAAGTTGGGTAGGGGACCTGCAGTATTCTGATTTGTGTTTACTGTTTAATAGGAAGTTTTGTGTCTGGAGATAGAACCAGAATCCGGGGAATGATTCACCCAGCTCTGATTTTAGCATATGAAGAGTTTTGATTTTGTTTCCTGAGAAGCATTGCATGGCTAGAAGTTTTGGTGTGGCCAGGGGGGAACCAGGGAATTGTATGCCCAAGCCAGGGGGGGAATCTGGGTTGTCTGTAATTGGGGTTAGTGGGCCTGGTACAGAGGCCAGGTCATAGGACGAGACTGCTCCATGCCATACTGCTAACGTAGCGGCTACTAGTGGATGTGATATTCCAGTAGTCCGTCTTGAGCTTGTGGACCAGGGAAAAAAGGAAATAGAATTTGTGTGACTGGTCGTTTCCAGTCTGACCCAGTCTTTGGTAGAGATGTGACAGTGCCAGTCTATGATTCTCGTGATATGGGCAGCCACATAGTATTTTCTAAAATCTGGGAGACCTATACCCCCTCTGAGTTTAGGGAGAGTAAGGTGTGAGAAGCTGAGTCTCGATTTTTTACCTGCCCATAAAAATTTCAATTGTAAGCTTCGAAGCTTAGTAAAAAAGGTGGAGTGTAGTTTGATTGGCAGAGCATTAAAATAGTAGAGCAGTCTCGGTAAGACCGTCATTTTTAGTATTGAGGCCCTTCCAAACCACGAGAACCACTTAGGGGACCATCTCTGTAAGTCCTTAGCAATGGATTGTAGGAGTGGTGTAAAATTTGCGGCAAATATACCGTCAATCGTCGGTGTCAGTCTGATTCCTAAATATTTAAGATTCTTCTGTTCCCATTTGAAATTGAGATTACTTTTCAAAAGTTCGTATTCAGAGGGTTTGAGGGACAGGTTGAGTGCTTCTGACTTGCTGTTATTAATTTTAAAGTTGGAAATGTAACTAAAGGAAGTAAAATTTTTTACCAGCTTGGGTATGGAAATATGGGGTCTGGAGATAAAAAAGAGTAGGTCGTCTGCATAGGCGGCAACCTTAAATTCTCTGTTTTGTATGGGAAAACCTCTTACATCCCTTGAGTTGTTTATTGATCCAATCAGGGGTTCCAAGGATAGGATAAACAGAAGTGGGGAAAGTGGGCATCCCTGGCGAGCGCCATTCGTGATTTTTACAGGGTCTGAGAGAATATTGTTTACTTTGACCAGGGCTTGAGGATTGGTGTATAGGGCACTTATACAGCCAAGCATATTTTCCCCTAGTTCTACATGTGAGCAGGTAGCCATCATATAGTCCCAGGAAACCCTGTCAAAGGCCTTCTCCGCATCTGTCGACAGGAGAAGGCCTTTGATTCCCATTTGTTTGGTATAGTGGATCATGCTCAAGGCTTTAGCAATGTTGTCCCTTGCCTCACGCCCTGGCATAAATCCCACTTGTTCTGGGCCAATCACTTGTGTAAGGAGTGGTTTTAGTCTGTTAGCTAGGATCTTGGCAAGGAGTTTAATATCAGTGTTTAGTAATGAGATTGGCCTGTAATTGGCACACTCAGTAGGGTCCTTTTCTGGTTTAGGGATAACGGCGATGTGCGCCATAAGTAACGCTCTAGAATTATGTTTATTTTTGGCCAAAAAGTTCAGGGCTTTGAGCAAGGGGGAGGAAAGTATATGTAAATAGGTCTTATAATATTGTGAGGTATACCCATCAGGGCCGGGACTTTTACTTGTTTTCAGTGATTTTACCGCATCCTGTAGTTCAATTAATGAGATGGGGTTTTCCAGAAGTGCCGCATCTTCTGCTTGGAGAGGGGGAAGTTTATTGTTGCGTAAGAATTCCTGGATGGTGTCAGCTCTTGGAGCCGTGATATGGGCTGGTTTGTGTTGTGGAGGTAGGTTATATAGCTGTGAATAAAATTCACTAAAACGTTTTGCAATTTGTTCTGGGTCATGCTCTAGGGTACCCTGTTTGTTTCTGATGGCTAAAACTCGGTTCGACACTGAGGCATCTTTGAGTGCCTTGGCCAGATACCCCCCACTTTTGTCACCGTGTTCATAAAAGATGTGTCTTTTAAAAAAGAGTAATTTCTGTGTCTGTAGGTGAAGTATTTGGGAAAAGGCCTTCCGTTTTTTGGCGAGTTCCGTTTCCACCTTGGCTGAGAGTTTTTTTTTATGTTGTTGCTCCAATTGGGCTATCTTATTGGATAATGTTAGTATTTCCTTATCTCTTTACCTCTTTCTTGTGGCTCCCCATCTGATCAGTTTACCTCTAATGACCGTCTTGTGTGCTTCCCAATTGTTTAGTGGGTTTTTTATCTGAGTCCTTGTTGTCAGTGAAAAAGGTCATGCTAGAGTCATGAATGTCATCAAATATTGTCTGATCGGTCAGAAGTGCGGCGTTTAGTCTCCAGTTGAAACCTCTAGTTTTGGGAGGGCCGGCCTTAAGGGTTACGGCCACAGGGGCGTGATCCGAAAGCGAAATGATCCCAATTTTGGCTCTGGCCAGTGTGGGAAGGTCACGTTGGGACATAAAAATCAAGTCAAGGCTTGAGTACCGCTTGTGTGGGGCAGAATAGAAGGAAAAGTCCTTCTCTGTGGGGTGGGTGGACGTCCATGTGTCCACTAAAGATAGAGAGTGAAGCAGGGCTTTTATTTTCTTTAGGATTTTGTAGGTGACATGGGTGTGGCCAGTCGAGGTGTCCTGTAAGGGTGAGAGGGGTACATTGAAGTCACCTCCCATTAGAACGCAACCCTCAGCAAACCGTTCTAGTTCGTTTACGATTTTCCTACAGAAAGTCACGTGGTTTCTGTTGGGAAAGTATACGTTGGCGAGGGTGATAGGGGTGCCTTCCCAGGTACCTTTAAGAAAGATGTATCTGCCATCCTGGTCTTATAAGCTTTGTTTAAGCTCGAACGGGGCATGTTTGTTAATTAGTATTGATACTCCTTTTGTTTTGGTGTCGGGGTTAGTAGCATGGTGTGCTCTTGTGTAGAGGTTATCTGTTATTTTAGGGACGTTCTGACCTTTAAAGTGGGTTTCCTGGATGAAGACCAAAAGAGGCTTTGTCTTCCTTAGTTCTCTGAGAAATTTGGAACGTTTCTCAGGAATATTGAGCCCATTTATGTTATGTGAAACCAGTGTGGGGGCTTTGCCTAGAAATGAATACGCCATCTGTGATCTTGAAGGGGGGGGGATCGGAATGTTAGTTTGCACAGGGGTGTGCACAAGTGGGAGAAGGGGATGTGGAGAGGGGGGGTGTGGGAAGAGGAGGGGGGGCGGGTGGAGGGGGTAGTGTTGATAAGGTGAGTTAGAACAAACCTACCAGCACTTTCGCGAGTCTTAGCCCTGAGTTTAAACTTGGGTAGTAGGGCTTGGGGACACTTTTATCCTGAACGGAAGTGTCGGAATTGACTCTGGTGAGGGGGTGGGAGGCCTTTTCGTGGATATCAGTCCTGAATATTAACCGTAAGTAGGGGGGTGAGGAGATTGAGATGGGAAAACATCAATACTGTCCGGGGATGGACAGGAAATTTTAATTAGTAAATATGTTAGTCTAAACCAGTTTCCAAGTGGAAAGTGTGACATCTAGGGATACACTAATTACTCTAACAACATTTATGCCTTGGCAGCCTAGAGCAGCCTGTACATAAGGTATTACATCAAAACCTGAGGCAGAACTAAAAACTTGTGTTACAGCGATATGGTTATATACAAACATGTAAATCCACAGTGGGCTCTCCATTTCCAGGGTCCTTCAGGGTCTGAGTGCGGCTTAGAGAGAGCATTAATGCATGTTTATGATGAACCTCTAGGTCACACCCCATGAACTGGGTCTGGATGTAAAGGCAATTGAGGATCTAGATAGTGCCTTGTCACAAAACCGCATAGGACAGCGGGAATGTTACTTACGGTTTTAGCAAGAGGATGTTTTCTGAGTAATTCCCGCTTCCCGTGTGACAGTGGGCGAAGGACGGCGTGGTGTATGGGCTGTATAGAATCTGGTCAGTTATGCATGACAGAGCTCACCTATAACAGTGTAAAGTGGATATACGGGATAAAGAAATACAGTATTAGTTATATACAATATAATAAATCAACGTGACCACATCTCAGATAAGTTCAGTGTGCAGGCCGCCTGAAGGTACCACAATGCCACAAAATGTACAGTGCATGTCTCAACTCTTTATTTAGGTCATCTCGGCCTGCAAGTTCTGTCACTAAAGGTGTCCGGCGTTACTGTACCAGAGACAAGCGGAGTTTCGCCGAATCGTTCTCCTCTTGAGTAAGTCTTACCAACCGAAAAACAGAAAAGAGAAGAAGAAAAAAAAGGGGGGGGACGGACACTTATCCTCCAGCACATCTTTCCTAGGAACCGTACATGGCACAAGAAATCCTTTCCAGGTTATAGTAATATTTATCTCTGTCACGGCATTACATGTGAAAAATAAGAGCATAGCGTCAGTAACGGGGGTATTCGCCACACATGGTAGGTATAGAGGGTTTCTCCATTACCACTCATCGTGAGATGCAGACGGTGGAGGTGAAGACAAGTTATAAACTTCATGGTGGGCTGTCCTATAGCTGTGTAAGTTGGGACAGTTGGAGAGGCAGATCGATGAGGTGAGTATCCGGCGTGTGAAACAGGATGTTGTTGTATGCTTCAGAGCGAGAGCTTTGGGTAATCCACGATGCGCAGGTTCAGAGTGTGAGTATGGAGCCCTCTAGTGGAAGGAGTCAGTAAAGACCCAAACTGTATCGAATGTGCAGGAGAGTTCAACAACCACATGTCACATTGTCATTGAAGGTACGTGTTAGGGCAGCATACGTGTAAATTGCAGCAGGTAACGTAACTGGATAGAAGCAGCATCGTGAGACAAGAGAGGCATCTTTAGAGGAGTGATCTGAAGTTAGGGAAGAGTGAGGGCACACAATATTGCTGTAATAACCGGAAAATTCACTGGAACTTAAAAACTAAACAAACGATCAAGAAGTCAAAAACAGTAGGTTGCATAGCGTATAGTGTATCCCTGGTGCATAACTTAGTAGTTTACCTAGCCTCCTGCGCCCTGTATCCTTTGGATGCTGGCGACGCCTGGTAACCCTTGGATATCTTCTTCCCGTGCTTTCCTGCTCGGTACGGAGATTTGGAGGGCGAGGGGTCTTGCTGGAGTGGTTGGTGAATAAAAGCCGGGGGGAGTAGAAATTCAGCATACCAGTCTGGAAGCTCCACTAGCGCGATCTGCAGGCTTTCACAGAAGTGTTGTAGGTCATCCGGTACCCTGAGTAAGAACTGCTTTTGGTTAAAGGTGGCTTGCAAAGCAAATGGAAATTTCCAACGGTAGCTGATTTCCTTTGCTCGCAGTACTTCCAGCAAACGTTTCAGGGCTCTCCTGTTCTTTAATGTAATCGGGGATAGGTCTTGGAAGAGCTGGATGTCTGCTCCATTGTAGACAGTCTGGTCGCCCGTTCTGGCTTTCCGAAGGAGTTGGGGAGGCAACAGATTATGTCTCTATGTGGGTGTATCATTCGGGGCTCTAGGCCGCAACGCTCTGTGCGCCCTATCGAATTCTATGGGCGATGCCTCAGGCCTATCTAGAAGGCCGTTAACTATGGACGTCAGAGTGGGTTTAATATGGTCAGGGAGCACCGTTTCGGGGACCCCTCGTACCCTAATATTGTTACGGCGCCCCCTGTTGTCCAGATCTTCCAAATGGCGATTGACCTCGATCAATTGCTGTGAGTGTACCTCAACTATGTCATCCAGCCTTGTAAGAGCACGATCCCGTCTCTTACCCGCCCGTTCAGTGACTGCTATTTGCTCCGTCAGTCTGTGCAGTTCAGATTTTATGTCACTTAGGGCGCCCGAAAAAGAATTTTTAATACCGGCCGCGATTTCCATCATGGTCGCATAGTTTAGTGGGCAATCTGGGTGGACAGTACCTCTGTTGGAGTCCTCAGAAGCTGGGATGGATATCTCACCGTCATCCGTCTCGTCTCCTCCGTCCATTCTGGGTACAGGCGCCATCTTGCTGTCCTGAGGTCCGCCCGTGTACTGATACTTGTTTAGGTTAGCAGGTGTAGTTTTCCCCTTAGGTGTTCCCATTGACTTTGCTTGCCTGCCGGGGGTTCCCCCTCCGAATCTGGTGTTCATAATCCACCGAAAACAGGTCGTTTTGTGTGTCTTTTGCCAATCCCCGGACCGGAGCTCCTTTACTTAGCTGCCATCCACGTTGCTAGCCAAGCCACGCCCCCACAGTTTTTCAGTTCTTATAACAGACAGAGAGGGCAGATATTTGACAGGTAAGGATACATGCAGAAGGCATGTATATCCTTATAGATCGGCACTATGGCAGTAGTTTAGAAAGGATGAGTGTGGGTTTACATCCACTTTAAAATTAAATAATAAAAAAAAAGTTGGTGATGTGGAAAGCAGAATGTCATGAGACAGTAATAACGTTTTTGAATATACTCTATTACAGTCAAAAGTATTTTACTATTAGCTATGATAAAACTACTGCATAATGAATTTAAAGCAAGCATATGGGTTTCAATAGCTCAGGCCCATGTGCTGTAACAACTGTCTTAAGTGAAGTAAATACCATATTAAATGGATTAGACAACCTTATTTAACTGTGTGGTCTACAGTTTTTATAATCCTAATTTATCCTTCTATTCCCATCTGCTGTGTCTAGAAATATAAGTCACCTGACCAGTACTGACTGTGTTAAACAGATGGAGTCATATCTCCATTGGGCTACTGAGCTGCTATTCTCGCAGTAACTATTTTATCTTGCTTAAAGTTTGCTTCTTGAGCATGAGGAACCTGGGAAAAAATAATATTAGTCATGTCACATGAATTATGCAGCACTTGCACTTTCTGGAAAAGCTAATTGACAAAAATGCTACAGGCTGCTCTTATAAAATAAGGAAAAAGACTCTTAAAAACAAAACCAAAATGTGTGTAAGGTCGGGTATCAATATTTTAACAAAATTAGAATCCCTTATTTTGTTCTGAAGCCAAATTCACAAACCATGGACTAGTTTCTCAAAAAATACAGACAGTCTGGATAGTCCAGAAGTTGGTCTTTGACAATCTTTAATTACTCAACTGGAGCCTCAACTCTAATACCGCGTACACACAACCGTTTTTCATGACAAGAATTTTTTTTAGATTGGTCGTGATAACCGGTCGTGTGTATGCTCCATAGCAGTTTTCTTGACGAGAAAATTACCCGCAAAAAAAATTAGAACCTGCGTTGTTTTTTGCGTCGTTCTTTTTCTCATTGCGAAAACCGCTCGTGTGTATACTTTTCCGAGGAAAAAAAAAACGTGCATGCCCAGAATCAAGTATGAGACAAGAACGCTCGTTCTGGTAAAATTAGCATTTGTAACGGAGATAGCACATTCGCCACACTGTAACGGACTAAAAAGCACAAGGCTGAAAAGCGCAAATCGTCTCTCACCACACTTTTACAAACACAAGGATCAGCAAAAGCAGCCCAAAGGGTGGCGCCATTTGAATGGAACTTCCCATTTTTAGTACCGTCATACGCGTTGTCGTACGTGTTGTACGTCACCGTGCTTTGCTCGAGTGTTTTTTTTTCATGAAAAACATTGTTTTTTTTGCATGTCAGAAAAAACGGTCGTGTATATAAAGAGTATCAGGTGTCCTGGCAGAGTCCATTTCCAGTAAATTAAGTTCCAGTGTTAACTGAGACACTAGACATCCTTTTCTTTCCTGTTTCTATAATGGAACAGAGAGGTCTAATTTTCAATAACCCCTTTTTATTTAAAATATACTGTTTAGAGATGTAAATGACATCCCTGCTTAAAATGGTTCTCAGAATGAAATTTTTATATATTCTAGGATCCAAGATTTTACCAGCAGATTAAGTGGGGCAAGGGTGAAATCTGAGGAAGGCCAATCAGAGGCTGATATGTGTTTAGAAGGGAGGAGCCGATTGTGTGACATCAGGCCAAACACTGTGAGTGTGTACAGGCGGCGCAACAGCTGAGGTTTCTATATGTGTTCTTTAAAGTGTAATCTTTTCTTTGGGGGCTTTTTAATAAAAATGTATACGAAGAACACTATGGTTTCTATACTTATTATTTGCACGTCCTAAACCCATGGAATCTTAAGCGGAGTTGCGCAATAAGGAGGTGATTTGTTTCAGTGGCGTAACTAGAACCTTCAGGCCCCCAGTGCAAGAAACCATGAAGGGCCCCCCCTGAACCCCAGCCAGGGCCCTTTGCCTCCAAATCCAGTGGTGGTACTCCAGGGCCTGGTCACAGGTATGACCTTTGTGAGCCCTGTAGTTCCGCCACTGGCATCAGTGTTTTTTTTATTATTTAAAAAAAATCAGGTTTCCTCTGTGTGTTCTGCCCCCTCCTCCATCCTGGCACCCTAGGGGGGCTGATATCAGCCCTGCCAGCCAGCATGGTTTGTAGATGGGGTTCCATTTCTTAGGGGAGGTGGAGTCCTGATTTCCACCAAGCTTCATTACATTCATATTAAATAGAGAAGTATAGAAACACCAATAAAGATGCCATAGGCTCTAACGAGTAGGGCCCTCTAATTCCTCCTGTATTAAATTGTTGTGTAACTGTACTGTCTGCCCTAACATTGTAAATCGCTGTGCAAACTGTTGGCGTTATATAAATCCTGTATAATAATAATAATAAAATGTGCACTTTGCAAAACAGCCTAATATGTTCTTATGTGTAAAATGCAAAAAAAAAAAAAAAAAAATGTAGATTGTTGTTTTGGATGTTAAAAGGTTTACATTTACATATGGATATTGTATAGCACTATTTCCTTTGTGGAAAACTAAATCAATTTCAGTTTTTTATTTTGTATGTAAAAGTCACACAGTACCTCTTTTAAAGCGGAGTTCCCCCCTAAAAACAAACTTTTTATTAACAGCTTGCCTTTAATGTAAAAACAAAACAAAAAAACAATCCTAAAAATATTTTTTTTACTCACTTATATGGCTGTTACTAGGCAGTTACTAGGTGGTTCAACTTCCTGTCCTAAGACCCTAATGCCTCCTGGGAAATTATGACACTCATTTCCCAGGAGTCTCTGGGCATTACTGTGCCTAAAAATCCCAGCATGCACCTCTCTATGGAAATCCAGAAAGACACAGGAACTGGGCTTCTCATGCACACAGCTGACATGGAAATGGCCACAATCGCTGAGCAGATATCAGGTAAATGTTTACACTGTTTTATGTACCAATCGTGTTTTTTTGATAATTGTAAAAGAATATTGAATGTAATGTATTGTGGATTCTTGCTGTGGCACATACCACATCCTAGTATAAACTGTTTTTCCTGGTTAAAATCTCTTTAACACTTTCATACTCCCCACAACCAAAATAAGAGTTGAACTTTAAAGTGTATGTAAAGCCAAAAACCTTTATTTCCCTTTATGGGTAGAGCAGGGAAGCGTTAGGATTTTTAATGGGTTTGCATTGCTTTCCAGGAGACCTATTAGAGAGGTTTACCCTCACTTCCTATCCTGCCGCCAACAGGTTCATCAGACAGGAAATGAGGTCAAATCTGCAATGCGGACACAGACAGGTGGTCACCAGTCATCTGATCTGCTTTAAAGCCCCAGGGGAACTAAATCCCAGCATGCTGCTTGTTTCTTTACCTCATTGGATGCAAGAGATCTTCCCAGAATGTTCTACAGTACAGGGATGCAGAAAATTGGCTGGCATTTCTAGAAGTTAATCACACTAGGATTCTAATTCAGTGAACAAAGGGCCTGTAACAGATGAGGGAGTACAATCTAAACACTAAGAGGGCGCTTTACTAAAGGCATGACACATTCTGGTGAAATTCGGGGGCGTCTGTATTCTTTTAAAATCTCCTACACACAAATGAATGATAGAGGTGAATAGATTTACTACAATTCAGCTTTCATGAATCATTCCGTATAATCACCTTTCAGTATTGAAGAATTAGCGGTCCTTTTAATACTGCTGGTAATTATGTGAGAAGTAACAATCGGTATAACAAGAGATGTTGATCTGATTCGCTTAGCAAAGAACCTTCCTGTATTTTGCTCATTCCAATAAATATAATCCCTTTTAATCTAATTAATATAAAATCCTTGAATAACATTCTGCTCAGGAATGTGGTATTAGAGGAATGTTTCTTTCCTGTAGCAGTTTATTTCCCCTAAAATTACCATAGAAGCTTTACATACTTAGGCTTGTGGTTTTTCCAGTCTGCCAGCAATAAAACAAAAGCCATTGTATCCTAAGGAAAATAAATTACACTAATAACTGAGGCTATAAATGGTCTTCAGCACACCACTGGATGGGATTACTCCTGTCAGTACCTCAACATGGGATTTCACACATTGAATGCCTCGGAAATGAGTGATAGCGCCCACTGAGTCAGCGCTATGTTCTGTCTTATACTTTTGTGATTTGGGATTTACATTGCTTTTAATGCCTTGGAGATGTAACAGATATGGTCTGTTCTCATTGTACAGCCTTGGACTGAAACCATTTTATAAATAGTTTTAATTAAGTGGAAGGCTTGTATGAGGCTTTTCCTTTATAACAGTGCTAATGTTATTGAACATTTGTAGAAAACTGCACTAGAAGTGTCCATCAATTACTAATGATAGGAAAGGATGCCAGAACTGAGCAAGCCTCAGCTACATACAGTACAAAGTAATTTGTTTTTAAATGTGGCAAAGGATTTACAGTGGAAATAATACCAGTACCCAACTTGCTGTGTAATCATGATTGAGGAGGAAATTAATTTAGCCCATTCTTGTTTTTTATTATTATTATAATCTTTCTTAAAGTCAATGTTCAGGAAAACAAAATTTGTCATTGAATTTGAAAGCGAAATATACCCTTTTAATATTTAATATATTATTTTCATATCATTTAATGTCGAAGGAAAAACATATATATACAGATATCCCCATATTTCATTACACTACATCCAAAAAATACATTGAACAAATATGTAGAACCAATAAAGAACCAATAAAGGAGATTTTTCAGGCGTGCATATGATTTTCGTTGATCAATATATTTACAATCTCAAGAATTATCATTTATACATATATTATCATTCTTATAAAATTCCATATAAAAAATATTTTTACATGGCTCATCCCAATATTAATTGTAATTTCTTTTGTGTACGTGTTGTAGTATTGGGGAGATCATACTCATGTGGCAGGTGCTTTTCCAATGATTTGCTTCAATCAAAACTGTATTTAAGGGCATTGCAGCCCATTTGATTAAATAAAACAAAAGTTCACATAAACATCAGTTGCCCACGCAGGGGTTCTTCCACATCTATATGAACAAGCTAAAATGCTGAGCCATCTGCCTTCCTTGTTGGCAGCACCACTGCTCTTCTTACCAGTCCCTCTGACTGTGTTGTCCAGCTCTGCTGGTTCTTTTGGTTCTCTTGGTTTTTAGTCACAGCAACCCTGTTGCATAGCCCAATCCTGGGCTGTGAATAAAGGGTTCTCCTGACACCTCAATAGGAGCCCATCTGACTCTTGGATGAGACCCACTGTCTCCTGGCTGCTGGCTGGGGCACCTCTGACCCCTAGGTGAGACCTTCTGTCTCCTACACTGGGAGCTGTCGCCAAACCGAGAGCTCTGAGCTATCCTCAGGCTTGAGTATGTAACAATCTTGCACCCCGGTATACTCAAACAGGCTACAGGCACCTGGTAAAATACACAGGATAGTAAGTTCCGACCCAGCACTGCAGTATCTGGAGAAAACCTTTCACAAGCTCCTCTGTGCTCAGCGGGAATTGCTCCTTCGCTGAGCCAGCAGATGACAGGTCTGTCTCTGCACACTGTGCAGGGACAAACCTGTCAGAGCGCTGCTCTCCCCCATGGGGATCAAATGAGGATGAGGATGGACTGTAGAGTCAGACGGATAGAAAATTGGGTTTTCCTCCTTCACACCTTGGCGGAGTGGGTCGGATGTCAACGGGCATGTCACCTGGCATCCGTGGCTCCATAGATTTGCACGGAGCGCCCTGAACGGTCCGCCTGTGTGAAAGAGCCCTTAATGTGAATCCTGGGTTACATTCTCCTCCATTTCCACAATGTCATGGTCTTGGCCTGTCACAGTGTATACTAGTATAATGCTGCATATCTTCAGCACAGGGAAAACAATTTGGTTATCTTTGCAAACAAATACAAGACTACTGACAACTGTGACACATTTCTCATCAAAAAACATGTTTTTCAGCAAAACAGAAAAAAAAGCTTCTTCAGACAACTATTGGAAATGCTGATCATAAATTTCAAATGAATCTCTTTTAAAGTTTTAAGACTTAGGAAGGAAAATTACTTCAGCCAACCAATTACTTACAGTGCCTTGAAAAAGTATTCATACACCTTGACATTTTTCACATTTTGTCTTGTAAAAACGTAAATGCATTTGGGACATTATTGGGATAAAACATAATTGTGAAATGGAAGGAAAATTATAAATGGTTTTCCATTTTTTTTTACAAATAAATATGTGAATAGTGTGGGGTGCATTTGTATGTAGCACCACCTTTCACTGCAATTACAGCTGCAGGTATTTTTGGGGATTTCTCTACCAGCTTTAGCGAGGGAAATTTTTGTCCATTCTTCTTTGCAAAATAGCTCAAGCTCTTTCAGATTGGATGGAGAGCATCTGTGAACAGCAATTTTCAAGTCTTGCCACATATTTTCAATTGGATTTAGGTCTGGACCTTGACTGGGCCTTTCTAACACATATATTTGCTTTGATCTAAACCATTCTATTGTAGCACTTGCAGTATGTTTAGTGTCATTGTCCTGTTGGAAGGTGAACCTCTGCCCCGGTCTCAAGTCTTTTGCACACTCTAACAGGCTTTCTTCTAAGATTGCTTGTATTTGGCTCCATCCATCTCCCCATTAATTCTGACCAGCTTCTCTGTCTCTGCTAAAGAAAAGTATCCCCACAACATTAAGCTGCCACCACCATGTTTCACGATGGGGATTGTGTGTTCATGGTAATGTGCAGTGTTTGTTTTCCGCCACACATAGCATTTTGCTTTTAGGCCAAAATATAAAATGTCGCTCTCATCTGACAAGAGCACCTTCTTTCACCTATTTGCTGTGTCCCCCACATGGCTTCCCGCAAGCTGCAAAAGGCTGTCTTTCTTCTTTCCTATCTAATAGTTGTCCTGTGGATTCTCCCACCTGAGCTGTGGATCTCTGCAGCTCCACCAGTAGGTTTGCAATTGCGCCATGCTCTTTCCATTTTCGGATGATGGATTGATCAGAGCTCCATGAGATGTTCAAAGCTAGGTATATTTTTTTTATGACCTAACCCTGCTATAAATGTCTCCACAACTTTATCCCTGACCTGTCTGGTGTTTTCCTTGGCCTTCATGATAATGTTTGTTCACTAAGGTTCTCTAACAAACCTCTTAGGGTTTCACAGAACAGCTGTATTCATACTGAGATTAACTTACACACAGGTGGACTCTATTTTAGTTTAGATTTTTGTTAGGGGTATCAGAGTAAGACCCCTTACACGCTGAGGTGCTTTGCAGGCACTATAGCGCCTGCAAAGCACCCTGAAAGAACTGCTCCATTCACTCCAGTGTGAAAGCCAGAGGCTTTCATACTGGAGTGGTGTGCTGGCAGGGCATCAGAAAAGCATTAGGAGTGGTGAATACACCGTTCCTAAAGCGCCCCTACCCATTGAAATCAATGGGTAGCACCGCTAAACCGTCGGCAAAGCTCCACAGTAGCGCCGCTGTGGTGTCACTTTGTGGCTGCTTTTAGCACCTTTTCTGCCGCTAGCAGGGGTTAGAAGCGCCCCGCTAGTGGCCTAAAAGCGCAGCAAAAACTACGTTAAAGCGCCACTAAAAATACGCCTGGGCGCTGTGAGTGTGAAAGCACTCTAAAACACTTTGAAAACCATTTATCATTTTCCTTCCACTTCACTATTATGCGCCAATTTGTGTTGGTCTATCACAGCCCTCAAAATTTCCACTCGCCTACTAGCATTTGGCGAGTGGATTTAAGCTGGGGGTGAGTGATAATAGGGCTGCATGACCAATCTCCCTCCAATCTGTGTCTACACTAAAGCTCCATACACACCATCAGATTATCTGCAGATTTTTGCTTCAGATTTACATAACATATAATACGAGGTCAACCTTAACAGTTTCAATTTGGCAATTAGGCAGGCCCTTGTACTACATGGTTTTGGTAAATCATCTGGAGATAATCTCCCTGATGACGGCGAAGAGGAAAGGTGCATGCCTGGTGAGCCGCGCACAGGCAGAGCAGTTGCCATGACCTAACAGTATGACCTCTCTGAGCCTTCCATTGTAGCTGGAGAGCAGAAAGTTGAGTGAGGTGGAGGTTTGCCCACTCCGGTGCAGCACTCACTGAAAGTTGCACATGAGAGTGGTCCTTCCATTTGTGCAGTTTTCTTCTCCTTGTGCTAAGTTGTCCAGCAGTTCAGCCTGCGCATGTGAACAGACTGGTCTCAATGTGTGCAGTGTGCACTGTGCTATGGTGTCAATGGCTGTGCAATCTCAGCGCTGGATTGTATTCCCTCCCGCTGTGCTGCAACTGCCAGTCTGAATAAAAGGGGGAAGTGAGGACATACAAGCGTGGAGCCGCACACACAGGCTCCTCCGCAAGAGAATGGGGAAGAGACTTCTAGTGCCCTGTTCTGGAGTGCAATTTTGATAAAGAATATTTAATTTTGTAACTTGATTCTGTATAACACATTTATATAATCTACGTGTTTATGGGTGCAATTAGGCGCAGGCAGTTATGAATTAGGTGGGGCAACTGGTGGCGAGTAACTGAGGCCTGCCTAGTAAGGACTTATGTTGAGCAACATAAAATACATTTATGCTGCATACACATGATGGACTTTTTGCATTGGAAATTCCGACCGTGTGCATGACCCATTGGAGAAATTCCATCGGAAATTCCGATGCAGTCCATCAGAGTTTAAATATAGAACATGTTCTATTTTACGCCGATGGAATTTTGGTCGGACAAAAGACCGATCGTGTGTACGCGGCATTAGGTTTTTGTTTGTAACATGACAAAATGTGGAAAATTTCAAGGTGTATGAATAATTTTTCATGGCACTGTAGATGTAATGGCTTTATCAGTTTCCTTTTTTTAGGTTTTGTTTCTGCTATTTTTTACTAAGCAGCAAGTCTGTTTTTTCAAAAACTCAAGCTCTCCAGCAGTATTAGTTATTAGTACATTGATAACTGATTATAAAGTGTGAGATGAAGTTTGGCTTCAATTTATAGTTGCATAGTCTGTCTGCACAGGTCCATCGAGTTCAACCAATAAAAGGGAAACATTTTTACAATCCTATATACACAACCCACAGTTGATCCAGAGCAAGACAAAAAACCCTGATAAAGCATGATCCAATTTGTTCCAATTAGATCTAAACCATCTTCAGCATATTGGTTGTACCCCAATGAAAAATCAGCCCAGTGCTCTAGTAAACCCAAATCCTTCCCTCTTACACCATGTCTTTAGCCATGCATTCAGTTCTCTAATCTTCCCGTCCTCCCTGTGTTGCGCATGGCATGGGCAATATTTCAGAGACTTGGAGGTCCTTCCCTTCAACTTGCAGCCTAATTCTTTAAATTGATTCTTAAGGAGCCCCCACCTTTCATGTATTCTGTCATTGGTTCCAACATGGACCAAGACAGCTAAGTCATGCTTAGCCCCTCCCAGTTATGTATCAACCCAGTCCACCACATGCTGAACCCTGGCCTCATTGAGACAGCAAACCATTTGATTGAGGTGATCCTGATTACAAATTATTCTATCAGTCCTTCTGATTATAGAATACCCACACCACCATTAGGGGGAGCAGTGACATCTGAGCTTTCCACCCCCCCATCTTCACCCAACTTGGAAAATCTGTTTGGGTGCTCAAACCCAGGGTTGGCCTTCCCTTTCTGTGAGCCCCTACCACTCCCTCTGACTACAGAAACCCATCTCCCTACCTGATAATCCTGATGTACCCCTCCACCCTCCACATCAACCCCATTAACCACCTACTCAGTGAAAGAAGACCCCTTTAAAGGTTGTCAGTTCTGCCCAGTGGTGCAACTGCTCCCCCAGATCTATAATATATGAGCTTCTAGAATGGCAACCCTCTCGCAGCTGTTGCAGCGGTATCCATCCCCCTCCACCCGACTGACATTGCTGCTGTCTGCTGTTCCTCCTATGCTCATTCCTGCAAAGTCGTGTCTCACTAATGCTGAAGTGTGTTGACTAGATCACCAGGTGAAAACAGAGGGAACACACCAAAGAAAATAAAACTTATGCAGCCACCACATCTAATGATTGATAAGCTGTAATATGATACATGTTTTGAATTTAATACTGCTTTAAACCCCCTCCTATAATACATAGGATATAATTGTGTTGCCACTGTACTGTGAGTTTTCTCTACTACGTAAATGTAGTCCACCCGTAGCACGGCTCCTACCTGAATCTGGTGACACCCTTGAAATTCTGTGATTTTGCAATACTAACAACTGTAAATAATATGCAGTTTTATTCAGCAGTGGCTGCATCCTGCAAAAAGGAAAAATGGTTAATACCAAGCAAGCAACAATATCACAGTATTGCAAGTAGAACATCAACAAATGCAATACGACAGTTTACTTTCTCCTATATAGCTAAGCTAAATGCAGTATAAGTCCCAAACGTGTCTGTTGGTGAGCTCAGGGATCTGCATTGGAGCCCTGAACAAATGTGCAAGTAAGTAACAAAGTAACTAAAATACTGCACACTGAAATAAATAACAGGTATGTAGTCCCTTTAAAATGATTCATCTTGAAAAAGTCTCTTCACAAACAATTCCCTTTTGTCCAGGAGACTCTAGTGTAAAGCAACTGTCTGTATTTTGTGCTAACAGTTATTCCTAGTCTCTGCAATACACAGTTTCTGGAGAAATGTACAGATGCTAAAGATATGTCAGTTCTGTGTTTTAGCAAAGTAATGTAATTTTAGAAATCCAAGGGAAAGTTACTAGACCACAAGGAATTTAATTCCAGATACCGTGAAAGGGTTTGTTTTTTATTTTCTAAATATGTTACTTTAAGCTAGTGCATTGTTGGTTCACTTACCTTTTCCTTCGATTTCCCTTCTAAATGTTTTTTTTCTTTGTCTGAATTTCTCACTTCCTGTAAACTTGCCCCTATCACCAGCTTACTGAGGAGGAACAGGAAGTGAGAAATTCAGACAAAAAAAACATTTAGACGGGAAATTGAAGGAAAAGGTAAGTGACCCAACAATGCACTAGCTTAAAGGAACATATTTAGAAAATAAAAAACAAACCTTTACAACCCCTTTAAATATACAATTAACCACTTAAGACCCGGACCAAAATGCAGGTAAAGGACCTTGCCCCTTTTTGCGATTCGGCACTGCTTCGTTTTAACTGACAATTGCGCGGTCGTGCGACGTGGCTCCCAAACAAAATTGGCGTCCTTTTTTTCCCACAAATAGAGCTTTCTTTTGGTGGTATTTGATCACCTCTGCGGTTTTTATTTTTTGCGCTATTAACAAAAATAGAGCGACAATTTAAAAAAAAATGCAATATTTTTTACTTTTTGCTATAATAAATATCCCCCAAAAATATATAAAAAAAAATTTTTTCCTCAGTTTAGGCCGATACGTATTCTTCTACGTATTTTTGGTAAAAAAAATCGCAATAAGCGTTTATCGGTTGGTTTTCGCAAAATTTATAGCGTTTACAAAATAAGGGATAGTTTTATTGCATTTTTATAAAAAAAATTTTTTTTACTACTAATAGCGGCGATCAGCGATTTTTTTCGTGACTGCGACAATATGGCGGACACTTCGGACAATTTTGACACATTTTTGGGACAATTGTCATTTTCACAGCAAAAAATGCATTTAAATTGCATTGTTTACTGTGGAAATGACAGTTGCAGTTTGGGAGTTAACCACAGGTGGCGCTGTAGGGGATGTGTGACCTAATGTGTTTGTTTACAACTGTAGGGGGGTGTGGCTGTAGGTGTGACGTCATCGATCGCGTCCCCCTATTACAGGGATGACGCGATCGATGCTGCGGCCACAGAGAAGCACGGGGAAGCCGTGTGTACACACGGCTCTCCCCGTTCTTCCGCTCCAGGGACGGATCGCCGCACTCCAGCGGCGATCGGGTCCGCGAATCCCGCGGTCCCGGTCCTGGAGCTTCGGACCGGGTCGCGGGCGCGCGCCCGCGGGAGCGCGCCCGCGACCCACGGCTGGGTACTAAAATCAACGTATATATACGTTGATGTGCCCAGCCGTGCCATTCTGCCAACGTAAATGTGCAGTAGGCGGTCCTTAAGTGGTTAAGCAGTCAGTTCACCCTAGTCCTCCTATTCAGACAGAAGAAACAGGTGGAATCATCTCCATCTTTTATGCACTGTCCTCTAAATTCTAGGCACTGTGCAAACAGGAACCTGACTAGCAGAATGCAGCAGAATGTCTCCACATCTAACTGCCATTGTGTTTTAACCCTGGTTATATATCAGCTATGTTATGTTACCACATGTCCTGAATACAAGTCTAATGCCGCGTACACACAACCAGTTTTTCCATCTGAATAAACTCTGATGGTTTTTTCAGACGAAATTCCTTGGTAGAGGGAAAGCTTTGCTTTCATATGTCAGAGCTGGCACAAAGACTGATTATTTCTTCACTGGTTGGGGAATATTCAGAAAGCAACATGAGTGGTTTTGAAAACCTTTAAGTACCGATTCCACACACGCAGAACAGCACAGATCTAACCAAATGTTACTCCAAATCTCATGAGATTAGGATGCTGTCACCCAGAAAATCTACAACTATCAGTCTCAAAACACAAGAAGTAAACTACTGATTGTCTGGAGGAATTCAAGACAAAAGGTATAACCTTTCAGGGTATTACTTTTTATGTCAACTATTACATGGCAAATCTTTTTGAATTCAGGCTCACTTTAAAAATGTGCTACTATGCTACTAGAGGTATGGAACATACCACTCTTTATGTTCCAGGGGAACCTGGACATTTTCAAACTCAAAGTACTTAATATATAAGTACCGATCCGATTCTCACCATCCCCCACCCCACTCCCACCCTGCCCCTACACTCACAAACATACACAACTGTTAAAGTGGAACTTCAGTCTTTTTTTTAACTTTCCATCTATTAAATCTTCTGCCCTTGTTGTTTTAACTTTGGATAGTATTTTTTTATACATATATTTTGCCAGTAAATACCTTATACAGCCCACTTCCTGTTTCTTTTCTGGTGATTAGTCTAGGCTTGTGACATAATTTACAGCTCTCTCTCACTCCTGTGAGAGTTTGTCAGGAAGGGAGGGGGGTGAGTCATAAGAGGGCCAGTGAGAGCTGCAGGGCTGGAGTTGTGTGTCTGTGTAAATTCAATGAAGTGAACAGGCAGCAGCTTCAGCTGCCCACAGTTAAAATGGATGCAGCCAGGCTTAGTGGAGGGAGATTTCTGTAGCATATTTGGCAAGTACAGAATCACAGTATATATAAAATAATATGCAAAGTCTCAAACATTGGCAAATATTGCTGGACCATGACAGACTTTTATTGTTGTAGTATAAATTGATCACTGATGTGTAATTCTCCTTGTTTTCTAATTTTCGCAGAATATGTATTACAACTGGTGTATTTGGCACTTGTGATGATTAAACATAATGTAAACTGGGATTTCTATTTAGTATGATCTTATTAGGATTTAGTAAAGTTAAATTAGAAATACATTACCGTAACACTAAAAATACAAAGACGTACAGTTGTGAGACTATTGCAATCTCTTAAAGCAGAGCCTCTATGTGTATATTGTTTTTATCAATAGTCTTTATTTCTATCTGTGTTAATCCTGTCTGTCAATTATAATGGTTTGTGGTATCTAAAGAGTCCACTTTCAGGATTCCAGAAACTGGACGACTTAAAGGAAGACCCAGGGCCATTGGTTCACCGGGTCAATTTTAGCTTTGTAGTATAAACCTTAGTATCTTGCTTAATTACATTTTTTATCTATGCTTTATTGCTCAGTGATTTTTGGAGCATATTTTGCAACAGCAATATGTAAGGAATGGTGGATAGCTGAAAATTCACACAATCTACACTTCTTTCCAAGATTATTTTGCTTTGTAAGATTACCAGATTGTATAAGATGTACGATAGCTAAAGCTTGGAGGGACTTTTTTTTTTAATTGCCCAAAATTCTGTTTTAAAGTAGAATATTGACACTGGGACAGGTTGTGAGGGGGTAGCTTCCTTTTAAAGCGGAGTTCCACCCTTAAAACCACTTTGTTTCATCCCATCCAGCATACTGGCGTCAGCGCCAGTATGCTGTTTTTTTTTTTTTTTAATCCATGTACTTACTTTATAATAAATCATTTAATTTTGGGCGCACCGCGGTATGTCGCCGCTATAAGGCGTCACGCCTTCTGGAAACAGCCGATTAGCATTCGGCTCTTCTCGGCGCCTGCGCACAGACCCAGGAGCTGACTGCGCAGGCGCCGTAAATAGCCGGTCCTAGTTCGGCTTTTTTCGGAGGGCGTGACGCTGCTATATACGGCGCCTGCGCAGTCAGCTTCTAGGTCTGTGCGCAGGCGCCGAGAAGAGCCGAACGCTAATCGGCTGTTTCCGGAAGGCGTGACGCCTTATAGCGGCGACATACCGCGGTGCGCACAAAATAAAATTATTTAATATAAAGTAAGTACATGCATTAAAAAAAAAAAAAAAAAACATACTGGCGCTGACGCCAGTATGCTGGATGGGATGAAACAAAGTGGTTTTAAGGGTGGAACTCCGCTTTAAGGACCAACCAGTAATAAAAACCTGACTGAGGGTCTAACCCAACCCCATTGTATTTAAAAAATAATCATTCTAATGCTGAGACTAGACATGTGCTTTCCCGTTCGTAACAAGAGGATTTTCGTACGATTTTGTTAGTATTCGTACATTTGGATCAATTCGAACATCCGAAAAAGCCGAAAGAGCCAAAATACGAAAATTACGGAATTACAAATAACCAAAATAACAAACAAGCGAAAATACAAACGTGTGATTGAACAATCTTACTAAAATACGAAACACCGGAAAAGCAAAAGAACGAAAATGACACCTATAACGAACGATTTGCATTCCGTATTTTAAATCCTTTGTCTGTTCGTAATTTTCATTCGTATGTTCGTATTTTCATTTGTGTGTTTTGTAAATCCGTTTCTTTGTCTGTTTCGTAAATTTGTGTACTCATTCTTTCCAATGGGCACTGGGCAGTGTAGTTAGTGAGTGATGTATCTTACTTAATATCTTAGCCAATCAGCTTATGTATTTTGTGCTGAGTCACATTGTACAGTGTAAAGCCTCATACACACGATCGGACTTCAAACAAACTTTTCCGTGGATTTTTGTCCGAAGGGAGTTGGCCAGACTTTTGAAACCGAAAAAGTTTGTCCGATAGAGCGTACACAGGGTCAGATTTTTTGGAAAGCGCTCATTTTGACATTTGTTGGCAAAAAGTCTGACCATGTGTACAGGGCTTAGGAGAAAGTCTATCTTAATATGGATTAGCGTGTTGCGATGTATTTACAAAAGTACAAAATTACAAATCCATTAAACAAAAATTATTATCTAACAAAATTACGAATTTCAAATCAATGAAAATAAATTTGACAGAATTACGAATCATTCAGTATAAACAAAAATAAAACTGTTACGAAAATACAAACACGTCCGAATAGGAAAACTTGTGTCTTACGAAATACGAACGTGTCCGAATAGGAAAACTTGAGTCTTACGAAATACGAACGAGTTCGAATAGGAAAACTTGCGTCTCACGAAATAAGGAATCTGCGGAACGAGACAAACTTTGTTGTGCCGAGAGTGCATTAAATACCAGCTTTTTCACAAATGTTATGCTCACTACTGATTTAATGAATGAATAACTCTCTGGCATAGTTTGCCACTTGTAATTATCAGTGTCAGCATGATATGCAAATATTCAATTAAAGTATGAAACAATCACTAGCTAGCATGCAATCTTCAGATATATTACAAATGGTAACACAGACCAGTTTAACAGCATCTGATGTGTCATTATCAATTTTCTTCCTAATGCAGTTGCATATGATAGGCCAGATTCTCGTAGATGTGCGCCTAATTATGCAGGCGTTGCGCATCTCAGATGCACTACGCCGACGTAACACGGAGTGGCAAGTACCGTATTCCCTAAGTAAATGCGCTCCAAGATGCGCCTGCGTTGCGTAAAACCATTGGCGTAATCCGGCGCAACTCCAAAGTAGGAGGGAAGTGGGCGTGTTGCATTGTAATGAAGCGTGACCCCATGCAAATGCAGGCCGGGACGAACAGAGCATGCGCCGTGACGTGGATGACCCACGCCATGACGTGGTTGACCCGCGCCGTGACGTGGATGCCTTCTGCGCATGCGCAAAGCCTCCCTACGATTCGCCGGCGCAGGGTATATAATGCGCCCACACATGCGCCCGTGCAGCGCAAACGTCTCCCATTTTTTTGATAGTGACGGCCAAAGTTTGTGCTGGACAAGATGACAACAGCTGTTAAGGAGAGGAGGAAGAAAAATTTCTCCCCAGAGGAGAGGGCCATTGTCGTGAGGGCAATGGAGAAATATGACTCGCGGCTCCATGGTGCTGACAGTGCCTGGACCAGCAAGTCCCGGAGGGATCAGATCTTAATGAAGGTCGCGTGCCAGGTCAATGCCCTCTCTCATGAGGTCCGGACACCGCAGGACATTCAAAAGAAAATGAATGACCTGCGGCGTCTCGTGAAGGGCAAGCTGGCTTCCATAGCTCGGCATGCCAGGGGCACTGGAGGGGGCCCACCCTGCAACGTCCGCCTGACTGAGGAGGAGAAGGTGGTTGCCCGCTGCCTGCAGACGGAGCAGGTTGAGGGAGTTGGGGGCTATGAGTCACAAAAGCCAGCCCTGTTGTGTACATGTATGGGGATGGAAGGGAATATGTGCCAAGTGTGTGGGTCCACCAACATGGGCATTTTTGTGTCATCCACAGATGTGCAGGAGGGCGTGGGGCCATATGTTGATGCCAGGGCCCGTCAGGATCCATCCCCCGAAGATCCAGTCCCTATGGCTGCCCCCCTGGAACAGGACTTGGAGGGAAGTGGGCACACCTCAACGGAGGAGGTGGTTGAGGAGGGTGTCGTAGTCCAGGACCAGGACCTGTATGTTGTTTAGGAGGAGGACCATGGGTTGCCCGGACCAGCCCAGGCTATCCCTCCATCTTTAGCGAACCCCTCAGTGTCCCCCCTCAACATCCTCCCCTTATGCCCGGTCCCCTGCCACTCCCCGGAAGGCAACGTGCAAGACCAGGGGTGTATCCAAGGTCCTGCCAGAACAGCTGGCCAGACAGCAGGACCAGCAAAATCGGCACCTGTCAGAGGTCGTGGAGGAGATGAGGCGCCTGGCCGACAGCCTGGCATCCTCGGGACACATTACAGATGCCATCCAAGTTCTTGCTGTCAACAGTGCAGCAACGCTGACCAGCCTGGGGGAGCTGCAGGCGAACACCTCCGACCTTGTGGGGGAGGTTCATGCCCTGCGCCTTGCTGTCGAGGAGCAGACTGCTGTGCAGACCCGCATAGCGGTTGCCCTGGAGGGCATGCAGGCAGCCAGGGAGGGATGTGAGGATGCTCCTCCTCCACCTGCTACCCCCCCCCCACCTGTGGCTGCCCCCAGGCAAGTGAGGGGCAGGAGCTGTGGCACCAGGCGGAGCCCCCGCCAGGTCCATTAATTTTTTTTGGATACTGCACACGGTGCAGTGTGAATGGTGTGTGAATGTGAGGGGGTGGCACTCCTGCCAGTAAGGGGTGTCACCCTCGGCCGTTGGGGAGAATTTATCCCCACGGCTGTGTGAATGGTGTATGAATGGACAGCAACATCATTGGGGCCTTGACGTGGCGTTGCTGCTCCCAAGTCCGACATGCTGGACTTGGGCTAATCCAATGTGATGTGGATGTGGGGTGTGTGTGCTAGGGACCACAGTGTTGTACATGCGTGCATTGTCTGTGTACCATGCTGTATGTGTGTGTTTAACGGTCAAAGATTCGTAACACGAGGCAACTCCTGACTGCTCTTCCATCAGATGACGGGGTCTCCTCTGGCGGGGGGGGCTGTGTGGTTGGGGGGTCAGGTTATCACGTAGGGCAATCTGCAGGCCCTTTCTCATGGCAAAGTTGTGCAGAATGCAACATGCACCAATGATCTGACCCACAAAGTTGGGGGAATACAATAGGGCCCCCCCAGACTTATCCAGGCATCGGAAACGGGACTTCAGGAGGCCAAATGTGCGCTCCACCACTGCACGAGTTTTGATATGTGCTTCATTGTATCTTCTCTCTCCTCTGGTTTGGGGGTTTCCGGAAAGGAGTCATGAGATGGGGTCCCAGTACATATGCAGAGTCACCTGGAAGGGAAAAGACAGGAGGATGTTAGTCATGCATGTGCCCCTTGTGATGTAAGCATCATGGGGGGGGACAGTCATGCCTGCCACCCATGTCACTCACCAACCAGCCAGCTGTCCCCATACATGTCCTGCTCAAAATCTTCTGGGATGTTGCTTTGACGGTAGATGTAGCTGTCATGGCTGGACCCGGGGTCTTTGGCACGGACGTGCCATATGAGGTATTTGGCATCGGCTATCACCTGTACGTTGATGGAATGCCAGTGCTTCCGATTGCGGTAAATGTGCTCTGTAGCACTGGGGGGCTGGAGTGCCACATGTGTGCAATCAATGGCCCCGATGTTGCGTGGGAATCCGTCAATTCTGTAGAAATCTGGCATTGCCTTCTGCCGCAGGTGCTCAGTGGTGGGTCTGATGAACTGGTTGGACATGCGTCTGAGGATTGCGGGGACAACCTGGTGCACACATCTGCTTATGCTGGTTTGTGACATCCCAGCCACCACTCCACTTGTACGCTGGAATGAACCACTGGCCAGGAAATGGAGTGTTGCCAGTACCTTCACCAGTGGCTGCAGTGCATGTGAGCGGTGTGTCTGGCTGGTGATGTCATCCTGCAGGGCTGTGGTTATTTCCAGGATGGCAGCAGGGCTGAATCTGAAGATGCGATACACCTCCTCATCACCCATGCCAAAGAGCCTCATGCGCGCTCGGTAGATCCTCTCACGTGCCCCCCTCCTCCTAATCCTCCTTCTATGCTCCTCTTCCTCTGCATACATTAGTAGTGATAAGACCATGGCTGCCCCTGGCATGTTGGCATACGAATGTGTTGTCCAGTAAGTGTGATTGCTCAGCTCGTCCGTTATGGTGCTGCTGTAGTTGCTCTCCAGCTGACTTGCACACGGTCTTGAGCAAAGTTACCCGTGCTTTTATGAGGGTTATGTTTACTCAAGGCTTTCGAGTTACGCGCACCACGAGTAGCCAACGCCGAACGCGCGTAGTTTCGGGAATCCGCGCATCTCCCTCATTTGCATATTTGCATGCTAATTCAATGGGAACTGAATATTTTCGATGCGTAACTATGCGCCTACGCCGCGCTAGCTTAAAGCATTTTCGCCGCCCAGACGAAATTTTTTTTCTCGCGTAGGTGGTTCTGTGTTTACCGCGCATCGATACACAGGCGCACATTTACAATTACGCCGCGCATATCCATTTACGCAGGCGTAGCGCCGCTGAGAATCTGGCCCTTACTTTTTATGTACCACTGCAATCAAGGTTTATATTGATTATTGGGTAGAGCAGGGCTCAAAATTTTAAGTCCTGAGCTACTAGGCAGGCATCAAGAGTTACTCGCCACCAGTTGCCCCACCTAATTCATACACTGCCCTGCGCCTAATTGCACCCATAAACATGCCCTCATAGATTATATAAATGTGTTATACAGAATCAAGTTACAAAATTAAATATTACCAACAAGAACTTTATCAAAATGGGACAGGGCACTGGGGGCAGACCAGAGGGACAGGGCACTGGGGGCAGACCAGAGGGACAGGGCACTGGGGGCAGACCAGAGGGACAGGGCACTGGGGGCAGACCAGAGGGACAGGGCACTAGAACTGGGTCTCTTCCCCATTCTCTTGCTGTCTCCTCTGCAACTCCTATCCATCCTCTCTCTCCCTCTCCCTCTCCTATTCATCTCATTATCAGGAGCCTGTGTGTGCGGCTCCACGCTTGTACTGTATGTCCTCACTTCCCCCTTTTATTCAGACTGGCAGTGAGGAGAGGAGTTGCAGCACAGCGGGAGGGAATACAATCCAGCGCTGAGATCCACACAACTGCACAGCCATTGACACCATAGCACAGTGCACACTGACACCGCACAGCACACATTGAGACCAGTCTGTTCACAGTGCACAGGCTGAACTGTTGGACACTTACAGGAGAAGAAAACTGCACAAGGAGAAGAAAACTGCACAAACTGGAAGGCTACCGCTCTCATGTCAGGGCAACTTTCATTGAGCGCTGCACCGGAGTGGTAATTTTCGCAAACCTCCACCTCACTCATTACTTTCTGCTCTCCAGCTACATTGGTTGGGGGAAGAGGGCAGGCTCAGAGAGGTCATATTGTTAGGTCCCATGGCTTAATGAGAATTGTAAGGAGAGTACCTGCGTACTGCTCTGCCTGTGCGCGGCTCACCAGACTACTTTTCCTAAGCATGCACCTTTCCACTTCGGCCGCCAATCTCATCGGGACTCTAAAGCCCCATACACACCATCAGATTATCTCCAGATTTTTGTCTTCAGATTTACCAAAACCATGTAGTACAAGGGCCTGCCTAACTGCATACAAATTGAAACTGTTAAGGTTTGACCTCGTATTATATGGTTATGGTAAATCTGAAGACAAAAATCTGCAGATAATCTGATGGTGTGTATGGGGCTTTAGTGTAGACACAGATTGGAGGGAGATTGGTCATGCAGCCCTATTATCACTCGCCCCCAGCTTAAATCCACTCGCCAAATGCTAGTAGGCGAGTGGAAATTTTGAGGGCTGGGGTAGAGATTGGTATACTAAAAATAAATCGTCAGCGAAAATTATAGCCAGTGAGTATAGCCACTCAAAGCCAAGTGAAAGCTATTGATATATAGATTTTTTCTTCACTTATAGCACCACGTTCATTGTAACTTGGTGGTAGTCCCCCTTGTATATAATTCAGATTCTTTTTTTGCTATTTTTTTTATACTGGCAGCCTAGATGGCACAAGGACACAAAGGGGGTTATTTACTAAAATGGGACCATTCAGAATCTGGTGCAACTGTGCATGGTAGCCAATCGACTTCTAACTTCAGTTTGTTTAATTTTGTTTAATATATCTTTTTAGGGATTTGGAGCGAATAAATCGAACATCGCGGTGAATATTCGCTATTTTTTCAAATTTATTTTTAAAACAGATCACATCCTAGTGATCTCCATCGACGTCTAAAAGCATTGCTGGTATGATTAGAGACCCTGGGCCGAGTAGCTGAGGCGATCCTTTTATGTTGCCGAATATTCGCAATGCGAATATTCGTATTACGAATATTCGCGAATGCTTTCTCTGCCCTTCTGTGTTTTGTGTATATAAAAAAAAGAAATTAGCTTTAGTTTAGTCATATAAGTTTGTGTAAGTAGAGTTAGTGTTTAGTGCCTATTAGTTTAGTAATCCAGGAAATGATCTCCGTTTTCGCGTGTTGACGAGAATTTCGCAATCAATTTCGCATTTGCATTAGCGAAATTTCGCAATTTTTTTTTTTTGATAAAATATCATGAATATTCGATATTAACGAATATTCGCGAATATTCTTCTATATATTCGCGAAATATCGCGAAATCGAATATGGCGTATTCCGCTCATCACTACTGAACACCACAAAGGTTTGTCGTGGTTGTTATTGGCTTGATTTGTATCCCTGCCATGTAACTTTTTTGGTGATTTGGGTTGAGGACTTTTGATCATCAAAAAGTCATCATGCTTGTTATTAGCTTGATTTGTATCCCTGCTTTTCGAATGTGATTTGTTGAATGTGTTTAATTTTTAGTGCCCTACCCTTGTCAATTGTGAGCTCTTTTGATCAGGGCCTTTCTCACTATATTGTCAAATGCTGCAGCATCATTTCTATGCCTTTTTATGTTTTTTTGCCCAAGTACATAATGTACCAAATGTTTATACTAATGTTGAACTAGCCGAACGACGGCTACAGCGCGGACCTGAAATTCCAACAGGACGTCTTTTGACGTTCGCCCCTTTGGGCGTTCCCCGCGCGCATTTCAGAGTGTGCAGTGGGGAAATTCTAAGCTGGCTGTGTCCCTTGGATCACAGATCGCGGCGAACAGCCAATCAGAGTGGCCGTTTGCTATGCGATCTGTGCGGCCAATGAGAGATGATCTCAAATGTAAACATATGAGATCTTCTTTCATTGCCAGCTCACACAGGGTCCTGTCACTGTCAGGGAAAGAGGAGACCGATCTGTGTCCCTTGTACATAGGGACATAGATCGGTCACCTCCCCCAGTCACCCCCCTCCACCTACAGTTAGAACACTATGCAAAGTACCCCTTCCTCGCCCCCTAGTGTTAACCCCTTCAATGCCAGTCACATTTATACAGTAATTAGTGCATATTTATAGCACTGATCGCAGTATAAATGTGAATGGTGCCAAAAATGTGTCAAAAGTGTCCGATGTGTCTGCCATAATGTTGCAGTCCCAATAAAAATCGCAGATCGGCGTTATTACTAATAAAAAATAAAATAATAAAAAAAATTATTCTGTCCCCTATTTTGTAGGCGCTATAACTTTTGCGCAAAACAGTCGCTTATTGCGATTTTTTTTAATTGGGCTATTTATTATAGCAACAAGTAAAAAATATTGTATTTTTTTTCAAAATTGTCGCACTTTTTTGTTTATAGCGCAAAAAATAAAAACCGCAGAGGTGATCAAATACCACCAAAAGAAAGCTCTTGTTAGTTAAAACAACGCAATGCCGGAAGCTGAAATTTCACCTGGGCAGGAGGGGGTATATGTGCCTAGTAAGCAAGTGGTTAAGTGCAAACTGTTCATACCCCTTCAAATCTGTATTTAATCTAGTTGCATACAAAAGTATCTGGTTGTTCACACATGCAAGTCTTCAGTAGAAAGTGTAATAGGGTGGGGGGAAAGAACCTGACAGACCTGAAAAATAGAAAAAATGAAAATGCTTTGCTTTGACGGGTGTTTTATTGGCAAGTGATGTGGCGTGACTCTGCCCCCTTAAGATGTCACATGATGTGATGTCAGAGGGGGCGGGGCTATAAAAGAACTACCAAAGCACACAGAGCCCTCCCATCAAGGCAGAGAGTTTTGATTTTTTTCTATTTTTTGATTGATGATGATTGTGCATAGACATTTACACTTTTTTGGTGAATGGGAAGTGGCACAATGTACCGGATAACCATTCACATAGGGGAGTGGGATCTGGGGGCTTCCAGATTCTGATAAGCCCCCCCGCGCGCAGATACCGACAACCACCGGCCAGGGTTGTTGAGAAGAGGACCTTTTCCTCATTAACACCCAAAGCACCCTTCCCATGTTAAAGGCATGTGGCCTGGTATTTTTTAATTTTGGCATTGAGTTCCCCTTAAAACACATATCAGACCTGAAGAGCCTGGTATGGACTGGTGGGGGGAACCCCCACACTTTTTTTTTTCTAATAGCCAATGCCACATCAGCCTGAACATTGTTGTTTCCATAATATTAATGGCCCGTTTGCAAAACATTATTGTATAGAATTAAAAACATCAAACACTAGTAAATGTTTTTTCTATGCTTGATTGTGCTCAGGCCAATAGACTAGTGGTCAATGCTTTTACCATGAAAGACTTAGGCCTTGAAAGGGTCATGGGCTCAAATCCCACAGAGTGCATCACCTACTAAAAGCTTGCATTGGACTATTAGTCCAATGCATTTTAGTTTGGTTGATTCTACTATATTAACTCTTAAAATACATGCAATGGCATGTAAATATTCAATAATATTATGGTGTGGAATTCCAAACATCACACACTAGTTAATGGGCAGTTCACATTTGCATAAATAGGTGCACAAAAGGTAGAGCACATCTCACATAAAAAGCTTTTTCACATACATGGATCATGGTTGCAGTGCAGTGCTATACAATAACTAGGTAGCAATTGGCACTTGCCAGAGGGCTGATTTAAAAAAAAAAAAAGAAAAGAAATGGATGCCTCCATCCACACATGCAAGGTGGATGGAGGAATTCTCCTCACGGTGTCATTGTATTCTGACAGTGGGACTCCTCCTCTGTCAGAGTATACTGCTCAGTAACTGCAGCCAGCTGATTAAGAAAGCTTTTCCAACAGACCCATTCAACAGAAGTGTATCAACTTCTGCAGAGTGTGAGCCATAGATGGGTCAAATTCAAACCAGTCCCTGCTGAACCAGCTGAATTGTGAGCCATCTATGGGCAGCTTTACTTCTATATATATTCATAGATATACAGTATATCACAAAGTTTTTGGGTGTACCTGAAGCTGACATATAGTTTCCCATGCAGTATGGAGCGCTACCCCCTAAGGAGCCGCTGAGTATAAGCAGGATCGACGTGTTGTGTTACCTGGCAGATGTCTAGGGGTGATACCTGTGAGTTGAAACAGAGAGCGAATGTCCAGTCTTTAGTTGGGTTTTCTTCAATGCTTTATTCCAAGGCCCAACATGGCCTTCATCAACATGGTACAGGACAGGAAAGGTTGATGAGCAGAGAGAAAGGCAGAGCTTGAGTATCAGGCCTTGGATATGAAGAAGAAAGGGAGCAGTCTTGCTCTCAGCAATGATGAACTCAGTTCGTCGCCACTCCAGTCGGAATGGGTAAAGTGCCCCGGACCAACCCTTGACACAGGCCTGGCAGCCGGAACATCACTTGCAAATGTTGGGAGGACCAGGCCTCTGCCATAGGCCTGGCTCGGGCCTCTGCCATAGGCCTAGTACTTGAGTGAGCGTGAATTGAAATGAGCAAGTCCTCCCAATAAATTTAGTTAGAGTCACTGGATCCCCGATGGTATGTTCAAGCCCTATTGGATCACCTGCCTCTGGGTTCTCCTCAAGCCGATCCCCCACCGTACAGCTCCCAGCTTGGGATCCTTTCAGAAAAGATTTGGGACCCTGCAGCTATTGGGATGTCAGAGTAGGGGTCCGCATGGTGCGCAACTTCAGCCAGGTAGGCCACGGCTGCGGGGTCCATGGATGCGCGCACCCTGAAGGTGGGTGCCTCACCTGGAACTCGGACCCCGCAGAAAGCAAACCGGCCCTCAGGCCAAGGCGGCTGCCCCAGATATAGCCTCCCTCAGCATGCCTTAGCGAGGGAACCCACCCCTCTGATTGGCTGCTGAGGAATACCAGTCCGCCAGAACCCCTCTAGCACCAGCTGCCGCCTAGGGGTAGAAACACACCCCTGGAGCGCAGACCGACCCACAGGACAGTTCTGGGAATGACAGCAGCCTAAATTTGACAAGTTGTGAATGGGAGCCACGTAACTCTCCCATTCCCCACTAACTTTAGTGTAACGCCCCTACAGAAAGTAAGGGGGCGCTACAAGTATATTGGAAAATGTATACAAACTGGAATCTCTGTTTTAATTGAAATATTAGGAACAATTTTTACTTTTTGTCCTGCTTGCTTTTTAGAAAGGTTTTGTTCACTGTAAAATTTAAGGTAAAGTAGTAATTTAAAGTAAAGGTACAAGGTTTCTACCTTTATGTATTTTATGCATGAAGGTAAAAAACCTTCTGTGTGCAGCAGCCCTCCATACTATTTACTTGAGCTCCCTCTTGATGCAGTGATGTCCACGAGAGCCTTGCCTTACCGGGGACTCACACTCCTGATTGGCTTTTGGCAGCAGTGGGAGCCATTAACCCAATCAGGCAGGGATGGACTGGCCATTGGGACTACAGGGAGTTTCCCGGTGGGCTGATGGGTCAGTGGGCTGGCTTCAGTGACAGCGGACTGACGCCCCCCTCCACTCCTCTGTCTCTCCTTTCCTGCAGCACTCACCTCCTCTTCCTCCTGCAGCGCTCACCTGGGGGGAACAAAGAAGCAGGGGGAGGACCAGAGGAGCAGGGGGCACGACAGAGAAACATGGGGGAGGGGACAGACAGCTGACTCAACAGCTATGGTCTGGGAGTTTCTCACTTTTGCCTAATCTTGTCCCATAAAGGGGGGGCACCAAACTGATTCTTTGCCCCGGGTGAAATAATGTCTAGCTTCCACACTGGTACTGCCTAAAGAGTACCAGTACCAGCCGTTCCACTCTAATAAAGTAGAACAGCTAGTGGTTAGTGAAGGGGGAGAGGGGGCTTGGGTGGCTGGGGGGGGGGGCGCGGGAGTTGTCCGGCCACCATGGGAGAGACCTGTCAAAGTGGGCCAATCTAGATGAAGTCCAGGGCCACATTTTTGTCCCAGTCCAGCCCTGCAATCAGGAGACCGAGGGGGAGGGGCCGAGCTGTGGCTCGGTGTGTAAATGGACACACAGAGCCACAGCTCGGAAACGCACCTGCTTGGGTGCCCCCACAGCAAGCTGCTTTCAGAAGGGACGGCCCAGGAGTGCCAGCGAGGGACCTGAGAATAGAAGCAGGTAAGTATAACATGTTTGTTATTTAAAAAAAGACTTTATTATCGCTTTAAGTTATACTTTGTAAGTGTTTTCTGGGTGGTATTCAGAATTCTGACAAATGTCGTAATAACCCAGGTACACAAGACTAGCTGTGGATACACCAACACATTAGCTCATTAACAATGCATTCATTAGGGGTTTTAATAGACTGTGTATGAAAAGTACCGCTGTAACATATATGTTTCATTACACTACTGCTGTTATCACCTCTGTGAATTGCTAGAAAAAACAGCAAACTATAGGTATAGCTTATGAATAAATTGTGTAAGATAAAATTAGTCTGGAAATTGCATTATCCAGAATACAGTTTTATAGTTTTAACAACAAATTGCTGTATTTGTAAATTACCTCTCTTTTTCTATTATTTTCTAGGAAAATTGCAGTTTGCTGAATTGGTAATGTTGCTGTGCGTTTTCTCCTCCTATGTCAGTACAATAAGCTCTCTTTGTACCGCTGTGTGGGGCCCAAAAAGCTGTTCTCAAATCACTTTGTAATTCTGTACTAAACCACAATTCAGTGTCTAGAATCTCGCATGGTAGGCTGCATTTCAGTTGCAAGAATACCTTAACAGAAGCTTGAAACAGGCAGTGTGTTGGAAATATGCATGGAATCCACTTTTTAGCTTGGTTCAGTAGTCCTAACCTTTTTCTTAAATGTTTGCTGTGTCAAATGGTTATAAAGGTCCATTATCCTAGGAAATTATCCGTAAAAACATTAAGGGACAAAAAACAGAGAGCATAAATTTATGAGAACATTTACTAACGTTAAAGGCTGGATGTTTTTTTGCCACAGGGTTTGTATTTCATACTGAATTTTATTTTTATTTTTACTGTTCATGCTTACAAGTTTATAAGAAAACCAAATAAAAAGCAATTTATCATGTAGCTAAAGCCAAACTCCAGTTTTACCTTCACTTCAAGGATTCTATAGGATTTATTTCCTTTATTAACTTGTATGCACTGTGACTGTGATAGCATCAGGGCTCTCAGTATACAGCACCTTCAGTAATATGTACTGTTTTCCAATAGCAGTGTTTGCTGTTGGAACAAAAGTAAGAAGAAAAACATGCATCAATGGAAGGAACCCCAGAACAAAGGATACAAGTCCAAATAAATTTATCAGTTTATAAAATTTTTTTTTTTCGGGGGTCCTTCATCAGGGCTTCAGCTAAGAACTGAATGGACTCAAAATAGAGCTTTCCTGTGCGATTCTGTGTAGGGAAGGGGGAATCTCTAATAAACTAATAAATTGGTTTGGACTCTCTTATCCTTTGGTCTGATATTCCTTCCATTGGTGCATGTTTTTTTTTTCTGGGAACTTGCTGGGGAACCTACTGGAAGATAGCCTTGTTTTATAGTGAGCAGCCTAACCTGAGTCATTGAGTCCTTTAAATGTTTTTGTCATATCACTACTTTGTAAGAACTTCTTACTTTGTAAGACTTCCAAGTCTCAGCGCCTCTTTGATGCCTTTTTCTTCACTGTAAATAAATCAAATGAAACAAATGGCAACCGCTCCAACCTATAACTGGCCCTTGCAACAAGGAGCAAATGGAAGGGCGACGCATGTCAAAAACAACTATCAAAAATTACTAGCTTACTTAAAGGGTCGCTAAAGGATTTTTTTTTTTTTTTTAGCTAAATAGCTTCCTTTACCTTAATGCAGTGCTGTTTTCAGGTTCTCATTGTTAGTTTTTGCTTTGAAGTTGCTGTAATTGTGCTCTGATCTCCACACTTCCTGCTTGTCTGGCTCCTTATGAAAAATCTTATGGCAGATTTTCACTGTGATCTAAGCTGTGTGACTAAAACTTCTTAGAACCAATCAGATTCATTTTAAAAACAAAACACTGCCCTGGATTTGTTTGTTTTTGTTCTGTTTTTGTTCTGTGTGTCTTCTGTACTTCACAGAAACATGAAATCAGCGGAAAAATAGGGTCAACAATGCCCATTGCAGCCTAACCTCACTGTGCCCATTTGCAGCCTGACCTCACTGTGCTCATTGCAGCTCTTCAACTAGACCATCCTCTCACCTACATTCTCTCTACTATAACCGGTAGGTCCCGTTACCTTTGCAGTCTGACCTCATTGTGCCTATTGCAGAATTCGATCTGTGTACCCGAGTCTGTGACATAGACATAGTGTTTCACCTATCACGATCGCCCTCTCGTCCTCTCGTCTATCATGAACGAGAGGGCAAACGTGATAGGCGGAACACTGAACACAGGCGGAATACTCGGTTCTTATGATTGCCCTCTCGTTCGTGATAGACGAGAGGACGAAAGGGCGATCGTGATAGGCGGAACACTGAACACAGTGTTTGTTGGGAAACCGAGTGTTCTGCCTATCACGGAACAGCACATGGAGAAGCGCGAGTTTTTAAAACTGCACGGCCGCCGTCTGAATATGTCACAGACTCGGGTACACAGATCGGATTCTGCAATGGGCACTGTGAGCTCAGACGGCAATGGACTCAGGTACTGACTTGAGTATAAACCGAGGGGGTAATTTTCAGCCCAAAAAAAGGGCTAAAAAACTTGGGTTATACTCGAGTATATACGGTAGTTAATTTTGACAACTTTGGCCAAAGCAAATTATTTGAGGTGAAAGTCAACATTGAGTTTGGCGGAACTCAACCAAACTTTTGGCTTAAAGTTTTACTAAACCCAGTAATATGAAAATAGTTACTGTTGGGTGTGGGCTGTCTGCACTCTTTCCTGGGACACACCGCTCCAAGCCTCACCACTGCCTCTTCAAAACTCTGCCAGACTGTCTCTGGGGGTTTAGTGGTGTCACTCACCAGTTAGGCAGGGCTGTGAGCGATGGGGTGGAGAGCTGGCAGAGGTGATCCGAGTTCAGGGCTATGCTGTCAGTGCCAGACAGAGCGGAGAAGCCTCCAGGATGCAGCCTCCTCCACAGAAAGTGAGTGGGACTTGTCTGGGGGAATAGGCTAGAGGGGAGGTGATGGAAGCAGAGGGGAGAAGTATCTGCACTCTGTACTGGGGGTCATAGGGCTGAGGGCACCTGATTGGTGGAAGAAGTCATCTGACTGTCTGATGTGACAGTCCCACATGGAACTGTGTGTTTGTTTTTATATGTAGAATAATATGAGACACTGGTGTCTGCTTACTACCCTAGCCTGTCTATATACTACACTAGCCTGTCTATATACTACCCTCGCCTGTCTATATACTATCCTAGCCTGTCCATATCCTGCCTATATACTACCCTAGCCTTTCTATATACTACCCTAATCTGTCTATATACTACCCTAGCCTGTCCATATATTACCCTAGCCTGTCTATATAGTACCCTAGCCTGTCCGTTTACTACTCTAATCTGTCCATATACTACCCTAGCCTGTCCATATACTACCCTAGCCTGTCCATATACTACTCTAGCCTGTCTATATACTACCCTAGCCTGTCTATATACTATCCTAGCCTGTCCGTATACTACCCTAGCCTGTCCGTATACTACTCTAGCCTGTCTATAACCTTGAATTACGAGCATAATCCTTTCCAGGTGAAAGTTTGTAATTCTAAGCACTCCCAAAGTGTCAAGCATCAAAGTAAGTTTCTTGGTAGAAAAAAGAAAATAATTAGTTCCACATTGACTTCTATTGTATGCTGAAAAACTCTAAAACGCTTGGAGCCACTTGGATGCACTCAGAAACCATCGGAAAGGCTCGGAAACACTCGGGAACTGAGTGTTTCCGAGTGCATCCAAGTGGCTCCAAGTGTCACCGGCGCCCTCACACCTCTGGCCAAATACAGTACTGCACAATGCAGAGGCTTGAATCCTGCTCGTTTTGCGAGACAACACTCGCAAACCGAGTCAGGTTTTAAAAAAAAATAGCTTGTATTGCAAAATCTCTTTAACCACATTACTCGCAATCCGAGGTATTACTACATTTGGAGTAGACTGCAGGTGACTACAGGTCCCAGCATGAACTCCTGAGATCTAAGGATGTGACCCCTCAACTAGTGAAGGACTACAGGTCGCAGCATTAACCTGTGAGATCTAAGGGGGTCACATCCTTAGATCTCAGGGGTTCATGCTGGGACTTGTAGTCCTTCACTAGTTGGGAGTAGGGATGAGCCGAACACCCCCGCGTTCGGTTCGCACCAGAACGTTCGAACAGACCGACCGTTCGCGTGAACATTTAGAACCCCATTGAAGTCAATGGGACTCGAACGTTCGAATTTAAAAGTGCTCATTTTAAAGCCCGATATTCAAGTTATTGTCGGAAATGACTCAGTTTAGATCGGGGTGAGGGGGCGAAAATGACTTCTCACCAGGCGGGGTCTCTAGTAATTTGGGGGGCCCTTCGCAGCTTTGCGGGGCCCTAAGCGGCTTGCATAGTGAGCCTATAGGGAGGATCGGCCCTGACAAGACCCTTTGGCCCTATATACTTTGAACAGCAGTATACAGGCGGTGCAAACAAGACAAGGATTGTAGGTTTGTTAAGTAGAATCTGAACCATGTCATACTTTGCTGCTGCATATTACACAATTTCCTAAAGAGACCCTCAACAAACTACATGACACTTGTGCCTGATGAGACCACTGAGACCACATTTAGGTGCTATTAAACAGCACACGTGCAGTAACAGCAACTGCGTTTAGGTGCTATTAACAAGTTAAGGACCGCCGCATGTACATTTACGTCGGCAGAATGGCACCGACAGGCACATCAACGTATATATACGTTGGTGCCTTGAGGGGGTTTGGGGGTCCGATCGGACCCTCCCCCCCCGTACATACGGCGGTCCGTTTTGCTGGCCGAGCGATCCGGGATGAGGGGGCGGCTATTCGTTTTTGTCCGCCCACTCCGGATCACTCTCAGCCAATCAGCGCGCCCCCCCCACCCTGTCACTTCCTCCTCCTGTGTAAACACAGTAAGGAGGAAGCGATGTGATCTCTCCTTCAGCGTTTTTTTCAACCACCGCTGAGGAGAGATCATATCGCACAGTAAGTCTGCACTAACATTACACTGACACACACTACACATAGTCACATTAACCCCCCCCACCCGATCGCCCCCCCTCCACCCTGTCACAGTGTCACCGAATGCAGTAATCATACATGTATGATTACTGTATTTAGTGTCAGTGTGACAGGCAGTGTGACAGTCAGTTAGTGTTAGGTTCAGGGTAGCCCCCGTACCCCCCCTAATAAAGTTTTAACCCCTTGATCACCACCCTAGTTAACCCTTTCACTCCCTATTGCCAGTGTCACTAAGCAATAATTCTTCTGATCGCTGTATTAGTGTCGCTGTTCCCGCTAGGTAGCTAATTTATTTTTTATTGCGATTTTTTTTTTACTAAAGACATATGGATAAATACATTTTGGCCTAAATTATTGACTACAATTTAGTTTATTTGATTTTTCTTATAACAAAGAGTAAAAAATATTGATTTTTTTTCAAAAATGTCGCTCTATTTTTGTATATAGCGCAAAAAATAAAAAACGCAGAGGTGATCAAATACCACCAAAAGAAAGCTCTATTTGTGGGAAGAAAAGGACGCAAATTTTGTTTGGGAGCCACGTCGTACGACCGCGCAATTGTCAGTTAAAACGACGCAGTGCCGAATCGCAAAAAGGGGCAAGGTCATTTAGCAGCATTTTGGTCCTGGTCTTAAGTGGTTAAACAGCACACGTGCAGTAACAGCAACTCAGTTTAGGTGCTAATAAACAGCACACGTGCAGTAACAGCAACTGCGTTTAGGTGCTATTAAACAGTACAGGTGCAGTAACAGCAAGTACGTTTAGTTGCAAATAAACAGGACAAGTACGGTAACACCGAGTACGTTTAGGTGTAAACTAAACAGCACACAGGCAATACAACATGTTAGAACAGCAAAATCTACTGCCTGACAAATAGGAATAGCTGATCTAGCTAAGCTATATAGTGTATAAATATATGTACAACTCCTGGGATGTATATATATCCTCTACACACTGTAAATTTAACTAAACTGACTAGCCTGCCTGCTCTATCTATCTATCTGGTAGAAAAGACACTGTCTCTCTATCTCTCTCTATAGGACTTCTCTCATTAACAACGCCACAACGCCACAACACACTACACACGGCCGCCTTGCAGGCAGCCTTTTATAGTGTGGGGCGTGTGCTAAAGCCCTGAGCCATAATTGGCCAAAGCCAATTTCTCGCACAAGGGTTCCCCTCTGCAGCATGTTGGCATGATACAGGCTATTCTACTTAGGCTTACTGTTTTATAAAGAAAACAAACAAACAAAGTTTCACACAATTTTCCACACCGCACATCTTTGTTTTGTTGTAGTGTGAACAGGGCACATAGAAAACAATTGAGTAACCTGCATTGTTCTTGTAAAGTAAAATGTAGGTGCATTTTTTTTACCAAGTGCTTGTCGAACATTTTATTGCATGACAAAATGCACATCTGCTAGCCATGTTTGGGATGCCTTTAAGAGGTGATGGCACCACAAGCGCAACGTGTGCATTTTAATGGCACATGTCTCTGTGAGCGTTCTCTGAATGCGCAGGTGAAAATGGGGCCTAAGAGAATCAATCATTCAGTTACCGAAAGGTCCGCTAGGGGGTGCTTTGGTTTAGGCGTCAGATTGTTAAAGTGGAGTTTCCACCTGAAAAAAAAATTTCCTAAAAAAAAAAAAATGTACTCACCCTAAATACCGTGTTTCCCCGAAAATAAGACGTACTCCGAAAATAAGCCACAGCGGGATTTCGACACAAGATCGAAATATAAGACACCCCTCCGAAAATAAGACGTAGCGATGGCGTGTCGAATCTCCGAAAATAAGACGTAGTGATGGGCGTGTCGAATGCGTATCGGCGCAGAGCGTTAAACAACACGTGATAGGCGTACGGTACTGTACTGGTGCGGAGCTCAGGAGCTGAAGTGAGGAGAAGAACGCTCTGTAAAGCTTCTCCCAGCACTGACCAGCAAACCCCTCTCTCACCCCACACAAACACCAGGGGATGGGGGGAAAAGCTGCTACCGTACTGAGCCCAAAGAGATCACCCCAGCTCCACTGTGCTCCACATCAGCTTTGCTGGCCCATCTTTCTGTACAGCCAGACAAGATGAGTGCAAAGAGAAGAAGTTGGATATCCGAATGGTCCAAAAATGGCGTGCAGAATACGATAATCTCAGTCTACAGGTGGACAGAGGAAATGCTAAGAAGCGCAAGTGTGGTTCAATAGGCAAGCTTTATTTTCTGTAATAAAAATAAGACACCCCCCGAAAATAAGCCATAGTGTGATTTCTTGAGGAAAAAAAATATAAGACGGTGTCTTTTTTTCGGGGAAACACGGTAGCTGTTGCTATGCGGAAGTGCCGAATCTGCCTCTTCATCCTCCGCGGTTGATTCTCTTCCTCCTCCTACACTTGGTGTATTGTTGTGAATGGGGCGCGCTGCATTCTGGGAACTGTGTGCATCCCAGAAAGCAGCCTGCCCATTCACAAAGCGCCGTGCCGCTCGCACATGCGCAATAGGAAACGGACAGTGAAGCCCTTACTGTGGATCGCGGCGCCTGGAGCTGCCAGGATTGAGGATAGGCCACGGCGGGGGCCGACATCGCTGCGGCTAGGACAGAAAAGTGTCCTTATTAAAAGTCAGCAGATACAGTGTTAGTAGCTCCTGACTTTTAATTATTTTTTATTTTTTTAATGGAACCTCCGCTTTAAAGTGGACCCTTAGTCAGAAAAGAAAGTCCTGCTAGATCACTTCTGGCTGGCACCTTTTGCAAGTATAGCTATGATATATAATACACCCTACTCTGCACATGCTTAGTTGCTCTCTAATTATAGCACTGTGATGAAAATCAGAGCCACTAGAGGCCAATCTACTGACAGCCTAAAGATTTATTGCTGCTCAGGGTCCCTGTGCTTCAGCAAATCGACAGCCTCCCTGCAAGAAGAAACAGGAACAATGTTGGAGGAAATTTACTCAATAAATTAATAAACGAATACATTTGATAGAATAGCTATTAATGTGGAATGTATTTTTTTGATAAAGAACATTATTTTTTATCAAGTTGTTATGGGTAAAGTTCTGCTTTAATTTTTAACATGGTGGTCAGCAAGATTATGCACACTAGCTCTAAGCACTTTGCTCCAAAAATGGTATCTGGGAGCTCAGATAACATTTTACTATTGTCTACCTTCTGCATGTTCATACAGATAGAGAGAAAGAGAGAAATTGGAGGGCAATTGGACTCATTCACATTTCAAATATTGCTGAACACCTCTTCTGTCTGGACATCATGACAGCCTATCCTGTTTAGTTTATAATGTGGACAAGGTTTTCTGCCATGTTCAATTGTATCTCCCAGTCGGCAGGTACACTAAGACAGGACACTGTCACTCAGTTCAGCTAAAACTGTCATCTAATATTTATGACCACCTTTAATAGGAAGCCCTGATAGATACAATCTAAGTGCATTTTTTTTCAAGGCTGCTTAAATATTTGGGTGATTTTTATCATTACCATGTCTTGTCTTTTTAAAACATTGTAACTGAACATTAGGAAAGACATTGGGCTGTTGTAGCCAGGTGTGTGCTGATTTTCAGTTACTAGATCTGCCCAGGTCAGTAATACTGGTGGAATCCTGGACATTGTCCCTGCCTTTCAGCACCATTGTGCTCTGATGGCTTTCAGTTACATGCAGAGTGACTTGGCTTGTGTGACAAAAAGCCACATTACCAATGAGATTACACAGAGTTGGGGACAGAAGGTGTTCTGTGCAGAGAAAAACAATCTGCTCTGGGTTTCACGAGAATTTGGCACATGGACCTTTACTGATTTACGAGATGGTGGGAATTGGCTTAAGCTCAGATTTTATCTCTTCAGTCCAAGATCTTGTATGTGCTTTTTTCTCTGGAAGGAATTTGGGGAATAAAAGTCCCATTCTATCTGTAAATGAAAGATAATCTCCTGTTTGGGCTAAAGTGGAGGTTGTAATTCAAACAAATTCATGCAGAGGGAGGCATTTTATGCATAGTGGCCCTAAAATTCTTGCCTATTAAGGTTCTAGATTTACACTGCTATGCTACAATATATATATATATATATATATAACTATTTGTATTCCAATTGATATTTGGAAATTGAGTATGACTGAAAATAAGCTTCTTATCCATTTTGTTAAAGCTGAACTCCATGCACAAAAAACGTTTATTTAAATATATTCCTTAATTAGAGGCGAACTGGCCATTCTGGCACTTGGGCACTGCCCGAGGGCCCCATGCCACTAGGGGGCTCCATCCAGGTTGCCAGCCTCAGTAAAACCAGGGACAGTATGTAAAAATCTGTGTTTTTTTCTTTAAATCCCAAGATTATAGTTGCCCCGCCTCTTAAGTACCTTTTTAGTGTGTATGTGTATTCTGGGTGTATGTATACTATGTGTGTGTGTGTGTGTGTGTGTGTATACTGTGTGGCACCATAATCTATTGCCTGGGGGCCCCATAATCTCCTATTGCCCAGAGGCCCCATAATCTCCTATTGCCTATAAGCGGGGGTTCCCCCTAAAAAACTAAAAAAAATCTAACATTACATTGAGCAGACTCCTGAGAGTGATAGAATGCTGCTCATTTTTATTTATTTTTCGTACATACCATTTTAGCGGGTAATGAATCCCACGGGAGTGGGCATTCCTATTAACAGCCTAAGTGATTGACGTGCTTCCGACCGGCGCATACATTGCGTCACAACTTGCCGAAAGAAGCCGAACATCGAGTCGGCACTATACGCAGCCTGCGCACCGACGCTCGGCTTCTTTCGGCAAGTCGTGACGCGCTGTATGAACCGGTCGGAAGCACATCAATCACTTAGGCTGTTAATAGGAACACTCAATCCTGCGGGATTCACTACCCGGAAGCCGGGGGTGAAAATATCGCTAAAATGGTATGTACGAAAAACAAAGAGCAGCATACTCTCACTCTCTGGAGTCTGCTCAATGTAATGTTAGAATTTTTTTTTAGGGTGAACCCCCGCTTTAATATCCATAAAGAATATAAATCCACTTTTTGTGCAACAAATGCCTTTGTGAACCCAGTTATTCACCTTGTAAACGTAGTGGTGGCATCATCACTGTGCTGCACACAGAGTAGAGCTGTGGGAGGGGCCCAACTGCTCCACCCACTAAGTACAGGAGAGGGGCGGATACAAGACCACTCACCTTGCACATTAAGAGAGAAAAAGCAGTGACTGGTCTCAGTATGGGAAGCTCTTGCAAAGAGTCTTCACCAGAAGTTTCACACTGGACACAGATCTGAAGGAAATATACAAAGCACACACAATTCAATTAATACACGTGTCCTATATTTAGACAATATTTTCTTATCCCCGAGTTTAGCTCCAAAGCATTGTGAATTGAGCTAAAAATATTAATAGTTTTTTATTACTATTAAAAGAATAAATCATAAATAGGTCTTTAGTTAGTAAATTTCATTTAAGTGTCTAAATGTTAGGGACACAGCAAATAAATCAACTCTAATTCAACAGAAGAGTTTTTTTTTCTGCAGCGATATTGGTATGTGCCAGTTTTAATAGAATTACTGTATTACAGTTCACATAGGAAATGATATAGAAAATACAGTATAATCAATATTTAAAGCGGTTGTATACGCTTTTTTTTATCTTTATCTACAGGCAACGCTGTATCTTGGCCTAGGCCAACAAGACCCAGGCCTAGGGAAGCAATTTATAGGGGGGCATCATTAAAAGAGTCCCTGCCGGCTTGCGCTACACTTTTAGTGTAGCGCCACTTTTATGAGGTTGACTGGGCCGCAACACAAATCGGTCTGCGCCTCCATAAAGCGGCCACACTGCTGTCGGTATGATAGGGATGGTGCAGATACAAGGGACACTAACATGGTCACCTATAACTGGCAGGTAGGTAGTAGGACTCTCCTGCAATCCTTTTCTTGTGTCAAGCCACGTACACACGGCAGAGAACCTCGACGGGCAGAACACATCGTTCCGCCCGTCGAGGTTCTCTGCCGGCCGTCAGATTCGGCGACCCGCCCGTCGGGAATGGCAACCAGCCATTCATCCAGGCGGGCCGTCGAGCAAATAGAGAACATGCTCTCTATTTCTGCTCGACGGCATTCCCGACGGGATGCTCGCCGAGAGTGTACACACGGCCGAGGTTCTCGCTGGAATGCATCTTCCAGCGAGGTTCTCGCTGGTTTCCAGCGAGAACCTCGGTCGTGTGTACGCCGCCTCAGTTGTACATATTAAGGAATCTTAATTTTATTTCTGTTAATTGCTGATGAGAAAAATAAACTGATGGATTTATTTGTTCCTGCCCCTAATCCTTCCTTTGCTCACTGCCTGGACCACATACCTTCATCACTGTGCTATATGTTTTCTGCTGCACCACTGGCATAGTTATATCCTCTTAGTCCTCTATAAATTTATCAGAATTTTTTGGGCATCTGTTAATTTCCCTTAATTTCCTGCCCCATAGTCAAACAGAAAGTGAGAGGAAATCTCTGCAGATTAAATATTAAGGGATCCCTTCCCCCCCCAAGGCCCTCAGAACTAGTGTCCCCACTGGAAAAGTTCAGGACAGGTCTTAAACAGGAAGGGGTGTGACCTTCATGGGAAGGGGTGGATAATATTTAAATTAGGGGGTGCATGGGTTTAGTCAAGCCTAGGGCAGCACAAAACCTAAATACACCACTGCCTACAGGAAAGCCTATAATAAGGCTTACCTGTAGGTAAAATTAATATCTCTAAATCCTGCACAGTTTAGGAGAAATTCACTTTGCACTTCAGTGTCCTAAGGACACAGCGATCACAGAGCGCACCAGGCTCGGTTCTGGGAGGACGATAATAGACGCCCACCCCAAACTGGATGACCGCATTGTAGCTGTCATTCAGCTATAGCTTGGTCAGTAAGTGATTAAAGAAATTGGTAATTTTTTATGTTTCACTTAAAACATTTGAATATTCACTGCTCCTGGCCAAACAGTTTTTTTTACATTACATGTTCCCCAGGGCAATGCCCACATTATTTTTGCTACCTCTTTACCTATAGCTCAGAAAATGGGAATTTTTATTTTAACAGATTCCGCTCCCTTTGAGCTGGGGTTTGCCATCTGAACTTCCTGGAGCAGTTTGGCTTATCCCTAGACATGAAGTCTAGAAAGACAATTTGAGGTTAATTAAAAGCATCTGTAAGGACTTGGTAGAACAACAATAAAATGAAGCACAGACACCAAGATTAGTCATTATGGTTCAGGCGTTGTGCTGATGCTATGAACAGATTGTAAAAATGGACCTTGATACAGCAGACACAAGAACCAATCTGTTTCTTCTATTTAATTCATCAAGTGGCATGATAGTACCTAGAGAGAGGTTACTGAGCCAGAAAAAGGATGCCTGATCCAGAAATGTAAGGCCTCCAGCTAAAAACCTTAGGTAGGCCAATAAATTATTATAGCTTGATATTCCTAATGGTATTTAAGTTGGTACATTTCATTTGATCTGTTGTAATTGTGTTTTCAGTCTTGGTCTGTTGCATTTATGCATATATTCTCAAATGCTTGTGGTGAGTGAGACGGTTACTTTATTATGGTCCTCTATTTTGTTTTAGCACTGCTGTTATTAAAAGAAAGGTGTATTCTTTCCTAGAATGTTTCCATGGCTTTGATCTGCTTTTCATGGTACAGTATCTGCAAATTGTGTGGGGGCTCAGATTAGTGTGTGTTCCTAACAAGGTGCTGCCACTACACTTAGAGCTGTCAAGCTAAATTCTTGTCACAGGATTCTTCTCAGAGTATAAAACAAAATATGCCTCGTGTTGGCAGTGCATAGAGTATGATATCATCCTGAGAGAGCTGTCTGTTCTGAAATATAATATTCATATGAATTAAAGGAAACCACTGCTGACCTCTTATAGTGTCCTGGCTGTCATAATATCCAGTGGCTTCATTGCTTTCTAAATCATAGACAAAGTATTTATAAGTTCTTGTTTCACTGTCATCTTGTTGAATATTTTTTTATTTTTTCAAGATCAGTGACTCAGAAAATATTTCAAATAGAAGTGCAGGATTCTAAAAAACAAACTACATACTCACCTAGATGGCTGCATTATCGATCCGATTCTGCAGCTGTCCCCATCGCTTCTACACCAAGAACTGAGCAATCAAAGACTGCTGATTGCTCAGTTCTCTGGTCCACTTTGAGTAGAGAGCAGTGACTGTCAGTCACAGCTCTCTGTTCTGCCCCTCCACCGCTCACTAGAGCACTGGGCTGTGGAGGGGGTGGAAACGGCTGAGACAATCCAAACCATTCCACACCCTATTCTATGACCACTGCACTGGGGATCCCCTACCTTAGCAATGACAGACCACAAGTGCAAGAGAGGTGAGACAGAAGGGTTGAATAACATGTGTTCTGCAGACCAGGAAAAACACAGGTCAGGGGGATAGTGGTTCTCTTCTCTCTTAGTAGCCTGCTCCTCTCATCTGACTCTAGCACAATGCAGCCTGTCTGACAAAAGCAGGTTTCTTTGCCATTATGTCGGAATTCTTTGGAAAACTTTTGCAAATGTAGAACCTTTTGTTTCCAGAGGCCAGAAATGCTATATGTCCTCTAATCCCCATGACCTTGTTTAAGACCCGAGGCAGAAGCTTCCTAACATAAGGATATTATGTAGAAAAATATTGAGGACCCTGATCTTGTAGCAGAGGTGGCAAAGTATTGTTCCTGCTTCTCTCAGGCAAGGGGAATTTCTAGCATTAAATAGATTTATAAATGCCTATCTACACATCACTAATTACCCCTTACATCAACACTTTAGGCATTTTGCTGTGGGACATCGATACTTTCAACTTGTAGTACTTCCATTTGGGCTATCCTCTGTACCCCGAGTGTCCATGAAAGAGCTTATCCCACTTCTGGCTCACAGGTTTCCTGGATGACTTCCTACTAAAGGGCTCCTTACCAAAAACCTTGTCTGGTAATATCCAAAGGACAATATCAATCCCTTTAAACCTTTGGCTGGATAGTATACTTTCCAAAGTCTGCTCTCCAGCCCTCATACCATCTGGTGTACCTGGGTCTTATCTTGGATATAGCCCAACCGGAATCTTCCTTCCTCAGGAGAAAAGTGCTTCCATACGGTCCAACTTGTGGACCCTCAAGTCAAAACGGCACCCTCCGTATCCTTCTGCATCAGGGTTCTGGGTTTAATTGTAGTCTCCTTCAAGGCAGATCCCTTTGCCCAGTTTCACTCCATGTCTCCTCAATCCAACATAATCATGAAACAGAAAGTCCAAACTTTTGATCACCCAATACTTCTATCTGGCTAGACCTCAGTCCTCAGTCCTCCCCTTAAATAGGGAAAATTGTTTCTTTGCACGCCTTGGAAAGTGGTGACAATGCTAGCCTCCCTGACTGTCCAGGGCACAAGGTCCCCAGAAGAGTTAAACTCCCCATTTACATTTAGAAACTGAAAGCTATAAAATTATTTCGACATCACTGGACCTTCCTTCTGCAAGTTCACCCAGTCAGGGTGCAGTCAGATAATGCCATAGTAGTGACCAACATAAACTATCAAGGCTCCAGGAGTCAAGCTGTCCTAAGAGAAACAAGTCTGATACTCTACAGGGCAGAAAATTACATTATAGCTATTTTGGCAGTCCACAAGCCTGAAGTAGACAATTCATAGGTGGACTTCCTAAGACGACAGCACCTATAACTGGAGGAATGGTCTCAGAACCCTGAAATCTTTCAATAACTCTGTGAAAGGAGGGGAAAATCCAGATATGCACATTCTGGTCTTCAGTGCACCAAACTGGCCCAAAATAATGTGGCATAGGGACATACTCAGACTTTTGGCATAGAAGCCTTTGCCTCTTCCAAACAGAGTAGACTTACTGGCCCTACTCTACCTGTTCCAGCCTGCTTTTCATAAGATAGGGTTATTTCCACTTTACAAATTTACCATTTCACATGGAAGGTTTACTTTGCCCGGTTTAAAAACAGATGGCTGAGCCCTAGGAAACATTCTATTTTATTTGAAATTTGGACTTCCTTCAGTCTGGTCTTGACTAAAATTTGACTTCCAGTATCCATTTTTTTCTTCTAGCCTCGCAATCCCCTAGCAAGATATATGCCTTATAGGGAGTTGCTCATATAAATTCCCCAATTTACCTCATGGGATCTCAGCTTGGTGCTCTATGTCCTTCAGAGACCCCTTTTTTAACTAATTAAAGATAGTCATTTGGAAGACCTTACATTAAAGGTTGCCTTTCTGGTCACTATTATGCTTATTAGACATGTTTCAGATTTGGTAGCTCTATCTTGTGAAGAGTCTTTTCACATTTTGCATAGGGACAAGGTGATTAAGACCAAAACCTTCCTTTTTTACCTAAGCTGGTCTCTCCTTTCTACCGCAAGAAGGACATTGATTTCCTTTCCCTTTGTCATGCGTCTAAACATGTCACGGAAGTTGCTTTACACTGACTTGATGTGGTCAGTGTTTACTTGGCAACTAAAGTCCCTGTTTGCCAGACTGAGTCCCTCTTTTCTGTCTGGTGGTCATCATAGAGGACATTCTGCTTCGGATCCACTATGTCCAAGTGGATCAGACAACTTACTTCTAGTATCTATGCCCTTAAAGGAGCAGCAATTCCAGAATTAGGGGGAAATCAATTGAACTTCTAACAATTACCCAAGGCAACTATTGCCTGGCAACTAAATTTACTAGCAGCCCTGTCTAATCATCAGAGTGTTACATAATTTTATTTTGCCTGTTTTTATTGCCCTAAAGTTCTAGGAGGCAGTTGCTAGGCTCTGGCAATTGTTAGTTTGGTAGCTGTTAATATGTGTGATGTAAGAATGTTTTTTTGTGCTAAAAAGACAAGAGATGTACTTGTTGAGCAGGCTTCATAAGAATCCCAAAAGGTGTATAGAAATTGTGTGAATTTATGATTGTGTGATGTTATGTGCATCAGGACACTATCACCTCACCCAACATGTGCCATTGTTCTAAGCTGGAAGCAGCCTCTAAAGCAGCCAATCTTTCTTTATTAAAGTTCAAGTTTTAAACACACAGCAGCACATCACATACAACAAACTAAAGAAGGTTGTCAGACTAACAGTGACAGTTCAAGTAATCTAAGCAAAGCGGTTAGCAGCTTCCGTAAGCATACAGACACCTGTAATCAACATACATTAGCTTGTTTGGTAGCAGGGTAGAAAATGCTGCAATATCAGAAATATATATATATATATATATATATATATATATATATATATATATATATATATATATATATATATACATACATATCATTTCACTTATAGTTTCCAAATAAAGAGGATACACTGTATAAGCATCACTTGTAAGCTATCTAAAAAACAACTAAACCTAATTTAGCCTGCACAAATAGACCAGAATACCTACAGTATCAGTTACAAATGGCTTAAAGTGCAATGATACCTATTCAAGAAAATAATATCAAGACTTTAAGTGTGCATATTGGCTCTACACTCAAAGGCATAGTAGCCGATCAGAAAAATGAGGCTACAATTCACACAGGCTCACCAAAATTAGACAATAGAAGAATGGAAAAGCATTGCCTGGTCTGATGAGTCTTGATTTCAACTGGCAGGGTCAGAATTTGGCGTAAACAACATGGAATCATGGATCCATCCTGCCTTGTGTCAGGCTGGTGGTGGTGCACTGGTGTAGTGGATATTTTCTTGCCACACTTTGGGCTCCTTAGTACCAATTGAGCATCATTTAAATGCCACGGCCTACCTGACTATTGTTGGTGACCATGTCCATCATCCCTTTATGACTAGTACCCATCTTCTGATGGCTACCTCCAGCAGGATAATACACCATGTCACAAAGCTCAAATCATCTCAAACTGGTTCCTTTCAATATAACAATAAGTATACTGTACTCAAGTGGTCTCCATAGTCACCAGATTTCAGTCCAAGCACCTTTGAGATGTGGTGGAATGGGAGATTCACATCATGTATGTGCAGCCGAAAAATCTGTAAATATGGACCAAAATCTCTGAGGAATGTTTCCAATACCTTGTTGAATCTATGCCACAAATAATTAAACCAGTTCTGAAGGAATAAGGGGTTCAACCCAGTACTAGCAAGATTTACCTAATAAAGTGTCCGGTGAGTGTATATAGGTTCTTTCTGCACTTTTAAATCTTTTTATTAAGAATTTCAAAAACAAAAACAAATTACATCACTTTAGACAGACAAGTCACATGACACCCTCAGACACAACCAATTACTACTCCTCCCGTCCTCACCCCTTGTGCATATTGTCAGGAACCATGAATCAGACAGAGATAGAAAATGCACTTAAAATCACACCTTTTAATATAATGGCAAAAATTGTACAAATAGTAAACGTAGTCAAAACATAGCCAGGGTACGGTAGCCAAAGCGGGTAGTCAGAACAAGCCAATAAATCAGGAAGCCAGAGATCAGTGTAGTCAGAGGCAGCAGACATGATCAGGAACCAGAAGGGACATCAGCCAGGCAAGTCTTCAACAGGAACACAGCAGAGAGTCTCCAGATATGTTTGACCAAGGCGAAGGCATGGAAGGAATGAACCAGGCAGTTTAATTACCCAGAATGGGCTGGCTCTAGGCTGAACTAACAAGCAGGAAATGATCACCAGGTGAGCTGCTGTGGAATGATGAGTGCTGGCAATTAACCGATAGCTAAGCAACCTCAGCACTGAGAATGGAGGGCTGAGGTCAGCCCTGACACATATACAGTATCTCACAAAAGTGAGTACACCCACACATTTTTTTAAATATTTTATTATATCTTTTCATGTGACAACACTGAAGAAAGTATACTTTGCTACAATGTAAATTATTGAGTGTACAGCTTGTATACTGTAACAGTGTAAATTTGCTGTCCCCTCAAAACAACTCAACACACAATCATTCATGTCTAAACTGCTGGCAACAAAAATTAGTACACCCCTACAACTAGAGGAAAATCTCCAAATTGGGCCCAAGTAGCCATTTTCCCTCCCGGTGTCATGTGACTCATTAGTGTTACAAGGTCTGTTTGAATGGAGAGCAGGTGTGGTAAATTTGGTGCTATCACTCTCACTCTCACACTGGTCACTGGAAGTTCAACACTCTCTGAGGATCTGAAAAAAAGAATTGTTGCTCTACATAATGATGGCCTAGACCAGGGGTCTCCAAACTTTTCAAACAAAGGGCCACTATTGTCCTTCAGGCTTTAGGAGGGCCGGATTGTGACCAGCAGGGGCAGAAAATGTGACGGCAAATGCCCCATTGTTGGTGTCAGTGGGAGGAATTGTGCCCCAAGGACGGCATAAAGGATGGCAAAGGGCCACATCTGGCCCTCGGGCCGCAGTTTGGAGACCCCTGGCCTAGACTATAAGAAGATTGCCAAGACCCTGAAACCGAGCTGTAGCATGGTGGCCAAGACCATACAGCGGTTTCAACAGGATAGGTTCCACTCAGAACAGGCCTCGCCATGATCGTCCAAAGACGCTGAGTGCACATCCTCCGCGTCATATCCAGAGGTTGTCTTTGGGAAATAGACACATGAGTGCTGCCAGCATTGCTGCAGAGGTTGAAGGGGTGGGGGGTCAGCCTGTCAGTGCTCAGACCATACACCGCACACTGCATGAAATTGGTCTGCATGACTGTCATCCCAGAAGGAAACCTCTTCTAAAGATAATGCAAAAGAAAGCCTGCTAACAGTTTTCTAAAGACAAGCAGACTAAGTACATGGATTACTGGAACCATGTTCTGTGGTCTGATGAGAGAAGTGTGTTATTATAGTAAAAAGATGAGAATATTTTTAGTTTAATTCCAAAAACATGTAGTACCCGAAAGGAAAAAAATAGGGTACTCAGGTAACCATAATAATATGGCATGCGTAGACTATTGGACTTACAGAGCAATTTATTTTACAACACTGCCTTGTCAGTTATAATCATGAAAGTTATTAATAATGGTCAGGGAAGAAACAGGCTGTGAAAACTGTGTCTACTTACACCAGTTGTCTGTAAAAAGTGTACCCTTACCTTTTTTGTCATTAAAGAAATACCCTCTTACGTTGGTAGTCTTTGCAGGAGGGAGATCAGTCTATCATGGATTATTGCTCAAAAAAAAACACTGGCAACCTCTGGAGGAACCCTAGGGTTCTATGGAACCCTAGTTGGGAAAGCCTGCTTCAAAGTATGTTTCAGGATACAATGAGATGTATCGTTCTAAGCGAGCAGGTAAAGTAACATCTATAAACAGACCTTATAAGACTTTTCTTAGACTATTATTTTAACGGTATTTTGGCTTTTTGTGTTATTAGTCTACTAACAACAGGGCTTTTTTTCAGGGGGAACTTAGGGGAACTCAGTTCCACCACCTTTGGCGCAGACCCTTTGGTGCCTGCTCACCACAATCGCTTGTAAACACAGAAGTCTGGTTTCTGTGTTTACAAGTGATCGTTCTGCACCCTGAACTCTGCACTCTGTATGTAATGCAATCCTGGTATTTAATGCCCCTTTAAGACCCTTCTACTGTTTGTGAAATTGAACAGGGTCGTGGTTGAGTTCCTCCACCTATTTTCTGAGAAATAAAAACTCTGACTAACATTCATGCAAATTTTGAAGGTTAATGTCTAATAAGAGGTGCCATAAATATGAAAATGTTCTGTGTGTTTGAGTTCTATTACAGTTACCACATTAATGCCCCATAAACAGGATCAGGCTTTTGACAGGCCAAACTCACGTCGGAATTCCAACGGAATTCCATTGGAGTAGAATAGAACATGAATTTACCATGGAATTACTCCAATGGGTCATACACACGGTCGGAATTTCCAATGAAAAAAGTCTGTCTGACTTTTTCCATCGGAAATTCCGATGGTGTGTATGTGACTTTAGAGCAATGTTTTCTGCTTGCTGAAATATACTGTTCTATTTGAAAATTGCAATTAATCATTCCAAAATAAAGTGTGCATTAAACAAATTGTCTAAAAAAAATCAAGTTTTACTTTTACCAGTTTGCATGTATGGGATGCAGTTCACTTTAAGGGGTAGTGTTATACATAATGTTGTCTTCTTTTAACTTTGTAGTGCACTACAGTCTCCATGCACAAAGCATTAGACATCACTGATATCTTTACTTGTCAAGACTTCTGAAGTGACTTTGAGTTACAATTGCTCAAAAATGTTGACCTTCTCATCGCATAATTACAGCCCATTACACAATCATGATTTCATCATAGTCATCATAATCCATGTACTATATGTATACATGTGCTGTGCTGAACATGGATGTATAGAAGTAGAATATACTGTATAAAGGAAAATCTTGTAGCAGCAGAAGTTGCAATCAAAAATGTACCATCATAAATGCATCACATGCTCTGTTGGGAGAAGGATTCGACGCATGCGCGGAAGTAATTTACTTCCCGGTGCGGTGATGTGGCGGTGTCAACGTCACCGCCACGTCACTGCGCTGACAGCCAGCAGACAAATCTGTCAGACCGATTTGAACAGATTCATTTGCTCGTGTGTACGGGGCCTCACTGTCACACTGACACTAAATGCAGTGATCAGTACATATATGATTACTGCATTCAGTGACACTGTGACAGGGGAGTGTGTGGGGGGGGGGGGGGTGATCGCAAGGGATTTATGTGCCTATGTGTACTGGTGTCAGTGTAGTGTTGGTGCGACTTACTGTGATGTCTTCTCTCCTCTCGGCGGTTTGAAAATACCGCCGAGAGGAGAGCTGCATCACTTCCTCTGCCTGTGTTTACATTTTACAGGCAGAGGAAGTGACACGGCGGTACACGACGGGATTGGCTGGAAGCGATCACGAGGGGGCAGACAGAAACGAACAGCCACCCCCTCAAGACGGATCGCTCCCGCAGGTAAGCCGCCTGCCGCAAGCAGTGGAGGGGGTCCCGATCGGACCCCCGACCCGCTAGAAGGCAGGGACGTATATATACGCCCATCTGCCTGTACGTGCCATTCTGTGGACGTACATAGGCATGCGGCGGGCGTTAAGTGGTTAAGGAAGAAGTTTTTTGAAAATAATGATCCCAGCCCAATCAAAGAGCTTTGAGTCTTGATGTTGATATACTTGCAAGGCCCGTGGAGGGGAGGGGATTACTCCTCTGCACTTTCCACACCTCTTTCCCATCCCCTTCCTCCTTCCCACATACATATCTTCTCTCTAGCTTCTCTGCCTCTTTCTCCTCCTTTTTCTTACCTTTCTATTTTCTCTTCTATTCAAACCCTGCTACTTCACTGTGAACCAAAAATGCATAAAATAAAATTAGATGTCTTATTGATAATGTCAGCAACAATTAAAACGTAGAACCATCTTGTAAGTTTATCATATTTTGAATATTTGTCTGTTATCCACTGTACTGTGAAGCCGGGTATATACTAGTAGAGTCTTAAACAACAATTTGTTTTAAAATTCTCAGTAGATTTGACTGTCGTTTAAACGTAGTTCAAGATTTTGTTTGCATTTGGCTTTCAATTATGGAATGAATGAACGTTAGCAAATTAAAACCACATACACTATTAGGAATTTGTACATTCGAGAAATATTTTCCATTTTGCTCCTTTAAATTTTCTCATCACTCCAGTTGAAAACAAACATTCGACCCCCATTATTGAGTAGAAAAATTAAAGAATGTTCTTACAGCGTTCTTACAGTACAATCAAAAATGTCAAACACAATTCTGTGTGCCCAGCTAAACCTGTTTGTTACTAAAAATTCAGGGATGTTCTTTTTGATATGGGACATCTGACACTCGTTTTACCCTGTTATGTAAAACACCATTTTGGGGACTTTGCCCTATGCTGGTCTTGCTGTCCAATTTTTTTTTTTTTTAAGGGTGCTATACTGGGTGCTGTGTAACTGTGTAACTAGTGATATCACTATTACAAATAAAGAAGATATTTTGTTTTCTTTTTAAAGCATGATGTAAAGCGCTGCGTAAATTGACAGCGCTATATAAGTACTTAAATAATAATAATAGGGCTGCGGAAATTAACGATTAATTGTTCGATTAATCGTTAATTTCTTTGATCGACTAAAAAAATTTTGATCGACGATCCGCGGAGTGAGCTCCGCGGTCTCGCCGATAGGAAAGACCGCGGCTTCGGCCTAGCTCCGGAGCCGCGGCCATCTTGGTCCACCCGGCGGCAAGCAAGTAGCGGCGCGCTGACGTCATCATCACCCGCAGCATCCGGCATCCTCCTTCTCCCCCCTCAGCGCCAAGTTCCCCTACATGTAGCTCCGCGCTACTTCCGGGTACTTCCGGGTTTCCTCGTCGGGTCGGCTCTAGGTATGGTGGACTGGTGGAGCAGGAGGCGGCAGGGGGGATTGTGCTGGTGGTGGTGCTGCGGGACCTGGCTGGGACACCCAAGATGAGAACAGGAGGCTGAGCCGTGAACAGGTGGAGGAGAGATGTGCGAGGCAGTGCTGCAGCTGCTGGGGAGAAGGTAATGCTGGTGTACAGAGAGCTGTCTATGTGATATCGGATGAGCTGTATTATATGTCACACTTCTCCCCGTCACACTGCTCCTTCACCTGACACACTGCCTCCCCCACCTGACACACTGCCCCCCCCCCAGAACTGCTACCCCACCTGACACACTGCCCCCCCAGAAACTGCTTCCCCACCTGTCACACTGCTCCCCCACCTGTCACACTGCCCCCCCCAGAACTGCTCCCCACCTGTCACACTGCCCCCCCTTTGACAAACTGCTCCCCCCACCTGTCACACTGCTCCCCTGGCTGTGTCTACCCCCCTACCCCTGGCTGCTGTGTCTAACCCCCTCCCTACCGCCCCCTGGCTGTGTCTAACACCCAGGGCCGCCATCAGGGGGTACAGGCATTACACCTGTAAGGGGCCCGGGGGTCCCCAGGGGCCCGGATGGGAACCACCCTAAAAAAAAAAAAAAAAAAAAAATTTTTTTTTTTTTTTTTTTTTTTTTTAGGGGTCTGAAGGTCCCCAGGGGCCCGGAGGCCACCAAGGGCCCCAGATGGCAAGCCCTTTTTTTTTATAAAAAAAATATATTTTTTATAAAAAAATATATTTTTTTTATAAAAAAAATATATATATTTTTTTAATATATATATATTTTTTTTTTTATTAAAGGGCCATTTTTTTTCTTTTATTTTTTTTAGAGGTCCCCAGGGGCCCGAAGGCCACCAGGGCCCCAGATGGCAAGCCCTTTTTTTTCTTTTTTTTTATAAAAAATATATTTTTTTTATAAAAAATATATTTTTTTAATATATTTTTTTTATTAAAGGGCCAAATTTTTTTTTTTTTTTTTTTTTTTTAGAGGTTCGGAGGTCCACAGGGGCCCGGAGGCCCCAGGGCACCGGATGACAACCCCCCTTTTTTTATTTATTTTCTATAAAAAAAATATATATATATTTTTTAATATATTTTTATTTCATTTTTTTATTAAAGGGCCATTTTTTTAGGGGTCTAGGGCCCCAGATTTTTTTAGTAGGCCACCAGGGCCCCAGATGGCAACCCCCTCTTTTTTATTTATTTTTTTATAAAAAAAAAATATTTTTTTATAAAAAAATATATTTTTTTAATATATTTTTCTTTTCTTTTTTATTAAAGGGCCAATTTTTTTTTCTTTTATTTTTTTAGAGGTCCGGAGGTCCACAGGGACCTGGAGATCCCCAGATGACAACCCCCCTTTTTTATAAAAAAATATATAATTTTTTTATATATTTTTTTATTTCATATATATATATATATTATTATTATTATTAAAGGTCCCCAGGGCCCCCGGATGACAATCCTCCTTTTTTATATTTTTTTTTTTACTTTTTTATTTATTTTATTTCTTTTTTTTTAATATATAGATGTATTTTTATTAAAGGGCTCAGAGGTCCCCAGGGCCCCATGTGTCAAACCCCCTTTTTTTTATAATTGTATTTTTTATTTTTCTTTATTTTTTTTTATATTTTTATTTTTTATTAAAGGGCCAGAGGTCCCCAGGGCCCTGGAAGGCAACCCCCTTGTTTTTTTGTTTTTTTATATATAAATGTTTATTTCTTTTTTATATATATATTTTTTTATTTCTTTCTTTTTTTTAAAGGGCCCAGAGGTTTCTTTTTATTAAAGGGCCCATAGGTCCCGAATAGAAAGCCCCCTTTTTTTGTAATTTCCTTTTATAAAAAAAAAAATAAGGTCCCCGGTGCCCCAGTTGGCAACCACCCTTTTTTAAAAATATATATATATATATTTTTTCCTCTCTTTTTTTCTTTTTATTAAAGGGCACAGAGGTCCCCAGGGCCCGGATGGCTACCCCCCTTTTTATTTTGTAAAGGGCCCGCTTCTCAATTCGCGCCAGCAGCCCCCCCCGCTTCTCAATTTTATGCGGCAGCACCCCCCCCCCCCCCGGTTCTCTGCTCCAGGGGGCCCATGCCTGAAGCTGTGTAAGGGCCCCAAAATTCCTGATGGCGGCCCTGCTAACACCCCCTACCACCCCTGGCTGTGTCTAACCCCCCCTACCACCCCTGGCTGTGTCTAACCCCCCCTACCACCCCTGGCTGTGTCTAACCCCCCTACCACCACCCCTGGCTGTGTCTAACCCCCCTACCCAGGGCCGATCCCAGGCGGGGTGCAACGGGTGCACTGCACCCAGGCGCCAGAGAGTGGGGAAGCGCCAAAGTGTGAGGAGCACCGTTTGTTTCCTCCATCTAGTGTGCAGTGTCATCCTTACACTGCATCGCCGGCGCCGATGTCCCTGGCTGCAGTGTGAAGACCCACTTCAAGGGTCTCACTAGGGGCCCCTGCTTCCCTGCACAAACTGGTTGCTAGCCACGAGCCGCTTTGTGTCTAGCAACCAGTGACGTCAGGAGAGGAGAGAGCGGCTCCACAATGCACTGCAGAGGAGGATTTGACTTCCTACTCCTCCCTAGCTCCACCCACTTCCTCCCTGTAATGTTAGGAGTGATGAGCGTCCGAGGAACGAGATTCAGATTCAGAAACTGTGCTGCCTGCCTCCTCTCCCTCGAGGTGCCTCAGATTCAGAAGAGGTTAGATGGTTTCAATACTTTTGTAGGCAGCAGCAGAACAGCCTGAGATCGGAGCAGCTGTGTGTGTGTGTGTGTGTGTGTAAAGAGAGAAGCTGCAGGCTGTCCCTCCCTCTCCTTCTCATGCTGCTGTTCCCAGAACAGCCGCCCATTATGTTTCTTCCAACTTTTCCTCTATTGGCCAGGGAAAAAACAAAAAGGAGAAGAGGATTCTGGGAGATGTAGCTGTCTAACTGGCCATTTGCGATTCTGGGGGCGGGGCTAGGGGGGAACTGCCTGAAGGGGAGGGAGAGAGAGCCAGGCTATGAGTGACAGGCTGCATCTGGTGACACTCATTGGTGACAAGTGACAGGCTGTATCTGGTGACACTCATTGGTGACAAGTGACAGGCTGTATCTGGTGACAAGTGACAGGCTGTATCTGGTGACACTCATTGGTGACAAGTGACAGGCTGCATCTGGCGACAGGCATGGTGACAAGTGACAGGCTGCATCTGGCGACAGGCATGGTGACAAGTGACAGGCTGCATCTGGTGACACTCATTGGTGACAAGTGACAGGCTGTATCTGGCAACAGGCATGGTGACAAGTGACAGGCTGCATCTGTCGACAGGCATGGTGACAAGTGACAGGCTGCATCTGGTGACACTCATTGGTGACAAGTGACAGGCTGTATCTGGCGACAGGCATGGTGACAAGTGACAGGCTGTATCTGGTGACATGTGACAGGCTGTATCTGGTGACACTCATTGGTGACAAGTGACAGGCTGTATCTGGTGACACTCATTGGTGACAAGTGACAGGCTGTATCTGGTGACAGGCATGGTGACAAGTGACAGGCTGTATCTGGTGACAAGTGACAAGCTGCATCTGGCGACAGGCATGGTGACAAGTGACAGGCTGTATCTGGTGACAAGTGACAGGCTGTATCTGGCGACAGGCATGGTGACAAGTGACAGGCTGCATCTGGTGACACTCATTGGTGACAAGTGACAGGCTGCATCTGGCAACAGGCATGGTGACAAGTGACAGGCTGCATCTGCTGACAGGCATGGGTGACAAGTGACAGGCTGTATCTGGCGACAGGCATGGTGACAAGTGACAGGCTGTATCTGGTGACAAGTGACAGGCTGTATCTGGTGACACTCATTGGTGACAAGTGACAGGCTGCATCTGGTGACACTCATTGGTGACAAGTGATAGGCTGTATCTGGTGACACTCATTGGTGACAAGTGACAGGCTGTATCTGGTGACACTCATTGGTGACAAGTGACAGGCTGCATCTGGTGACACTCATTGGTGACAAGTGACAGGCTGTATCTGGTGACACTCATTGGTGACAAGTGACAGGCTGTATCTGGCGACAGGCATGGTGACAAGTGACAGGCTGTATCTGGTGACAAGTGACAGGCTGCATCTGGCAACAGGCATGGTGACAAGTGACAGGCTGCATCTGGTGACACTCATTGGTGACAAGTGACAGGCTGCATCTGGCAACAGGCATGGTGACAAGTGACAGGCTGCATCTGCTGACAGGCATGGTGACATGCTGCATCTGGCAACAAGGCATGGTGACAAGTGCCTCTCTCTGTTCACTACCCTCTCTCTCAGCCCCCTCTCTCACTCAGCCCCTCTCTCACTCAGCCCCTCTCTCACTCAGCCCCTCTCTCACTCAGCCCCTCTCACTCAGCCCCCCTCTCACTCAGCCCCTCTCTCAGCCCCACCTCTCTGAGCCCCCCTCTCTGTCAGCCCATCTCTCTGTCCACTACCCTCTCGCTGAGCCCCTCTCTCTCAGCCCCTCTCTCTGAGCCCCTCTCAGCCCCACCTCTCTCTCTCAGCCCCACCTCTCTCTCTCTCTCAGCCCCATCTCTCTCTCAGCCCCTCTCTGAGCCCCCATCTCTCTCATCCCCTCTCTCTGTCCGCTACTCTCTCTCTCAGCCCCTCTCTGAGCCCCTCCCTGTCAACCATGCTCTCTCTGAGCCCCTCTCTCTCTCAGCCCCCTCTCTGAGCCCCTCTCTCTCTCTTAGCCCCTCTCTCTGAGCCCCTCTCTCTGTCCACTACCCTCACGCTGAGCCCCTCTCTCTCACTCAGCCCCTCTCTCTCTCAGCCCCTCTCTCTCAGCCCCTCTCTCTGTCCACTACCCTCTCGCTGAGCCCCTCTCTCTCGCTGAGCCCCTCTCTCTCACTTAGCCCCTCTCTCTCACTCAGCCCCTCTCTCTCACTCAGCCCCTCTCTCTCTCAGCCCCTCTCTCTCTCAGCCCCCTCTCTCTCTCTCAGCCCCCTCTCTCTCTCTCAGCCCCCTCTCTCTCTCAGCCCCCTTTCTCTCTCAGCCCCCTCTCTGAGCACCTCTCTCTCTCAGCCCCTGTCTCTGTCAACTACCCTCTCGCTGAGCGCCTCTCTCTCTCAGCCCCCTCTCTGAGCCCCTCTCTGTCCACTACCCTCTCTTTGAGCCCCTCTCTCTCTCAGCCCCACTCTCTGTCCACTACTCCCTCTCTGAGCCCTCTCTCTCTCTTAGCCCCTCTCTCTGTCCACTCCCCTTTCTCAGCCCCACCTCTCTCTCTCTCAGCCCCACCCCTCTCTCTTAGCCTCCTCTCTGAGCCCCTCCCTCTGTCCACTACCCTCTCTCTTAGACCCTCTCATTCAGCCCCATCTCTGAGCCTCCCTCTCTCTCAGCCCCTCTCTGTCCACTACCCTTTCTCTCAGCCCCCTCTCTCTCTATCCTCTCTCTGAGCCCCTCTCTCTCTCTCTCTCTCTCAGCCCTACCTCTCTCTCTCTCTCTCTCAGCCCCACCTTCCTCTGAGCCCCTCTTTCTCTGAGCCCCTCTTTCTCTGAGCCCCTCTCTCTATCTGAGCCCCTCTCTCTATCTGAGCCCCCTCTCTCTCTCCCTGAGCCCCCCTCTCTATCACCCTTACCCCCTCTCTCTTTCAGTCTCACCTCTCTCTCTCTCTGTGGTGGGCACTAATAGGCTGCATTTGGTGGACACTAATAAGGCTGCATTTGGTGGGCACTGATAAGGCTGCATTTGATGGGCACGGATAAGGCTGCATTTGATGGGCACGGATAAGGCTGCATTTGATGGGCACGGATAAGGCTGCATTTGATGGGCACGGATAAGGCTGCATTGATCTTTTGCACCATGTCTGCAGTCTCTGACCATCTCTTGTATCATGTTAGAAGTCTCTGACCATCTCCTGTATTATGTCTGGGAGCTCTTTCTAAACAGACTCCCTAACAGAGGCCCTCTCTGTGTCCACTAGAGAGACCCCCCTCCAGGTCCAATTAGAGTACTATGCTTCTCTTCCTGTATTTTGTTTATTGTTAAGAGATCATGGGAGGATCCCAGGGTAACGATGACTCCTTAGGGGAGCATCTCTGTGTTTGAATCGTTGCCTTAGAAACATTTGTAAAGGGGGAGGAGTTAGTAAGGTGACCACGCCCTTGTAGGGGCGCCATAAATATTTCTGCACCCAGGCGCCTGTGACCCTAGGATCGGCCCTGCCCCTACCACCACCCCTGGCTGTGTCTAACCCCCCTACCACCACCCCTGGCTGTGTCTAACCCCCCTACCACCACCCCTGGCTGTGTCTAACCCCCCTACCACCACCCCTGGCTGTGTCTAACCCCCCTACCACCACCCCTGGCTGTGTCTAACCCCCCTACCACCACCCCTGGCTGTGTCTAACCCCCCCTACCACCCCTGGCTGTGTCTAACCCCCCCCCTACCACACACCCCTGGCTGTGTCTAACCCCCTACCACCACCCCTGGCTGTGTCTAACCCCCCTACCACCACCCCTGGCTGTGTCTAACCCCCCTACCACCACCCCTGGCTGTGTCTACCCCCCTACACCACACCACCCCTGGCTGTGTCTAACCCCCCTACCACCACCCCTGGCTGTGTCTAACCACCCCTGGCTGTGTCTAACCCCCCCTACCACCCCTGGCTGTGTCTAACCCCCCCCCCACCTACCCCCCTGGCTGTGTCTAACCCCCCTACCACCACCCCCTGGCTGTGTCTAACACCCCTACCACCACCCCTGGCTGTGTCTAACCCCCCTACCACCACCCCTGGCTGTGTCTAACCCCCCTACCACCACCCCTGGCTGTGTCTAACAACCCCCCTACCCACCACCCCTGGCTGTGTCTAACCCCCCTACCACCACCCCTGGCTGTGTCTAACCACCCCTGGCTGTGTCTAACCCCCCCTACCACCCCGGGCTGTGTCTAACCCCCCCTACCACCCCGGCTGTGTCTAACCCTCCCTACCACCCCTGCCTGTGTTTAACCCCCCACCACCCCTGCCTGTGTCTAACCCCCTCCCTACCACCCCTGGCTATGTCTAACATGCCTACCACCCCTGTCTCCTGTGTAACACCCTACAAACCCTGTGTCTTACCCCCTCTTTAGCACCCCTCTGAGAAGCACGCGGCGGCGGAATGGCGGAGCCTGCTGCATCCAGGCAACACAACGTTCACAGGGGAGTCGGGGATAGAGAGTGTGACAGACAGCCCAGCCGACAGTGACAGGTGATGGTGGCAGAGGGGGATACGATGGAGGTAGGGGGTGATGGTGGCACCGCAGGAGGAGATTGGAGGCAGGGGAGATTGTGGCACCGCAGAGGGGGGTGAAGGCAGCTGGTGTTGGTGGCAGAGGGGATAGAGGCAGGAGGTGATGTGACTAAATCATTTGCCCTTATTATATTGAAATTATGTTTTTTTACCTTAATGTCTATTACATTTTATTTAGTAACTTTTGCGAAATGCCAGTAAAAATGTGGCTGTGCCAGTAAATTTCGGATGTCGTGAAAGTAAATTTCAATCTGGTAGGTTGGCAACATTGGGGGGGCCCTTCATGGTTTCATGCATCGGGGCCCTGAAGGTTCTAGTTACGCCACTGCGCCCGCCTGCTTGCATCGTGCACGTGTCAGTGTCAGCTACTCTGCAGACGGGTCCTCCTGCCTTAAGAAGGTAAGAGAGGACAACCATCATGTATAGCATGCGGGCAGATGTGTATATGAAAGCATGCAGGCAGATGTGTATATGAAAGCAGCATGCAGGCAGATGTGTATAGGAAAGTATGGGGGCAGATGTGTATATGAAAAGCATGGGGGCAGATGTGTATATTACAGCATGGGGGTAGATGCTGTAATATACACATCTGCTCCCATACTGCAAGAATATACACATCTGCCCCCATGCTGCCCCCACCACATTTACCACTGACTAATGCAGAGTTGCAATGCAAGGAGATCAGCTAAAAGTAGTTGTATCTGTATGTGCGTTAATTAATCGAAATTAGTCGATTAATCGATTAAAAAAAAAAACGATTAATCGAACACAAAAATTTTAATCAGTCACAGCCCTAAATAATAATAATAATTATGTTTGAAAAAGCATTACATGCTGCACAATGGTATTCCCAGAATCTCACCAGCGACCATCTGATATGACTCCTTTGCAAAAAAAATTGGTTTTAGTAAACCTTGCATTTACCTAGTCCTCACAATTGATTTCTGGAAGTGCTCAGGTCAGAATTGGACAGCAGAATTGGACAGCACACAGAAGGCCACAAACATGTGGCCTATTTTTTTCTGGAGTGTAGCGTAGAAATTCCCCACACATGGATACACATGTATCTGCTTTTCACATCAAATGTCCACTTAATCAGTATTCTAGTCTTGGTGAAAGCAGTATTATACTGACTTTCAGCTGCTGAGGATAGCCTCAAAACTGGCGTGAGAAGCCATGATAAACATGGGTTCCCTGAATCGCCTAGATAGAGAAACTTTAGTTTCTTTAAAGGGTAAGAACACAAGCAGGCAACCTCCAGGTGTATTTTGAGTAGGGTTGCACCGATACCACTTTTTTAAGACCGAGTACTCTTTTTTCAAGTACTTGCTGATACCGATTGCCGGTACTTTTTTAAATGTCATGTGACTCCTGCCTTTCTAGTGTTAGAAGATTTCCCAGTGCAGGTAGCAAATGCACCTGCCTCATCTGAGCTCACAAAATTAAAATGTTATTGCATGTTGGTCTACAGATAGCTATACACTAATCAAAGAATTGTATGGTAACATAATATGAAAAAAAAATTTCCATTTAATATGTAATGTAAAAAACGTGAATGCTGCCAGTACCAAACAAATTATAGATACAAATTTACAGAAATTTTAAAAGAAAAAGGTACGGCGCAAAAAACAATAAAAAGTTAATTTGAAACCCTGATGATGACCACAGAGTGTGGACAAATAAGTGAATAAATAATAAACGAAAAAGTCAAACGTCTCCAAATGACAAAAAAAATGGGGTAAATAAAAGTGCATGAACAAATTAAATAAATAAAATGAACTGTAAAATAGTGCAAAAACTATGATATTGGTAGAAATCAGATTGATAGTCCCAAAATCCAAAATCATATATTAGTGCAAAAGTGATGGTCCAAAAAAGGAATCCCAAGTGTGGATCGGTGAATCAATAAACTTCTTATCCTAAGTATTGTGACATCAAGGGAAATTCATGTAATCTATCCACCAAATAGACACCCGAGTGGTATAAGGATGTAGTCTCCTTACCCGTTGGTGTGACCACAAGAGCAGCAGTCAATTAGAGCCCAGGGTGTTTTATAGTCTCCCAAAAAGACTTATGCTGAATCCGGTTCTTGCACACTGGATTGGGCGTTCATAAGTATCTGACAGGAGAACCGATCACAACCACCGACTCACTGAACAACACAATCACAGATCACACACACACACTACTAGGTGTCACAGGGTAGATACTGATTCACCGATCCACACTTGGGATTCCTTTTTTGGACCATCACTTTTGCACTAATATATGATTTTGGACTTTGGGACTATCAATCAGATTTCTACCAATATCATAGTTTTTGCACTATTTTACAGTTCATTTTATTTATTTAATTTGTTCATGCATTTTTATTTACCCCATTTTTTTTGTCATTTGGAGACGTTTGACTTTTTCGTTTATTATTTATTCACTTATTTGTCCACACTCTGTGGTCATCATCAGGGTTTCAAACTAACTTTTTATTGGTTTTTACATCTTGTGTAGAAGTGCTTTACTTACTGCACCTTATTTGCAAACTGGATTTGTGTCAAAGTCAATCAAGAGAAATGCTGGGTGTTCCATCAGAATCGGCGACCAATTCGGTAACGGAAGTGGCGTTCCATTAGAACACTGCAACACCCATCTTGGTACACCCAGTCCATATAGTGAAATATCACTATATGGGTTGGGTGTAACAAGATATCTGCTGCCCCCTTCTGACTGCAGACTTACTGCCGCGGAGTGCAGGGTGTACCAAGTTGGGCGTTGTGGTGTTCTGACTCAATGTCACATTTGTTACTGAATCTGATGGGTCCCTGATTCTGACGGAACACCCGGTATTTATCTTGGGAACATAGCTTACCTGCCAGCATGTTGTTGACTCCCTCTGTCTTCTCTCCACCCATTGACTTCCGGGAATGACTCCTCTTTGTTCCTGGAGGTAACGGATTAAGCATCAGAGCATTTGCACCAAGTACTCATGCAAATGCTCGGTATCAGCACCGATACTGATAATAGTATCGGTATTGGCACAACCCTAATTTTGAGCTTTGAAATTCTCATAGATTATGGATTGGCTGTGTGCATCATGCACACATCCCTGAAATCCTGTGACCATTATCAGATTGGCATCACATGGATTTTTAAGGAGTGGTAATCTTTCCTGTTCCTGTATATGTGCTCCCTAAATGATGGTGCACAAAAGGCAACATGGGTACAGTCAATTGCACCGAGCACATTGGGTATTCCGGCAATACTGTAGAAATCTTTTCTTTCACTGTAGAAATCTATTAAATTCCACTCCTGACGAGAATCGGGGAAAAAAGTATTTTGGTGCTATTGCATGGAATCCAATTAGAACTTGGGTGAGGACTGGGAAATTCCCTCAATCTCACCTGTGACCATCTGTTACGATGCCTTTCCAAAAAAATGTAAGGCTGCCAGCAACTTAGCATGACTTTTATGTGTAGAGGGCTCAAGGAACCCCATCAGTTGCTTGGATAACCTGAACTTCTGCAGATTCTCAGCTTCAGAGAATTGGTCCAGAAGTGTGTGCTCCTTGAAAGTTCTTTCCTTCAAAAGGGCCACTTGACATCTACTCCTCCTTCTTGTCTTCTGTATATTGCCCTAAATTCCAGGAGGTTGAATGCAAAGGGCTTCATTTCAAAAAGATATCCTCTGACAGCCTCTAGATAACACTGCTCACTCCTCTACACTCCACACACCTCCAGCTTGCAGTTTCCCATCTATGTTTCAACCAATCACTGAGGGGGGGGGGTCTGACATTGCCATGATTACCACATAGTTATCGCAAACTTGGAGCAGTACTTAATTATCGCATGCTTTTATTTATTTATTTCCTTTAGTGAATTGACTTTAATGCCTTTTTCTGTGTTATTTACCAAACATTTTTGGTGTTTCTGTTAAATACCGCATACGAGCGATATTGAATTAACATTTTCATTATCGCATGCATTAAGCGATCACGTAACCGACATAAGGCCTGCAATAAGCTTTAGTGAATTGTGCCCAAAGGTCTCTTTCAAACGGGCATTCCCATCAGGTCTGCCTGTTAGTTTTTAAGGTGGTTCTCATTGTAAGCTTCATGTTACTATTGGTGGTCAGATGTGAACAGACTTTCGCCATTTACATCTAATTACCGTATTTATCGGCGTATAACGCGCACTTTTTCCCCCTTAAAATCAGGGGAAAATCATGCGTGCGCGGTATACGTCGATCCCCGCTTCCCACGCTGTGTTTGAACGCCGCTGCCGACATATACCGAGCGCAGTACACTCGAGTACATTTGGCCAGGCTCAGCTCCACTTGTGGTCATGCCCTGTACCGCCTCCTAGCCTTTATGCGAGAGGAGCCGAGCGCGCCCGAGTGTACTGTGCTCGCTATATGTCGTCGGCGGCGTTCAAACACATCGGGGAAGCGGGGATCGGCTCAAAAACAGCGTGGGAGAAGCGGGGAGGACACCACCAAGGCCGCAGATGGACGCCGGACCGGACAAGGCAGCCGATGGACGCCGGGCAAGACACCGACGAGGGGCATTCAAACTGTAAGTATTTTCTTTTTTTTCCTGAAATTTCCCTTCTAGGTTGGGGGTGCGAGCTATAGGCCGGTTTGCGCTATAGGAAGATAAATACGGTAGCTTGAAGTTTGTCCAGGTCTGCCAAAAAAAAAAGGTCTGCATCTTTTTCCATTTTTTAGACTTAAACATGGGAGATTGGTGGTAATTGAATGTAAACATATGGACAATCTCTGTGTTTAAAAACAAATACTGGTGCCAGGTGCACGTGGAGTGTATGGAAGATGTGCAGATTTAAATGCAGTGCACTGAAAGTTCTGCAAAAAGGACCATCTGACCATGTCAATTGCACAAAGGGATGAAGAGTCTTCAGTCCAAATCCAAGGATAAAAAACATTTTATTGAAAAAAGTAAAGTGAACTGACAACAGTGCAGTAAGAGGATATGTGCTGTGCATAAATCAATGCTGTGTGAGGGGTGCTGTAAATCCACCCATTACACAACCTGCCTGCAGAAAACTGCAAAGGGGTGGATTCAAGACCAGTAACCCTGCACTAGGACAGAGAATGCAGTAGCTCCTGTACATATCTGAGTGAAATACACAAGGGGGTCAAGATTCAAGTAAGAATATACAAACTTCTTGTATTCAGAAAATATTTGTTTAACCTGGATTTCAGCTCCACGTCTCATTCACATAAGTGTATCAATTCAAAGGGCACCTGCATGGCTATCAGATTGGGACCAATGGCTGTGTCTGTTCAGCTGCTGCATTGCAACAAACCTAAATGGGACTACTTGGAGGCAAATGCACAGAACACCTGTGCATCCTGTGCAGGCAAAAATGGCTCTTTGCACAGGTGTATGGATAGGTATGCCTGCGTGAACAAGTCCTTAGCATAACTGGTGAAATGGGCCATAGGCTTTCTGAAATCTGCATCAACAGACATTTCATTTTGATAGGATCTTCACCAATCTCTGAACTAACCCAGGCAGTGGCCAATGAATTCAGAAAAGGACAACAAATTATAGAACTGTTTGTCTTGTCAAAAACGTGAACAAGACATGTATGGCCACATACATCATCACCTGTAAAGAAAACCTGTAGAAACTACATAGGCCACATGGCTGATTATCCTTTTGAAAAGACTAGGTTTCTGGCTTACAGAGCTCTAAAGACTTTAATATATTGTGAGTCACAGACCCAGAACAAGTACACATTTTAAAGGAGTTGACTTATCTCTGGTTTTACTAATTACATGCTTGCTCTGGGTCAGTGTTCGAAATTATGTATATAGCCCTACAGAACAGACACAGTCCACATGGGCTTTGCTGCTTAACTGCAAACAGGAGAACAGGAACTTTATTATATGGGGAAAAGATATAGCATTTAACCATAGAGCAGCTACAAACTTGTAAACACTGTCATCTAAAGGTTGATATAAAATACAAATGAACATTGTATCCCAACACCCCCACTCAACAACTACTCCTTATATTAGTCCCATTTTGGATCTCAGTTCTAAAAATCTATTTCTTGTTTGTCAATGTATCTGATATACTTTTGTTTCTCATGAGTTGGAAGTCATTGCATGTCATCCCATGAATCTGGCCATTTGAATGTTTTTTTAACCACCTCATTGCAGTTTAGCTGATACAGTTCATCTGTAGAGTAAGATATTCTCTTTTGTGATGGCACAACTGTCATCTTAGAAGGTCACTTCATTGCCTTGTTTTGTGAGCTTCTTCACTGACAAAAGATTTGTTTCAAGAGCAGGGACATAGAGGACATTTTTTTACAGGTATCATACACTCATACACTCTGATAAATAGAACAGTAAAGAGCACTGTCTCCTATTCCTCCTATTCCTTCTGAATCCATTATTTACCCATTTAGCTGTGGTGATTTTTTTTCTGTTTTACTCTGGTCAAGGTGAATAAAGATTTTTTTGTAATTTGTCATGTGAATCATAGCTCCTGAAACAACACATAATGCATGCAAAGATGAGGTGATTTGGATTTGAAGTAAAAAACGTATTCAATATTTGAAGCAAAATCAGTTTCTTCCTTCACACTTTTGGCCTTTTGTAGTTTAGTTTGATTTTCATTCTAGCTTTCCAGATTTTGCAATCTGCTTTTAATCTGCTTTTAAATTACCTTGTTCCTTGCACACAAAACATTCACGTTCTTCTTGTTGCATGTTACTGTTTTCATTTCTATTTTTCATCTTTAAAGCAGATTCTGTGACAAAAGCACTGTCACCATTAGTGCTTCCTGTTGTATTCTTATATTCATCCACAAGCTTGTCCTTTACCACCTCAGCCTCAGAAGGATTTGCCCCCTCAATGACCAAGCTATTTTTTGCAATACAGCACTGCGTTACTTTAGCTGACAATTGTGCAGTCGTGCAACGCGGTACCCAAGTAAAAAAAAAAAATCCCCACAAATAGGTGTTATTTGATCACCTCTGTGGTTATTATTCTATAACCAAAATAAGACCGACAATTTAAAAAAAATATATATATACTGTATATATATACATTTTCTGCTTTAAAACACACCCAATAAAAAAAAATACAAAGGGGCAGATTCACAAAGACGTAATATTCCGCTGCGTAATCGAAATACGGTACGCTGCCGTATTTCACCAGACTCTACACCGAATTCAGGTAGTTTTTTTGCGCGTACGCTATTGTGTCGTATTTTTTTTCCGCCGCGCAATCGAAATACGTGATTAGGGGGCGTGAAGCATTTAAATTAAGCGCGTCCCCGCGACGATCGAACTGCGCATGCTCTGTTCAGGAATTTCCCGCCGTGCATTGCGCGAAATCACGTCGTGACGTCATTCGTTGTTTGAGTAGCGGCGTTTACGAACATTCCTATTCCCGGACGACTTACGTTAAAAATAATAAAAGACATCGGAAAACGTTGAAATTCGACGCGGGAACGACGGCCATACTTAACATGGGCTGTCTAATATTAGACCAGCAAAAAGCAGGTATAGTGAAACGGAAAAAAAAGATGACTAAAGGTGCCGTAAGAGATTGCGTTGAAAGTGCGAAATTTTGTGGATTGCAGGCAAAAGCTCATTAGCATACCCTGACGGCGAAAAAACAACAGGAAGTCCGCCCAGTGGCCGCAATTTTCTGGCAGCGTAGATCTGAAGGCGTACTAACACGTAATACAGTCGAAATGAAGCCCGCAGGTGTCTTTTCATGGTTTGAGGATTTCGACTAGCGTAAAAACGCCCGTAAGTCGAAATTACTCCAGTCTAACAACATTTACACAGGCGTAATCGCTTTGTGAATCTAGGCCAATGTATTCATCAATTTAGGCCAATTTGTATTCTGCTACATATTTTTGGTAAAAAAAATCCTAAAAAGCGTCTACTGATTGGTTATAGCATCTACAAAATAGGGGATAGATTTATGCCATTTTTATTATTTATTTATTTTTTACTAGTAATGGTGATGATCAGCGATTTTTAGCGGGACTGCGACATTGCGGCGGACAGATCAGAAACCTAACTGACATTTTTTACACTTTTTGGGGAACCAGTGACATTATTATAGTAATCATTGCTAAAAATATGCACTGACATTGTACTAATGGCACTGGCAGGGAAGGGGTTAACATGAGTGGTTATCAAGGGGTTAACTGTGCCCCCTCAGTGTGTTTCTAACTGTGTGGGGGGGGGGTGGGCTGCCTGGGAGAACACACATAGCAGAAAGACAGGATCTCTGTGTGATCCCCTGTCAGAACAGAGATCTGCCTTGTTTACTATGGCAGGTCCCTGTTCTGCCAATGCGGGGAACGATCGCGGCCTCTCATCGAAGCAGAGATTTTTTTCTATTTCTTTGGTCCATCAGGCGGCGTGATTGAAGATGGATGGACAACGCTGATTGGCTCCCCTGCTGGCCAATCGCGCATGCCCACAGATTGCCGTGTACGAACCGACGTACAGCTACGGCCATTTGTGTAGTCGAGCCAACTTACCACCATATAACTGCAGCGGCTGGTGGGTGAGTGGTTAACATATTCTAATGTCAGTTCATCATCCGGAAGTGCATCAAGTGCTGTGAGAAGTGCTTCATAACTTTCTGGTAAACCGCTGAGTAAAAGTGCTTTTCATCAGTTTGGTTTGCTATTTCTTTTTAATCAAATACACTTTATTGCTGAGATTAGCTCTTTCGTGCACCTTTTGTAATCCTTCCCATATTTTTTTTGCAGTTTCACACTTACATATATGTATGATTTTATAATCTATGCTAAGAGAGATTGGCCCTGAGCTTTATGACCTTCTTGTATCCACTCATCTGAAGGGTGTTCTGGCCTGACTTAATTTATACATTTCCATGTACTTTCTCTTATTAGCAGTATTTCCATGCTGAATTTCCAAGACTGGTAGTTCTGGTTTGTTGTAGCTTTGTTACTGGCCATTTTATTTTATTTTGTTGCGGTCTTCTTTCTGTTGCTGTATCTTGCACGGACTGAGCTGTGTCTGTGCTCTTAGCTATTTTCTGGGTGTTTGAGTGGGTGTCTGACCTATGCCTGGGCCCATAACCTGTTAGAAATTTTGTATATTAGCCCTACAAAACAGACCACATGGGCTTTGCTGCTTAACTGCAAACAGGAAAACAGGAACTTTATTATACAGAGAAAAGATATAGGCCTGGATTCACTAAAGTTTTACGCCGGTGTATCTAGAGATACGCCGTCGTAAGTACAAATGTGCGCCGTCGTATTGTTACACCGATTCACGAAGCTAGATATGTCGTAAAACAAGGCTTCAGCCGCCCGACGTAACTTGCCTACGCCGGCGTATTGTGGGCGCATAGTTACGCTGGACGCATTCAGCGGACCCATGTTAAATATGCAAATTAGTAAGATACACCGATTCACAAAAGTACTTGCGCCTGCCGCATTAATATACACGGTTTACGTAAGTCGTACGTCCGGCGTAAACTTACCCCACATAAAGCAGGGGTAAGTCATGCAAAGGTATGGACGAGGGAACAGCCGTCGTATTGTACGTCGTTTACATAGTACTACGTGAATAGGGCTGTGCGTAGGTTACGTCCAGTGATTCGACGTATCTTAGGCATTTGTCCCGACGTGATTCTGCGCATGCGTACTGGGAAGCATCCACGGGACGGCGCATGCACTGTTCGTTCGGCCCTTCATTTACATGGGGTCATGCTTCTTTATAATAAATCACGCCCACTTCCACCTAATTTGACTTACGTCGGCTTACGCCGACAACTATACGCTACGCCGCCGCAACGTTGCGCGTATTTTCTTTGTGAATACCAGGCTTGCCTCTCAATGTTGCGGCGGCGTAGCATAAACAAGATACGCTACGCCAGAATAAAGATGCGCCCAGGTACATGAATCCGGGCCATAGAGTGTAACCATAGATGCAGCTATAAACTTGCCATATACTGGTTAAAGCGGTTGTATACATTTTTTTTTTTTTTTACACCTGTAAAGGAAAAGCCATAATGAGCTACTATGCACCACATACTAGCTCATTATGAAATACTTACCTGAAAACAAGGTGAAGAGAACTTACCTGGTCCACGCCAAGCATGATGTCACCTTGCTCCGGCGTGTCTTCCGGGTATCGCCGCTCCAGTGCTGTGATTGGCTGGAGCGGCAATGACGTCACTCCCGAGCATGCGTGCGGGAGACTTCAATTCAGCAATTCCGGCGGCTGTCGATCCTTTAGCCGAGGATCTTCACAGAGCATGCGCTGCTGCAATTAGCGGTGCATTGCGGGGGGAATATCTCCTAAACCGTACAGGTTTAGGAGATATTCTTTATACCTACAGGTAAGCCTTATTATAGGCTCACCTGTAGGTAAAAGTTAAAAATTTGGGTATACAACCACTTTAATAGGGATGGGCGAACGGTTCAGCCTGAGCATAAGTTCGGGCTGAACTTTCGTTGTTCGGTCATTCGGGAAACAGCCGAACTTACGGGATGTTCAACCGTTTGGTGTGCGGCTGTCCATGAATTTCTTTCTTTGATCTCTGCCTTGTGCATTGCCTGCACCCACGGTCTTTAACCACTTAAGACCCGGACCAAAATGCAGGTAAAGGACCTTGCCCCTTTTTGCGATTCAGCACTGCTTCGTTTTAACTGACAATTGCGCAGTAGTGCGACGTGGCTCCCAAACAAAATTGGCGTCCTTTTTTCCCCACAAATAGAGCTTTCTTTTGGTGGTATTTGATCACCTCTGCGGTTTTATTTTTTGCGCTATTAACAAAAATAGAGCGACAATTAAAAAAAAAATGCAATATTTTTTACTTTTTGCTATAATAAATATCCCCCAAAAATATATAAAAAAACATTTTTTTTCCTCAGTTTAGGCCGATACGTATTCTTCTACGTATTTTTGGTAAAAAAAATCGCAATAAGCGTTTATCGGTTGGTTTTCGCAAAATTTATAGCGTTTACAAAATAAGGGATAGTTTTATTGCATTTTTATTATTTTTTTTTTTACTACTAATAGCGGCGATCAGCGATTTTTTTCGTGACTGCGACAATATGGTGGACACTTCGGACAATTTTGACACATTTTTGGGACAATTGTCATTTTCACAGCAAAAAATGCATTTAAATTGCATTGTTTACTGTGGAAATGACAGTTGCAGTTTGGGAGTTAACCACAGGTGGCGCTGTAGGGGATGTGTGACCTAATGTGTGTGTTTACAACTGTAGGGGGGTGTGGCTGTAGGTGTGACGTCATCGATCGCGTCCCCCTATTACAGGGATGACGCGATCGATGCTGCGGCCACAGAGAAGCACGGGGAAGCCGTGTGTACACACGGCTCTCCCCGTTCTTCCGCTCCAGGGACGGATCGCCGCACTCCAGCGGCGATCGGGTCCGCGAATCCCGCGGTCCCGGTCCTGGAGCATCGGACCGGGTCGCGGGCGCGCGCCCGCGACCCACGGCTGGGTACTAAAATCAACGTATATATACGTTGATGTGCCCAGCCGTGCCATTCTGCCGACGTAAATGTGCAGTAGGCGGTCCTTAAGTGGTTAAGGAGGACATTGATTGCTTATTACATTTGCCTGGAGAGGCGGTTTCTTTTCTACGGTTAACCGCTTGTTCGGTCCCCCAAACCGACCACAATGCATTGCAACGCTGAACAGTGAATTGCAAGACCTGATTGGCTGAAGCAGTGAAAGCTTCAGCCAATCAGGGCACAGAGCACTGTCAGAGTCATGACTGGATACTGTCATCATGACTTTATCCAATCATGGCTCATTTCCGCCCCACAGTATAAAAGTATTCTTGCAATTGCAGCCATGATCAGTGTGATTTCGGCATAGAGAGAGATAAAACAGCAGAGAAAAAACGTTGCTAAATTCAGTAGCACGCTAAACAAATGAATATATCATTCAAATAGTTCACCATGAAAATGTAATCCCTGAAGTAGAAGGAAAAGACACCTGTGTGCAGGCACAGTAAAGTATTAACTTTGCCTTGAGTTGTGCGGTCCACCACCATATAATGAAATTGGCGCACTTACCAGAGGGTGTGGACTCACATACTGATAAGTATCAAATGATCATTGTGCGGTATATCTCAGCAATATCCGTCTGTATCATTTAGTTTTATAGTTAAACCCTCCCTCAACTGCCTGCTCCTGTTTGTATTTAAGGAAAGTTGCAGAATATACTTATTTAGGGGTGTGGCATAGTTATACATCAGTACAGGATATTGGTGTTGGCAGTGAGGATTAAGCCTAGTACAAATCTTTCACTTAAGGAATGGCTCCAAACTTCAGTACTTAACCACTTCCATACCAGGCACTTAAGCACCTTTCCGCCCAAGCCAATTTTCAGCTTTCAGCACTGTCGTAGTTTGAATGACAATTGTGCGGTCATGCTACACTGTACCCAAACAAAATTGGCGTTCCTTTTTTCCCCACAAATAGAGCTTTATTTTGGTGGTATTTGATCACCTCTGCGGTTTTTATTTTTTGCGCGACAACTAATAAAATACTTAAAATTTAGAAAAAAAACATTTTTTTATTTTTTTCTGTTAACTTTTTTGTAAATAAGTATGTTTTCTCTTTCAATTACGGGCACTTATATGGCGGCACTGATGGGCACTGATGAGGTAGTACTGATGGGCACCGATAAGGGTGGCACTGATGGGCACCAATGAGGTGGCACTGATGGGCACTGATAGGCGGCGCTGGTATGCGGCACTGATGGGCACTCATAGGTGGCACTTATGGGCACTCATAGGCGGCACTGATGGGCACTCATGGGCAACACTGGGAACTCATAGGCGGCACAGAATGGCACTCATGGGTGACACTTATGGGTGGCACAGATGGGCACTGATAGGTGGGCACTGGACATGGATTGGCACAGAGGGGTGGCACTGAAGGACACTGTGGGGTGGCACTGATGGACTTTGAGGGGTGGCACTGATGTATATGTTGCCAGTCAGTGCCCATGTGTGGGCACTGACTGGCATCTTTCTTTCTTTTTTTACCTGTATTTTTTTTTTTAAGTTTTTTTTTTGCCCTGCCAGTGTGGGCATCCCTGGTGGTCTAGTGTGGGTATACGAGGGGGGGCTGCGCTGATAAACAATCAGCGTGAACCCCCCCTGTCAGGAGAGCCGCCGATCGACTCTCCTGTACTCGCGTCTGTCAGACGCGAGTGAGGAAGAGCCATCTACGGCTCTTCCTGTTTACATCGTGATCAGCCGTGATTGGACACGGAGACTCGTTACCGAGATCGGTGATGCAGGGTGTCAGACTGACACCCCGCATCAGCGATCGCCGTGCTGCGCGCCCCCAGGGGCGCGTACGCCATGAAATTCGTGCAGGACGTTTGAGAACGTCTAGTCACGATTTCATAACCATTTCCCGGCCGTAAATCTGCTATTGGCCGGGTGGGAAGTGGTTAAATATCTCCATAGGTGACGCTTAATTTTTTTTACAGGTTACGGCCTAGATTCACAAAGCGATTACGCCTGTGTAAATGTTGTTAGACTGGAGTAATTTCGACTTACGGGCGTTTTTACGCTAGTCGAAATCCTCAAACCATGAAAAGACACCTGCGGGCTTCATTTCGACTGTATTACGTGTTAGTACGCCTTCAGATCTACGCTGCCAGAAAATTGCGGCCACTGGGCGGACTTCCTGTTGTTTTTCACCGTCAGGGTATGCTAATGAGCTTTTGCCTGCAATCCACAAAATTTCGCACTTTCAACGCAATCTCTTACGGCACCTTTAGTCATCTTTTTTTTCCGTTTCACTATACCTGCTTTTTGCTGGTCTAATATTAGACAGCCCATGTTAAGTATGGCCGTCGTTCCCGCGTCGAATTTCAACGTTTTCCGATGTCTTTTATTATTTTTAACGTAAGTCGTCCGGGAATAGGAATGTTCGTAAACGCCGCTACTCAAACAACGAATGACGTCACGACGTGATTTCGCGCAATGCACGGCGGGAAATTCCTGAACAGAGCATGCGCAGTTCGATCGTCGCGGGGACGCGCTTAATTTAAATGCTTCACGCCCCCTAATCACGTATTTCGATTGCGCGGCGGAAAAAAAATACGACACAATAGCGTACGCGCAAAAAAACTACCTGAATTCGGTGTAGAGTCTGGTGAAATACGGCAGCGTACCGTATTTCGATTACGCAGCGGAATATTACGTCTTTGTGAATCTGCCCCTACATGTTTAGAGTTACAGAGGAGATCTAGTGCTAGAATTATTGCTCTCGCTCTAACGTTTGGGGCGTTTGGGGCATATGTAACCTGTGTGATACTAGCCAGTGCCTCACCAGCCACTGACTTCACTGCATGTCCCTGGTCTATATATCACATCAGTAAGCAGTTCTTTATACATAAAGCCTAGGGAAAATACAAGTGGCACAATCTTGTTGTTATTCCATGGTTACATGATAGGAAATAGAAACATGATTAATTTGTAAAAAAAAAATAAGTTTCAACTCCTACACTCCTACATAGCACAATTGTTCACACAATCTTAGGAGCTGTTATATGCAAATATCCTAAAGAGGAACCTTTTCTACAATTTCAGACAATGCATATATAAAAAGGGTATCTCATGGTAACACTGCACCCTATATATATATATATATATATATATATATATATATATATATATATATATATATATATATATATATATTGCAATTATTGCAATTGATTAAAGCCAGCTTGTACAAGAAACAAAGCTTGTATGGACACATGAAAAAGATGGATCGAAAGGAATAAAAAAAACTCAAAGCAAAGGAATTATTCTGGACAACTTTTTAAGGCTGAGATGGCTTAAAACTAGAAATGTAACCTTAGTTATTTAGAAGAATAAAGAGTTTTAGAACATTTTATGGACTTGGTCTATTTATATTTGGTTGAACTGAATCCTCTGCAGTCATTGTCAAGGTATTAGATGTGAATGTCTTATGAGCATTATTTTTGGTTTAGATAAGGGGCCTTTCTTCTGGAGCTTTGAATCTTTTCATTTAGAATGATCTAAACCTTGGGAAATAAATGGACTGGAATTGCCAATTGACCATCTTTCAGATGCATTGGATGTTCCTTGAGTAATTGACCTGAACCCAGATTTAGATGGACATAATAAACACTGGCCCAGATTCATAAAGCAATTACGCCTGTCTAACTGGTGTTAGACAGGAGTAATTTCAAATTTCGTGCGCCGTATCACTAGTTTGAATCCTCAAACCATGATACGGCGGCTTCGGGCTTCGATCCGAGAGGCTTACGTCTTCATAAACCTTCGGATCTACGCTGCGATATATTTGCGGCCGCTGGGAGGAGTTTGCGTCATTTTGATGCGTCGGGATATGCAAATGTGTTTTTACGGCGATCCACGAAGATACGAGCGGTCTTCGCAATCGCTTACGTCTGTTTTTTTTTACGTACTGTTAGACCAGCTTTTTGCTGGTCTAACGGTGCGTAACCCATGTTAAGTATGGCCGTCGTTCCCGCGTCGATTTTAATAAATTATTTTTTTATGTAACTCGTTCGGGAATAGAAATGTCCGTAAACGACGCTACTCAAACAACGAATGACGTAACGACGTGATTTCGCGCAATGCACGGCGGGAAATTTGCAAACGGAGCATGCGCAGTTCGATCGCCGCGGGAACGCGCCTATTTTAAATCCTTCACGCCCCCTACTCGTCTATATGGATTGCGACGGGAGAAATACACTACGCAGCCGTCGTTTACTGGACAAAATCTACCTGGATTCCACGTAGAGCCAGGTAAAAAACGGCGGCGTAGTGTATTTCTGATACGCTACGAGAATCCTATTCTCTCTGAATCTGGGCCACTAACTTTTGATCTTTCATTGACTTGATCTAGGTTAGTATTGGAAACAAAACAAGACAACTTACAGTGCCTTGCAAAAGTACTCGCAAAAGTACTCTCCCCCCTTGGCTTTTTACCAATGTTGTTACATTAGAACACAATAGTCTAATTGGTAAAATAAAATTAGAAAAATATAGACAAAAAAATATTTTTCAGAAATAAAAAACTACAATAGCATGATGTGTGGTGGAACTTTTTGACAGTAATAACGGATATAAAAATATGGATTTTTATGTTGGCACTGTTGTGATCGATTGAATTGATTCTAATGTAAATTTAATGAAGAAAAAACGTTTTTTCAAGAAATAAAAAAAAAAAAATATTTGCATTATTTATGCATTTTTCTTTATGGCAAAATTAAATATATGCTGTTTATAGTTAAAGTTCAACCAAAGGCATTTTTTAAAAGTTTTGGAGTGAGTGGAGAGGGACTAGAATGCCTTTCAGGTTTTATTACTGTCTGTGCCTCTTCTTTTCTGTCATGTACCAAAATCACCAAAAAGTGAAATAAAATCCAATATTTTGGGTCTTCCCCAAACTGTAATGCCACGTACACATGACCGTTTTTCATGACGAGAAAAATTGAATTTTTTTAATTGGTCGTGAAAAAACGGTTGTTTGTGGGCTCCAGAGCATCTTTCTCGACGTGAAAAATTTAGAACCTGCTCTATTTTTTCTCGTCGTTTTTCACATGGTTCTATTTCACGTCGTAAAAAACGATCGTGTGTAGGCTTTAACGAGGGGCACACACATGCGCATTCTCAGAAGCAACTTATGAGACGGGGGCGCTTGTTCTGGTAAAACTAGCGTTCGTAATGGAGATAGCACATTGTTCACACTGTAACAGACTGAACAGCACGAAGACTAAAAAGCGCAAATCGTCTCTCACCAAACTTTTACTAACACGCGGTAACACAAAATCAGCAAAAGCAGCCCAAAGGGTGCCGCCATTCGAATGAAACTTCCCCTTTATAGTGCCGTCGTACGTGTTGTCATACGTGTTGTACGTCACCGCGCTTTGCTCAAGCATTTTTTTTCACGATCGTGTGCATGCAAGGCAGGCTTGAGAGGAATCACGTTGAGAAAAACTTCGTTTTTTTCAATGACATGAATAATGGTCGTGTGTACGCAGCATAATAGAGTGGAAATCTTCCAATAAGTACAATCAGGTCCATAAATATTGGGACATCAACACAATTCTAATCCTCTTGGCGCTATACACCACCACAACTTTCATTTGAGGGTATTTACATCCAAATCAGGTGAACGATGTAGGAATTACAACAGTTTGTATATGTGCTTCCCAATTTTTAAGGGACCAAAAGTAATGGGACAGATTAACAATCATAATTCAAACTTTCACTTTTTAATACTTGGTTGCAAATCTTTTGCAGTCAATTACAGCCTGAAGTCTGGAACGCATAGACATCACCTGACCCTGGGTTTCATCCCTGGTGATGCTCTGCCAGGCCTCTACTGTAACTGTCTTCAGTTCCTGCTTGTTCTTGGGCCATTTTCCCTTCAGTTTTGTCTTCAGCAAGTGAAATGCATGCTCAATCGGATTCTGTTCAGGTGATTGACTTGGCCATTGCATAACATTCCACTTCTTTCCCTTAAACTCTTTGGTTGCTTTTGCAGTATGCTTCGGGTCATTGTCCATCTGCACTGTGAAGCGTCGTCCAATGAGTTATGAAGCATTTGGCTGAATATGAGCAGATAACATTGCCCGAAACACTTCAGAATTTATCCTGCTGCTTTTGTCAGCAGTCATATCATCAACAAATACAAGAGAACCAGTTCTATTGGCAGCCATACATGCCCACACCATGACACTACCACCACCATGCTTCACTGATGAGGTGGTATGCTTTGGATCATGAGCAGTTCCTTTCCTTCTCCATACTCTTCTCTTCCCATCACTCTGGTACAAGTTGATCTTGGTCTCATCTGTTCATAGGATGTTGTTCCAGAACTGTGAAGGCTTTTTTAGATGTTGTTTGGCAAACTCTAATCTGGCCTTCCTGTTTTGAGGCTCACCAATGGTTTACATCTTGTGGTCACTCTGGAGAAGTCTTCTCTTGATTGTTGACTTTGACACACATACACCTACCTCCTGGAGAGTGTTATTGATCTTGTCAACTGTTGTGAAGGGTGTTTTCTTCACCAGGGAAAGAATTCTTCGGTCACCCACCACAGTTGTTTTCCGTGGTATTCCGGGTCTTTTGGTGTTGCTAAGCTCCCCGGGGCATTCTTTCTTTTTAAGGATGTTCCAAACAGTTGATTTGGCCACACCTAATGTTTTTGCTATCTCTCTGATGTTTTTTTTTTAGCCTAATGATGGCTTGCTTCACTGATAGTGACAGCTCTTTGGATCTCATATTGAGAGTTGACAACAACAAATTCCAAATGCAAATAGCACACTCAAAATGAACTCTGGACCTTTTATCTGCTCATTTATAATGGGGATAATGAGGGAATAACACACACCTGGCCATGGAACAGCTTAGCAGCCAATTGACTGTTGTAATTCCTACACCGTTCACCTCATTTGGATGTAAATACCCTCAAATTAAAGCTGAAAGCCTGCAGTTAAAGCACATAATTTAATTTCAAATTCATTGTGGTGGTGTATATAGACAAAAAGATTAGAATTGTGTCTATGTCCCAATATTTATGGTCCTGACTGTACATTAGTTCTGGTAACCCTGGTGACAATCATGGATTCCCCCACGTTGGAGGGATTATCCTTAACTTCCTGTGCTATGGGACGGGAAGTGAAGAGTAATCTCCCCAATGTGACACAGAGGGCAAAAAAACTGACAGGGGTTGTAACCCTACCCTAAACTATCTAAAAAAAAGTTTTTAGTGTTAGTGCTCCCCACTGAAACCACTGGATATGGAAGGGAATTCCACATCCTTGCCGCTCTTACAGTAAATAAACCTCTACACAGTTTAAAGTGGATGTAAACCCACTGTCATTCTTTCTAAACTACTGCCATAGTGGTTATCTATAAGGGTATACATGTCTCCTGCATGTATAATTACCTATCAAATGTCTCCCCTCTGTTATAGGACCCGAAAAACTGAAGATTCTGTGGGCAAGTCTGTTTTTACAAAGCTCGGTGGGTGGAGTCGTGATGTCAGTAGACTTTCACCCACCTCTACAATCCCTTTGTCAACATGCATTTTCTCCTGTGTACTTCTCACACTGAACCTCAGCTATGATCACTAACATCCAGACAAAACCCAGAAAAGTCACCACATGAATTCAGCATGTCCAATCATGTTTGGGTGTGGAGCAGCCAATCCTGGGAGAGCTGGAGAAGAAAGTAGGAGGGGATCCGAAGTACACATCTGAAGTGTCAGTTTTTATCTCACTGAAAAAAGATAAGAGGACTGTTCAGAGTTTGGGCCAAATTCACGTACCTGGGCGCATCTTTGTGCGGGCGTATCTTCTTTATGCTACGCCGCCGCAACTTAGAGAGGCAAGTGCAGTATTCACAAAGCACTTGCTCCATAAATTGCGGCCATGTAGCGTAATTTGTCCGGCGTAAGCCCGCCTAATTCAAAGTAGGAAGGAGGTGGGCGTCATCTATTTAAATTAAGCGTGACCCCATGCTAATGAATGGCCGGTCGAACTGGGCATGCGCACGCATTCTCAGAATCACGTCGCATATACTCCCTAAGAGACGTCGGTGCGCAATGCCTACGACATGTGAAGGTAACCTATGCCCAGCCCTATTCACGTACTACGTAAACGGCATAAACTACGTAAAATTTTACGGCGTTGTTCCCTGGCACATATCTTTGCATTAGCTGCGCCTCATATAGCAGGGGTAACTTTACGCCGGACGTAAGCCTTACGCAAATCGTGTATATGAAGCGGCCGGGCGCATCTACGTTCGTGAATCGGCGTATCTTACTCATTTGCATATTTATAATGGGAACGCCTAATACATCCAGCGTAACTATGCGCCCACGATACACCAGCATAGGCAAGTTACGTCGGAGGGCTGAAGCCATGTTTTTCGGCGTATCTCACTGGAATTGGAAAGATGCGACGGCGCACATTTGACATTACGGCGGCGTATCTGGAGATACGCCGGCGTACATCTTTTCTGAATCTGGCCCTTTGAGTCAAGACTGGGCATAGATGACATGAAATCCTATATTGTACAAGGTGCAAGCCTTAATTAAAACAAATTCCGGTTTACATCTACTTTAACCTCCCTGGCAGTATGATTATTTCAGATTTTAGGTGCTGAAAGCAGTACCATTATTTTGCATGGAAATTTGGCATTTTATATTGTAGGCCTGTAATTTAATAGACATCTCGGGTATGATAACGTTTGAAAAACAAAATCATAAATTATAATATAATAAATAACTATTAATAATAGGACACTGGGCAGACCACTAGGAACAAAGGGGGTGTATTTTTTTCATACAGTACTGTAATCTATAAGATTACAGTATACTGTATGTAATGTGTTTGTTTTATTTTTTTAATTTGGCGGCACACAGGCACTGTGTGAATCGAGCGAGGACACCGCTCGATCACACAGCGGAGAAGCATCGCAGGATCCAGGGACAAGATAAGTAATTCCCTGCCTGTGGATGCTGCGGGGCGATCCCGAGTCTGGCTCGGGGGTACCGCTTTTGGTTCTGAATTTCCACCCCGCCAGGGGAGTTAAGGTTAAATCAAATTTCTTCTAATTTGAATGAGTTGTCACATGTCTTATTCTCCAGAGAGAACCCTTTCTTCATAACTAATATCATCCAGTCCCTTTTTAGCTTTGTTGCCCTTCTTTGTACTCGCTCCATTTCCAGTACATCCTTCCTGAGGGCTGGTGCCCAGAACTGGACAGAATACTCCAGGTGAGTCTTGAAAAGTGGGAGAATTATTGCTTTATCTCTTCAGTTAAATTCACTTTTTAATGCATGCCAATATTTTGTTTGCTTTGTTTTTTTTTTGTCCAAAAAAGCAAGTTTATTAACCACTTAACCCCCGGACCATATTGCTGCCCAATGACCAGAGCACTTTTTGTGATTCGCCACTGCGTCGCTTTAACTGACAATTGCGCGGTCGTGCGACGTGGCTCCCAAACAAAATTGGCGTCCTTTTTTTCCCACAAATAGAGCTTTCTTTTGGTGGTATTTGATCATCTCTGTGGTTTTTATTTTTTTGCTCTATAAACAAAAATAGAGCGACAATTTTGAAAAAAATTCAATATTTTTTACTTTTTGCTATAATAAATATCCCCCAAAAATATATATAAAAAAACATTTTTTTTCCTCAGTTTAGGCCGATACGTATTCTTCTACATATTTTTCGTAAAAAAAAAACGCAATAAGCGTTTATTGATTGGTTTGCGCAAAAGTTATAGCGTTTACAAAATAGGGGGTCGTTTTATGGCATTTTTATTACTATTTTTTTTTCACTAGTAATGGCGGCGATCAGCATTTTTTTTCAGTACTGCGACATTATGGCGGGCACTTCGGACACTTTTGACACATTTTTGGGACCATTGGTATTTTTATAGCGATCAATGCTATAAAAATGCATTGTATTACTATAAAAATGCCATTGGCAGTCAAGGGGTTAACACTAGGGGGCAGGGAAGGGGTTAAGTGTGTTACTGGGTGTGTTCTAACTGTATGGGGGGGTGGCATCACTAGGGGAAATCACTGATCTTCTGTTCATACATTGTATGAACAGAAGATCAGCGTTTCCTCCGCTGACAGGACCGGGAACTATGTGTTTACACACATAGCTCCCGGTCCCTGCTCTGTAACGAGCGATCGCATGTGCCCGGCGGCGATCGTACCCACCGGGCACGTGCGCGGGACTCGGGGGCGAGCGGGGACGCACGCGTGCCACCGCCGGCGGCGCGCACGCACGCACCCCCTAGCGGCCGCTTTAGAGCGGACGTATAGTTACAGGCTCTCGTCCAGCAGTGCCGACTTCCCGCAGTAAAATGACGATGGGCAGTCCGCATGTAGTTAATCAAAATTTGACACATACAGTCCAAAGTACCACAATCTTATCAAATATAACAAACTCGTACAAGGTCACAAACAACACAGCACTGTAGTTAAACAGGGAACAACATTCTGAGAGGTCATACAGCCACAGCCAACCACCACTCCACCCCCTGGCCCCCATCCGCACCAGGGCAGCCCGCCCCCCATACACCAGTGCTGGCCCATCTCAAGCAGCATAGGCAACCCACATCTAGCTCAAAAGTCTGTCCATGATTAGGTCATCCGGAGCTAGCCCCGGCATTCCCAACCATGGGTCCCACAGCTTTTCAAATTTTCCAGAACATCCCCTATGTTGGTATATAACCTTCTCAATTCTCAGCACATTACCAAGTGCAGTGGTCCATTCCCTGACTGTGGGGGGGGCGCCTCAGATTTCCAATGCTGCATGATCAGTTTTCTGGCCATAAAAAGGGGTTAATAAACTCCTATGTAATAGCATTTGCACAAATTAGGGGTCCAATAGACCCCAATGACTCCCCTGCCCTTCACACCATCTAATCAAGCACAGATTGGCTTGGTTAGAGGTATCCCCTGGCTGTACTGGACAGCAAAGTATTAAACTGGAAGTGACATCACTTGCGGTTTCATTGTTTGCAGGTGAGATCGAGGCATTGATTTGTCTTGGTCTCACTGCAGTCTCCTTGTCCTAGCCGGCCGAATGTGTTCCCGGGAGTTAGTAAGCATTGGACAGCCTGGGAACCACGGCAGGAGGGCAGGCCGCTGGCGGGAGGGGGGGGGCAGCGTGCCGCAGGCTCTGTGAAAGTGGTCGGCAGCTATGGAGCTGCCGCATTACTTTCACTTTAAAACTGGTTTGCAGCCATCAGCCTGTGATCAAAGGTTCACTATTTGGACGTATAGAGTACGGCCAAAGACCTGAACTGCTTAACCATGGGAACGCAGAAATCTGTTTTAAATCAGAATTATAGCGTTTTTTTTTTTTTTTTTTTTTTAATGCTAGTAGGTACTAAAGGCAAATACACTGTGCAATTTTGAAAGTGCAGTTACACTCTGTAAATCCAGTTGCATTTATTTTCCCCATAACTTAGTAAATGTGATAAAGTTATGCTGATTTCCATTTTTTTTTGCACCTGATTAGGCATTCTTTACAAAGTGAAGCTTCACCACATTTACTCTTTAGTTAAACCTTACTTCAAAGGTGCACAATCTACTTGTCTTTAGACAATCTACCCCTTTCTGCTATAATAGCCATGAATCTGTTTTCTAAAGGGTTTCTTCAGAATGAACTCTAAACTGAGCATGTGCATGCACAGTTAAGTGTACATTCTGAGCATGCTTTTGGTATGCACAGGAGCCAGCCAATTAAGATGGCCCGGCGACAACACCAAATTAGGAAATAAAAACAAGCAAAGGTGGACAAATGATGCATTGTTGGATAAGTGGGTGCAGATCTGAGGGAGAGATGTTGTGCTTGTACCGGCCACCATTACTCACAAACATGAATAATAAGGAATATGAATGGCCAAACTTGAAAATGATTCTACATGTGAATAACTGTTAGCGATAAAGATCTGAAAACACAATGGGGGTTAATTTACTAAAAGCAATCAGGCTGTTCACTTTGCAAGAGAAGTTAAATTTAGCATATTATATAAGGGATATTTCACCAGAGTGTAGTGAATGAGGTGACATCTCAATTTGCTAGATATGTGCATTCCCGTTCGTACGAATGTTATTTTCGTACGAAAATGTTCATTTTCGTACCCGCGGGATAATGTGTACATACGAAAACGGTAAAGCACCAAAATACGAAAACGACGGGATAACGGATGAGCCGCATAACGAACGACCGCAAATACGAACGAACGATCCGACGGGAAAAAACGACAAAACGAAAATGGCAAAATAATGAAAATTAAATCTGTATCAAGAGGTTTGCATTGTGTATTTTGTTTAAATCTGTTTTGTGTTCGTTTTCAGTTGTATGTTCATTGTTCAATGACATCTATAACAAAAGAATTTCATTATGTATATTGAATGAATTCTTTTTTCTTTTTTCTGTGTATTCAAAATACTGAATGCAATTTTTTTGTTATAGGTGTCATATCAACATACGAAAATAACAAAAGAAACAGGTTCAAATGCAAACCTACTGTTTATGGGTTTTTTAATGGCCAGAGAGTTATGCCGCGTACACACGATCACTTTTTGCGATGAAAAAAAACGACGTTTTTCAAACTTCATTTTCCAAAACGACGTTGCGTACACACCATCGTTTTTCCCAAAAAGTCTAGCAAAGCGCCGTGACGTCCATCACGTACGACGGAACTATAAAGGGTCATTTCCATGCGGAAGACGGCCTCTTTTGCTGATATTGTGTTGCTGCGTGTTAGTAAAAGTTTGGTGAGAGACGATTCGCGCTTTTCAGTCTTCGTGCTTTAATATCGTTTACTGTCGTACAGTTTGTGCTTTTGGGGTCGTATTTGTGATACAGTGCTTGTTTTCCAATCGTATCTGTTTTGGCAGTGCGTTCTTGTCTACACGTTCCTGTTTTGCAGGTCCGTTCTTCAAAGGCATTTCTGTACTTCAGAGCGGTGTTTTAGTGCGATCTGATTTGACGACCGTTTTCTAGCCATGTTGCGGGTACGTTCTCGTCGCCGAGATCGTGCTGTGCTTCTTGTTGGGATGTGTGCTGCATCCCGGCTCCGGTCCTTGAGGAGGGCGAGAAGGACTTTGTGGGCCAAGGACTGGTTTCTTCGCAGGGACCAGTTCTCTCATATGCCTCTGCTGCGGGAGATCCGAGAAAATAACCCTGATGATTTCAGGAATTTTCTTCGGATGTCTGACCCCGTATTTCAGCAGCTTTTGGCTTCGGTGTCGCCTTATATCACCAGGCAGGACACCGTTATGCGGGAAGCCATCACTGCTGAGCAGCGGCTAGTTGCCACCTTGCGGTACCTGGCAACAGGGAGAAGTCTGCAGGACTTGAAGTTCTCGACGGGCATCTCCCCCCAGGCTCTGGGCCTCATAATTCCCCAGACCTGTTCTGCCATCATTCATGTTCTGCAGGAGGACTATATTAAGGTAAGTGGTGGCCTTTAAAGGCACAAACTATGTTTTATTTAGGCTTTTGTATTTGTTTCAATTTGTTTGGTTTTAAACAGTCCCTAATTAACCTGTTTGTGATCTGCTGGTAATGTTCCCTTTCATCTCCATGCATGCTGTATTCATTTTATATTTGCTCCTACATGCATCTTTTGTTTTGCCAACCTGTCCAGGTTTTTTTTTTTTTTTTGTGTCCCAAACCCACCTAGCCTAGTCCCCCTATATTTTGTCCTATATTGTAGTGCTGTCTATAGAAGTCCCTATATCCCCCTATATGTTGTCCTATATTGTAGTGCACGCACAACCCCCCCCCTCTTTTTTTTGTAATTGTATAAATTAACATTTTTTTAGTATTTAATTTTTTTTAGAGGTCTCAAACTCATTTTGGGCCTCCACTCCCCTTATTTTTTGTAGGATTGTGACCATCAGAGGGTGTGATTAATCTGCTTTAGTGATCTCTTCTTATTTTTCCTATTTTAACCACTTCCCTACGGCCGTACGACTATATGCGGCCGCAGGGTGGTTCTAAATCTCTGGGCTGCCGTTTTTTCACGGCAGCCTCTTTCTGTGTTCCCAGCGTGCGCTCCAGAGCACGCAGCGGGGAACTTGTGTACTGGCCGTGTCCCTTGGACACAGCCAATCACAGCTCGCCGCGAACGGCCAATCAGAGTGGCCGTTTGCAATGCGATCTGTGCAGCCAATGAGAGATGATCTCATATGTAAACATATGAGATCATTTCTCATTGCCGGCTCTCACAATGACAGCGTCCTGTCACTGGAGAGAGCAGACCGATCAGTGTTCCTTATACATGGGGACACAGATCGGTCACCCCCCCCTCCCCCCACAGTTAGAACACAATGCAGGATACACATTAACCCCTTCCTCACCCCCTAGTGTTAACCCCTTCCCTGCCAGTCACATTTATACAGTAATTAGTGCATATTTATAGCACTGATTGCAGTATAAATGTGAATGGTGCCAAAAAGGTGTCAAAAGTGTCCGATGTGTCCGCCATGTTGTCGCAGTCGCAATAAAATTCGCAGATCGCCACCATTACTAGTAAAAAAATAAATAACAAATAATAATTCTGTCCCTTATTTTGTAGGTGCTATAGCTTTTGCACAAACCAGTCGCTTATTGCGATTTTTTTTGATTTTTTTTTTTTTTTTAACCAAAAATATGTAGAAGAATACGTATCGCCCTAAAATGAATTTTTTATTTTATAGCAACAAGTAAAAAATATTGTTTTTTTTTTCAAAATAGTCGTCGTTTTTTGTTTATAGCGCAAAAAATATAAATCGCAGGGGTGACCAAATACCAGCCAAAAGAAAGCTCTATTTGTGGGGAAAAAAGGACGCCAATTTTGTTTGGGAGCCATATCGCACGACCGCGCAATTGTCAGTTAAAGCGACGCAGTGCCGCAAGCTGAAATTTCACATGGTCAGGAAGGGGGTTTACATGCCCAGTAAGGAAGTGGTTAATAATACTTCAAATTAATGTTTGTTTTTTTGGTATCAAAAAATGTTTTGGGATGTTCTTTTAGGAATGTTTGTTTGATATTTTTTTATTTTTTTGGTATCTACAGTTCCCCACCACGCCACAGGAATGGCAGACTGTGGCAGCGGACTTCTCCCGGCGATGGAATTTTCCAAACTGCGGAGGAGCTATTGACGGCAAGCACGTCCGCATCGTGCCACCACCCCATAGTGGATCCCATTATTTCAATTACAAGGGGTTCCACAGTGTTGTTCTGATGGCGGTGGTGTCTGCCAATTACGAGTTCTTGTATCTTGATGTTGGGAAAAATGGGCGGATGTCGGACGGTGGTGTCTTTGCCGAGACGGAGTTCGCCCAACGGCTTCTTTCCGAGGACCTGGGATTGCCGCCTGCGGAGGATAATGAAGAGGGTCTGCCCTTCGTTTTTGTTGCAGATGAGGCTTTCGCCTTGGGTCCTCACCTCATGAGGCCATTTCCCCAACGCGCCCTCACCCCTGAGAGGAGGGTGTTTAATTACAGGCTGGCCAGAGCCAGACGTGTGGTGGAAAATGCCTTTGGCATCATGGCCAGCCGTTTCCGGCTATTTCTTACTGCCATAAACATGGCCGAATACAAGTTGAATTATATAATTACATGCTGCTGCATTTTACACAACTATTTAAAAAAACATTCTTCTTCTTACCTAACCCTTTTGCCTGATGACCCTGTTGACATTCCAGAGGCAGCTCGTGACGCTGCCCATCCCCAATTGGCCCCCCGAAACGCACGTGCTGTGCGTCAGGCATATGTGGACTACTTTATGGGTAGGGGGGCCATTCCAATGCCAGATCTTGGCTGAATAATTAAATTTATTTTTTGCCTCAAACAGTCTTTTCTTTGTTCTTTAATTAATTTATAAGGTTTGTGTTTTTATTTTATCTCCTAGGTCAGTGATGGCGACCTTGTCACCCCAGATGTTTTGGAACTACATTTCCCATGATGCTCATGCATTCTGCAGTATAGTGGAGCATCAAGGGAAATGTAGTTTCAAAACATCTGGAGTGCCAAGGTTCGCCATCACGGTCCTAGGTTATCATAGTGCCATGTGTTTGTGATGGACTGAAATAACTATCCCTCATTGTTTAATGTTCTCAGCATACATTTTTTTTAGGTATTTTCTAGGGTTGTCCCGATACCACTTTTTTAGGACCGAGTACAAGTACGGATACTTTTTTTCAAGTAGTCGCCGATCCCGAATACCGATACTTTTTTTTTAAATGTGTCCCCAAATGCAGCCATGTCCCCCACATATGCAGCCATGTATGTCCCCCATATTGCAGCGATGCGTCCCTCATACCTTTTTAGATATGCTGATGCCGCCTCTGCCGCATACCGCCGTATCCCCCTGCACAATCGCGTAGCGCAGGGGTCTCCAAACTATGGCCCTCCAGTTGTTCAGGAACTACAATTCCCATAATGCTTAGTCATGTCTGTGAATGTCAGAGTTTTACAATGCCTCATGGGAAATGTAGTTCCGAAACAGCTGGAGGGCCGTAGTTTGGAGATCCTTGGCGTAGCGCATTACAAGCTTTCATTCTAAAAACTTGTAAATGGCCGCGCTTCGTGTTTTAAAACTCCCCTTCTCCGGATGGAGGGATCCGTCCAATCCGGAGAGGGGGAGTGTCAATACACGGCCATTTACAAGTATTCAGAATGAATGCTTGTAATGTAAGCTATGCGATTGTGCAGGGGGATAAGGCGGTATGCGGCGGCGTCAGCATATCTAAAAAGGTATGAGGGACGCATCGCTGCAATATGGGGGGGGAAGTATTCTATTTAGGTATCGGGGGTATTTGCGGGAGTACAAGTACTCCCGCAAATACTCGGCATCGGTATCGGGACAACCCTAGTATTTTCTATTAATCATTGAGCTTAAATAACAAGACACATATTTTACTGTAAATTTTTTATTTTTTGCATCTTGAAAAACATAACTTTTTGACATAAAATTTTTTAAAAACATTTTTTTTAGTTACAAAACAAATATATATTTTTTGTTTTTGTTTTTTTTTATAACATTCCAAAAATAAAATCACTTTTTTTTTTTTTTTTTTACATTATTCAAAAAATAAAATCACTTTTTTTTATATATTTATTTTTTTACATTATTCAAAATCTAAAATCACATTTTTTTTTTTTTCATTATTCAAAAAATAAAATCACTTTTTTTTTTTTACATTCAAAAACTAAAATCACTTTTTTTTTTTTTTTTTTTTTTTTTTTACATTATTCAAAAAATAAAATCACATTTTTTTTTTTATTATAAACCAAACCTTTTTTCTATTACAAAATAAACACTAAATAAATCAAAACCTACCCAAATAATCTATTAAATTTTTAATTTGTGTCTCCAGCCCTTTTGATTTTTCTACCACTTCTCGTGCAGTGTCCTGGATGTCCTCTAGTTGTTCCCTGAAGGACCATATTTCGGACAGCACAAATTTGGCAGTATCCCTGTCCATTGTCGCTGCACGACTTGCTCCTGAAATGTGGGAACAAAAAAGGTATTAAAATTCGGAAAACCTACATGTAGATCATGGGTCTTCAAACTACGGCCCTCCAGTTGTTCAGGAACTACAATTCCCATCATGCCTAGTCATGTCTGTGAATGTCAGTGTGTTACAATGAATGCCTCATGGGATGTGTAGTTCCACAACAGCTGGAGGGCCGTAGTTTGAGGATCCCTGATCTAGATTACCTGGGTATGAGTGTTGTGTAGGAAATTTACTGGATGTGGTGGCAGCGTCATCATCCCTCGGGGGTGGGGCTTCGGAAGTTCCAACCTGCCTTGCTGCTTCACTGCGCCCTACGAGATTGAAGATAGGGAAAAAAGAAAGGTAAAAGATTATAAAGAGATATGAGTGAGAACTAAAAATACAAGTACAGAGTATATAAACATGTGCAGAATCCACTGCTGAGCAGACTCTCCTTTTTCTGTTTATTGGTCATATTTACTAAGCTTTTCACATCGACTTTAATTTAGGTACAAATCTACATTACAAAAGATCACAAGTGAAGTCACATTACAACAAAAATGGCAAGATTCCTGTTTGGGGACACATGAATTGGTCGTAGGAGTCGTCGTTTGTTCAAATAATAACAAATACAAAGACGTTTTTTGGGAATGATATAGTGTACACTCCTTTTTGTCCATGCGAACTAGGCGCATGATGATATTTAGCACGAAGATTGTCGTTTAGTAGGTCGAAAAACAACGTATAAACGACGACTTCTCCGACCACTTTTTGTGCCCACAAACAGATACAGTACAACCTGAAATTAAAATCACATGGCACAATTAACAAACACCACAAATGTGTCAAAAAATAAAAAAAACTTACTTTTTCCCCGAATCAGCCTCTTGATATGCTGGAGTTGTTCAGGCTCTCTGTTTTTGAGGTCTGACCACCTCTTTCTCAATTGTTCTCGAGTCCTGCGTTGGCCAAATTTTTGATGCAGCCTCCTGATCACCTTCTCCATGATGTCGGCCTTCACCCTGTTTGGATGCAGGTAAGGGCCATGCTTCCCGTCATAATCCTCCCTTTGTAAGATGGTGACCATCTCCACCATCTCTTGGAAGGCCATGTTTGAGGCCTTGTACCTCCGCCGGGATCGTCCGGTTGGCTGGGCCTGGCCTGCCTGATGGCTTGAGCTTGCCATGTTTCTCTCCATCTTGTTCTTGCCTAAAACACACCCACAAAGAAAGATCGAGAAAGGGGCGTGGAAAAGACGAGACCGAACGTCAGGGGCGGGATCTCGTGCATCGCGTCACACGTTCGCGCCGTTTAAAGGGATCCACGCCATTGCAAGCGCCGTTCACAACCTGCGGAACAAGGCGGAAGAGACGATCGGATCATAAGACGGTATGTATCTGGATTATGGACATTACAAATATTAGGGAACAGTGGATTATTGTGTGGGCTAGAAGATATGGGGGGTTCATTGCAAGCGCCGTTCACAACCTGCGGAACAAGGCGGAAGAGACGATCGGATCATAAGACGGTATGTATCTGGATTATGGACATTACAAATATTAGGGAACAGTGGATGATTGTGTGGGCTAGAAGATATGGGGGGTGATTTACTTAAAGGAAAAGACACTTTGCACTACAAGTGCACTTGTAAATGCAGTCGCTGGACATCTTGAGGAGGACATGCAAGGATAAATTTAGAAATAGCATTTTAGCATGCACATCATTGTCTGATACAATCAGCAGAGCTTCCCCTCATTTCTGATCTACCCCTCTCAGATTTATACAACGATTGCACTTCCAAGTGCACTTTCAGTGCAATTGAAGTGCAGAGTGTATTTTCCTTTCATAAATAACCCCCATGGTGTTTAAAAGCTAATTAGTAGTAGTGGCTTGACTGACACTAGGCTTTGTTTTTTGTTTTGTACATGCAGAACTAATGGAGGCCTTTAAGGATCCGGAATTTCTGACAGAATTTATCCAGAGATGGAAGGAACATCCAGTTCTCTGGCAATCCAAAAGCAAAATTAATAAAAACAAAGATGCCCGGAAGAAAGCAAAGGAGGCCCTGCTTGAATATGTAAAAACAAGGGTCCCCAACGCTACATTGGAGACTGTTAAGGCTAAAATCAATTCGCTTTGGGGCACCTACAGGACCCAACGGTCACAAGTCCTGGCCTCGATGAGATCTGGGGCTGCAGCTGACAGCGTCTACAAGCCTAACCTGTGGTACTATAGTCAGATGCAGTTCCTGGATGATCACATAGAGTCCAGGCCATCCATGTCTACCCTTCCCCCAAGGAGACAGTCCAGTGTTCCCTGCAGTCAGCCCTCCAGTGTTCCCTGCAGTCAGCCCTCCAGTGTTCCCTGCAGGCAAGAGCAGGCAAGCTCAGAGGAAGAGCCTGAGTTCATGGAGGAGGCAGATTGTGACCCATGGAGCCAGGTATTGCATTTTCAGATTCATTTTTGTAATGCAAAGTATAATAATGATGAGTAATTTATGTTACAAGTGATTGAAATTATATAAATGTTTGGCCAAAAAATTTGGAACATATCACTAAGCAATAGTGGCAAAACAGAATGGGGACAAGATACATAAATGCAGAGGTCATAATGAATGTGTGTCATTTTCTTGTACGCCATTAGGTACACCATACAGTGGCCGCAGATGTTAAACACCCTTTTTAGCCATTAACATTTTGTCCACCCTAAAGTAAAAAAACGGTTGGGTAAAGGCCCCCTACTTTGGAATTTCAGTCAACATCAACCCCCCCCGCCCCCAGCTCCAGGGGGCACATATCTAAAGCTGTGTAAGGGGCCACAGAATTAGGGATGGAGGGCCTGTGATAAATATATTTTAGCATTCAATTATGATATGTCATTAAGTTAGAAATGTGTGTGATGAATGAAGCCAAAAAATAAAATATGTCCCTTTTTTATTATACACAGGCAGAGCAAAGCCAGGAGGAGGCAGGCCCCACAGGGAGCCAGGGGGAGGCAGGCCACGCAGGGAGCCAGGGGGAGGCAGGCCACGCAGGGAGCCAGGGGGAGGCAGGCCACGCAGGGAGCCAGGGGGAGGCAGGCCCCACTGGGAGCCAGGAGGAGGCAGGCCCCAGTGGGAGACAGGAGTCACGCCAGCGTGATTGTATCTCCCAAATCCCTCCTATCCGGAACCCAGCAAAAAGGGCCAGAAGGCTCATGCAGATGGAGGAGGAGACCCAGGCCATGCTCCGTGAAGCAACTTTGGCCATCAGAGAGCAGCCCAGTGAGGAAGAGGGATTCGCAGCGCTGATCGCTGCCAAGCTTAAAAATCTAGAGCTGGGCCAGCGTGTGCGCTGCGAATCCCTTATGTTCCAGATCATGAGCATGGCCACACTGGGACAGCTCAATGACGATATTGGCATTGGGCTGATTCGCACTCCTGTCCTTACTGCGCTTCCTGGTCCTGCTCCATCTCCAGCCCCTGCTCCTGCTCCATCTCCAGCCCCTGCTCCTGCTCCTTCTCCTGCTCCTCCTCTTCCTGAGCCTGCTCTGGCTCCTGGCACGTCGGCTCCAGAAACACAGCCCCTGAGGACTCGGCCTGCAGGGAAGGCTGCAGGGAAGGCTGCAGGGAAGACTGCAGGGAAGGCTGCAGGGAAGGCTGCAGGGAAGAAGAAGAAGTGAGGAGATGATGCCCCGAAGCGAATTTTTTTTGGCCTTCACAGCCTTCATTGTTTTCTTGGTGGACCCTTGTGTTTACAACTTCAAGCAGGGTCTCCTTTGTTTTTATCCAGGCTTCTTTGTTTTTATTTGGTTTTGCTTTTGGATTGCCAGATGGTTGTACTTTTTATTTATTTACCTTTTTAACCTGAATAAAGGTATATTTTGGTTGGTTTGCAAATTTTGACCATGTGTATTTTTTTACAAACAAATATAGAGATTGTTATAGTGAGTAGGCAGACACATTTTAAAAATTAAAACGACATTAAACAAGGAACAACAACCTCCTTGTGGGTAAATGAAACCACAAAAAATAAGCTGCTGTGGTCACTTCACACCCTCCAAAATCCTTAAAAAAAAATTTTAGTTCAAAACATCTGTTAAAAGATATTACCCCAAAAAAATTACGTGTCCCAAAAAACAAAAAATAAATAAAAAAAAGGGCCCAAAAAAATAATAAAGTCAAAAGGTTGACAGAAATATGTCAAACAAGATGAGCCACAACAAACTAGGAGTTTAGGGTAGCTTGGAAATGGTTTAAAAAGCATTGTGGCAAATACAGCGCATTGTTTTCTTCATTAGATTTAAAATAACGAATGTGCTTAATCCATTCTAAACAGTAGTTTTACCAGAACGAGCTCTCCCATCTCAGAAATTGCTTCTGAGCACGCGCGGGTTTAAAACGTCATTTTCTATGTCGTTTTGCCCACACACGATCATTTTTTATGACACAAAAAACGACGTTTTGAAAAACGACACAAAAAATTCAAGCATGTTGGAATTTTTTTTTTGGTCGTTTTTTTAAGACAAAAAACGACGTTTTGCCCACACACGATCAATTTAAATGACGTTTTAAAAAACGTCGTTTTTTTCATCGCAAAAAACGACCGTGTGTACGCGGCATTAGGCTGGCCATACATGATTTTCTGTGCAATTTTCTTTAGATTTACCTTCAACTATGTAGTGCAAGGGCCTGCCTGATTGCATACAATTGAAAGTGTTTAGTTTGACCTCATATATGGTTTTTGGTAAATCTAAAAGAAAATTGTACAAGAAAATTGAACATGTATGGCCAGCCTCAGTGACTGAAAGCAGCTTCTCTTTTGTGCAGAGTAGTGAGTACACTTGTATAGTAAAGCCTAATAAACTTTTCTGTGGATTTTCATCTGAGGGGAGATCAGTTGGCCAGACTTCTGAACCCAAAAATGGTTTTCTGATGCAGTTTAAAAACAAACGAATTTTCTGAGAACGATCGGAAAACGATCGTTTTTATGTGTGTTGTTAAAATAGTCTGACCAAGTGTATGGGGCTTAACAATAGTATTGTAACTCTCTGGCCATTCAAAAAAAAACATAAACAAAAGATTTGCATTTGAACCTGTTTCTTTTGTTATTTTCGTATGTTGATATGACACCTATAACAGAAAAAGGAATTCATTCAATATACATAATGAAATTCTTTTGTTATAGATGTCATTGAACAATGAACATACAACTGACACTAACAAAAGAAAAGCATTCAAGATACACAGAATGCAAATTGACGAAAATTAACGATAATTATTGTCTAACAAGAAACGAACATGAATTAAACAGAATAACGAATCATCCCGCATGTACGAAAATAAAACGGTAACGGAAATACGAAACGATCGGAATATGAAAAAATCGCGTCGTACGACAAACGAACGGAAACGAACGGGAAAACGGGCGTCTTACGAAAAACGAACGGAAACGAACAGACGGGACCATACGAAACGGAACAAAAAAAAACGAAAATTTTTTCTGTGCACATGTCTACAATTTGCAAAGAGTACTCAAACACATACAAGGAAAAAATAAAAACAGCATTTTACTTGCACAGGACTGGATGGCAGAAGTCAGCAGTTTCACCTCATTTACTTATCTCTGTGGACAATTCCCCTGCAAATTGAACATCCCATTTGCCTTTGGCTTTGCCTTTATTTCTATATATATATATAGAAAACACAGCAGTGCTTTTTAACCCTACCCTACCCCAAATTAAAAAAAATGGCTTTAGATATATATTAAAGACAATGGGCCAGATTCTCAAAAAATGGCATATCTGGCGGCGTTGCGTATCGTATCGCAGTTACACTACGTCTACGCAAATTACTGGAGCAAGTGCCGTATTCTCAAAGCACTTGCTCCGTAATTTTCTGCGGCGTATCGAAAATGCGGCGTCGTAAGGCCGCGTAATTCAAATACTGAAGGAGGGGGCGTGCTGTATTTAAATTAAGCGCGCCCCCGCGTCAAACGAAGTGCACATGCGGCGGCCGGGAAAAAAGCCCAGTGCGCATGCGCCAGCTCACGTCGGAAATCGTCGTTGAAACCAACGTCAAAACGACGTGATCGTCACTTACGCAATTCCCTATTCGCGAACAACTTAGTAAAACGACGTAACCGACGGAAAAAGACGACGCTGACCCGACGCCATACTTAATTGGCATTCGACTGCACTTCAGAAACATACCCCTCATACAGCAGGGGTAAACTTGCGCGTACGCAACCTACGTAAACGATGACGGGGCAGCGTAAAAACTTTCGGGAATCGGCGTATTAGGCTCATTTGCATAGGCAAATGAGAAAACAACGTGAAGGCCACCTAGCGGCCGGCGTTGTCATTACATCTAAGATCCGACGGTGTAATTGCTTTACACCTGTCAGATCTTTAGTGTATCTATGCGTAAGTGCTTCTAAGAATCACTCGCATAAATACCCATTGAAAAAAACTGCGATACGACGGTGTATCTGAGATACACCGTCGTATCTCTTTTGAGAATCTGGCCCAATGAATTTAAAGCGGAGGTTCACCCTAAATATACTCTTTCCCAAGTGATCGAGCATACTGGCGTCAGCGCCAGTATGCTGTTTTGTTTTTTTTTAAATCCCCCACTTACTGTGTAATCTTTAATTTTTATTTCTTTCCCCCGCAGTGGATGGCGCCTCTATAGCCCGTCATGGCTTCCGAAAATAGCCAATTTAGGACTCGGGTATTTCCGGTGCAATGCGGCGCCTGCGCACAGACCTAGGAGCTGACTGCGCAGGCGCCATATTTCTCCAAGTCCTATTTCGGCTTTTTTCGGAGGGCGTGACGCGCCATAGCCATAGAACTCGGAGAAATACGGCGCCTGCGCAGTCAGCTCCTAGGTCTGTGCGCAGGAGCCGCATTGCGTCGGAAATACCCGAGTCCTAAATCAGGTATTTTCGGGAGCCGTGACGGGCTATACAGGCGCGATCCACCACGGGGGAAAGAAATAAAAATTAAAGATTACACAGTAAGTGGGGGATTAAAAAAAAAAAAAAAACAGCATACTGGCGCTGACGCCAGTATGCTCGATCACTTGGGAAAGATTATATTTAGGGTGAACCTCCTCTTTAAAGAATAAGACATTGAAATTTGCAATGTTTAAGTCTACAAGATTTGTCATTTAAACGTGTTCAGTGGTCATCAAAGACTCCTAGGGGTCTAGGGAGCATTAGACTTAAATGAACGCGCTTTCCTTTACTCAAATACCATTTTTCAATGCCCTTAAACAACAGAAAATACAATAAAGCTAGTAAAACTTCTGAAGGGAGGTCCCACTTCTGGAAACAGGTGTCCTCCCTATTCTTGTTCTAGGGAATACTCCTAAAAATATTGGATTTCTTCTTCCTTTCTGTCCCAGTGTCAGAGGTAGTGTAGATCTCTAAAATAGATCTCTAAAATAAGGACATAAACAGCAATAAACTCTAACATAAGAGTTGACTTATCCCAATCTACCCAAAACTAAAAAAGAGATATGGTCAAGATATCAGCATTATAATATGACTTGTTCAATTGACATCTTTATGAATGAATGAATGAATGAATGAATGAAAAACTTATATAGCATGGCACATGCAAACTAAATCGCCTCTGGGCGCTTGTTGCTCCTGTCTCCTTTGGTATCAAAAGATATGAGTCTTGATCTTTCTCCTGAACGCTAAGTGGTTCTCCTCCAACCGAATGCTGGTTGGTAAAGCGTTCCATAGTCTGGGACCTTGGACCGCGAATCTTCTTTCTCTTTTGGACTTGTAGTTGGCTTTCGGTATCTGGAGTAGATTTTAAATTGGTGGATCGCAGAACGCGATTGGGATTATGAGCTTTTATTTTTTCTCATAAATAATGGTGAGCATTTCCATGGATACATATATGCGTTAGACAGAGTGCTTTGAAAGTGATTCTGTCTTTTACTGGTAACCAATGAAGGGATCTCAGTGAAGGTGAGATTGATTCCCAGGGTTTTTTCCCAGTCACAAGTCTGGCGGCCGTATTTTGAACGACTTGTAGACGAGCGATTTGGTACTTGGGGAGTCCGAGGTAAAGGGCATTTGCATAGTCCAATCTGGAGTTTACAATTGCTCCCACCACGACCGCTATGTTTTCTTTGGGAATAAAAGGAGTAAGTCTGCGTAGTAGGCGCAGCAGATGGTGAGATCCGCTGACTACTGACCCTATTTGTGCATCTATTGTCATGTAGGAGTCGAAGATAACCCCGAGACTTTTGACTTTGGCGCTAGGGGTGATGATTTTGCCCAGAATGGGCGGGGGTGTCCATGTTGTAGCAGGTTGATTCATACGCTTGGCGTGAAACAGGAGAAGTTCTGTTTTCGCTTCATTGAGTTTAAGATAACTCCTTGTCATCCAATTCTCTATCAACTAGAGGCATGTCTTTAGATTGAGGTGGTGATCCTTTTTATTGCAAATGTGGAAATACAGTTGCGTGTCGTCTGCATATGAGTGATAGAGCAGTTTTTGGCTGCTGATGATTTCAAAAAGAGGACGAAGATAGATGTTGAATAACACCGGTGACAGAGGCGATCCTTGAGGGACTCCGCACGACACTGTGCGTTTTTCAGAAGTGAAAAGTCCTAACTTCACTATTTGCGATCGGTTTTCCAAAAAGGAGGAGAACCAAGATAAATCGCCTTCTGCGACTTTGGCTACTTCAGCTAACCGAGTCAATAAAAGCTTGTGGTCTACAGTGTCGAAAGCTGCACTTAGGTCCAACAGAACCAGAAGACAAGATTCTCCTTCGTCTGCGGCCTCGAGAGTGTCGTCCTATATTTTGAGCAATGCGGTTACTGTCCCGTGTCTGGGCCGGAATTCCGATTGAAATGGATCAAGTAGGTTGTGGGTATCTAGATGCTGTTGCAGCTGTTGTACCACTACTTTTTCCATTACTTTTGAGAGTACATTTAGCCCTGTTATGGGACGGCGGTGGAGTGGGTCCTTGGGGTCCAGGGTGGGTTTCTTCAAGATGGGTCGAATTATGCCCTTCTTCAACTGGGAGGGCACTATGCCTTCCCTGAAAGATTGGTTAATAAGCTGCGTGATAGGAGGTGCCAGGATGTCGGCGCATTCCTTCAGCAGTTTGGTGGGGATGATATTATTCGGCGCAGTGCTGTTACGCAAAGTACCGATGATATTTTTAGTGGCATGGATAGGGATGGGTTTCAGGGTGAACTTACCTGGTTGTGGTGAATTATTTCAGGTGTTGTGTAAATAATTACGGGGGGGGGGGGCTACGGGGGGAATTGTTCTGCTGAATGCTTTGCCGGATTCCCTCAATTTTATTAATGAAGTAATCCGATCAGGGGTGGACTGACAATCCATGGGGCCCCCGGACAATTGAAGATTATGGGGCCCCTGGGCTTACAGATGGCCACCACGCCAGGAGGCAGTGCAGAGGCAGGGCAGCTAAAATCTCCGGATTTTCACATCAAAGAATGTCGGTTTAAGACATATCAGGGACAGATGTAAAAAGAACACAGTTTTTTACATACTGTCCCTGGTTTTATTGAACCTAGCAAGCCTGATGGGGCCCCCTAGTGGCATGGGGCCCTCGGGCAGTGCCCAAAAGTCCCAATGGTCAGTCCGCCCCTGAATCCGATAATTCATTGCAGAATTCTTGTGTGTCCAAATTGGGGGCTTCAAGACAGCCTGGATTCATGATCTGAGTGACCAGCTTAAAGAGTTCGCGGGGGCGATTAAGGGCGCTGTTGATAGCCTCAAAAAAATCGTTTTTCTTGGCTTTGAAGATTTCTTTGTGGCATTTTCTTGTTGTTGCCTTGTAGATGGAGAGATTCTCATCTGAAGAGCTTATTTTCCAGGCGGCATAACAACCTGTTTAGAGGCAAAAATAACATTTTAGTGAATACAGTTTCTGAATTAATTAAAACTAGAGATTTGAGACTAGTTAAGTTGCTAGTCTCCACTGAACTGACTGCTTGAATATTTGTTTATCTCACAGACCAGCTATTGTACAATCAGTATGCATAGATGACAGGTACATCTTAAAGACATAAGACACAAAATGAATTCTTCTGTTGTGCTTTCTACACTATCTGACTGGCTTGACCAAGGTTAGCAACTTAGTAATAGCATTGCAGGATTAGATGATACCTTTTAATAGCCTAACTAGAACAATGATCTCATTTTTGCCAGGGTGATATCTTTAGTGTAATGTCTTACAAAGCAAATGTTTATTGATATAGAAGGTAAAATTAACTTCAACACAAGAGCTGTAGAGCACATTCCTTTCCTTATCTCAGGGTGCCAAATAAATATAATAGGATGGAAACTATGCTTGGAATGGCATCGACTCTTTGTAGATTAGTTATAGCCAATAAAGTTTCTTGAAAATATTTAAATAAATGGTGGTGCTCATCCACAGTAAGATTTTAGCATCCACAGTAATAATTTTTGTTGTGTAGGTTTTTTGTCAATTAATTATTGTTTTCATTGCTCCATAGAGACAAAAGATCTAAAAGATGATCAACACTTATATTAAAAAAGATTATCATTAAAGGTAGGCAGCTCTCTGCCAAGATTTTGCAGTACAGGTGCATCACAAAAAAATGTTAATATCATCAAAAAGTTAATTTAGTTCAGTAATTCAATTAAAAAAAGTGAAGCTCATATATTGTATATAGATGTGTTACACACAGAGTGATATATTTCAAGTATTTCTGTGTTTTCATTTTGAGTGTGGCTTATAGCTAGTGAAAACTCAAAATTCAGTATCTAAGAAAATGTGAATATTACAATAAAAAAGATCAATAAAAAAAAAAAAGGATTTTTAATACAGAAATGTTGGCTTACTGGAAAAGTATGTCCATGTACAGTATAGTATGCACTCAATACTTGTTCAGAGCTCCTTTTCCATGAATTACAGCACGAATGTGGCATGGTATGGAGCCAATCAGCCTGTGGCACTGCTGAGGTGTTCTGGAAGCCTAGGTTGCTTTGATAGCCGCCTTCAGCTCGTCTATATTGTTGGGTCTGGGGTCTCTCATCTTCCTCTTGACAATACCCAACAGATTCTTTGCGGGGTTTAGGTCAGGCAAGTTTGCTGGCCAATCAAGCACAGTGATACCTTGATCATTAAATCAGATATTGTTACTTTTGGGATTTTGGGCAGGTGCTAAGTCCTGCTGGAGAATGAAATCAGCATCTCCATAAAGCTGGTCTGCAGAGGGAAGCATGAAGTGCTCTAGAATTTCCTAGTAGAACGCTGCGTTGACTTTGGACTTGATAAAACACAGTGGGGTAGATTCATATAGAGATACGACGGCGTATCTACTGATACGCCTTCGTATCTCTGAGATCCGACGGTCTGATCTATGCAGCTGATTCATCGAATCAGGTTCCGCATAGATCTCCCTTAGAACCGACAGGTGTAAGTGACTTACACCGTCGGATCTTAGGCTGCAATCTCCCGCGACGAATATGCAAATGAGGAGAGCCGCCGATTCAGAAACGAACGCCCGGCCGTCGCTTTTTTTTACGTCGTTTGCGTTTGGCTTTTTCCAGCAGGTAGTTACCACTACTATATGAGGGTTAAGTGCGGTGTATCCTATGTTAAGTATGGCTGTCGTTCCCGCGCCGAGTTTTGAACTTTTTACGTTGTGTGCGTAAGTCGTTAGCGAATATGGCCATACGTAATTTGCGTTAACGTCGAAACCAATGATGTCCTTGCGACATCATTTGGAGGAATGCACGCTGGGAAATTTAGCCACGGCGCATGCGCAGTTAAATCGGCGCGGGAACGCGCCTGATTTAAATAATACACTCCTCCTAGCCGTGGAATTTGAATTTCGCTGGGAATTTATGAGCAGCCGGCGCCACTTTAGAGGCAAGTGCTTTGTGAATACAGTACTTGCCTCAAAAACTGGCGTTGGCGGATCGTAAATAAGATAGATTACGCGGATCTAAAGATCCGCTGATCTATGAGAATCTACCCCAGTGGACCAACACCAGCAAATTACATGGCTATCCAAATCATCAAAGTTTGTGGAAAATTATGCATTTCATTTGGAAATCAACGTCCCAGAGCCTAGCGGAAGATTGGTGAGGCACAGAATCCAAGTTGCATAAGGTCCAGTATGAAGTTTCCGCAGAAAGCCTAATTAAAGTTGACCAAACAAACTATTTACTGCACTAACAGGTTTGCTTGCTTGCCATGCAGTATGCATTGTATGTAGCCTCAGCTAAATACAGCATACAGAACTGCATTCCAGCAGTGGGATGGGAACTTCCTGTCCCACTCCCAAAACAAAATTGGCTTAACCACTTGTCCGCCGCCCACCGTCAATGTCCTGACTGCACATCATATGACGTCCAGTCATTTAAATAGGGAATGCGCGCGATCGTGTGCTTGCATCCCTCTGTCGGTAGCGGCGTGTCACGGAGACACCGTTCGTTACCGACAGGGGTGAACAGCGGCGCGGATGCGCTGTTAACCACGTGATCAGCCGTGATGAAGTCACAGCTGATCATGCATGGCAACACCCCCATCGCGATCGCGCCGCGCGTGCCCGTCGGTGGCAGCGTGTTCCCGGGAACACTGCTCGTCACCGACAATGGTACACAGCCTTGGGTCAGGGCTGTGTACCACGTGATCAGCTGTGATCCATTCACAGCCTGATCACTAAGTGTAAACAAAGAGCTGTAACTAACTGTTACCAGCTCTTCTCCCCTCACACATCGTTTCCAGTGTGAGGAGAGAAGAGCTAGAAGCAGTGAGTTACAGTTCTGTGTTACTGTAGTGTCTGCACAAACACCACATCTGTCCCTTTGCCCCCCCCAATTGTCACCAGTCACCCAACAGTAACCCATAAAGTGCACCTGTCACATAAAGAGACTGCCATCAGCGGTGCAACCGTCACCCACCAGTGACCGTGCCCTGTCACCGTCACCCATCTGTGACCTGCCCTGTCACCCGTCACCCATCTGTGACCTGCCCTGTCACCCGTCACCCATCTGTGACCTGCCCTGTCACCCGTCACCCACCAGTGACCTGCCCTGTCACCCATCACCCACCAGTGACCGTGCCCTGTCACCGTCACCCATCTGTGACCTGCCCTGTCACCCGTCACCCACCAGTGACCGTGCCCTGTCACCGTCACCCATCAGTGACCTGCCCTGTCACCCGTCACCCATCAGTAACCTGCCCTTTCACCCGTCACCCATCAGTAACCTGCCCTTTCACCCGTCACCCATCAGTAACCTGCCCTTTCACCCGTCACCCATCAGTGACCTGCCCTATCACCCATCAGTGACCATCAGCGGTGCACCCATCAGTGACCATCACCCGTCACTGTCCGTGGCCTGTCACCCATCAGTGACCATCGCCTGTCACCCATCTGTGACCATCACCTGTCACCGTCCGTGGCCTGTCACCCATCAGTGACCATCGCCTGTCACCCATCTGTGACCATCACCCGTCAACGTCCGTGGCCTGTCACCCATCAGTGACCATCACCTGTCACCCATCTGTGACCATCACCCGTCACCATCCGTGGCCTGTCACCCATCAGTGACCATCGCCTGTCACCCATCTGTGACCATCGCCCATCACCGTTCGTGGACTGTCATCCATCAGTGACCATTGTCTGTCACCCATCAGTGACCATCTCCCGTCACACCATCACCCATCAGTGAACATCACCTGCCACCCATCGCACAACCCATCAGTGAACATCACCTGCCACCCATCGCACAACCCATCAGTGACCGTCACCTGCCACCCATCTGTCACCCATCATATACAGCTACCTGCCACACAGCCAAAATGTCCAAAAGATTGTATTCTAGCCAGGAGGCATTCCAGATCCTCTCAGTGACCGATGAGAGCACCGGGGAGCTCTCATCAGATTCCATTTCTGATTCTGAATCAAGTTCGGAATTTGAACCGATTGACTACAGCAATGATTCGGATGAAGAATGGGTCCCTCCTAAAAGGGTACGGCACTCTGAAAACCAGGCAACTGCCAGCAACCAGGAATATATACCTAGGCCCAGTACCAGCGGTGCGACCAGCAATAGGCCCAGTACCAGCACTGCCGCCAGCAATAGGCCCAGTACCAGTGCTGCCACCAGCAATAGGCCCAGTACCATCGCTGCCACCAGCAATAGGCCCAGTACCATCGCTGCCACCAGCAATAGGCCCAGTACCAGCGCTGCCGCCAGCAATAGGCCCAGTACCAGCTCTGCCGCCAGCAATAGGCCCAGTACCAGCGCTGCCGCCAGCAATAGGCCCAGTACCAGCGCTGCCACCAGCAATAGGCCCAGTACCAGCTCTGCCGCCAGCAATAGGCCCAGTACCAGCGCTGTCGCCAGCGAAACCCCTTGCTAACAAATGCCCAGGCCCAGTACCAGTGCTGCCACATCACGCCTAAGTACCAGCACAATAAATTCAACCCCCCCAACTACTGGAGTGTCACGTCCCCCAGGAGCCAGGGCCACTACATTCGTGCCAGATGTTCTTGCCAACCCAACATGGCTGCCTTCTGGATCGGGTTCAACAATTATTCCCCCTTTCACAGCACAGCCAGGTGTGCAGGCCAATACCCAATATTTCTCAGAAATTGATTTCCTTCATCTCTTTTTGCCCGACACTTTTCTGCAGTTCATTATCGACCAGACACATTTCTCACCTCACCATAAACATGGGGCTTAACAAAAAAAATCAAGGACATTCCTATTAGTCCACCAAACCCATCTACCACCAGCCCACGTATTCTGCCACAATGTCCAGGTCCCGATACGAGATGATTATGAGATTCTTTCATATCAATGACAATGCCCATTGCCCTCCCGTAATCATCCAGATTACAATAAGTTGTACAAGATTCACCCCCTGATAAATTTCCTTTCCCATTAATTTGCAGAAATCTATGTCCCTGAGAAACATATATGTGTGGATGAGTCCCTGGTACCCTTTTGTGGCCATCTAGGAATAAAGCAGTAAAAAGGCTAGATATGGAGTAAAATTTTACAAACTGTGTGAGAGAGCCACGGGATATTTGTATGCGTTCCGCATATATGAAGGAAGAGATTCCCAGCTCCAGCCCCCTGAGTGCCCGGCCTACATAGGCACAGCCAGAAAAATCTTATAGGACCTGACTTACCCACTCCTGAGAAATGGATATCATCTTTATCTAGATAACTTTTATACGAGCCTGCCCCTTTTCCGACACCTATATATTGAAAAAACCCTGGCCTGCGGAACCTACAGAAAAAATAGGAAGGGCTTCCCACAATCCATTGTAAACAAAAAGCTGCAAAGGGGGCAAAGAGCAACAGTGAGGTGCAACCAAGTGCTGGCCTTGAGGTGGAAGGATAACAGAGACGTGCACATGATGTCCACCATTCACAATGACACTGCAGTTGTTGTTCAACGAAGACGAGGTCCCTGTGAAAAGCCGACATGTGTCCAAGATTACAATCTGTACATGGGGGGGGGGGGGTGGATTTCAATGATTAAATGATTCAGCCCTATTTATCAATAAGGAGGTCCAGATTCTGGTACAAGAAGGTAGCACTTTATCTTATCCATTTGGCCATTTATAATTCTTATGTAGTCTACTCCAAATCCACTGAAAACCCTGCCCGCTTGCTACAATTCACAGAAGAAATAGTCACGTCCCTCATCTATCCACAAAGACCCCCCTCAGAAACCCTTTGCTCTGATGTCGTTAGCCGACTTCATGGACGGCACTACCCGTACCACATCCACCATCCGAAGGTGGCCGAAGACGGCAAAAAAAATGTCACGTGTGCAGCAAAAGAGGGTTTTCGAAAAGATTCCAGCTACCATTGTCCCGGTGTCCCTCCCAACCTGGCCTTTGCATTGGAGAATGCTTCGAAAATTATCATGAATCCCTAAAATTCTAGCCCATATTTTTAACCATTTCCCCCATCTGACCATTTTCATGCTACTGCCTTCCACGTAAATTGACCCTGGCCTGTTTTATGGACTATGCTTTTGCCTACCGATTGGACTGCTTCCACGTAAACTTACCCTGGCCTGTTTTTTTTACTATGCCTCTGCCTACCGTTTGGACTGCTTCCATGTAAATTGACCCTGGCTTGTTTTATGGACTATGCTTTTGCCTACCGCTTGGACTGCTTCCACGTAAACTGACCCTGGCCTGTTTTTTGACTATTCCTCTGCCTACCGTTTGGGCTGCTTCCACGTGAACTGACCCTGGCCTGTTTTACGGACTATGCTTTTGCCTACCGCTTGGACTGATCTGTTGCCGTGCTATTGTAGTACACAGGGGTCTGACATTTGTGAGGGGCTCCAGAATAGTTTTTCCGGATGGAGAAAACATTTTTTTTGTTTTCTCCAGGTTTTGTAATTTCCGGATTAGGGTCTGGAGTCCGGAGGCTTTGTAGAGATTTGGGTGGGTCGAACCCTCTACCCCTGTGTACAGGTCTTACCCGATTGCAGCCCTCAGCCTGCTGCTGACTTACTGCCATCATGCCTGCCATCATCTTTGCCTGCGGCATGAACGAGCCACACCACTGCTACCTGGACTATTTAAATATGCTGCCTGGAGAATTACTATAGCTGTCGCTAAGCACATCCCTTACTGCTGCCTGGACCAGTGCTCTCTTCTGTGGACACTACTAAAAGCACAGGTAATACTTTTTTTTACCCTTTCCACAATAGAATTTATTTTGGATTGTAATTCTTGGTATGTACATGCTATGTGTTAGAAATATGAAGAGCCTTCAAAAATGATAGGTTGCCAGGAAATTATATATGTAATGTATGCTCCTAGAACGCCTGATGGTGCTACTTGGATGTTGGGCATCTGTATGTGGCCAAGCTGTGTAAAAGTCTCACACATGTGGTATCCCCATACTCAGAACGAGTAGCAGAATGTATTTTAGGGTGTCATTTTTGCTATGCATTTGCTATGTGTTGGAAATATCTTATAAATGGACAACTTTGTGTAAAAAAAATGTGTTTTCATTTCTTTTCCACGTTTTCCCAAAACTTCTGGAAAAAAAATAACCGCTCAAAAGACTCATTATGCCTCATAGATTATACGTTGGGGTGTCTGCTTTCCAAAATTGGGTCATTTTGTGGGCAATTCCATTGTCCTTGTGCTCCAGGGCCTTCAAAAGTGTAATAGGTGGTTGAGAAATGAGATGTGCAATTTATGCTCGTAGATCGCCTGATAGCGCTACTTCAATGGGCCTTTGTATGTGGCCAGGCTGTGTAAAAGTCCCACACATTTGGTATCCCCATACTCAGGAGGAGTAGCAAAATGTATTTTGGGGTGTCATTTTTGCTATGCATTTGCTATATGTTCGAAATATCTTATAAATGGACAACTTTGTGTAAAAAAAAATGCGTTTTCATTTTTGTCCACGTTTTCCCAAAACTTTTGGAAAAAAAATAACCGTTTAAAAGACTCATTATGCCTCATAGATTATACGTTGGGGTGTCTGCTTTCCAAAATGGGGTCATTTTGTGGGAAATTACATTGTCCTGGTGCTCCAGGGCCTTCAAAAGTGTAATAGGTGGTTGAGAAATGAGATGTGCAATTTATGCTCGTAGATCGCCTGATGGCCCTACTTCAATGTTGAGCCTTTGTATTTGGCCAGGCTGTGTAAAAGTCCCACACATTTGGTATCCCCATACTCAGGAGGAGCAGCAGAATGTATTTTGGGATGTAATTTGTTGTATGTATATGTTCTGCGAGAGAAATAACCAGTTAATATGACAATTTTGTACAAAAATAAAAAAAAAGAAAATCTTCATTTTGCAAAGAATTGTGGGAAAAAATTACAACATAAAAAAACTCACCATGCTTCATTTTGCAAAGAATTGTGGGAAAAAATTACAACATAAAAAAACTCACCATGCTACTTATTTAATACCTTGGAATGTCTACTTTCTAAAAAGGGGTATTTTGGGGGGTATTTGTACTTTTCTGACTTGTTAGTATCTCAAGAAATTAGATAGGCCGTCAGTTCTTCAAGTGTGATCAGATTGATCAATTTTTAGGGATTGGCACCATAGTTTGTAGACTCTATAACTTTCACAAAGACCAAATAATACACACCAATTTGGGTTATTTTTACCAAAGATATGTAGCAGTATAAATTTTGGCCAAAATTTATGAAGAAAAATTACTAATTTGCTAAATTTTATGACAGAAACAAAGAAAAAGGCAATTTTTTCACAAAATTTACCGTCTTTTTTTATTTATATCGCAAAAAATAAAAAACCCACGAGTGATTGAATAGAAACCAAAAGAAAGCTCTATTTGTGTGAAAAAAAGGACGCAAATTTTATTTGGGTACGGTGTTGCCCTCTGAAGACGTGAGAACCAATCACGAAACGCGTCAACACGTGGCTACACGATCAGCGTTTGTACACACACAGAGACACAGCTGAACCCGGGACTTAGCAGTGTGAGCCGAGCTGACAAGCATACTTTCCTGCATGAGCCGCTTTTAAGTATCCTCTGATGTGCTGTTTTTTATCTAAATACATTGTAAGTATTTCTTAGTGTGGGGGCTATTATCCTCAATAAAGACAGTATTACACTATATATTTTTCTCTTCACTCTCATTCCATGACCACTCATGAAATGTTCTTATGAATACCATACAACTGATCTCTTGGAGGACTATTGGATGTTTGGTGGACACTAAGAGGAAAGAGGACACCTGATCTGAGAAGGGGACCTGACCTAACCATTAAACTCTACAGGCGATATACACCATTAAAGTCTGGTGAGTAGCACTCCTAAGGGAGATGTTCTGGGAAAGAGTACAGTGATTCACTCAAGATTAACCCCTCACTAAGGACTTAGAAATGATTAAGAGACTTTGTTGATGCATCTGATAGCACATGCGATATTTATATCAATGCTGCTGATTTTATTTATGGACATCACCACCATCATTTATATTGACACTGATCACAGGAATGACATTATTAATGTGATTTTTATTTTTAGTCAATTATAGCAGATTTTGTGTGTTTTTTTTGGGTTCACAGGAATCTTGAAATACAGCGCTGTTAATGTGTCTTAATTTTACTTTTCATTATAATAGCTGCTCTTCTGCACAAACTATTTTTACAGCATATGTTTACACCACCATAGAGCGCTAGGATCAGACCTGCCCAATAAGCGGACACTGATATTTTATTTTATACGGTGTTGCATGACTGAGTAATTGTCATTCAAAGTGTGAGTGCACCGAAAGCTGAAAATTGGTCAGGGTAAGAAGGGGGTTTAAGTGCACTGTATTGAAGTGGATAAGCTGAGTGCTGCTCAGGCATTCACAGGAAGCTTTGTATTCTGTGAATTAATACAAAGCTTCCTCTGAGGCCCTGTACACATGAGGAGACATGTCCGATGAAACCGGTCCGCGGACCGTTTTAATCGGATATGTCTCCAGGGATATTTTGGTCTGATGTGTGCACACACCATCAGACCAAAATCCCTGCGGACTGAGAACGCGGTGACGTAGAAGACACCAACGTCCTCAAACCAGGAAGTTCAATGCTTCCACGCATGCGTCGAATCAATTCGACACATGCGTGGGATTTCGGTCCGATGGTTAGGCGTACTAACCATCGGACATGTCCGACGGACAGGTTTCCAGCGGACAAGTTTCTAAACATGCTTAGAAACTTTTGTCCGCTGGAAACCTGTCCGCTAGGACGTACACACGATTGGACATGTCCGCGGAAACTGGTTTGTGGACCAGTTTCCGCGGACATGTCTCCACGTGTGTACGCGACCTTACTGGCAAAGGTGAAGTTGGCGCCGTTATCCGCCTGCCTCTCCACCTCAGCCAGAGGATGCTTTGTATTCATATGTATGCAAACTTAAGAAAATGACAATCAAGAACTTTGCGAAAACATCACCAAACTCTTCAGAGAACGCATTTACTTATTAACTGTTAACAAATTCATGGTACATCTCCAATGACAGATAAAAAAGCCTGACATTAGACATGTGCATTCATTTTCGTTAGAATGCATTTTCGTCCGAAAATCGGGTATTTTCGTTATCGTTTTAACGAACGAAAACGAAAGTTCAAGAAACGAAAACTGAAAGATCCGACATAAAAAATGCTATATTTTCGTTTTCGTTCAGATCCGACGATTTTCGATGCTTTGTCGAATTTTCATCGTTCAGTTCGACAAAGCATCAAAAATCATCGTTCTGAATACAGTGAATAGGTAGAAATTGAACAACGAAAATTTGACGATTTTCGATGCTTTGTAGAATTTTCGTCGTTCAATTCCTACCTATTCACTGTATTCAATGAATACAGTGAATATAGGTAGGAATTGAACGACGAAAATTCGACAAAGCATCGAAAATCGTTGTTTTCGGACGAAAACTTTTCAGACGAAAACGACATAAATCAAAAAGATTTTCGGGAGTAACTAAATAAATTTATTTTCCAAACGAAAAAACAAAACAAAATATTCCAGTCTGCACATGTCTACCTGACATTGTTGGCCACCTTCTAAAACTGCTAGCTGTCTAGCATCTGACTTACAGACCCTGAATAAGCATACAACAGTATGAAACATGTAAATGAACAATTTCTGTAATTGTTTTCAGTCAACGAAGCAGAAGTATTGAAGCCAATATGTCAACATGGCAGCTACTGTATTTCTCTTCTGACTGGTTTTCTTTAAAAAGGAAACAAATCCACTGCACTGCATACTTGCACATTCAGGCACATGTACCCTCTAACGTGGCCTCCTCCATGCTCCCCCTTGTTGCTCCATCGAGCAACCACTGATGATGTAACTCCTGTATTCTATTTTCAAAAAACTGATTCCTTCTGTTTTCAACTCCCTAGATTTCATGACTATAAAAGCTAAATCCGATACATCATAATCAAATTCTGGACAAAATTGCACCCATGTTCATAAAACAATGGACAGATTGCCATCATACTCTTCATATTGCCAGAAGAGTTCCATGAGTTACCATAGGAACACACAACAGTGAGTCACATTCCTGGACTTTACAAAAGGTTGTATAATGTAAAACACAATAGTTTCAAAAAGTTTAACTGTGGAATATTATGAGCCATTTATAAAGTGCAAAGAAACCAGATTTTTGTACAAATGTCATATCAATTAGTTTACTGAGTTTTTTTTTTTTTATAAACAACTGGAGTCTTTTTTTAATAGGTCACAAAACATGACTTTTCCCTTGCAAAATAAAAAAACTACACTGTCTAACAATTTGCTGTAAAAAAAGAGGTTTCAGTTGTACAACATTTGAAAATACTGTAGTTGCCTTAAAGGCTAGTTATAAATTGGGGTGGTTGCCATTATGTTTTGCTTATTTGATGTGTAAGAAATCGGTTTAAGTTAATTTAAACATACAGTTTAATAATGAATGAGGTAATTATTAATTAAATGCTTTAGCACAGGGTACTGGAAATGCTATGAAAAATACGGAAGCTAATTGTTCTTGTTTGGTGAATTAGATATTGCTGGACTGACATGTACTTTGCAGGCAGGTACAATGTTAAGAAAGGTAATGGCTCTTGTTATCGAAACATGATCTTTTTGCTAACTGATGAATAGACTGTGGTGTGCTACAAAAATCTACAACCTGTTGTTGTATTCAGACATACTACAACAATAACACTGTGGGGTTGATTTACTAAAACTGCAGAGTGCAAAATCTGGTGCAAAAGTTTTCCAATATATTGGGTCTTCAAGTTAACCCCTCCAAAATGATTGCCTTAAATTTCCCTCTCGGCCGACTTCATCTCTCAGCTTCAATAACATTTTCCATATCACTGGGCAACCTCATCCCTGGATTATTTAGGGATTAAGTTAACTCCAACCTACTTGTTCCTATCTGAAGTCAATTATTACCCTCTTTTACGCTCTTTAACTTCCTTCCTTCCTTCCTTCCTTCGATTTAGGTCTTACAAAACTAGGTACTTTTTTAAATTTGGGCCTATAAGCAATCTCCATTTCCACTCTCTACACTCACAAATTACAGGGTGGATTGTGAGACTCCAATGTGGCAAAATATTATCAAGCAGCCCAAATCTCACAGCTGTCTATGCTACACGCAACCTCTGATATTCCATTATGGGTACTTTTAGAACTTATGAACTGTAAATCAATTTTTATAAATGCCTGACTTTGGCACCCACATAAATTACATCAATCTGCACTGAGCCCTGGTTTACTACTCAGGCAACCTTATGTTGCCTTTCTTATCACCCTTGCAGATTGTGAACAGCATCAGGCATTTGCATGGTGGGCCTTTTATGGGTTTATGCGAGTATCTCACTTCCTAACCCCTTGGGCTTTTCCTTCATGGGCTACTTTACAGGAAACATATGAGGCTCCTTCTTCAGAATTGAAATGGGATTAACACTGCCACTGACCACTGATGTGGAGGGTGTTTAAAAAACCCTGCCACTGACCATCGGTGCAGGAAGGCCATTAAGAAAGGATGCTAGTATTGCCACTGACTGCCAATAAAGGGTGGTTTTAAATTGCAATACCACTGGTTACCATGTTGGGGTGAATATTACCGCGCTTACCATAAACGGGGGGAGGGGGGGGGAAGAGGGGAGTGGGTGGGGGGGGAGGGGAGTGGGTGGATACAGCTGCTGCACTGAATGGTGTATCAACCAAGGCAGATACAAATGGGGGGGGGTGTAGTGCTGCGCTGTAAGGAAGAAAGTGGGGATGGGATAAAATGAAGAGGAAGTGTGGCAAAAAACTAGATACGTGGAAAAAAGAAAAAAGGAATAACCTAACTATTATACATAGTAATGTCAGAAAATGACAGTGGTGTATATAAGAAATATATATTAAACGTGCTAAATGCAGCCTAAGCCGGCTGCCAAACCAATGAGAGTGCAAAATAACATATAAAGTGTAACTTCCTTATAACAATCTGGTGCACAAAGTGCCAGAAATCGCACACAACAGTGTTATTCAGGGTGAATGTCCATACAACAGGTAACAATAAGTCAATGCAATGTATAAATGCAATATGGATATAAAGTTCAAAAAGATTGCTGATGTAAAAGCCAAAATGCCGTGATGACCAGTTGCAGATGCTATTTCCAAAATAAGTAAAGATGTCCCCTTACCTTACTCCTGTAAGGTAACAGCAGAAAACAAAGCCCAGGAGCACTTTTCAGGTTGAGTCCACTTGTGGTGTCATCCAAATAGGTAAATGTGGTGAGAATGGATCCTTCCTGGTAATCACCTCCAAACGATAATAGTCGCTCACATCCAGGAAAACAAAAAAATGCCAATAGTGTAGTACCATTAAAACAGGGGGGTTTTATTAAAACAATAAATGGGTACTCACAAAGTTGAAATAAAAAACAGGCATAAAAACACAGGGCGTCCGCCAACGTCACCTCTGGTACCTCATATGCGCATTCGTCACTCCACGTGACTTCCTCACATGTTTTCCTGGATGTGAGCGACTATTATCGTTTGGAGGTGATTACCAGGAAGGATCCATTCTCACCACATTTACCTATTTGGATGACACCACAAGTGGACTCAACCTGAAAAGTGCTCCTGGGCTTTGTTTTCTGCTGTTACCTTACAGCAGTAAGGTAAGGGGACATCTTTACTTATTTTGGAAATAGCATCTGCAACTGGTCATCACGGCATTTTGGCTTTTACATCAGCAATCTTTTTGAACTTTATATCCATATTGCATTTATACATTGCATTGACTTATTGTTACCTGTTGTATGGACATTCACCCTGAATAACACTGTTGTGTGCGATTTCTGGCACTTTGTGCACCAGATTGTTATAAGGAAGTTACACTTTATATGTTATTTTGCACTGTCATTGGTTTGGCAGCCGGCTTAGGCTGCATTTAGCACGTTTAATATATATTTCTTATATACACCACTGTCATTTTCTGACATTACTATGTATAATAGTTAGGTTATTCCTTTTTTCTTTTTTCCACGTATCTAGTTTTTTGCCACACTTCCTCTTCATTTTATCCCATCCCCACTTTCTTCCTTACAGCGCAGCACTACACCCCCACCACTGGTTACCAGTATTAGGGGGTTATTACTGTGGGTCACTAACACCAATGCTGGGGTGAATTTTTGTAGTCACTGGCACCAGTGCTACAGGCAAGTATTGGAGCAGCTGACACATGCTGGTGAATTATATTGTGATCAATGACAACAATGCTGGGAGTTATTAGTGCCTCCACTGTCACCAATGCTGTGGATTTGAATAAGACCAACTCATGTAACATGCGGTTGCCATCATCCCATTACCAACTCTTTATAGGACTACATAATATGGGACTGTGTTTATAGCTCACGGAAGAGTTGCTGCTTTAAGGATTTGTATAGAATTTACATTTTTAGTGCAGTTTCTATTCTATTTTAAATGATTAATTTACAAAAAGAATTCACACCTGCCTAAAATTTTTGCACAGTACTGTATATCTATTCTGCTGTTTTTTAACACTTATACATGCTTTTGTATCATCATTAAAATGGCATAATTGCAATCTATTTTCCCCAAATCATTAATTAATAAAAAGAAGTGGACCCAGCATCATCCTGTACGAAGCCATTGCTATCCTGAATCTAACCAAAATCATTAGCTATATTTCATCACGATATTATCTGATATTGACCACTCTTTTGTGAAGCTGGATAAAAAAAAGAAATCAGCATTTAGCAGTTCATCTTTTGCTTTGTCTTCTACAATTATATTTCCCAATTTGTGTCTTTAAAGGCCCTGTATTGTTAGATTTCTTCCTCTTAAAGGAGTTTTTATACTTGTAGACTTTTGGGGGAACTTATTATCACTAGCAATAAACTTTTATGAATCAACATTTGCTAACTTGGTTTGATTATTATTTTTTTATTATTATATGAAATGTTTTTCCTGCATGCATTTCCTTTTCAGTCTTATAGGTTTTCTTGTGTTCCTGGATCTTTTATTCCCAGTAAAAGGTTATTTCAATTTTTAAAACATGGCTGGCGTGATAATTGATCACACGGGTAGCATGATGGCAACTGCAGATCAAGGAGTGGTTAAGTATTTCCTATATGGTTTCAGTGTCTATATTATTCAGTTGTTTTCCCTTGTTTTATCATTTGATACCCCCTTACCTACATCCCTATCGAATACCAACTCAAATGTTAACATAGTGTGTCCACTTTTGCCCAAATGTTCCCAGATCTGTATACAGTAAAACCTTGGTTTAAGAGCGTTTTGCAAGACAAGCAAAATGTTTTAATACATTTTGCCTTGATATATAAGAAGGCCAGTATGGTGGCCTGAGTTTATGGGAGGAGCCCGGAGGGTATTTAAAGAGGAGTTCCACCCAAATTTGGAACTTCCTCTTATCCCACTCCTTACCCCCATACATGCCACATTTGGCATGTAATTTTTTTGGGGGGGGAGTGGGGGCTTCAGTAGGAGTGGGACTTCCTGTCCCACTTCCTGCTTCCGCCGAGGGGCTGGTTAGGCGATTAAGCTTAATCGCCTACACCAGCCCCTCCCTGTAGGCGATCACATGGGACACTGACAGGTCCCATGCGATCGCCTCTCCAATCAGAGGCGAGCCGCGCCGCGCGCGCATGCGCAGTGCGGCTCGCGCATGCGCAGTGGGTGCCCGGCCGTGAAGCCGAAGGCTGTCACGGCTGGGTGCCCACAGTCAGGATGGAGACGCCGGCCGGGGAGGGGGGAGAGGAGCGGAGCCCCGGTCGGCGCGTCGCTGGAACGTAGGAGCAGGTAAGTGAGTGTTTATTAAAAGCCAGCAGCTACACTTTTTGTAGCTGCTGACTTTTAATAAACACATTTTTGGGCTGGAACACCCCTTTAAGCAGCCCACTCACACATGCTCTTTGTCGGTTCAGTGTGCAGTACTACACGTCACTGGGCCGACTCTTCCCAGCTCACCTCATGTCCGTGAGTCTGCGCATTCAATCGCATTCGACATCGCAATCGCTTTGTGGCTTCTCCCTTCATGGTCTTCGCCGGCGGTTCCTGCTTACTGTCGCAGGTAGGATTCAAACCTTTTCGTATCTTGTGCAATCTTGCAAATCCTGCATCTCTTTTGGAAAAAAAAATCTGCCTCTGAGTTATTGTTGCTCATGTTCCAACATCATTTGGCTCAGGCGTAGTACATTTGTAACTTCCTTCTGCCAAACATACGATTCATTTGTAAATCCATTTGGAGATTAGCATGTGTTTGTATGGGTTCTTTGGCAGATTGAAGTGGTAATTGGACTCACATGGTGCCTTGTCTGCACTTGATTAGCCTGGGGGGATGGGTGGTTGGTAGATGTTCGGTTTCAAAGCAAGGGGTAGCATACACTCTACAAACCAAATCGTATCAGATTCGTTCAATACTCCTTACTACCGATTCGTATCGAATTTGTTTCATGCATTTTTACAACCGTTTTGTATCAGATACATTGCATGCTTTCTACCGTTGTCATTCATTGTTCCCCCATGCCGTGTGTTTTTAGTTCCCGCAGCAGAACTTTCGAATTGTTTGTACACGGTTCTTCTCTCTCATTTATTTACCAAAGTTATTGCCTGTGCGTCATGCGTGGCGCCACACCACACTCTTCGTATGTGTTGCACATCCACTCCAGTCCAAAGCAAACCCAGTCGCACGTTCACTGTCCCAGGTAGGATTCGTTAGCTTGTTTGTCACGTCAAATTTGTGGCCACTCATGGTGTCACCCGTACCATATGTTTGGTTCCCGCAGTGGAGCTTACAAAGCATTGATACGCACTTCTCGTGTTCTATTTTCTACACCAAACCTCATTGTTTTGCCCCATGCACGGCATCACGCTACACCTTCCCGACATGTTTCACTCCAGCCACAGTCCGCCGCAAACTCACTTGCATGGCCCACTGTCGCAAGTAAGATTTGTTATTACATTCTTTATGTCCTATCAATTTGCTACCATTTGTTGTCTCCCATATCGTTCATTAGTGGCCCCTACGGAACCACGATTCAAACAGGCGTTGTCCTTCTACCTTATACTGCTTGCTTAAGGTACAAACAAACCAGGTGTTTCTATCCTTTCTCAGTAACCCAATTCTTATTGATTGAGACCTTGCAACCATGCAAATCATCTCAGCAGCCTGACACCCTTGTTAAGACCCTTGCAACACATGACCCTTACAAAACGCAAAATAAAAAAAAAAAAAATATATAAAAACGCAAAAAAAAAAAAAAAAAAAACCTTTGCCACCTCGCAATCTCAGCCCCTCGGCAACCTGACACCTGTTGAGACCATTTGCAACCACGCAAAATCGTCTCAGCAGCCTGACACCCTTGTTGAGACCCTTGGAAACGCAATATCGTCTCAGCAGCCCTCACACTCATTGAGATCCTTGCAACCATGCAAAATCAGCAGCCTGACACCCTTGTTAGACCCTTGCAACACATGACCTTTACAAGACGCAAAGTAAAAAAATAAATAAATATAAAAACGCAAAAAAAAAACCGCAAAAAAAAAAAAAAAAACCTTTGCCACCATGCAATCTCAGCCCCTCGGCAACCTGACACCTGTTGAGACCATTTGCAACCACGCAAAGTCGTCTCAGCAGCCTGACACCCTTGTTGAGACCCTTGCAAACGCAATATCGTCTCAGCAGCCCTCACACTCATTGAGATCCTTGCAACCACGCAAAATCAGCAGCCTGACACCCTTGTTAGACCCTTGCAACACATGACCTTTACAAGACGCAAAATAAAATAAAAAATAAATATAAAAACGCAAAAAAAAAAAAAAAAACGCAAAAAAAAAAACCTTTGCCACCACGCAATCTCAGCCCCTCGGCAACCTGACACCTGTTGAGACAGTTGCAACCACGCAAAATCGTCTCAGCAGCCTGACACCCTTGTTGAGACCCTTGCAAACGCAATATCGTCTCAGCAGCCCTCACACTCATTGACATCCTTGCAACCACTCGTATATCATCTCAGCAGCCTGACACCCTTAAGACCCTTGCAACACATGACCCTTACAAAAGGCAAAAAAAAAATTATATATATATATATATATATAAAAACGAAAAAAAAAAAGGAAAATTAAACATTAAAGTGCAAAAGAAAAAAAATAATTTTTGTCACCACACAATCTCGGCCCAGCAACCTGACACCTGTTTAGACCATTGCAACCAAGAAAATCGTCTCAGCAGCCTGACACCCTTGTTGAGACCCTTGCAAACGCAATACCGTTTTAGCAGACCCACACTCATCGAGACACTTGAAACCACACAAAATCATCTCAGCAGCCTGACACCCTTGTTAAGACCCTTGCAACACAAGGCCCTTACAAAAAACGCAAAGAAAAATATATATATAAAAAAAAAAAACTGCAAAAAAATAAAAAAATAAAAAGTTGCCACCACGCAATCTCGGCCCAGCAACCTGACACCTGTTGAGACCATTGCAACCACGCAAAACCGCCTCATTCATCAAGCCCTTGCAACCACGCAAAACCGCCTCAGCAGCTGACACCCTTGTTGAGATCCTTGCAAACGCAATACCATCTCAGCAGCCCCACATTCATCAAGGCCCTTGCAACCACGCAATACCGTCTCGGCAGCCTCACACCATTGTTGAGACCCTTGCAAACGCAATACCGTCTCAGCAGCCCCACATTCATCAAGGCCCTTGCAACCACGCAATACCGTCTCGGCAGCCTCACACCATTGTTGAGACCCTTGCAATTGCAATACCGTCTCAGCAGCCCCACACTCATCGAGAGCCTTGCAACCACGCAATACCATCTCGAGCAACCTCCCACTCATCAAAGACCTTTGTGACCACGCAGTCTCGCCCCAGCAACATTCATTCATTTACCACGGTTTCATTTACAGTCGTTTTTATAAAAAAAAAAAAAGGGGGGGGAATATTGTCTCAGCAACTTGACACTCATTTGAGACCCTTGCAAAATGTAATATCATCTCAGCTACCTCACACTCGTCTAGACCTTTGCAACCACACAATCTTGTCTCAGCAACCTAATGCCCGTTCAGACCTTTGCAGCCATACAAAGTCGTCTTAGCAAACTGACACTCATTTGACACCATTGCAAACGCAATATCGTCTCAGCAACCTGACACCCGTTCAGACCTTTGCAGCCATACATAGTTATCTCAGCAGCCCGACACTCACTTGAGACCATTGCAAACGCAACATCGTCTCAGCAACCCCTCACTTGTTGAGACCCGTGCAACCACACAAGGCCATCTCAAAACAAACCTCATAATCATCGAGTCCTTTGCAACCACGCAATATCGTCTCAGCAAACCAGACTGAGACCCTTGCAACCACACAATATTGTCTGCAGCAGTATAAAACACTTTGCAGCACGCACCTACGTGCAAACCCGAATACAAACTAAACTTGCAAACACACCTCAGTGACAATCAGCCAAACAAACACACAGTGGCACCCAGTTGGCCATTCATCTTTAATGGCACGCGGGCCACTCAACTTTTCCCTGTCTTTTTCCCTGCAATTAGTTCAGGTTTCCATCCAGCACCAGCGAGTGCACGTTGGTCTGCGAGTGCACGTTGGTCTGCGAGTGCACGTTGGTCAGCGAGTGCACGTTGGTCAGCGGGTGCACGTTGGTCAGCGGGTGCACGTTGGTCAGCGGGTGCACGTTGGTCAGCGGGTGCAGTGCACGTTGGTCAGCGAGTGCACGTTGGTCAGTGAGTGCACGTATATCATCTTGTTGAGCACCTGTGTATTGTCTTGATTTTCTCACACCAATGCAAGATCCAGTCCAAGTTCTTAAACTAGACCAAGCATCAGTAGCAGACTTAGCTATGTGGGACAACTTCCCCACCTGATAGAACAGCATTTCAATCTTCATCCCGGCAGTGTCAGCCGAGCCAACACAGGCTTTTGCGTGCATTTTTCGTCCGCCACTGGTTCTCCAAACCTTGGCCCCCAGAAATTCTCTTAAATTTCTGCTTCACCCAGTCTTCATCACGTCTCGTGCTGTACCCCATTGTGGCAGCTGCCCAGGTTTGGGGCCACACTTGAACTGGACAGACAGTGTTCTTCACCACAGACAATCAGGCCACAGCCGACTTCATCAATTAAGGTAGATCAAGCCTCTCCCCATCACATCCTTCCTGCGCAGGCTCGCGCAGCTGTCACTCCGTCACCAGTTTAATATCTTCTGTAGTCATATTCCAGGCAAATGCAAAATCGCAGCTGATGCTCTGTCCCATTCTAACCTTATTTGTTTTTCCAGCAAGAGCCTGGAGCTGACCCAATAATCATCCCTGTCCCACCCTGGTCATTGCTGACGATGGACTGAAGTAGCATCTCACCAACTCAACCCAGCTTATTAACCACTCCTTGGCACGCAACACACTGAAGGCCTATCACACTGCTTGGAACACTAACTGCTAATTTTTGGCCACTTGCCTCGGAGCAGCAATAGGCAACGTTAGACACGTCCTAGCCTTCATATCGTATTGCCACACGCAGCTGACCCTTTCTCACAATACTATCACGCCATATCTAGATGGCGTCCAGCATTTCCTGTCCCTGCAGGACCCCAGTAAACTGTCAGTATTCTCGAGCCCATGCAGTCAAGTCCCTCCTACAGAGCATACAGAAGCACCAACCTGTAGTCAGTAGCAAGCGCCTAACTTTCAAGAGTGCCCTCTTTAGGCACATGTCTGAAATCCTTACTCGTTCCCCATTTAGGGCCTTGCCCAGCATAGTCATCCTAGCAGCCATCTACCAGGCCTTCTACGGTTCCCTACGACCTAGTGAATTTACAATCCGTGGCTCCGGCAGTCAGACACTGCTCCGACGCCACCCGACTCGCTTTCGAACCCCTACACTCTCAGTCTGCAAACGCAACAAACCAGCCCCGGGGGTTGACATCAACCTGTTTCAGACTAACAATACCTGACGCCCAGTGACGGTGCTCGACCGACTACTGCTCCATCTACCCAGCCAATCTGATTGTAGCTCGTTGCTACCCTTTCTAAACCAGCTTCCAGAGTGGCAGCCAGTTTGTCAAGCATGTCAGAATCCTAAGCAACTTGGGCTTCAAATCCCAGTCTGTTCTCAGGACATTCTTACCGAATTAAAGCAGCCTCAACTGCCTCACAACAGGGAGTACCAGACCACGTAATCAAGACACCAGGCTGATGGGAAGTCTCCTTGTTTTGCCACATACATCCCAAATCCTCAGGAAGAAATGGCACAAGCCTTTACCAAGCTGGCTCAATAAATACAAGAAATCAATATAAGCTATTTCCCTATCTGAGTCTTTTGCCCCCTTTTCTTGGCATACTGACCAGACCACCAAGGCACACTTCAGGTCTATTTATGTTGTAAGTCTTGTCGCGTGTTTATGTGATCCACATCACTCTCGGTCAGAGGGCCACGACCATAAATAAGAAGGCCAGTATGGTGGCCTGAGTTTATGGGAGGAGCCCGGAGGGTATTTAAGCAGCCCACTCACACATGCTCTTTGTCGGTTCAGTGTGCAGTACTACACGTCACTGGGCCGACTCTTCCCAGCTCACCTCATGTCCGTGAGTCTGCGCATTCAATCGCATTCGACACCCTCCCGCCCTTCCCTTTTTCAGGGCACTTCTCAGCATATCCTTCTTCAATTAACTACCCATTACTTACTTTGGGTATGCCCCCTTTTCTTGGCATACTGACCAGACCACCAAGGCACACTTCAGGTCTATTTATGTTGTAAGTCTTGTCGCGTGTTTATGTGATCCACATCACTCTCGGTCAGAGGGCCACGACCATAAACAAGTAATGTCTTGATATAAGAGTAGCGTCATGTCACAACTGAGTATAAAAAAGAAGAGAGGAGCCTTTAAGTGTAGCAATATGGTTACATTTAATGAAGGTACAACATTTAGCAACTTATTGCTACACTTAGAGGTGCCTCCCTTCTCTTTTATACCCTGTAAAAAAATGCTTTGATATACAAGTGCTTTGGATTAAAAGCATGTTTCTGGAACAAATTATGCTCACAAACCAAGGTTTTACTGTATTAGATGTGGCATCTGATTAGACCATTAAAAGCATGTCAGTTATGTAAATATTATCTATTTAAAAATGCAGACATCTAAAACATGGTGGAATTAAGAAACATTTTACATTTTCAAAATTTTTAGACTGAGGTTAATAACATACACTAATGGTGATTGGCCGTGAAACCATGGTCAATTGCACTTATTCTGCCTGGAATGCTTAGTGGAACATTTGTAATAACATCACAGCACAATATGTTCGTTATATGTTCTATTTTTTTAGGCCTCATCTCTAGCAGCCTAGACTTATGATCACTGAGCCTTGAAATAGAATTGTTATGGGTTTAAACTTTATAATCTATCACTGTGAATTATTGTAGATACTTTAAGCTGCTTGGACATGGTACCAATTTTTCTACTGTCCCTAATCTCAGAAAGCTCTATTACTCAAAATATCAATTTCAGCTAGAAGGGTACTGCTTGGCCTCATCTCCTGCACTGACTGGCTAATCAGAAGGGCGTCACAGGTAGGAATGGCTGGGGCCAAATGCTGTCTATTGACTGATTTCATCCTAATGAAGTATCCACGACTCTCTGTTAAAGGCCCTTTAGACATTGTGATGGTCATGAGTCCTGCTTATTTTTTTGGGTTTTGAACAAACAAACATCTACTATGTAGGTACCTTTAGATATGGGACAGCTGGACAGTCTATATGTAAGCTAGCTGAAACAAACCTTTATTAAGTTAATCATACAATTACAAAAAAGGTTTATTTTAATAAATTGACATACACAAAAACATATAACCTGGCTCACAGTACATGGAAGAACAATATCAACATTCATGAAATGTGATCAAAAAAAGAAGATTTCTAAATGCTTACCCTGAGATTTTCCAATTTGCATACCCCTCTTTGTTTTATTATACAAGTCTGTACATTTTTATTGTTACTTGAAACTCCCCCACACCTGAAGGCTAGAACACACGTGCTCATCAACACAGTGGGTGTTTTTGGTATAACAGCTATCATTTTCCGTTATGCTACATTTATAAATTGATTCACAAAACAAAATAATGCCATCTATTTAATGTGATGCCCACTTCATGTTCCACGTGTTAAAGCTTTAATCCACGTCGAGGACATTACATTACTCGAAGATTCATTTGCACAAAATGTACCTTTTATTAAGACATCTCAAATACAGTTCAAAATCCTAATTAAATACTAACTCACATATTGACACTTTTTTCTATACTCTAAGAAGGAAAAGCTTTCCAGCTGTGTTAATGTCATGCTGTGCTAAGAAAAGCAAGATACTTTCAGTTACCTAAATGTTCTGAATAAAGTGATCTATATGCAGCTAAAGTTGTATGCTAGTTGTGAGAAAGCTAATATGTAACTCATGACTCACAGAAGTTTTTAACTGAAGTCAAGAAGCCTACAGTACCTATTAAAGGGAACAGTTCCTTAAGCCACTTGGACAGGGAACAATAATTGGGAAAACAAGTACACAATTTGATTGCCCTTCATGTTTTGCACCTCCATTGGTCACCACCCAATTCAAACAATGCCCAATGTTTTTAACCACCTCCAGTCTGGGCCAATTCTGACATTTCTCACACATATAAAAATCTGCTTTTTTTTTTTTATACAAAGCAGAGAGCCACAATGCACAAATGCTAATCCCATGTGTTATGTCTTGACCTGGCTGTGCAATGGCAATGGTACCAGGACTATAGCCTAATACACACAGGCCAAATGTTGGGTGACTTTGGCTGGTTCAATAATAACCAACTGACATTCGACCCATTTGTATGGCAGCTGGTCTGACAGAAGCCAGCCACTCGACTGGGTTCTGTCGGATGTGCATGCTGGAAAACAGCAGCCGACTAATTGCTCAGAGTGCTGACCAGAGTGTTCTTGCGGGGGGGGGGGGGGAATTCATCCCCCTGTCAGAAAACAATAGTTTAGTGGGGGAGATTGCTGTGCTGACATTGGAATGCTAGTACATCGGCTCCGATCTGAGCTGTATTTTTATTTTTATTTCATTCAACCCATTCAACCCACTAGTGCTTAAGTTGAAAAACTCTGAGGTCACAAGAAGACCACCCAACCAAGTACAACGAGAACTGACTGCGGTAATTAGAAAATATGCAAAAAAAATTATTGATTTAACAAAATTTAAACATTATTGATTGTAGCCAAGTTGTCACACTACACAAGTAAAATTCACACCACACATACACACAGGCCCAAGATCTCACATAGATCTGCAGATAATCAGGCTGCTATGGCACAGTGATTGATTCAGACTGTAATAGCTCAAGCAGGCAGAACCATCACCAAGAGCCCTAACCGGGTTTTAACTGAAGCACAGATGTGTGTGGTGTACACACCATCGGACCAAAATCCCCTCAGACGGATAACGCGGTGACGTGGCGGTGACGTTGACGCCGCCACGTCACCAATCCAGGAAGTAAAATACTTCCACGCATGCGTCGAATCCATTCGATGAATGCGGGAGATTTATGTCCGCTGGTTAGGCGTACTAACCAGCGGACATGTTTCCAGCGGACAAATTTCAAAGCATGCTTTGAAATTTGTCCGATGGAAAAACATGTCCGCTAGGCCGTACAAACAATTGGATATGTCCGCTGAAACGGTCCGTCGGACCAGTTTCAGCGGACATGTTCGATCATGTGTACGTGGCCTTAGAGACACTATGGCCAGTAATCAGCAGTTCAAATTGGCAACTGTATCGTTGGAAAAAGTTCCCCCAATACTGTGGAGGGAGGTAACTGATAAGATCGCTCCACCAATTAATTCACCCAACCACACTAAATGGGATGGTTAAAAGAATCTCCACTTCTGTATATGGAATTCAGGCAGCCATGGATGCCAATAATAGAATATGATAGGATGCAGTCACTTTTAAGCTGATTATTTTCCTCCTGCTTCAGTCAATTTTTAAATTGGCTTTGCTGAGCAATGTGATGCTGACAGGCGCACAAACTGCAGATATTGGCTGAAATTCTGTGTATGGCTAGCTTAACTATCTCTCTATTCTACATAGTGAGATATTTCAAGGACCAGGACAACATCTTTCTCCAAACTCATTCTAACAAGCAAACATGTTATACAGCAGGGGTAGTGAATTAAAATTCACGGGGGTCCGGCCGGAAAAAAATTCTTCCAGCGGAGGTCCGAATGTCATATTGGTGCTATGACATGATATCCTCCACTTCACAGCGCCCCCACCACACACATGCACACATCTTTAAGACCCACACACATCACACTTTGTGCTTCTTTTTTTTTCGACTTTATTGAAATGTCAAAATACATTTCATTCATTTTTATGCACCACAGATCAGTTGCGGTGCATAAAAACAGTCTGCATTTTGAACCACACTGCTCAGCACGCAGGGTGCAGTGTGAACAATTGTTTTCTATTGCCCTTGCAAAGACCTGAGTTTTGCCAGTGCAGAAATCACAGACCCACTTTTACATCGGTGTCCTCAGCCCACCCCTTACATCACATCCCCCCTGCCTCATCACAAACCCCCCCATTACAGACAGACCCCCATCACAGACTGACCCCCCAAATCACAAACCCCCATCACAGACTGATCACCCCCAATCACAGATGGACCCCCCAATCACAGACTGAACCCCCCCAACCACAGATCCCAATCACAGACTGAACCCCCCCCCCCAACCACAGATCCCAATCACAGACTGAACCCCCCCCCCACAATAACAGATCCCCCATCACAGACTGAAACCCCCCCACAAACCCAAATCACAGACCCCCTATCACAGACTGACCCACCAAATCACAGACCCCCATCACAGACTGATCCCCCCAATCACAGATGGACCCCCCAATCACAGACTGACCCCCCACAGATCCCCCATCACAGACTGAACCCCCACACTCACAAATCCCACATCACAGACTAACCCCCCCAAATCACAAACCCCCTATCACAGACTGACCCACCAAATCACAGACCCCCATCACAGACTGATCCCCCCCTCAATCACAGATGGACCCCCCAATCACAGACTGAACCCCCCCACAACCACAGACCCCCATCACAGACTAAACCCCCCCACACTCACAAATCCCACATCAGACTGCCCCCCCAAAATCACAGACCCCCTATCACAGACTGACCCACCTAACCACAGACCCCCATCACAAACTGATTCCCCCAATCACAGACTGAACCCCCCCACATCCACAGATCCCCCATCACAGGCTGAACCCCCCACAATCAATCACAGATCCCCCATCAGTCTGATACCCCAAATAACAGACCCCAGTCTGATACCCCAAATAACAGACCCCATCACATACTGATTCCCCCAATCACAGATGGACCCCCCATCACAGACTGATCCCCCCAATCACAGATGGACCCCCCACAATCACAGACTGACCCCCTAATTAACAGACCCCCATCACATACTGATCCCCCAAATCACATATGGACCCCCCATCACAGACTGATCCCCCCAATCACAGACCACCCCATCATAGACTGATCCCCCCAATCACATATGGACCCCCCAATCACAGACTGAACCCCCCCTACAACCACAGATTCCCCATCACAGACTGACCCCCTAAATAACAGACCTCCCATCACAGACTGATCCCCCGAATCACAGATGGATCCCCCAATCACAGATGGACCCCCCACAATCACAGACCCCCTATATAACAGACCCCCCATCACATACTGATCCCCCCTAATCACAGATGGACCCCCCACCACAGACTGATCCCCCCCAATCACAGATGGACCCCCCATTACAGACTGATCCCTACCAATCACAGATGGACCCCCGATCACAGACTGATCCCCCCAATCACAGATGGACCCCCCATCACAGACTGATCCCCCCCCAATCACAGATGGACCCCCATCACTGACTGATCCCCCCAATCACAGATGGACCCCCACAGAAAACCTACCTTATTCACACAGGACATGAAGTGTGGCCGCTCTGGACAATGGGCGGGACCTTTTCCATTAAAAGTGAGTGATTTATTGCTGGGACCGGCCCTCTGCCTAGCAACCAATCACCCACTTTTTAACTTAAAAAGTCTCGCCCATTGTGCAGCGCGATCGTGCTTCATGCTTGTGAATAAGGCAGACAGGCAGTGTGGGGAGGGGGAGTACAGAGAAGGCACAGACCTGCCGCGTCTGCCATGCTGTGTATATAGCAGCATCGGCACGCAGACGAGCAGGTGAGCAGGCGACAGACACACAGGCGAGGCTGCGGTCCGGTTAGAATTGCCACTGGGGCCGGAACCGGACCGCGGGCCACCATTTAGTGACACCCGTTATACAGTATATAAAGAATTCTGCATTAGCATATATGCTTCTAGAGTTGTCATTTAATTAATATTATAAACAGGAGAAAAATTGCGCAAATCTAACAAAATAAATGAACAGTAGTGAGCAGCGTCTCAAAAGTGTTATACAACACCAAGCAATATATAGAAAAAAATGAAGTCGCGCTACAAATGGCATACAGTATAACTAAAATAAATAAAATGGTGTCATTAGTGCCAAATAATATATCACATAAACAAACTTTTAAAGAACACGATCATAGTGAACAGTGAATATAATATCAAGTCCATATGGTGATTATACAGTCCATCAAGGGATATGTTTAAATAAACAGAAAAGTTCCCAGTGTAGATAAATCCACGGACAGGTGTGAGTAATGACAAACAAAGACCTCCACCGCACAGAAAACACTGACCCTTACCAGAGTCTCTGATCTCACAGAGATCAATAACAGCAAAGAGTGAAATCCATAGTCAGCAGGGAGCAAAAGAAACATCCATTTATTGTAGCCAGTAGATGTATTCAGCTCAAAAGCGATCATATATCAACCAGTGGTCCCATATAAAAAATCAAAAGAAATCCACATAGTGTAAAACCATACATTTATTGGGTAAGAACAGGGATGGACTGGCCATTGGGACTACAGGGAGTTTCCCGGTGGGCCGATGGCTCAGTGGGCCGGCTTCAGTGACAGCGAACCGCTGCCCCCCTCTTATACTCTGTCTCTCCCTTCCCACAGCACTCACCTGGGGGAAACAGAGAAGCAGGGGGAGGACCAGATAAGCAGGGATGATGAAAGAGGAGCATGGGGGAGGGGACAGACAGCTATCTCAACAGCTATGGCCTGGGAGTTTCTCCCTTCTGCCTAATCTTGTCCCATATGGGGGGGCACCAAACTGATTATTTGCCCCGGGTGAAATAATGTCTAGCTTCCCCACTGGTAATGTCTAGCTTCCCCACTAATAAAGTAGAATGGCTAGTGACAAGTGAAGGGGGAGAGGGGGCTTGGGTGGCCGGTGGGGGCGGGAGTTGTCTGGATGCCATGGGTGAGACCTGTCAAAGTGGGCCAGTCTGGATGAAGTCCAGGGCCAAATTTTGGTCCCAGTCCAGCCCTGGGTAAGAAAGAAGATTGTGCGCACTTACATCAATCCACAGTAAAAAACAGCAAAAAACAGCATAAAATTCAGTAAGCCGGCCGGCGTTTGGAGCGTGTTACCCGTCTTCCGGGTCCTCACACGTGATGCGGTGACGTCGGTGCGTCGCCTCCCGACGTTTCGTCACAAAAGGGACTTGATCACGGGATGAGGCGGCGCTCCGAGTCACCGCATATAACTTAGCAAAGCGGGCGGAGCTATCCCCAAGATGGATCCCGGGTGATCATACTTCCGCCATCTTTACTATTGGAAACACAGTGAGCATACCAATAGGTCTAATACAGCAACTGAGGGCAAACCGAAACGGCAGCCCCATTGCAAAACAACACACCATATTGTCGTATATTGCGGCAAACGGTGTGTTTTACAAGGTAAATTCCTAAATAGTGTTATTATGTTATAGGCATGTAGTGAGGCCGGAGGCAACCAAAGCCACACACATACAATCAACAAGCAATGTTCGCACATTGTAATGTAATACATTCCAACTTCCATAATGAAACATATATATATAAAAAAATTTTTTAGAACGACATATAAAACAATATTGAACTGTAATACTCTCAAAAAATTAAAGATATGTATGTAGCAGGAATTGGATGGCCGTACAATTGCTCTGCTGGTTGATGATCAGATGGTCAACAAAAAAATATATCTTTTCCACTACACTTAAAAATGTTCAATGTCAGGCACCCCCAAAAATTGTAGATGGGGGAGGGGGGGAGGGAAAAAAAAGGGGAAGAAAGCACAGGAGGCATAGTCAGAAAAAAACACTGACATATAGGGGCATCCAATCATAAATTAATCATTGTATGCCGTCCAAAAACCACCCAGATTGACATAGGGAAATTAGAAGAAGCTTTTGATTGAAATCCATCTAAACAAATTGTACTGAAAACCCCTTTAGGTTCAATTTGTGGCCAGGAGGCCCCTATTTTTCACACATAAAGATACGTGGAGACCCCATCAGTTAAGTGTCCAAATGGGTAGATGTCTATATAGTAACCTTTGTCAGGTGGAATTAAGAGTTATCAATAAAACAGTTAATATCCACTTCGGTGTTAAGGCCGTGAGGGGTGTAACACTTTGTTTTATGTATCCACGCCATTTCGGAGCGAGAAAGGCTTCTCACTAAGTCGCTACCACGCCAGTGAGGGTTAAATTTATCTATACCCAGAAACACCGTGTTATTGGGATTTTTATCATGCACCAACAAAAAGTGTTTCGACACAGAATGTTCGGTAAACCCATTCCGAATATTTGTGATATGCTCATTAAGGCGTATATGTAGAGGGCGTTTGGTTCTGCCTATATATTGCAATCCACATGGGCACATGAGCAAATATATAACCCCTATAGTTGTACACGTAATGAAGGGCTTAATCGTAAAGTTTTTCTGGGTACTAGTAGAACGAAATGTAGTACTACGTTTAGATCTAATGCCATTCAAAGCACAGCTCTGACATCTCCCACACTTGTAGAAGCCAGAAAGAATTCATGAGACTCAAGAACCTGACAGTCTCTGAGTTACACACCCAATGGGACATTGTATTTTTGGATACATATATCAAACACCAGATGGTACCAAGAAGCCTTAGATGGGAGATTTGCCCACAAAAGGGCGACACTGATTTAGAAGGGTGGTATAAATACTTCAATGAGTCAGGGCTCAACCTTTTGAAGTTTTTAGGTGAACGGAAGACCACCAAACTAAAAAAATTAGATGATGAGATCATACAGATCAAGGATAAACTTATCCCTCTTATGACCAGTGCAGAATACACTGAAAGGTCTAAGAATCTGCTGAAGATTCTAGAGAAAGAGGAAAGGGAACAAAAAATAAAGAAAAAGAAAAAGTTCAATCGAGATATGGGAGACTACCAAAACAATATTGTTTTTGACTGGCAAAAAAAACTACTGGCGGAGGCCCATGCAACCAGTAATGCCAATAATCCAGTTATGGAGGCTACTCCTTTATTAACTACCACCCTTTCCACTAACAACAGTGTTCCGCCTCCACCACTCCCTGGGGGGCGGGGCCATCTACCCAAAGGAAATACACCAAAAGGACAATCTAAAAACAGTCACAGGAAACCTTTGGTGACATATCCATCTAACAGAGGACGAGGGGGTACTGGTTCACGAGGCCAGTTCGCCCCTCCCCCTACTGTTTTTCCCCCGAATTGGAATCATTACCAACCACTGGGCCCCCCTAGGACACGAGGGAGAGGTTCTTCAAAGGGTCCCCCTCCCTATTTCAATCAGACATATAATTCAGGACAGTATAATCAATATAGTGACCCACAAAGTTTCCAGTCTATGAGAGCACCTAGTTATGGCCCTCCACCTGCTTTAGCAGGTCCAGAGGTGGTACATTATTCTGGCAACTTTGAACCTGAATATAATATTCCAACACACAACAACTTTTTACCTTTGGGTGACTGTTCTAATCAAGAGGGAGAATTTTATGGCCCACCCCCTGGGCCTAACTTCCAAACTGGGGAGATTACCGAACCATATGAGTTTGGGTATGGAGGGGATAATGCCCCTATGCAACCCATTAACCTTGGCCAGCCACAGTGGGGTTTTCCCCGGGCAGGCCAAGGCGTCAAGAGAATCGCAGAACTAAAAGAGGGACTAGAGGGGGAGGGCTAGGAAGCCCAAAAAGATCGAGAACTTAATTGGAGCTGGTATTTTTAATTTGAGTTCACATGTTTTGAATAAAGCAGAACTTTTAGTTTTGGATAAAGGACTTAAATATGTCCCTTCCAAGAAACTTGATAAATTTAGGACCTACATGGATATTCATTAGATCTAAACGTAGTACTACATTTCGTTCTACTAGTACCCAGAAAAACTTTACGATTAAGCCCTTCATTACGTGTACAACTATAGGGGTTATATATTTGCTCATGTGCCCATGTGGATTGCAATATATAGGCAGAACCAAACATATACGCCTTAATGAGCATATCACAAATATTCGGAATGGGTTTACCGAACATTCTGTGTCGAAACACTTTTTGTTGGTGCATGATAAAAATCCCAATAACACGGTGTTTCTGGGTATAGATAAATTTAACCCTCACTGGCGTGGTAGCGACTTAGTGAGAAGCATTTCTCACTCCGAAATGGCGTGGATACATAAAACAAAGTGTTACACCCCTCACGGCCTTAACATCGAAGTGGATATTAACTGTTTTATTGATAACTCTTAATTCCACCTGACAAAGGTTACTATATAGACATCTACCCATTTGGACACTTAACTGATGGGGTCTCCACGTATCTTTATGTGTGAAAAATAGGGGCCTCCTGGCCACAAATTGAACCTAAAGGGGTTTTCAGTAAAATTTGTTTAGATGGATTTCAATCAAAAGCTTCTTCTAATTTCCCTATGTCAATCTGGGTGGTTTTTGGACGGCCATACAATGATTACCATTATGATTGGATGCCCCTATATGTCAGTGTTTTTTCTGACTATGCCTCCTGTGCCTTCTTCCCCCCTTTTTTTCCCCTCCCCCCTCCCCCATCTACAATTTTTGGGGGGTGCCTGACATTGAACACGCTGGTGTCAGTGTAGCCCAATTCTTTTTCCTCCTCTAATTATAAGGAGAAAGTGATAATCGCGCTTAATATGAACATATAGATATACATAGGTGTTGATATTTTTATTATCACCTTTTTATTTTTATCATATTTTTAAGTGGAAAAGATATATTTTTTTGTTGACCATCTGATCAACCAGCAGAGCAATTGTACGGCCATCCAATTCCTGCTACATACATATCTTTAATTTTTTGAGAGTATTACAGTTCAATATTGTTTTATATGTCGTTCTAAAAATTTTTTTTATATATATATGTTTCATTATGGAAGTTGGAATGTATTACATTACAATGTGCGAACATTGCTTGTTGATTGTATGTGTGTGGCTTTGGTTGCCTCCGGCCTCACTACATGCCTATAACATAATAACACTATTTAGGAATTTACCTTGTAAAACACACCGTTTGCCGCAATATACGACAATATGGTGTGTTGTTTTGCAATGGGGCTGCCGTTTCGGTTTGCCCTCAGTTGCTGTATTAGACCTATTGGTATGCTCACTGTGTTTCCAATAGTAAAGATGGCGGAAGAATGATCACCCGGGATCCATCTTGGGGATAGTTCCGCCCGCTTTGCTTATTTATATGCGGTGACTCGGAGCGCCGCCTCATCCCGTGATCAAGTCCCTTTTGTGACGAAACGTCGGGAGGCGACGCGCTGACGTCACCGCATCACGTGTGAGGACCCGGAAGACGGGTAACACGCTCCAAACGCCGGCCGGCTTACTGAATTTTATGCTGTTTTTTGCTGTTTTTTACTGTGGATTGATGTAAGTGCGCACAATCTTCTTTCTTACCCAATAAATGTATGGTTTTACACTATGTGGATTTCTTTTGATTTCTATATGGGACCACTGGTTGATATATGATCGCTTTTGAGCTGAATACATCTACTGGCTACAATAAATGGATGTTCCTTTTGCTCCCTGCTGACTATGGATTTCACTCTTTGCTGTTATTGATCTCTGTGAGATCAGAGACTCTGGTAAGGGTCAGTGTTTTCTGTGCGGTGGAGGTCTTTGTTTGTCATTAATTAATATTATAAGACTTTTTTTTTGTTAACAGTAACCCAGTTTCACATGCTAAGCATGGTCTGTTACACCTCCACAAATTTCCCATGCAGAACTATAATGATTTCAAGGGCATCCTGGGGGGAAATTTTGAGTAGGCCTTGAATTAGTACCAGGAAACAGACACAAGACCATTGAGTGGTAAAGGAACTCAATGTATTTGTACAGGTTAGAATACATGGTGGTTTGAGCATAAATGAGCATACAGAAGATAGATTAAAACACAGTCTGATAGACAGTATAATCACTATGCCAAAGTACCTTAGAATAGGGTTCTGTACCAATAGACTGTAATAACCTCAGTCAGCAAAGACAGCTATAAGCAGTGCATACAGTATAAACTTTAATAACTGAAGTGTGGATAAGAACATTGTAACTGGTTTCAAGTGCACTCTAGGGAGAGAGAATGGCTTGGGTCTGGTGCAATGTCTCCTGCGAGATACCTCTTAAACTAAGCAATGGACACTGTGAAGAGGCAGTCCCTCTGGTTAGATGTCCACTTACTTCTGGGTGCCTTTAGCAACTGTACAGACCGTATCTTGGCAGCAGCTTAGTCCCTCAGAACACAGGTCATGCTCAAAACTCCCTGGATGTAGGCACAGAGTGCTGTAATGGATCCTTACGCTCTCTTGCTCCAGATGTCTGGTGAATTGCCTGGAAAAAGTCCTCAGTTCTCCTCTTTTTCCTGCAGGGCTTGGTAGGGGCTGTGGTTTAAGCCCCATTACTTCCATTTGGGTAGTGCTCCTATGGGCACTACATGTCCCCAAATTCTCCTCCAGCCACTGCTGAATGATCCACTGCTGCTGCTTGCCAGGAGGAGGGGGGCAGGAGTAAGCAGGCAATCACAGAGAGCCATTCTGTCCTTTCTACATCCGCATGGGGGGGGGGGGTGGGAGTCTGCAGCTGCACAGAGCACAGAAGTCCTGGTGGCAGTAGTGGTGGGTAAAGAAGGGTATGGGGGGAGACAAATCATGCTCCTCACTAGGGATGAGCTTCGTATTCGAGTCAAACTCATGTTCGACTCAAACATCGTATATTCGATCGTTCGTTGAAATACGAACAAAACGGGTCGTTCACGCCAAATTCGAGTTACGTTTCACAGACCATAATTCACTGCGGCATTGCTGGCTGATGATTGGCCAAGCATGCACTATGACCCACCCGCTTGGCCAATCACAGCGCGCAAAAAACGAAGAGCCATAATTGGCCAAAGCCAGGGTGGCTTTGGCCAATTGTGGCTCAGGGGGTTTAGTATACGTCCCACACTATAAAAGGCCACCTGCAGGCCGGCCTTATGTAGTGTGTTGCGGCAGTGGTTAGAGAGAACAGGGAGAGACAGAGAGAGTGTCATTTTTTGCAGGTAGATAGAGCAGGCAGGCTAGTCAGTTAATGTTACAGTGTGTAGAGGATATATATACATCCCAGGTGTTGTACATATATTTATACACTGTATAGTTTAGCTAGATCAGTTTTTCCTAATTTACTGGCAGGCAGGTGATTGTGCTATTTAAAGACGTTTTCACAGGAATACTATAGACACCCAGCAGGTACAATATTTAAAGGAATTTTTCATTTAATTTTTATTTTTATTTAAGCATCATTAAAATCACTGCTCCTGATTCAGGAGCAGTGATTTTAATGATGCATGAATTAAAAAAAAGGAAAACTTACTTCAAATATTGAACCTGCTGGGTGTCTATAGTATGCCTGTGAAAACGTCTTTGAGAACCCGGGTCTTGGTCGAGGGAACATGTATCAATGGAAAAAAAGTTTTAAAAACGGTCATTCCTGAAAAAAACAACCATTTTTAAAACTTTTTTTCCATTGATACATGTTCCCTGGGGCAAGACCCGGGTTCTCAAAGACGTTCTATGACAATAACTTGCATATTAGGTTTTAAAATGAGCACTTTTGAATTCGAACGTTCGAGTCCCATAGATATCAATGGGGTTCTAAATGTTCGAGCGAACGTTCGGTCCGTTTGAAGGTTCTGGTGCGAACCGAACGCGGGGGTGTTCAGCTCATCTCTACTCCTCACACAGTGTCCGCCCTGCAGCACCCAGCTACACTTGACTATATATTCCGTTCAACCTTATTTCCAAGAAAGCCCACAGCAGTTTTTCAGTTGTCTGTATGTGCTACACATCAACATAAATGGTATATTTTACGCAAACAATAACGCAACAAAAATAGGACCCTGTACAATTTGGGGCCTGTTTTCGGAGTGCTTTTATTTTTATTAAGTTCATTTATCATCAATAACTGCACCGTGAGTATATCTCTGCTGCTGGCACATGTAAATCAGGATAAAATCATGCGTTATTGCATGTGCTTATTGTTTGTCATTTGCTAATCTGCTGAAAGATCAGGCAGTAAATAATAGCCTTGAATGTGTATTTCACTCCTGTACTTTCTTGTTTTTCAGCATGTGTGTTGTTCACCTCTCTCCTCTCTAGTTAACATGCATTTTCTCTCCCCCGCACATCCTACACATTACTTTTCTTATAGCCTTCTGTCATTGTGTGTGAAGAGCTGGTGGATGAACTCCCCATGTTCCACATATGCAAGCTGTACTCTGACTGTGCTCCATTATATACTCCAAAAAACCTGTATAATACTTTTTACCCTTGCAAGTATTGATTATTTACTGTTAAAATGAATGAAATTCAGATGCTGTTTCCAGTTTTAAAAGTAGTGTGTTATTTTCACAGTGCCTGGTTACTTGGGCCGGATTCAGCTAGTATTTACCTTGGCGTATCAAGATATACGCCGCGTAAATACTAAGAATACCCGGCTTATCTTTTTTTGCTATTCAGAAAAGAAGATACACCAGAATTCTGCTAATATACGATTGGCGTAATTCTGTTACACCGTTGTATATTAGTTGCAGTTTTACGCTGGCCGCTAGGTGGCGCTTCCGTAGTTTTACGCGTTGAATATGTAAATTAGGGATTTACGACGATTCCCGAACGTACTTGGGGCCGGCCGTTGTAGTTTTCGTTGTTTGCGTAAGTGTTATTGCGGCGTAAGGTTAGCCCTGCTATAGGAGGTGTAGCCAATGTTAAGTATGGATGTCGGGAAAGCGTCAAATTGTACGTCGGTTACGTCGTTTGCGTAAATCATTCGGGAATGGGGCTCGACGTAAGTTACGTTCATGTCGTTTACATTGACAAATAGCAACGTGATTTTGCGCATGCGCACTGCGCCGTCCAAAAAAAACATCAATTACGTGGGGTCATGATTCATTTACATGAATCACGCCCCCACATCACAAATTTGAATTGCGCGGTCTTACGCCGGGCACTTTACGCTACGCCGCCGCATATTATGGAGCAAGTGCTTTCTGAATAAGGCACTTGTCCATAATATTTGCGGCGGCGTAGCGTAAACAGCATTTATAAATAAAGGGGGAAAAGGTATTTATAATGTATTTTTATATCTATACAATATATTGCGTCTCATTTCTATTCTAAACTGATTGGGTTGTTTTGCAAGATGATCTTTTACAATCACTTTAAACTTAGACTGAAATGTGTACTGGGTTAATAAGGCTCTGGTCCTTTCAATGGACTGATAAAAATGTTTTGGAAAGCAGCAAAATATCTGTTATATCTCTTATTTTAACCACTTCAGCCCCGGATGGTTTTACCACCTTCCTGACCAAAGCACTTTTTTCAATTTGGCAATGCGTTGCTTTAACCACTTAAGGACCCCTTCACGCTGATATACGTCGGCAGAATGGCACGGCTGGGCACATCCATGTACCTGTACATGGCCCTTTAAGCCCAGCCGTGGGGTCGCCGACGGCGCGTGCACGTGACCTGGTCCGAAGCTCCGTGACTGCGGCCGCGGAACCAGTGGACCAGCGGACCTGATCGCCGCTGGAGTCCCGCAATCGGTCCCCGGAGCTGAAGAACGGGGAGAGCTGTGTGTAAACACAGCTTCCCCGTTCTTCACTGTGGCGCCCGCATTGATTGTGTGTTCCCTTAAATAGGTAATCACAATCAATGACGTCACACCTACAGCCACACCCCCCTACAGTTAGAAAAACATATGAGGTCACACCTAACCCCTTTAGCGCCCCCTTGTGGTTAACTCCCAAACTGCAATTGTAATTTTCACAGTAAACAATGCATTTTTAATGCATTTTTTGCTGTGAAAATGACATTGGTCTCAAAAATGTGTCAAAATTGTCTGAAGTGTCCATCATAATGTCGCAGTCACAAAAAAAAAAATCGCTGATCGCCGCCTTTAGTAGTAAAACATTTTTTTTTATAAAAATGAAATACAACTATCCCCTATTTTGTAAACGCTATACATTTTGCGCAAACCAATCGATTAACGCTTATTGTGATTTTTTTTTACCAAAAATAGGTAGAAGAATACGTATCGGCCTAAACTGAGGAAAACATTTTTTTTATATATATTTTTGGGGGATATTTATTATAGCAAAAAAATAAAAACCGCAAAGGTGATCAAATACCAAAATTGTCAGTTAAAGCGACGCAGTGCCGAATCGCAAAAACTGGCCAGGTCCTTTAGCTGCCTAAAGGTCCGGGTCGTAAGTGGTTAACTGGTAACTGCGCGGTCATGCAATACTGTACCCAAATAAAATTTGCTTCCTTTTTTACATTTTTTGCAATATAAACGAAAAAAGACCGAAAAATATATTTTCTACTTTTTGTTATAAAAAAATACAATACACTTAATTTTAGTCATACATTTAGGCCAAAAAGAATTCAGCCACATGTCTTGGTTAAAAAAATTCAATAAGCATATATTTATTGGTTTGAGCAAAAGTTATAGGGCCAGATTCAGAGAGCCATTACGCCTGTCTAACTGGTGTTAGACTGGAGTAATTTCAAATTACGCGCGTTTTTTAGCTAGTCGAAAACCTCAAACCATGAATAGACGGCTGGGGGCTTCAATTCGACTGGATTACGTGTTCGTACGCCTTTGGATCTACGCTGCAATAAAATTGCGGCCACTGGGTGGACTTCCCGTTGTTTTCCGCGTCGGGGTATGCAAATGAGCTTTTGCCGGCGATCCCAGAAATTACGATCTTCAATCGCAATCTCTTACGGCACCTTTAGTCATCTTTTATTTGCGTAACACTATACCAGCTTTTTGCTGCTCTGATATTAGACAGCCCATGTTAAGTATGGCCGTCGTTCCCGCGTCGAATTTTTACGTTTTCCGACGTCCTTTATTATTTTTTACGTAAGTCGTCCGGGATTAGGAATGTTCGTAAACGACGCTACTCAAACAACGAATGACGTAACGACATGATTTTGCGCAATGCACGGCGGGAAATTTCTGAAAGGAGCATGCGCAGTTCGATCGCCGCGGGGACGCGCTTAATTTAAATGCTTCACGCCCCCTAATCGCGTATTTCGATTACGCGGCGAGAAATAGACTACGCCACCGTAGCGTACGGGCAAAAATCTACCAGGATTCGGTGTAGAGCCTGGTAAAATACGGCAGCGTAGAGTATTTCGATTACGCAGCGCAATATTAAGTGTATGTGAACCTGGCCCATAGCGTCTACAAACTCTATAATTTACGTGGCTTTTAGTTTATAACTGCCTAATCATAATCTAATTTCTTGAGGTGCTAAAATGACAGGGCAGTACAAAACTCCCCCATATGACTCCATTTTGGAAAGTAGACACCCCAAAGAATTTGCTGAGAGGCTTGTTGTGCACATTGAATATTTTCTTTTTTTGTCATGAGTGATTGAAAAAAAAAAAACACAAAGTTTAAATTAAATTATATGATGCTCAAACATGCCATGGGCATATGTGCAATGGACACTCCAAAATACATTCTGCTGCTTCTCCTGAGTACGGGGAATTTTGGCAGCCTAGCCGCGTACGGGGGCCCAAAAACCAAGCCCCGCCTTCAGGCTTTCTAAGGGAGTAAAATTTGATTTCACTCCTCACTACCGATCACAGTTTCCAATGCAATGAAATGCCAAGATGGCACAAACCCCCCCAAATGATCACATTTTGGAAAGTATACACCCCAAGCTATTTGAAATGTGTATCCCCGGCGCCAAAAAATAATATACTGTATATACTTGAGTATAAGCCAAGTTTTTCAGCACATTTTTTTGTGCTGAAAATGCCCCCCTCGGCTTATACTCGTGTCACCTTTTTGGGCCTGATCTCTCAAACTTTGGGGGAACCGGTACCGGCCAGCTTGGCCAACTTGGCACACATGTAGTCCCACTCTTCCTTCAAAAGTGTGCAAAGTTTGTTGTCCGGGGGACCTATGTCCGGGGAGCACCGATTTTTCAAAGCCGGGCACCCCTTCCATAGACTCCCATGATAAACGGTCATTATTCCGGTGAATCTGGGGACCCACTATCGGACGGTCGTAGGTCCCCTGGACCCGGAAATTGGTCCCACTCTTCCTCCACAAGTGTGCAAAGTTTGTTGTCTGGGGGACCTATGGCTGGGGAGCACCGATTTTTCAAACCCGGGAGCCCCTTCTGTTGACTCCCATTTTAAATGTCAGTCTAGTCATGGACACAGTGAGTCATGGGCATAGTGAGGCATGGGCACAGTGAGGCATGGACACAGTGAGGCATGGACACAGTGAGGCATGGGCACACTGAGGCATGGACACAGTGAGGCATGGACACAGTGAGGCATGGACACAGTGAGGCATGGACACAGTGAGTGAGTGTAAACACACCTTCCCCGCAGGGCCAGATTAAGAACATCATGGGTCTTTTGGTGGGCCTTTTATAAATAATAAATGAATAAAAATACAAACAATTTTTTGTTATAACAAATTCAATTAACCACTTGCATACTGGGCACTTACACCCCCCTCCTGCCCAGGTGAAATTTCAGCTTCCGGCACTGCGTCGCTTTAACTGACAATTTCGCGGTCGTGCGACGTGGCTCCCAAACAAAATTTACGTCCTTTTTTCCCCACAAGTAGAGCTTTCTTTTGGTGGTATTTGATCGCCTGTGCGATTTTTATTTTTTGCGCTATAAACAAAAAAGAGCGACAATTTTGAAGAAAAATACAATATTTTTTACTTGTTGCTATAATAAATATCCCAATTAAAAAAAAAAAAACACATTTTTTTTTCTCAGTTTAGGGCGATACGTATTCTTCTACATATTTTTGGTAAAAAAAAAAAAAAAAAAAAAACGCAATAAGCGACTGGTTTGCGCAAAAGTTATAGCGCTTACAAAATAGGGGAGAGAATTATTATTTTTTATTATTTTTTTTTTACTAGAAATGGCGGCGATCTGCGATTTTTATTGGTACTGCGACGTTATGGCGGACACATCGGACACTTTTGACACATTTTTGGCGCCATTCACATTTATACTGCGATCAGTGCTATAAATATGCACTAATTACAGTATAAATGTGACTGGCATTGAAGGGGTTAACACTAGGGGGTGAGGAAGGGGTTAAATGTGTATGCTAGGTGTGTTCTAACTGTAGGGGGAGGGGGGGGTGACTGGGGGGGTGACCGATCTGTGTCCCTATGTAGGAAGGAACACAGATCGGGCTCCTCCCCTCCAGAGACAGGACATTGTCTCTGTGTGAGCCGGCAATGAGAGATGATCTATGAGAGATCATCTCTCATTCGCCCACAGATCGCATTGCAAACGGCCGCTCTGATTGGCCGTTTGCCGCAATCTGTGATTGGCCGTGTCCAAGGGACACGGACAACACAGGGCTTCCCCGCAGCGCGCACTACAGCGCGCGCTGGGAACGCCAGAAAGACATGCCGTCAAATGACGGCATGTTGGATATTGAGGCCCGCGCTGTTGCCGTCATCCAACGGTAGCGCGGGCCTCAAGTGGTTAAAGAGAGAAGCAAGAGAGGGAGGATGAGAAAGATAAGAGAGGGGTGAGGGGTAAGAGAGGGAGGATGAGAGAGAAAGGGGGGGTGAGAGAGAGGATGTGCATGAGCCTGCATGGGAATGACATCAAAGCAGCCCAGCCAAGGCTAGTGACCGAATGCACAGACCCCTGAAGGATGAGCAGGTGAAGTTGAAAGGGCCCAGGACCCGTCGGATTGATCACAGCGCAGCACTGGAGGGTTCAGTCTGACAATTTAAGTGTACCCCAATGTGCTAGTATGCTGTGCATACTTGTACATTGTGGCATAACCTACCTCAGGGCCTCTAAAAAGTAGTAATGTTAGCAATGTTTACTGGAGTCCCCTATTGACCTGTGGCCCTTGGGTCACGTGCCTAAGTGCATAGTTACAAACATTTAAAAAATATTTTTATGGGACACTTTTTTTACAAGTGCTGTATTTAGAGTAGCTGAGATCTCCTATGTCCCTCTATACATGACAGTGCTCATGAAATGAGCAATAATAATGGGCAGAACAAATATGAGGACTGAGACGATTTCCTTTAGTTGAACTAACAAAAGTGTGCCCATTCTAGAGCTGGTAAGAGGCGTAGGAGAGGAGTATGGACGGTATAAAACTGGGAAATATGTGTAGGTGATGGAGAGGAATGTGGAAGGTCTAACAGTGGCAGTATGTATAGGAGAGGAGCGTGGAGAGTATGACAGTGGGCAGTATGTACAGGAGAGGAGTGTGGAGAATATTACAGTGGGCAGTATGTACAGGAGAGGAGTGTGGCGGGTATGACAGAGAGTGGTAAGTACCGGAGAGGAGTGTGGAGAGTATGACAGTGAGTTGTATGTACAGGAGAGGAGTGTGGGGGACAGAGGGTGGTATGTACCAGAAATGAGTGTGATGGGTATGAAAGTGGGCAGTATGTACAGGAGAGGAGTGTGGAGGACAGAGGGTGGTATGTACCAGAAATGAGTGTGATGGGTATGAAAGTGGGCAGTATGTACAGGAGAGGAGTGTGGAGGGTATGATAGTGGGCACTATGTAAAATAGTTTATTAATGTGGGTAGTATGTACAGGAGAGGAGTGTGGAGGGTATGACAGTGATCAGTATGTACAGGAGAGAAGTGTAGACAGTATGATACTGAGCAGTATGTACACTAAATGAGTGTGGAGGGTAACACAGTGAGCAGTATGTACAGGAGAGGAGTGTGGAGGGTATGCCAATAGGCAGTATGTACAGGAGTGGAATGTGGAGGGTATGAGAGCGAGCAGTATGTACAGGAGAGGAGTGTAGACAGTATGATACTGAGCAGTATGTACACTAAATGAGTGTGGAGGGTAAGACGGTGAGCAGTATGTACAGGAGAAGAGTGTGGAGGGTATGACAGTGGGCAGTATGTACAGGAGAGGAGTGTGGAGGGTATGACAATAGGCAGTATGTACAGGAGTGGAATGTGGAGGGTATGAGAGTGAGCAGTATGTACAGGAGAGGAGTGTGAAGGGTATAACAATAGGCAGTATGTAAAGGAGTGGAATGTGGAGGGCATGAGAGCAAGCAGTATGTACAGAAGAGGAGTGTGGATGGTATGATACTGAACAGTATGTACATGAGATGAGTGTGGAGGGTAAGACAGTAAGCAGTATGTACAGAAGAAGAGTGGGGAGGATATGACAGTGTGCAGTATGTACAGGAGAGACGTGTGGAGGGTATGACAGTGGGCCCTATGTATAGAAGAGAAGTGTAGAAGGTATGACAGTGGGCACTATGTATAGGAGAGAAGTTTGGAGGGTATGACAGTGAACAATATGTACAGGAGAGACGTGTGGAGGGTATGACAGTGGGTCCTATGTATAGAACAGAAGTGTAGAAGGTATGACAGTGTCACTATGAATAGGAGAGATGTTTGGGGGGTATGACAGTGAACAGTATGTACAGGAGAGGAGTGTGGAGGGTATGACGGTGGGCACTATGTATAGGAGAAGAGTGTGGAGGGTATTACAGTGAGCAATATGTACAGGAGAGGAGTGTGGAGGGTATGACAGTGAGCAGTATGTACAGGAGAGGAGTGTGGAGGGTATGACAGTGAGCAGTATGTACAGGAGAGGAGTGTGGAGGGTATGACAGTGAGCAGTATGTACAGGAGAGAAGTGTGGAGAGTATTGTAACAGTAAGAGCTACTGTCACGTTGAAGTGGACACAGAGTCTGCATTCAGCCAATATGCAGAGCTGCAGAGCATAAATTTAAAAACAGAGAAAACTGCGCTGGCATTTTTCTCATATTTTTCCTATTACTTCATGGGGCTCTATGGCTTGGAGATCCTTCAGAGATCTGGGTGGGACTGGGTCTCCAACCTGTGTCCAGGTTTTTAAGATAGCCTGCAAGCTGCCTTCCCAGGTGCAGACAGTTCATTAAAGGAAGGGCTGGGAAGGAAGGAGAGAGGTGGAAGGTGTGCAGCTGGCTGTTGCTGCAAGACATCCCTGGTGTGTGGGGATCTGTCTGTCTGTCTGTCTGCCCTGGAGACTACATCCCTGGTGTGGGGGGACTTCGTGCCTGAGGGACTGGGAGGCTGGTGGACCTGAGGTGACTAGCGAGTCCAAGAGGGGCTGAAGAAAGTCCGGAAGTCTGGGAGACAGTGGGCTGGAGAACCTGTTGAGGCCAGGAGTGTGCCAGGTTAGCAGGTACAGCAAGGCTAAGTAAGCCTAGGAGCCATGAGGCTTGGTATTTTGAGTTCTGTGAACATCACTGGAGAAGAACCCCTGCGTGGGAAATCCTGTAATGTGAACTGTTTCTTTTTGTTTTCCTTCATAAAAATGGGCTGCCATGCCCTCAAACATAACGTCTGACTGCTGTGGACTCGCTAAAAAAATGCATTTACCATTGAGTTAAACCCCAACGTTTACAGTGGTGGATTCAGCGGGCAACAAGGCGGTGAAATCCGGGTCCTTGCTACAGTGGTGAGTCGCATCAGGAACTGCTGCTAGCTGTGTGTGGCAGCCAGGCAAACAGCATTGCACAGAAATTTGATGGACTGTGTTGCATACAGGTTGTGTACCTGTGAAAGGAGAATCATATTTTTTTTCTCTTCTCTGCTGTGAACTTACTGGTTGCTGTGTGCAACACCGCAAGGATGGGGCGGTCAAAACAGAAAAAGGAGGCGATTCTTGCTGAAGCCAGAGATAGAGCTCTGTGGCTGGAGGGATTGTTATCGCCTGATAGAACCCCATACATGCCTGGACAAAGTTTTCCAAGTGAAAAGAGGGCTGCTGTCGCCCCTAGCAACATGGCTGCAATGAGTGCATATGGGACTGCTAGTGTGGAGCATCCACCAGCGTTTGAATCTGCAGTGGATGGGTGCAAGCGGCACCTGGCAGGAATGGACAAAGCTGAAGTGGAAGGCAAGCCAACCATCACTACAAAGAGAGGTGTTGTTGCCCCTGGCAACGCTGCTGCAGTTAAACAAGCAGCTATTGCAAAAAGTGTGAAAGCGACACAGCTTAAGACAGGATCCAGCGGAGAGAAGCCTGTGTTCTGTGCCAGAAGAGAGGCTGACCAAAGGCCAGGTTGGAGAGTGGTTGCCCATAGCAACACAGATGAGGCCAGTCGGGCTGTCTGTGCACCATGGGATGTGCCTGCCAAGCGTCATGACAAGTGGCTTCCGGAGGAGCCAATACAGCCTGTTGGAGAGTGGCAACAATGCTTTGCTGGGAGAGTGCGATCTCCCCTGGCAACAGAGAGCCAGGCATTGAGGAAATGCCAAGAAATGACATTTCAGCGTCCAGTACCGTGCCTGGAATGTGGCCGAGTGGGACATGGCATCTTTACTTGCCCAAAGTTATGGAACACCGCTGAGGAATCTGGAAAGGCTGCAGTGTCATCCTGTGGCCCCAAAGAGACAGTAGCTGGTATAGATGCAGCTCAGAGACAGCGCACTCAAGTGAAGACTATGATACCAGCCACTGAGAATGGTAAGACTGTTTCAATGTATCGCAGTGAAGTGGGAGTGTGTCCAGCGGAGAGATCTGCACTACAAATGGACATGGACTTGCTGCAGAACAGTGGGATGGCATATGGGGAAGCCCAGCTGACAGCAAGGTTAAAGATTCAAATGGACATGGGGACTGTGCATGCGCCTGCTATAATCCAGCAGAGTACTGGGAAAGTTGAACTAGGGGTGACCAAAAGTGTCTTTGTGCCATGTTCCCTAGTGACAGGTGCTGCAGAGTTGCCCAGGGAAACCTCCAAGGAGCTTGCAGTGGCTAAGCAGGGCGTTTCCCAGGTCAGCTATGGAGCTGCTCAAGGAGCAAAGAGTTCCCCTTTAAAAATAGAGAGTGCTGTGAGGAGAGGCTCACAGGCTGTTGTGGGTAATGGACAATGCGCAAAAGTAGAAGTTATGTCTAAGCGTAATGAAAATTCTGATTGTTATGCTGATAAAAGGGTAAATGTTGGCAAATGTGATGGTATAGGGAGGCCCAGAGTGACAGGACAAAAGGATAACGGAGGGCCAGGCATGACTAGAGTGGAGGATGGACAGCAGAAGGGTTAAATTTTGAAGGAGGTGCTCCAGGGGAGTGGCTGTGAGGCTGGAGAGTGTGGGGGGAGGAGCCCTATATATACAGGGGCGGGGCATCCCACGTGGCACAAATCGGAAGGAATTCACACAGGGAGGCAGGTTTTTTTCTCTGCTCCCTGTACCTAGGCCCAAGCATGGACGGCGTGGACTTGATTTTGGCGCGGTTGCGCTCAGCGGCGGCTTCACGGGGGCCAGGTTGGTTGGAGGAACAGGTTGGGGGCCTTTTGGTAGAGGAAGCTGGGGGGTCCCAAGATCGCGGCCGCCAGATCGGTATTCGCCTGGGCCTGCGGCGGTGACCCAGCGGCGCAACAGGAGTCCCCTGGAGGTGCAGTCACCCCCTCCTGCAAAACGGGCATCTACCTCGGGTGGGGGGGCAGGCGGTCGGGACTCAGCAAGTAGGCCGACTTCGGGGGGCGGAGCTACGGGCAGGAATGGCGCCCGTTCCGTGCCCGATCGGCGTGGCAGCGGTGAGCGATCGGTTACCCCCTCCACTACAGGGTCGGCGAGGGGGGGGGACTCAGCGTGGGAGGCGCAGTGACACGACTGGGGGCCGTCCCGGATCGCGGCCACCAGTTCCAGGGCAGGGGGGAGGCCGGAGTCCCCAAGTTGCAGCGGGGGGTCCAATCGGGGCCCTGCCAGTAGGAGTGGGGGTGCTGAGACGTCCACGGCCGGGTCAAGTGTGAGAGGACGATCCGCCGGGAGGCTGGGATCTTCGGCCTCCAGGCCTTCCTCGCCTGGGGGGCTGACATCGCCGATGACGCGGCCTTGGAAGATCGGTCTGAAGGTGAAGCATCAGGTTCGGAGGACGACAGTCGCCCGGAGGAGTCGCCTGCGATGGAGGTGCCTGTGACAGCTGTGAGGGATGTTCCCGGCCAGCTCGGTAAGTCCAATCTTGCTTCTTCTGGGGATGTAGCTTCTGCTTTATGTGCTTTGTTGGGGGTGGGGGGCGGGGGTGCTCCGGTTAATGTGGGTGATGGGCAAAATGTGGGGACGTCAGCCGGGGGGGGTCCGGGGTGGCGGGCGGGGTGCCTGCCGCTCAGGGCTCCCGGGGGGGATGCAGGAGTTGTTTGGGGGGTTGAGGGACCTGTTGCAACGTTTTGCGGGGGGTCCTGGGACGCCGGCAGGCGCCGTGGGTTGGCCCTGCCGTGGGTGTGGGGGCAGCATCAGTGGGGGCACAGTCCACGGTGGTGGGGGATACAGGGGTGGTACCTGACGGTGGTGCGGGGGTGGAAAAAGGGGGAGAGAAGCCAACGGCGGGTAGGACTGACGTTGTGCGTTTGGATGATGCTGCAAGAGGTGAGGTATATGTTTGTTTTGATGGGCCGTTAGGGGCTCACCTGAAGCAGGAGGTCAAAGACAAAATCGTAAAAGGTGAGTATGTGGAGATTTTTTCCCTGCTGCCACTGGAAAAGTTCAACCTAGATAGGGTGAAGCCAGACAGTACGAAGAAGGAGGAGGATGAGGAAAAAGGAGGTATAGGTTGATCCCTCGCACTTTTAGCAATTGGTGGCAAGCGTTTGCGATTATGGCCAGCGTCATAGGGGAGAAAAATCCGGAACACTGTGCGGCGCTGTTTTGCTACATGGATGCGATAGGGGAGGCTTATCGGGCATATGGGGGGACAGGCTGGTTGCGGTATGACGAGCAGTTTCGCCAACGGCGGGCTGTCCGCCCTACGCTGAGGTGGGATCACAAGGAGATTACTCTGTGGATGCGGATGATGTCTGCGCCCCGGACTAATATCCCGTTTTTTCATGGGGGGGCCGGGGGTACAACCACCTCTGGATCGCCGGCCGGAAAGAAGTGGGGGGGGGTGTGTTGGCAATACAACGAGGGTTCCTGCAAGTTTGGGGGAACCTGTCGTTTTAAGCATGAGTGCTCGGTTTGCGGGGGTGCCCACCCCTTGTCCCGGTGTTTCAAAAGAGGAAAACGGGGGGGGGAGGCTGCTGGAAAGAGGGACGACACCGGTGAGGTGGGAAAGGATGGAGCCTTTTCTAAATAGGTATCCGGACAGGGCGGCAGCGAGGCTGCTCGCGTCAGGGTTCTCCGAGGGTTTTGTCATTCCGTGTTCCTTGTCGAAGGTGCCTCCCTTGGCGAAGAACCTGCGGTCTGCTTTAGAGAACCCTGGGGTGGTGTCAGCAAAGTTGGCAAGGGAGGTAGAGTTGGGTAGGATGGCAGGGCCATTCACTGAATTGCCTTTGCCGGATTTGGTAGTTTCGCCACTGGGAGTGGTTCCCAAGAAGGAACCGAACAAGTTTCGCCTCATTCACCACCTTTCCTTTCCAAAGGGGGGGTCGGTGAATGACGGGATTGATCCAGAAGAATGCACGGTGTCGTACACGTCATTTGACGCGGCGGTGCGGTGGGTTCGGCGCTACGGGAAGGGAGCTCTCATGGCGAAATCGGACATTGAGGCCGCGTTTCGATTGTTGCGGTTCACCCGGACAGTTTTAGGCTGTTGGGTTGCCGGTGGCAGGAGGAGTTTTATGTGGATCAATGTTTGCCAATGGGGTGCTCCATATCCTGCGCATTGTTTGAAACGTTCAGTTCATTCCTGGAGTGGGTGGTCAGAGAGGTGTCGGGTTCGGATTCCATCATTCACTATCTGGATGACTTCCTGTGCGTGGGCCCTCCGTCCTCCAATGTGTGTGCGATTTTGTTGGCAACGTTGCAACACATCGCGGACAGGTTCGGGGTGCCATTGGCAGCTGACAAGACGGAGGGCCCGACCACGGTGTTGAGTTTTTTAGGAATATTGATTGATTCAGAGGAGATGGAGTGCAGGCTCCCGGTGGACAAGGTGGAGAATCTTCGGCTGGAGATTCGGGGTTTGATGGGGCGGAACAAGGTTCAGTTGCGGGCGTTGCAGTCCCTGTTGGGCAAGTTGAACTTTGCCTGCCGCATCATTCCTATGGGCAGGGTGTTCTGCCGACGGCTGTCGGCAGCAACGGCGGCGGGAGTGAGGTCTCCGACCCATTTTATTCGCCTGACGGGGGAACTGAAAGCTGATTTGCAGGTGTGGCACACGTTTCTGGAGGCATTTAATGGGCGGGCGATTTGGATGTCGGGAACCGGTCAGCAATTTTGACCTGGACCTGGCTACAGATGCGGCCGGGTCCACAGGCTATGGGGCTTTCTTCAAGGGACGGTGGAGCGCGGAGGCGTGGCCCGAGTCATGGTTGGCAGCGGGTTTTGAAAAGAACCTGGTGCTGTTAGAACTTTTCCCGGTGGTGGTGGCAATTGAGCTTTGGGGGGCAGAGTGCAGGAATTTGAAAATACGTTTGAACTGCGACAACATGGGGGTGGTGCAAGTTGTTAACCGGATTTCCGGGTCTTCGTTGCCGGTGGTTCGGTTGCTGCGCCACCTTGTGTTGCGCTGTTTACAATGGAATATTTTCCTGTATGCGGTGCACATTCCGGGAGTGGACAAACAGACTCGCTGACGCTTTGTCTCGTTTCAGTGGGACAGATTCAGAGAGCTGGCTCCACAGGCGGACAAGGAAGGGGTCCCATGCCCGGGTTGGATGTGGGGAATTGCGTTGGAATCGCAGCAGGTTGGATCAGGAAGCGGGGGTCGGTGAGTGGGCCGACGTGGTCTGCGTACAGGAAGGTATGGGAGGAATGGGCATGTTTTAAACGACTGGCGGAACACTGAACTGGGGGAGGTGGAGACGGATGGTTGGTCATATACTTTGTAGTCAGACATATGGAGAGTGGGGGGTCAGTTCGGCTTTGGGAGAAGAAACTGGCGGGTCTCGCCTTTTTGTTTAAGTTGGAAGGCGGGACTGATTTCACTAAGAGCTTTTGGGTTAAACAGGCGGTTAAAGGGTACAAAAAGGGACACCCACGCAAGGATGCGCGTAGGCCTGTGTCTTTTCCGTGTTGCAGAGGATTTTTGGAGTCCTGGGGGAGGTATGTTCATCCGGATATGAGGTGAGTTTATTCCGGGCAAGTTTTTCGGTGGCGTTTTTTGGAGCATTTCGGGTGGGGGAGCTGGTCAGTCCGTCGAAACGGGTGGCTGGGGGCCTCCTATTTGAGGATGTACGGGCATCGGAAGACAGGGTGGTTTTTCGGTTGCGGCGGTCGAAGACGGATCAGAGAGGAAAAGGGGTGGATGTGTTTTTATATCCCTTGCCAGGTTCGGAGGTGTGTCCGGTGCGGGTGGTACGGGAGTTTTTGTTGGTGCGACCAGGGATGGGCGGCCCCTTTTTGATTCATGGGGATGGTTCATTTGTGTCGAGGTTTCAATTTGTGGCGATATTCAGGAGGTGCTTAAAAAAGGCGGGATTGGATGAGCGGCTGTTTGCCTCGCACTCCTTCCGTATCGGGGTGGCTACTGAGGCGGCCCGGTGTGGGTTGGATGAGGCTGCAGTTAAGAGAATTGGGAGGTGGGAATCATGGAGATTCCGCTCTTATGTGCGCCCACATATGGTGTTGGATTAAGTTTGAGTGGGGCGGGGTTTTTTCCCAGGTTATGATGTTGGGGGTGATTTCTGATTATTATGGCTGCTGTTTTTGTCTTTCAGATGGAGGTCAGACACGCCTCGTGTGGATCATGGGGCATTCGTATGTGTGTAGGGGGGCCAGGAGAGCTGAGGCTAGGCCAAATGGTAGGCAGCTGGGGATTTCCAGGCGGGAGGCAACGTTGAGGTGGTTGGGTATCCCTGGGATGGGGTGGTGCAGGGTGCTGCCGGAGGTGCAGCGCTATGCTCTGCTCGATCGTCCCCCAGATGTGTTGGTGTTACACGTCGGGGGGAACGACTTGGGGATACGGCCTATAGGGGACTTGATCTCGGCTGTTAAGGCGGACGTCTTGACATTCCGGGCGTCTTTCCAGGGATGCTGCTGGTGTGGTCCGACATTGTTGCACGTACTAATTGGCGTATGGCAAGGTCGGTGGATCGGCTCAACAAGGGGAGGATTAAGGTTAATAAGGTTTTGGACGGTTTGTGGCAAAGCATGGGGGGTTGGTAGTGAGACACAGAGAGTTGGAGTTAAACGTGGGGCTATACCTGCTCAGGGATGGTGTTCACCTAACTGATGTGGGTATAGATTTGTGGATAATGGGGATACAGGAGGGTATCCAGAGGGCCCTGCGGGTGTGGAGGGGCCCTTAAGGAAAAGGTTTTTCCCTTTCGGGCTGTGGCGGTGTCCTTGGTCTTTGGATGGTGGCAGTTTACAGATGGAATGGAAAATGGTTGGGGGCTCATCTTGGGATGGGCCCATGATGGGGTTATTTGCAGTGGAACGGTGTCCGCTGTAATACGGTTGTGGTACACTGCGGGTTAAAAAGTGGGTGTCTCCGAGCTGGAGTCGGCTGGGGGCCGTGGATGGAAAAGGTATAGCAGTGTGGTGGTGGAATGGTTAATGGGGTACTGTCAAAAAGACCAAGAGACTAGTGTTTAATAATAACAGTTTTGTAAGTATTGTTAATAAAGAAAAAGTTGGAATTTATTTGAAAGTATTTAATTTTGGTTAAAATATTTAATTTGGTTATATAAAATAAATGGCTGTTGTGGCCAATTTTACTCCAATATCTGTGTCGATCTCGTTAATGGGAAAAGGTTGGGGAGGTTAAGCAAAAGGGGGTGGGGAGGTTAAGCTAAAGGGGTCAAGGGAGGGTTGGCCTATTAGAACTACACTAGTCAAGGGAGGCCCAGAGTGACAGGACAAAAGGATAACGGAGGGCCAGGCATGACTAGAGTGGAGGATGGACAGCAGAAGGGTTAAATTTTGAAGGAGGTGCTCCAGGGGAGTGGCTGTGAGGCTGGAGAGTGTGGGGGGAGGAGCCCTATATATACAGGGGCGGGGCATCCCACGTGGCACAAATCGGAAGGAATTCACACAGGGAGGCAGGTTTTCCCACCCACCCTCCCCGTTGGTTTTGTGTTTCGTGTTGTGTGTTTGTTTTCTTTCTTTCAGGCCGGTGTACGGGTTGTCATGACAGCTGTGGCGGTGTCCTTGGTCTTTGGATGGTGGCAGTTTACAGATGGAATGGAAAATGGTTGGGGGCTCATCTTGGGATGGGCCCATGATGGGGTTATTTGCAGTGGAACGGTGTCCGCTGTAATACGGTTGTGGTACACTGCGGGTTAAAAAGTGGGTGTCTCCGAGCTGGAGTCGGCTGGGGGCCGTGGATGGAAAAGGTATAGCAGTGTGGTGGTGGAATGGTTAATGGGGTACTGTCAAAAAGACCAAGAGACTAGTGTTTAATAATAACAGTTTTGTAAGTATTGTTAATAAAGAAAAAGTTGGAATTTATTTGAAAGTATTTAATTTTGGTTAAAATATTTAATTTGGTTATATAAAATAAATGGCTGTTGTGGCCAATTTTACTCCAATATCTGTGTCGATCTCGTTAATGGGAAAAGGTTGGGGAGGTTAAGCAAAAGGGGGTGGGGAGGTTAAGCTAAAGGGGTCAAGGGAGGGTTGGCCTATTAGAACTACACTAGTCATGGTGATGATGACATTGAAAAATGTGTTTTCTTTAATGTCATGTCTGCAAAGCTTGAAAATGTGTTTACTACCAATGGTGGGAGGAGGATATCTCCCATAGCAACCGGACGCACAGGATTGTCCAGGGAAGTCTCATGGGATCTCCATGGGTTGGAGCCAGAGGTTTTCCAGGATGGTTGTGGTGCTACTCTGGTGAAACAAGGGAAGACTGTGTCACACCATGAGTGTGTGTGGGCGGAGCCCCACAACCCTAAGTGTAACCCAGTTGTCAAGGGGTTAATTCAGCCTGCAAAAGCTGAAAGTGCAGAGCTGTGTGTGTCAGTAGCGCCCCCAGAGCTGGTAGGGCAAAAGCATGTATTACAGCCTGCCTTGTCAGATAATGTGTCATCCCAAGGGGATATGTATAGAAATGACCCAGGTGATGTTGTGGCAAGTGAATCCCTGGTTCCTTTGATGCCTCTTAGGACAGGTGTTGCAGCGCTGCAGAATGCCTGTCAGGGAAGTACCACAGACTGGGATGCATGGTGCAAGGAAACAGTCGCAAAGCTAAACAAAGTAACCATGAGTTATAAAGCAATGATGGGAGACAAGTGTGTGGACACAACATCTGTTATGCCAGACAGAGGGTTTGCAGAGTGGCCGGTGCTCAAGGGCATGTCAGCCCCTGTGAAGGTTGATCCCCTCCAGTCTAAAGGAGCGGTTCTTGGCATAGACATGGCAGATGTGTTGTCCACAACCCAGCAATTAAGTGGTAGCAAGTGTCAAGGTGACAATGTGACTTGTAATGACCTGCAGAGGTTCATTGACACTGGTGCAGGAGGGAAAAGTGTGAGACATGTGTCTGACAGCGCTCCAGGGGAGCAACAGGTGGTGATGATGGGTACCTCCAAGGAGGTGGAGGTCTCTTTATATGTCTCAACCTTTCAACCTGCAGTGGATGAGCCCCTCCATGTCTTGGACAGGAAAAAGGTCCCTAGAAAGGTCTGGTATTTAGACATGGGTTGCATAGAGATGACACAAACTTTATTAGAAATGTTGGAGTTGATAAAAACGCACTCGCTGTACACTTGGGTGTCTCCACCGCAGATGGACCAGGTTGTGCTGCGTAGTACCAATAGGTGGGGCCAAGTGGTACAGGCTGTGCAGGGAAACTTTGATCACGAGTTGTATTGGTGGGTCCAATGCTTATTAACAATGTGGCAAATAGTCCTGAGGTTCTCTAAGAGGTTGCCCCTAGTTACTGAGTGGTATGGAAGGCGCTCAGAACTGTTGGAGACATCAAAGGCCTCTCCGGCTGGTGTAGTGACTGGAAACATCCCTGCTGGTGCGGTCCGAGGTGCAGCTGAGCAGTGGTCAGTAGAGGGCGCAGATACTGTCTCACCAGCTAAACCTTATGAGAAGGAAGGGCCCAGAATAGACGCAGCACTAGCAGAGATGCTTTCTAACACTCAAAGAGGTACAACTTAAAGTACCCGGAGATGCTGTGAGAATTACTAATGTTGGTTTATGCAACAATGTAATGTGTACATCAGAAAGGAGTAGTTTATGCATGGATCAGTGTCATTTGTTAGATCAGTTACCCATGGAGTGTTGGACAACAGGTGAGGTGGAGATTTGCTATGGACCAGTGGGTTGTAGTCACTTACCTGTGTGTGTTCCCTCCTCGGGTCTAGTTCTAACAAACACTGAGATGGATGACACTGATTGTGTTGGACTGGGTGACATTAAAATGTCTGATTGGCTAATGAGTGGTGCTTTTAAAAGTGATGTGGTTGCCGTGGGTAACCAGAGAGAGTTTTTTGAACCTGAAAGTCCTGTGGTGAAAGGTAGGATCAGGGAAGGCAGAGTTTCCCCAAGAGAGGAGAGTATGCTCAGGGACCCCAAGAGAAGAGTGGGAAGGCAGAGTATACAGAATTATAGAACCCTGTTGCGATCCAGGGTAGAGCGTGCCTGGAAACGCACCCGAAAAAAAGATTGGGCCTACAGCTGGCGCAGAGGTGCCCCAATCAATGATTCGGGCTGGTGTGTTCCGCCCCCTACGGGTTCGAAACAAGGGGGGAGGTATGTAACAGTAAGAGCTACTGTCACGTTGAAGTGGACACAGAGTCTGCATTCAGCCAATATGCAGAGCTGCAGAGCATAAATTTAAAAACAGAGAAAACTGCGCTGGCAGTTTTCTCATATTTTTCCTATTACTTCATGGGGCTCTATGGCTTGGAGATCCTTCAGAGATCTGGGTGGGACTGGGTCTCCAACCTGTGTCCAGGTTTTTAAGATAGCCTGCAAGCTGCCTTCCCAGGTGCAGACAGCTCATTAAAGGAAGGGCTGGGAAGGAAGGAGAGAGGTGGAAGGTGTGCAGCTGGCTGTTGCTGCAAGACATCCCTGGTGTGTGGGGATCTGTCTGTCTGCCCTGGAGACTACATCCCTGGTGTGGGGGGACTTCGTGCCTGAGGGACTGGGAGGCTGGTGGACCTGAGGTGACTAGCGAGTCCAAGAGGGGCTGAAGAAAGTCCGGAAGTCTGGGAGACAGTGGGCTGGAGAACCTGTTGAGGCCAGGAGTGTGCCAGGTTAGCAGGTACAGCAAGGCTAAGTAAGCCTAGGAGCCATGAGGCTTGGTATTTTGAGTTCTGTGAACATCACTGGAGAAGAACCCCTGCGTGGGAAATCCTGTATGTGAACTGTTCTTTTTGTTTCCTTCAATAAAAATGGGCTGCCATGCCCTCAAACATAACGTCTGACTGCTGTGGACTCGCTAAAAAAATGCATTTACCATTGAGTTAAACCCCAACGTTTACAGTATGTACAGGTGAAGAGGATGAAGGAATCTGGGAAGGAAAATGTAAAGGTTTGTGGAAGGATGTTTAGGAAATACGTAGTGGTTAAGCGGTACATGCATGGATTGAAATTATGCAAATTAAGCAGAGACCAGCCATAGTCGATCTATGTATGGGCTAGCTAGTTTTAGACAAGTCAGTCTATTAGCTGACTTGAGTACAACCAGCCTGTCAGGTTTTTCCCAAAACAATCAGTGCTGCCAGCTGCCACTGATCATTGTATTAACAGGCAGAACACAATGACACTGCAGAAGTGATTCCCCCATCCACAGGTCAGCAGGTGAGAGGGTGTGTGGGGACAGGCTGGGTAGAGATATTAGTCAGTCCCTGGGAAGGTCCTGGCTAGTATCAGAGCCAGATACGCACAGGTTACATACGTCACGATCGTTAGAGCGAGAGCAATAATTCTAGCCCTAGACCTCCTCTGTAACTCTAAACATGTAACCTGTAAAAAAATGTAAAGCTTAGTACAAAAAACATTGTGCTAAATTTAGTGTTTTTTTATACATATAATGTTTGAGGGTTCTGCGTAATTTTCTAGCAAAAAAAACAAATGATTAATTTTTCATGTAGGAGAGAAGTGTCAGAATCGGCCTGGGTGGCGAGGGTTTAATTACCATAAGTAATATACAAATAATTATTATAAGCACTGTGATCTCCTCCTCTCAGTCTGCTGCAGAGTTTTTCAGCTTGTATTTTAACTGAGTATCAAAGGTTAGAACATAGTTCAAAATGATAGACAGCGCTAAACAATGTTGGATAAATGTCCAGCAACATCAAGCTTAGATGGTGTAGAAAAGATAGAGAGGTGATGTGAACATCTCAAGGAATTTTCCAAGATCTTTCCACCTTGTCCCAAAAGTCCACCACGCGTGAGGCACACTCCCCTTTGGGGTTTAAACTCACCAGAGGGCCAGTGATATCAGGCCTTACAAAGGTATCTTTCCACCATACCATCCATCAGCTAAGCAGGGAAGAACGCTCCATATAAAAACAAATGAAACTCCAAATAGTGTAATTCAGTTTTAATTTTTTTTAAAAACAATAACCCTTCACCACACATAAAATCCCCGCTCACAGTGTACGTACCATGAATCAGTAGTAATGAGCAAATAATGACGATTATCGGATGGTCCCAGGAGCAAACATGTAATGTTTTTATAAAAACAAAACAGAGCAAATGGTCCTTCCTGGTCAGAAACCACCGGTGGAGCGCAGATCACGTCACTTCCGGTAACGCCGCGTTAGCCCCGCCCTGAGGGCGGGGCTAACGCGGCGTTACCGGAAGTGACGTGATCTGCGCTCCACCGGTGGTTTCTGACCAGGAAGGACCATTTGCTCTGTTTTGTTTTTATAAAAACATTACATGTTTGCTCCTGGGATTCCTGGGACCATCCGATAATCGTCATTATTTGCTCATTACTACTGATTCATGGTACGTACACTGTGAGCGGGGATTTTATGTGTGATGAAGGGTTATTGTTTTAAAAAAAAATTAAAACCGAATTACACTATTTGGAGTTTCATTTGTTTTTATATGGAGCGTTCTTCCCTGCTTAGCTGATGGATGGTATGGTGGAAAGATACCTTTGTAAGGCCTGATATCACTGGCCCTCTGGTGAGTTTAAACCCCAAAGGGGAGTGTGCCTCACGCGTGGTGGACTTTTGGGACAAGGTGGAAAGATCTTGGAAAATTCCTTGAGATGTTCACATCACCTCTCTATCTTTTCTACACCATCTAAGCTTGATGTTGCTGGACATTTATCCAACATTGTTTAGCGCTGTCTCATTTTGAACTATGTTCTAACCTTTGATACTTTGTTTTATATGCTTTTCCAATCAGCCTTGTGCTGATGGTTTTTAAGACAGCTGCTTTGACTCACCTTTTTTCTGCTTTTTGGATATTAGGTTGATTTAATTTATTATTTTATTTTATTTTTCCATATTATTTATTTAACTTTTCCTACCATTATTTAACTATTAGTATCTGTGGCGCTGAGATGTGCCTCTAGGCCATTGTGAAGCACACTTTGTTCCATATTGTATTTTAACTGGTTGCTCTGTATGTATGTATGTAACTCTCCCAGATAGTGTCTATTAGCACCAGATTGCATGCACCCTTATCTCAGTCACACTGTAGGTTGCTAATCACAGCCATTACAGTATAGAGGCTATAGCTGCGTACATTTCAGTATATATACCATCGTTTGTAGATGCAATAACTTTCACACAAACCAATTAGTATACACTAATTTGAATTCTTTTTTTTTTTTTTTTTTACCAAAGACATGTAGCAGAATAGATTTTAGTCTAAATTTATGAAGAAATGTGTTTATATTGGATATGTTTTATACCAGAAAGTAAAAAATGTTGGGGTGGTGATCAAATACCACCAAAAGAAAGGTATATTTGTGTGAAAAAAAACAACAATAAAAAATGAATTTGCATATCGTGTCAAATTACCGCGCAATTGCCAGTTAAAGAAGCACAGTGCTGAATAGCAAAAAAATGCTCTGGCCATAAAGGGGGAAAAACCTTCCAGGGGTCAAGTGGATAAAATGCTAAGTATAGATATCAAATGTATTACCCTTTTTCTTGTTTATGTAATGTTTACTCTGCATTGCTATTATCTCCTCCAGTCACTTCTGTACTTTCACTGTTAGCAAGAATTAATGATTCACTGGTCACTGACTGCAGTAAGCACTCCTTTATTAAGTGCTGGATGGGGGAGTAGAAGAAATCTGCTAACATCGTTTAATTAATAAGTTAACAGAATATTTTTCTGTCTGCACACCTACACCTGCTTCTAAGCTAGGGAATTACCGTGGCTGTATTATTGAGGGAAACACACTGCGTGGTATTCTAAATGAAGTAATTTTAATTGCCAGATAAGCAGCAGTGGAAAGTTAACCTCTTACCGACCACTGCACGACTATTTACGGCGGCAGAATGGCTCGGCTGCGCATATGGACATACCTGTACATCCCCTTTAAGACACGGCATTGCTGGCGCGCGCTCCGTGAGTGTGACCACGTGTCCTGCGAACTCGATGTCCGCCAGGTGCCGATGATCGTGTCATGGAGTGGCAGAACAGGGGGATGCCTGTGTAAAAAAGGCATTTCCCTGTTCGGGCTTGTGAGAGGACAGTGATCTACTGCTCCCTGTCACCGGGAGGAGTGATCACTGTCATGTCACTCATCATTTTTTGTTGGGCATTCCCCAGGTTTTGTTATCTGTTTTAGCCTTCCAATGCCACTTTCTGTGATTGCCAGCTATAGATGGGGGCGGTGGACATGTTTATGTTTCACCTGTGGTGCTTATATTGATCCAGCAGTGCACAAACACCTTTGCAGCCATTGTGCTATATGCTGGGTGTTTGGTGTGCTCCTGTACCTTTAAGGAGGGGTGTCTCCCCTTCAGTCCACCTGCCCTCATCTATCCATTAGAATGCATGTGCCTCCACTGTGGGGACGCAAATTGTTTAGTGTTAGGACCACAGATTACAGGGTACCTTGGTGCGACTCTGTGGCTCATGCATGCGTTTGCAAATGCGTGAGGACAAAACCCCTGTTTTAACCACTTAAGACCCGGACCAAAATGCAGGTAAAGGACCAGGCCCCTTTTTGCGATTCGGCACTGCGTCACTTTAACAGACAATTGCGCGGTCGTGCGACGTGGCTCCCAAACAAAATAGGCGTCCTTTTCTTCCCACAAATAGAGCTTTCTTTTTGTGGTATTTGATCGCCTCTGCGATTTTTATTTTTTGCGCTATAAACAAAAATAAAGCGACATTTTTGAAAAAAAACAATATTTTTTTACTTTTTGCTATAATAAATATCCCCCAAAAATATATAAAACACATTTTTTTTCCCCTCAGTTTAGGCCGATAAGTATTTTTCTACCTATTTTTGGTAAAAAAATATCTCAATGCGCGTTTATCAGTTGGTTTGCGCAAAATGTATAGCGTTTACAAAATAGGGGATAGTTTTATTGCATTTTTATAAAAAAAAATGTTTACTACTAATGGCGGCGATCAGCGATTTTTTTCGTGACTGCGACATTATGGCAGACACTTTGGACAATTTTGACACATTTTTGGGACCATTGTCATTTTCACAGCAAAAAATGCATTTAAAAATGCATTGTTTATTGTGAAAATGACAGTGCAGTTTGGGAGTTAACCACAAGGGAGCGCTAAAGGGGTTATGTGTGACCTAATGTGTGTTTACAACTGTAGGGGGGTGTGGCTGTAGGTGTGACGTCATCAATTGTGTACCCCTATAAAAGGGATCACACGATCGATGACGCCACCACAGTGAAGAACGGGGAAGCTGTGTTTACACACGGCTCTCCCCGTTCTTCAGCTCCGGGACCGATCGCGGGACTCCAGCGGCGATCGGTTCCGCGAGTCTCGCGGTCCCGGAGCTTCGGACCGGGTTACGGGACCGCGCCGCGACCCACGGCTGGGTACTAGCACAGGACGTACCTGTACGTGGATGTGTCCAGCCATGCCATTCTGCCGATGTATATGTGCAGGAGGCGGTCCTTAAGTGGTTAAAGTGACGCAGTGCCGAATTGCAATAGCAGAGATGATTTTATGGGATGATACACTCTCTCAGATGATCTTCTATTGCAGGGATATGCAATTAGCGGACCTCCAGCTGTTGCATAACTACAAGTCCCATCATGCTCTGCCTCTAGGTGTCATGCTTGTGGCTGTCAGAGTCTTGCTATGCCTCATAGAACTTGAAGTTTTGCAACAGCTGGAGTTCCGCTAATTGCATATCCCTGTTCTATTTGAAGCACAGTGGCAGTGCTCATAGGCAGGACTCCTGAGGATCCCTGTTCTGTCCCTGCAGGCTGGAATACTCCCTGACTAAGGCCTAGCTTTCCCTCACAAGCAGTGCATCTTTGCCTCACTAATTCCAAAGTTTAAAATGGAGGCTGTTTTGTATTTTGCTCGGGCCGCCGCTGGAGTAACAGTCTCTCCTGAGAGGGAGAGCATCCCCAGACAGCTCTGTGGGGCATTCCTCCCCCTCCCTCTGCTTGCTGACACTGCATAATGCAGCCGCCTTATCTGCTCCTTCCCCTGCATCCTCATTGGCACGGAGAAGAGCGAGTTGCAGAAAGGACTCCTTGAGCACTGTGGGGGGGGGGGGGCAAGCCTTCATTTTAGTTACTGAAAAAACAGACTGATTTCTCCCATCCTTAGGACAGGGGACAGGAGAATCAGCCTGTAAATTCCGAGAGTGGTGACTGAAAGCTGAGCCGAGTGTCAGTCTATGACACTCTTTTACAGCCCAGCGAGTCCAGCCACCCCCCCCCTCTCTCCTCACATATGAGCAGGGAGGAATACAGCTCCTTCTTTCAGTCCCGCCCACACTATCCCGGTGTGCTGCATCTGAAGAGAGGTGATGTGTGGGTGGGAAATATGAAAATCAGCAGCATTCCTGGCTGTGTGTGAATGATGCCTGAGATTCTAGCCTGGACTGTGGGTAATTGTGTGCACTGCAGACTGCAGTACACTGTAATTACTGAAATGCATTATCTCCATCCCTTCTCTCCCCCATCTGTCTCCCTCCCCCTTTCCTGTTCTTTCAAAACATTCACAATTTACTTTTACTTTCAGTTAGGCAGGTAATATATACGGTGCAAATTTCTTTCCTGCATCCACAGATTGCAGGAAAGAAACTTGCATTATTCCCCCATGAACATAGACAGTGCTCACAGGTAAATATCCCTCCTGCCCAGCAATTATATTCTCCTGACAAACAGTGATTATCACTAGTGGCTATACAGCAACCACTAGTGATAATCATAAGAGAATCTGCTCATTAATGGTTCAAATCTCAGCCAGTTCCTGCTAACCAGCTGAGATTTAAACTGTATATGGCTGGTCTTAGCTCTTAGACAGCCCATACATTAATCAATTTTTTTCATTCAACTATTAGTTTGAATGAAAAAAATAAGAAATTATCCAATTCCCCCATCTACACATTGTAGGTGGATGGGGGAATCCTCCCAGTGTGGACCAGTGCTGGAACAAGCAGAGTTTCTGTCCTGTCCCGGCTATTCACAGCGCTGGTCTCTGTCTCCATGGCAGTGGCGGCAGCCCATTGAAACCCAGTGCTGGTTAATTTATGGGGCTGATGTACAGGAGAGCCTGCCAGGAAGCCCACACTGCACAGCGCTAATCACAGGCAGTGAGACATTTCCCGGTCCGAAGCTGCACAGATCAGGACTGTCTTAGTGGCTGTGATTAGCACTGTGGAGTGTCGGCTTCCTGGCGGGATTGGGCATGTGGGATTTCAAACACACCCGAGCCCGTCTCTATTGGTTGTAGACAGCTGAGCTCCCTGCAGGTTGCTTGGCAGCAGTGGAGCCTTCTCTGACATGCTGATTGGGATGCAATCCAGGTGATGCTCCTAGTCAAATCCTAGTGTTAAATATCAGTGATTTTATTGATCAAAGCTTTACAGGCATAGAGCCCATATGGCTGCGGAATATACGGTTGATTGTATATATGTGGTTGTACTCTTGATGCTAATAAATACTGTGTTTATTAGATCTGACTGGGAGCATCACCTGAATCACATCCCTATCAGCATGTCAACAGAGAATGTTATACAGCATTACTGCTGCTAGGTGACCAGCTGGAGGCTCGTCGCTCTATTACCAATAGTGCCAGCCTTCCCCTGCATGCATTCATAATGTCACCAGCACTTGGTCCTAATAGGCTGCCAAGGAGACAGATGCCAGACCAGCGCTGTCAATAGCAGGAACAGGACAGCTGGGGAACCCCACAGTGGCAGAACACCAGACAACCTTTGCAAACCTGAGAGTTCTCCCTGCTTTGGACCCTTACATTTTCTTGGTGTGCTGGTGACATATAGCTCTTGTTTTCTGCCACCCTGGGGGGCCCCAGTATAGTAGGAAGGGAGCTTACTGCAGAACATGTGAAAGGGCCAGTTGTGGGATCGTAGTAAAGGGCCCCAGGGTATATATATATATATATATATATAGATCTATATATATATATATATATATATATAGATATATGTGTGTGTGTGTGTAGCGGTACCCCCGAAGGGGCTGCTGAGAAATGATGGGTTGGCATGTTACCTCATGGCTCTTGTGAAATGTCTAGGGGTGAATGTTGCATACAGCAGCAGTAAAGGAATGTCCGCAAAGAGAATGTCTTTTTCTTATGTGCTCTTTATTACCCAGCCGGGTAAAAACATTAAACAGGTAATGGAAATGAGGAGGAAGGATAGCAGATTGAGGCGTTCTAAATGGAAACAGTCCTGCTTCCGACAACACTTAGATTTCTTCGCCACTCCAGCCTGAGTGGGTATAGCGTACCTGGACAGGCATCTCTCACCGACCTGGCAGCCAGAGTATAACTCGGAACTTAGAAGGATGTCTCTGCCACAGACTCTTCTGAATGAACGTCAGGGAAGCGCCTCTGACACAGGCCTTCTCTGATTGCAGTTACGGAGGAGCCCCTCCTAAGTAAAGTTTTGCCTGAACCTTCTTCTCAAGGTCGCCCAGGTACCAACTGAAATAGGAGTCAATCCTTCAGTGTCCGGTAACCTTGATCCCCGGTGGTTACTCGGAATCCTATTAGACTGCCAGCCTCTCATTGGCGCTCCTCAGATGGACTCCCCACCGAACAGCTACACTATCTTGGGACCTTCAAAAGTGGGAACTCAGTCGATCACTGAGTCCCCGTCCTGCTTGAATGTTCTAGGCCGACATGGCCCAGAAACCAGGAACACTGAGTGGCACACACACCCCTGGCCAGGTAGGCCATAGCGCTAGGGGCACGGTGATGTGGTCACCCTAAAGGTGGGTGCCACACTCGAAGAAGAACCACCTAAAATGGCGTCTGCCTCATAAGTACCCTCTTCCAGCATGCCCAGCGAGGCCCAAGCCTCCTGATTGGCTGCTGGGAAAAGCACCCAAGTCCCGACTCCACTGCTGCCACCCATTGCCCCGGGGTGGAACAACATCCCAGGCACGACTGAATGAGCCCACAGCACAGCCAGGCTAAAACAGAGACCCTACAAAACAATTAGAATTGAGATCAGAGTCACTTACACTCTGATCATCCCTTAAATTTCAAAATAGCACCTGTACTTGGAAGTACACAGACGCCACATATATATATATATATATATATATATATATATATATATATACACACACATATATATATATTATATATATATATATGTAGCACTTACCCCTGAAGGAGCTGCTGGTAATTGATTGGGCCTGTACTCTGCTTTAACAACCCCCCAATGATTTGGTCTCGCTCCCCTTGACACAGCTGTGGTGCAGTGCTGATATGAAACTTTCACTAAACGGAACAATCCCACCATAACAATGTGTATATAGTGTACCTTTACCGTTATCTGGGCATCCGTTGTTTCACATGTTAGAATAATGAACAAGCTTCACACCAATTGTGATCAACCAGAATGTAAGTTTACTGGAACTGGTATAAAGACAGTATTTATAATAACCGTATCAACATACAAACTTACTATAATAGTGTAATGAGTGTACACAAATTCTTAACACTTAAAGGTCCCTTGAACCTCTACTGCGGCGCATCTCCAAGTGGGACTATGCCTTGACACTGGTCACCTTCCCACTTCCAGTACGGCCGCATCAAACATACTTGTGAGGGCTTACCTTGAGGGGAGTCCATTTTGCAGACTTGTAAGCTCACCCTTACAGGTACCTACAGCCCACGGTAATAAGGTAAGACACTACCTGGGCTGTGAGTCTGTGCACGGGGGCCAGATAGGGATTAGGCAAGGATAGTCAAGTATAGCCAGGCCCTGGATTTCAGAATTCAGAGTAAGGTCAGAAGCCGGGGTTGTAGCTGAGCAGACGAGGTACAAGCCGTGGGTCAAGAGCTGGAGAAGGCAGGGAAAGTCCGAAAGTACAGACGGGGGTCAAAGGGCAGGAGACAGCAGCATTCCAGGGTACATAAGCCAAAAAGGTCAGAAGCCAGGGGTCAGTCTTGTAGCTAAAGATAACCACAGGAACACAGGAACCGTTGGCACAGACAGGACGATGAGAGAACAATGAACTGACGCATCTCTCATAGTGAGGCAGGGCTTTATACCCTGGTTGATTAGGAAACCTGCCTCAGCTGGACCAGGATAGACAAGTGCAGATAGTAGGGAGATCAGGCAATCAGCACATAGAACCAGGCTCCGACGGACAGCAAGCAGAATATCAACTGAGAAGTGGATCAGAGGAAAAGACCCAGAGCAGCAACAGGGAGGTCCTGGGTTCAATTCCACCCAGAGCCACCTGGGGCGCGACCACACCTCGCTGTCCGTTTAGCATGGTAGTGACCGTGACAATACTAATGCAAGGATATCAACACAGCACAATACAATTTCTCAAGAGCTTCCCCTGAGGTATAAGTCAGCATTTTGTCTTACTGTATCCAAAGCACAAACCCTCCCAGTGAGAAGTGTAGTCTCTGGTCTTCTTTCTTCGGCTAGCTATTATACTGCAGTGTTTGTAATCCAATGGTTTAACAAGTAATGAAGTAACATAACTGAATAGTTATAACAGTTCCTGCTGTAAAACACACTTGTAGATGCCTCCGGTGTAGGTATACCTTAACTGTCAGTCAGCCCTCAGTGGAGCATAGGCTTTTAGGCCTGATTAAACTCAGTCTATTTGAGTGAGACCTCCCTGAAGGACTACGAGTCCAAGCAACTTTGTGAAATGAGTCTAAGTGTGTTAGGGGTGTTAACCACTTGAGGCCCGCGCTACCGTCAGATGACGGCAACAGCGCGGACCTCAATATCCAACATGCCGTCATTTGACGGCATGTCTTTCTGGCGTTCCCAGCGCGCGCTGTACAGCGCGCTGCGGGGAAGCCCTGTGTTGTCCGTGTCCCTTGGACACGGCCAATCACAGATCGCGGCAAATGGCCAATCAGAGCGGCCGTTTGCAATGCGATCTGTGGGCGAATGAGAGATGATCTCTCATAGATCATCTCTCATTGCCGGCTCACACAGAGACAATGTCCTGTCTCTGGAAGGGAGGAGCCCGATCTGTGTTCCTTCCTACATAGGGACACAGATCGGTCACCCCCCCCTCCCCCTACAGTTAGAACACACCTAGCATACACATTTAACCCCTTCCTCACCCCCTAGTGTTAACCCTTCAATGCCAGTCACATTTATACTGTAATTAGTGCATATTTATATCACTGATCGCAGTATAAATGTGAATGGCGCCAAAAATGTGTCAAAAGTGTCCGATGTGTCCGCCATAACGTCGCAGTAACTTTGCGCATAAAAATCGCAGATCGCCGCCATTTTTTTTTTTTTTTTTTTACCATAAATAGTAAAAAAAAAATAATAAAAAATAATAATTCTCTCCCCTATTTTGTAAGCGCTATAACTTTTGCGCAAACCAGTCGCTTATTGCAATTTTTTTTTTTTTTTTTTTTACCAAAAATATGTAGAAGAATACGTATCGCCCTAAACTGAGAAAAAAAAATGTGTTTTTTTTTTTTTTATTGGGATATTTATTATAGCAACAAGTAAAAAATATTGTATTTTTCTTCAAAATTGTCGCTCTTTTTTGTTTATAGCGCAAAAAATAAAAATCGCACAGGCGATCAAATACCACCAAAAGAAAGCTCTACTTGTCGGGAAAAAAGGACGTAAATTTTGTTTGGGAGCCACGTCGCACGACCGCGCAATTGTCAGTTAAAGCGACGCAGTGCCGGAAGCTGAAATTTCACCTGGGCAGGAGGGGGGTGTAAGTGCACAGTAAGCAAGTGGTTAAATAACTTCTGGGCGACAGCCCCCTCACCACACCAGGTCTGGAATGTTGTGAACCTCCGCTCCGGCTGTCTCAGTCCTGCTGCCAGTGAGCACTGTCCCGCTGCTCCGCTCCGCAAGCAAACCGGACATCCACTTGGCTCCGTCAAGGGTCCTGGATCCTCAGACCCGATCACAATGCTACTCCAGCACATTGTGGTAAGGCAGAGTCAATGGATGTTGTTCTGCTCTGCACAATGTAGGCCCTCTTCTGAACACTCCTTCACAGATCCTTGCAGGCAGACCATGCGTCCAGAAGAGACAGAAAATGGCTACACTCTGCCTATTATTACCCACCCAGCATGCAGTTCAGCCACCTAGTGTTCATGGGTAAGTGAGTGAGCATTATGGGTAAGTGAGTCTTTTCACAAAATAAACAAACATTTCCTGCTCTGCATGTGTAAGTTAAAATAGATCTCGTTCACATTGGTATTTGGCTCCCTTTAGTGGTATGCAATCTTTAGCATTACATGGCAAAAATACCATTACACAATATTAGCACAAGATTTAGAGGCAAAAATACCCCCGCTACATATAAAATTGCATTTTATAGTTTTTATACTTTTGTCCCTGTCCCCCCATGTGCCCCCCCTAAATATGAAAGCTGGAGACGCCACTGTTTTCTTGGTGAGAATTCTGACAGAAAAAGTGTGATGGAGCATACACACGGTCAGAATTTGTGACAAAAAGCTCACATCACACTTTTCTCTTCGGAAATCGCGATCGTGTGTATGAGGCATAAAACAGCATCGAAGTGCTGCCAAGTACTTCTTGTGAAACAGAGTGTGTGGCTTATATAATAATATAAATAAATAATATCATACCTTATATAATAATTAAATAAAAGATATTACAGCAAATGTATTACTGGCTAGTAAGTTATTTGGAACTTGCACTTTATTTTAGCAAAAGAAAATTTACCTTGGAAAATATAAACAAGGGCCCAGATTCACAGAGCAATTACGCCTGTCTAACTGGTGTTAGACAGGAGTAATTTCAAATTTTGCATGCCGTATCACTAGTTTGAATCCTCAAACCATGATACGGCGGCTTCGGGCTTCGATCCGAGAGGCTTACTTCCTCGTAAGCCTTCGGATCTACACTGCAATATTTTTGCGGCCGCTGGGAGGAGTTTGCGTCGTTTTCATGCGTCGGGATATGCAAATGAGTTTTTACGGCGATCCACGAAGGTACGAGTGTCCCTCGCAATCGCCTACGTCATTTTTTGGCTACGTAATGTTAGAGGAGCTTTTTGCTGGTCTAACAGTGCGTAACCCATGTAAAGTATGGCCGTCGTTCCCGTGTCGATTTGAAATGATTTATTTTTTTTTAACGTAACTCGTTCGGGAATAGGAATGTACGTAAACGACGCTACTACGACGTGACGACGTGATTTCGCGCAATGCACGGCGGGAAATTTGCGAACGGAGCATGCGCAGTTCGATCGCCGCGGGAACGCGCCTATTTTAAATGCTTCACGCCCCCTACTCGTGCAGATGGATTGCGACGGGAGAAATACACTACGCCGCCGTCGTTTACTGGACAAAATCTACCTGGATTCCACGTAGAGCCAGGTAAAAAACGGCGGCGTAGTGTATTTCTGATACTCTACGAGAATCTAATTCTCTGTGAATCTGCCCCAAGGTTTCTAATAAAGTTTTCCACACAGCAAGGTACGGTTGAAATTCTTTGCAAATTTACTTCAACAAATTAAAATAAACATGCATAAATGGATTAGATGTGTTTGCTATGTGACCAAAAATGCAGGCATGACAGAAGTGAGCGTACAGTAACAAGACTGCGTGCGTAAGCTTGAGGGAACATCTCATTCAAATTTCTTTGGGCCACGCAAATTCTTTCACTGTTAATCGTCCATAAATAACAAGACAACTTTTCCCATCCATGCTCACAATGGACGCTCCTGCCTATGCTCATTCATTTTGTTGAGAAGCACATTAAGAGCCAAAGTGAGCCGTGAGCTTTGTGAAGGCTGACCAAATCTATTATGTCTACTCAGGCATTAGCATAAACAAGAAGTGCACCAGATCAACCTGTTTATTTATTTACTCTTATGCACATGCTTTGATAATCATTCAGGGTTGGCAGTTATTTGGCTCAAAAGGATTAGAGTCGTCAAGGGATACATTTTAAAGCTAAACTGAAGGTAATTTGTTATTAAAATATGTAGAAAAATGTATTGCCCTAAAGAAGGGTCAAGTGCTATTAAGTCTTTAAAGAGGAACTCCAGTCAGAATAAACAAATGGACGTTAAATAATACCGTATGAGTGAGTATTAAATTGTCTTTGATAAATGTGTTCTTTCCCATTATTAGCTGCACCAATCCCCACATGCTAACGATTACAGTTTGAAGTTAGCTCCCCTTAAAGAAGTAAACCGCTGCCTTTTTTTCCTGACCTGCAAAGTAAAGGCATAATGTGCTAGTATGCATCACATACTAGCACATTATGTTAAACTTACCTGCAAACAAAGTTGTTTCTTCAGAGTGCATGCACTGATGACTTCACCTGCTGTATATACAGTAAATATCTGGTAAACAGTGCACAGTTAAGAGATATTTACAGTACCTATAGGTAAGCCTTATTATAGGTACAATTAATCAATGGGAGTTTATAACAACTTTGGCCTCATGTACACTGCTGCTGGTAAACGGATGTTTACGAGCAGTTGGGCATTTTTTTCAACTGCTCCTGAATGCTATGTTATCTTATTAGTACATGTACACAGGGTCGTCTACAGTTGTTTCTAGGCAGTTGAGTTTAGAGGCTTTTTATGGAACCCAAAAAAATGCGCTGAGAAGCTGTGTTTAGAGACATTTCAAACGCCAAATGCGGCTAGATGCGGCTTAACGCGGTAACTTGCATTTAGCAGCATTTTGTTTACAGACGTTTTTCATTTTAACAAACAAAATGTTTTTTTTTTTTTTTTTCAAACACCTCTAGACGCAAACATGGCTAAATGTGGCATGTAAACGCAGCTAAACAGATGTTTTTAGATGCCGGTTTCTAGCCGTCATGTTAAATCATTCAGGCGAGGTTGAACAACTTCCCGTGTACATGGGACATTTGTCGATGGGATGGGCTCTCTGCTGGCTGTTATTGCTTTATATGTATCCAGAACACACATAAGCAGGCTGTTGTCAGAGACAGGCTTCAGTTCCTTATTAAACCTGCTTCTAAATGGTGAAGGCAATGACAAAGCAGGTAGGGTAAACACCTAAACTTTGTGTTTTCAGGGCTGTAGACTGGTGCCGAGCAGTCTGGGTGTGCACTGAGTCACCTGGGCCTGTCCACGTAACTAATTGTTAATTAGCTTACAGGTTAATTAGATCATTGTTTATGTTTATGTTGGCTGTTCAATACTGTTTACAGTTTGCATTGTTATGCTAATATCCCCAAGAGCGGAATGTCCTCTTGGGTGGTATAAAGTGAGTTCCAGTTTGCAACTAAGCTAGTGTCATCTATGTTTTGGGTTGCTATATTTAGCTAGAATACCCAGTTCCTAGTTCCATACTGGTGGAAGCTATATCTTGATGGAGGCACCCAAGTATGGTGTTGGACATCCCGCCACATCAACCAGTCCTATAATTCACCAGTGCACCCTGTTATTTTTGCAAAAACAGAACAGAGGGAAAAATTGCATAGCATCAGAACAATAGCAGATAATAAAATAATGATGTTCCATCATTAATAGAACCTTAAGAGAACTTGTCCCATGTGGAGGGCATAAGGGGGGAGATTTATTAAAACAGATGCATACAGAATCTAGTGCAACTGTGCATGGTAACCAATCAGCTTCAAATGTCAGCTTGTTCAATTAAGCTTTGACAATAAAACCTGGAAGCTGATTGGTTACCCTGCACAGTCGCACTTCTGTGTGCACCAGTTGTAGTAAATTTCCCCCAAGGTGTCCATTATGCTTGCCTTTTTTGTATGTGAGTTAAGTTGACTCTAAACAGAAAGATGCATAACACTTAGGAAACAATGTAGTCAGATTGTCAAGGGTGTGGTGAGGGTATTAAAACGGATAGAAGAGGTTGCTTAGTCCCATGGATTAGGTTAGCCATTAAAGCCCTTAAAGACATTTGACTAAGGCAAGTTACTCTACATTTTTAGTTATAGAAAAATGTTTTCAGTCTAAAATGTTCAATTGCTTTGTTGTGGTTTTGAAATCTATCCAAATTAAGGTAATAGATGAATATTAGATTTCATAGAAACATGGGGCCAGATTCACAGAGCCCTTACTCCTGTCTAACTCGCGTTAGACTGGAGTACTTTCAAATTACGCGCATTTTTTCACTACTCTGAAACCTCAAACCATGAAAATATGGCTGCGGGCTTCAATCCGACTGGCTTACGTGTTCGTACGCCTTCGGATCTACGCTGCAATAAATTTGCGGCCGCTGGGTGGAGTTCCCGTCGTTTTCCGCATCGGAGTATGCAAATGAGCTTTTGCCGACGATCCACAAAATTACGAACGTCAATCGCAATCTCTTACGGCATCTTTAGTCATCTTTTTGCTTCGTAAAACTATACCAGCTTTTTGCTGGTCTAATATTAGACAGCCCATGTTAAGTATGGCCGTCGTTCCTGCGTCGAATGTCAACGTCTTTTTTTATTTTTTACGTAACTCGTCCGGGAATAGGCATGTCCGTAAACGACGCTACTCAAACAACGAATGACGTAACAACGTTATTTCGCGCAATGCACGGCGGGAAATTTCTGAACGGAGCATGCGCAGTGCGATCGCCGCAGGGACGCGCCTAATTTAAATGCTTCACGCCCCCTAATCGCGTATTTCGATTACGCGGCGAGAAATACACTACACCGCCGTACGGTAAGGGACAAAATCTACCAGAATTCGGCGTATAGCTTGATAAAATACGGCGGCGTAGTGTATCTCTGAAACTTTGCGCCAATGTAATTGTATCTGAATCTGGCCCATGCTGTCTATATTGTACATTTTGCATATTCATTTTTTTAAATCAAATAATTTTTTATTTTGTTTTTGTTATTGCTTATTACATACAAAAGTTTAAAAGCTTAATAATAACTATAATAAAAAGAAGCTTTTCATTTACATTCTATAGTGCAAATGCTTAATTGGTTCAATCCAACGCTATATCTATTCTACAAAGAAAAGAAACAATTCAACAATTAAAAAAAAAATCTAACAAGACAGTACAGTAATAAACATACACCTCTATATATACCGTAATTCCATTTTCATTTCAATCTCCAATACTCCGATCTAATACAAATCTATCTCCTCACCCCCATCCCCCTCCCCCTCCTCTCCCAGCCCTCTACACAAGCCATCGTACAACAATTTACTGGAATCAAGCCAATAAGACAATATTTTATTACATTTATGGGAAACTCCTCTATGTTTATAAGCTAGTCGTTCTCTTTTTAATATAAAATTTACCTTATTACACCATTGTTTGTGGGTTGGTGGCATCATATCAATCCATTTTTGTAAAATAAGCTTGCGGGCTAAATAAAGGGATCTAGTCCACATCGTGTTCATCTCTACAGGTAAAACTCCATCTGGCATTATTCCCATTATTGCTATTTTTGGTGCGCATGGTATTTCTGTCTGAGGCCTCGTACACACGATCAAATCTGTCTGCTGGAAACGGTCTGCTAGACCGTTTCAGCAGACAGATTTGATCGTGTGTACGGGCAAACAGACGGATTTGGCCACCCCGACAGATTTCAAAGCATGCTTTGAAATCTGTCGGCTGGGAACCCGTCCGCCCGACATGTCTGCTGGTTAGTACGCTAACCAGCAGACATGTCTTCTCGCACACGCGCCAAATGGTTTCGACGCATGCGCGGAAGTGTTTTACTTCCTGGTGCGGTGATGTGGCGGCGTCAACGTCACCGCCACGTCACCGACACGTCAGCACGCTGTCTGCTGGCGGGGATTTTGGTTTGCTCGTGTGTACACGCGAGCAAACCAAAATCCCAGCAGACAGATCTGTTCAAATCGGTCGGACCGACCGATTTGAACAGACACATTTAATCGTGTGTAGGAGGCCTGAGTGTATGCAGAGTCTGAAATACTTTCTCCCATTACTTATGAAGCTTAGGTGAGAGATCCATTGGATACGGAGCATCACGGTCACATTTTTCATATATTTAACCTCCCACTAGCTTAAAATTTTCAAAAAACTATTTAACCTCCCACTAGCTACAATTTTTCAAAAAACGTTGAAGATTAGGAATTTTCTGCTAAACAAATATGCAGATTTCAAGGTTATACAGATCTTGCTGATAAATTGGAAATAATTACTTCAAACAATGTTAAAACCAAAATTAAAAATGTTATATATTGCTGTTTACCAAACATTAGATGTGGTGGCTGCATTTGTTTTCTTTTTTTATCTTTTTTTAATTTTCCCCCTTTTTTTCTCACCTGGTGATCTGGCCAGTAGCACACCTCCTGTATTAGAGTGCCTCCACTCTGGATGAATAAGCGCAGGGGACTTTTTTGCCTTAAAAATAATGCAGCCTATCCATCTAACATTTGCTAACCTACAGTTTAATAAATGTTTTGTTTAATACTACTTAAATGGTAGCAAAAAGAGTTTTAGCAATTTAACATCTTTTAATACAAGAATGTGTACCAATCCCTGGCTCTGGTTGATTGTGTAAAGACTGATTATATTATATTGTATTATGTTAAAGTGGAGGAAATTCAAGTATTTAAAATCCATTAAAATTAGCTTAGAGTTAGCTATTTCAGAAACGAAAGTGAACAACCTTTGATTTCTGGGAGCACTGGCCAATGATCTGCTATCTATTCATCTATAGTGTTGCTCACGAATATTCGCATTGCGAATATTCGCTACGAATATTGCATATTCGAGTATTCGCGAATAACACGAATATCGCGGCGAATATTCGCTATTTCGAATATTCGTATTTTTTCAATTTTTTTTTTTAGAACAGATCACATCCTAGAGATCCCCATTGACGTCTAAAAGCATTGCTGGTATGATTAGAGACCTTGGGCCGAGTAGCTGCAGCGCTCATTTTATATTGCTGAAAAATCGCAATACGATTATTCGGCAATAGCGATATCGCGCGATTATTTTGTATTGTAATATATCACGAATATTCTGAGCCAATCAGAGTGCTCCATTCCGCATTTCTCGAATATTCGCAATTATTTTGTATTGTAATATATCACGAATATTCTGAGCCAGTCAGAGTGCTCCATTCCGCATTTCTCGAATATTCGCAATTATTTTATATTGTAGTATATCACGAATATTCTGAGCCAATCAGAGTGCTCCTTCCGCATTTCTCGAATATTCGCAATTATTGTGTATTGTAATATATCACGAATATTCTGAGCCAATCAGAGTGCTCCATTCCGCATTTCTCGAATATTCGCAATTATTGTGTATTGTAATATATCACGAATATTCTGAGCCAATCAGAGTGCTCCATTCCGCATTTCTCGAATATTCGCAATTATTGTGTATTGTAATATATCACGAATATTCTGAGCCAATCAGAGTGCTCCTTCCGCATTTCTCGAATATTCGCAATTATTTTGTATTGTAAAATATCACGAATATTCTGAGCCAATCAGAGTGCTCCATTCCGCATTTCTCGAAATTTCGCATTCGCAATTCGCATTCGCATTCGCAATAGCGAAAATTCGCAATCATTTTATTTCCAAAAAATATCACGAATATTCGTATTTAGCGAATATATCTCGAATATTCTACTATATATTCGAGATATATCGCGAAATCGAATATGGCATATTCTGCTCAACACTATTCATCTATAGTCATAGATTTTCTGGTAATCTAGTAATATGAAACCCTTTATTTGAATACAGGACAATGCCTAGACAATGCCTGGGGCTATTTTAAAGTAGCCACCACTATTACCCTAATAAAGCAAGATTGTTGCAATAACACATACTGTAAAAAAAATATATTTTAAATAACTGTGGGGTTAACCAGGTCAAATATTGTAAATGAGGACAAATTGTCATTGTATATAGACAATACCCTTTTGTATTTAAGTAATATGTCCTCATTGCAGGTTGTTGTGCAGATATTTGAAAAATACTTACATAGTATAAATACTACAAGTTGATGTGCTCTATTGGATACTTTTATATTAATTTGTAACGTAAAGACTGCATGTACCCATGTTTTAAGATATCTTTTTAGCTGTAACAATTAAATCTTTTTTTAGCAAAGCGTCTGTGTTCCATTATTTGTGGTACAGCAGAGCTAAATAAAAATAGATAGCTGTATATCAGTATTTATATACATACAACTGCTTGTCTGTTATTTTGACTGCATCCACATACTTAAATGTGCAACTGCTTGCTTCATTGCAAATCTCCCACACACTAGCTCCTGAATTAGACCTGATAATCTGTGGCCATTTCCTCTGTGCTGGTGATAATGTGTAAAATCTGTGAATGGGGAGTATTTTTATTTGAAATATAGCTGCTATAGAAACAGTAACTGTGTTCTGCAATATCAGTGCAAGTTTTTATATGGCATCAAAGTCAAAATTGATTACTTTGTTTCCTGTAGAGAAAATTGAGTACTGTCCGTGACTTTTTTGATTTGCACTAACATACAATTTTTCAGGACAAGCTTTCGGGGTATGTCCCCTTCTTCAAGGTCCAAGCAGTAATGATTCACAATGTTTTGTTCTGAAGTTTGTTTCCTGTACTAAGCCTTTTATAAATTGCATGCCATATAGTATACTGTGGGCTTCTGTAACATTGCACGGGTCTAAAAATTCCCTAAATGTAGATTATACATTTTTTCACATAATAGTCCCTTATTAAAGCAGGTGGTTGGTAAGATATTCAGGGAGTGCGAGCATAGAACATTATACTTTCATCTAATAAGGTAAAAATGCTCGAAAAAAAAGGTAGCAATCATTTAGGAATCATTATTCTATGTTTGAACTGTTCCAACTTAATAAAAGGTGAAATCTGACTGGCATCTATGCATTTCTGCACATCGCTGAACACATTTCACACAGAATTAAGACTTCAGAACGGAATTAAGATCTAAGGTACAGTATATCTAAATATATATGATTGATATAGGATACAAACACCCTGGGTAACCTCTATCACCACTGCGCCATTAAAAAAATGTGAAATAAACTACAGCTGCTGCTTAGTGAATGAATATTTAAACCGAAAAAACGTAACCTAAATAGGTGAAAGAAAATTGCAGCGATAATTAATATAATACTAAATAAATAATCAATAACAAATAAACTCAATAACACCATGATTAAGCATTTACTGAGAAACATGTCGGGAACGTGGCTACAGTTATACTAGCTTCACTGACTAGAGACGCCGCTGCTGTTTAGACAACTTGCCACTACTGGGACCTGGGAATCTGGAGTGTGGTGAGCCTATACCAACTGAGCACCTGACTCCGGCGTGACCACCTAGTACTGCAGAGCCTACTAAACACTGATGTTTGCTGTGATTTGTTTGAAGTTGAATTTTAATTTTTTACATGTGAGGTTAATGAATGAAGTGTTGCTGTGATTTTGAATTAAACTGGTGGTACAATTTTACACTATTGGAGCACTTCTTTTGTTTTCATGTACATTATTGAGGGATTATCACGGTGGTCCAGCTGAGATTCGTTTATCCATTTGTGGGATAATACCCAAGTGATTTAGCCTAACACAAGAGTGAAAGGCAAATCCGTCTGGTGAGTGTGTTTTTCAGAGGGGAGTTATCACAGCACGGTGGTGAAGTGGAAGATTCATAGAATAAGGAATTTTCTCATTGAATTTGTTCATCAATTTTTTATGGACTGTATATAACATGTCACGTGGTGTTATTGAGTTTATATGTTATCGATTATTTATTTAGTATTATATTAATTAGCGCTGCAATTTTCTTACACCTATTTAGGTTAAGTTTTTACAGTATATCTAAAGCTTTACCAATCGAATAAGTGGGGAAGTGTTAAAATCTCTGTAAGTTTTTATTGCTGTCTTTTTTCCTACCGAGGAAATTTGCCCTTTCTATTTGTCCTGGTTACCATTGTCACTGAAATAAAAAGTAATGATTTACAAATATCAATAGAATAGGAGGTGAGGGGAAATCTTGAAACGCAGAGTAAAAACTCCTCGCTGAGAACAGGAAAGACTTGTGAAACTATTTTTTTTTCTTGGCATTCATAGAACCCCTAGCATTGATTTAATGAGATTACAGTCGATAACACAAATCTTATCCCACAGCCCCTTAAGCATTTTAAAAGGTGATCAATTACTGCTCAAAAGATCAGCAATGGGAGGGAGAAGCACCTCCCTCAATGCTGCACCCCCGATACCCAACAGATTAGGGCTGAAACAACTAATCGATTAATCGACAAATAATCGATTATGAAACTAATCGATTATTAAAATTTTTATAATCAATTAATCGGACAGTAACATAATGGGGTTAAAAAAAACTAAAATCAGCCCTTTATAGTACAAAAAAGCAAATCGCTACTGTAAATATTACTTTCACTGTCCCACAGTAAAAAAAATGAACCTCTTACAGTAGTGATTATTTGCTCTTTTTGTACTTATTTTTGATTTTTTTAACCCCATTATGTTACTAAACATCTCAGGCTGGGTTCACTCCTCTTTTTTTGGTGCTTTTTGCAGAAACACTACAGTTACATGTTTTCCTATGGGACACGTTCACATCCATGATTTTTTTTAGCTGCTGCGTATTTGGAAAGGGCAAGGACTTATTAACGGTGCTATTTTGTTTTTTTTGGTACAATACACTTCAATGGAGAAGCTGCAGAAAAGTATTGTAAACGTTTGGGGTAATTAACTCTTGTGGCAGATGAGTTTTTTGTGCAGTGAGTCAACAACAAACAGGCATATGATGTTAAGGGCCTGGTAGCCCACGTTTATTAAAGGAGAAAAAAGAAACAAAAGTCCATTCAGGAATCCCACGCAGGGGTTTAAACGTTATCCAAAAATAAATGAAAATACCAGCCCACCTGGCTACTCTTCAACAGCACTGCTGTTATAGGTATTGGTTCCTCAAACCATAAGCTCCTCCAGACCCACAGTCCTGGATGCACACGTTTTGGGCTTCTTAAACAGCTTGAAGTCCCTTAATGCACACAGCTTTAGGCTTCTTGGGCGCACACAGCTTTGAAGCCCTTCAACGCACACAGCATTTGTCCTCACACAGAGACACTCACCAGCAGCCACTGCTCCAACTCCACCTTCCTCTCCTATCTGCTCTCCCCAGCCCTTCCTTTAATGAGCTGTCTACACCTGGGAAGGCAGCTTGCAGGCTATCTTAAAAACCTGGACACAGGTTGGAGAGCCAGCCCCACCCAGATCTCTGAATGATCTCCAAGCCATAGAGCCCCATGTAGCAACAGAAAAAACATGAGAAAACTGCCAGCGCAGTTTTCTCTGTTTTTAAATTTACGCTCTGCAATCTGGCTATATGCAGACCGTGTGTCCATTTCATCATCATTTTTATAGTTACAGTAGCGCCTACTGTTACAGTATGTAATGTGTTTTTGCTGCAATTTGTGTTTCGTGATCTTCCCAACAGCAAATTGGCCCAAAACATTTTTTAAATGCAATTTTTTTTTTTAAAAGGCTATTAAATAATCGAAACAATAACCGACTAACTAATCGATTATGAAAATAATCGTTAGTTGCAGCCCTACAACAGATAATCCTGGTCATTTTGTGCCCTGTATAGCAACTGTCATCTACAGTATATTGCTCTATATCAGGGGTCTCCAAACTGCGGCCCTGGGGCCAGATGCGGCCTCTCGCTTGCCTATATGCGGCCCTTGGGGCAATATTCCATCCACTGACACCAACAATGGCGAATCATTTTTATTGCTGAAATCACCAATGGGACATTATTCATCCAACTTATACTATCAAAAGTGTACAATTCCTTCTATTGACACCAACAATGGGGCACCAGTCCTCCCACTGACACCAAAGGAATGGTATGGTTTACTCCCACTCGACATTTTCTACTCCCAATGACCCTAGTCTGGCCCTCCTAAAGTCTGAAGGACAGTAAACTGGCCCTTTGTTTAGAAAGTTTGGAGACCCCTGCGCTATATAAAGTAACAAAAATAAATAATCAGAATTACAGGTGTTAATTGCTGTATGCTAGCAAGCAGCCTATTGATTGAAGCTTTATATGTTGCAAAGATAAGCCCTTCAAACTTATTATGACCTTGAATTACAGAGTGTCAGATAAGTTGGCTAGTGTTGTTCTATCATTGTTGGGGATAGCAGTGCTGTTAGTGTAACATTCCTACAACATTGCTTTGGCATGAAGTCTTAAAGCATTTAAATTTGGACTGCAGCTCAGCAGGAAAGGTTCATGATCTCATCATCACATACTGGATATTTCTTGTGGACACAAGGTCTGTACTAGTTTATTTGCATCCATAGACATCTAAATTTGCTCATTATCACATTTCCATAATCCTTAAATAGTTTTGTCTTTATAATTCCTACACAGAGTTCAATAAAACATTATGAGTTAAAGGGGTTGTAAAGACAAAAATATTTTCCTCTAAAATTAAAGTCTGACAGTAGCTGATAAAGTAAAAAGTATTCTTTTGCATTATAACTAGTTTGATACCTGTTGAAATCGAGCTGTTTTATTCACCTCCGTCACTCCTGAATCGTTATTCTCACTGACTTCCTGGTTTGCGGTGCGCATTCATTCTTGCTACATCACGGCCTAATGGGAACTACAGTTCCCGTCAGGCTTAGCCTCCATGCCTGTGAGGGATAAGAGAGCATCTTCACGCAGGGCTGTAGTCATAGGGAGGGGGTGAGCACATTCTGCTTTCCACCATGCAAAACGGCTCAGGTGCTGGTGGAAAGCAAGAAGAGGAGAGACAGGAAATGGCATTTTCAAACCTGGATTACTGTATTTTGGAGGTCAAAAGGAAAAACGAGGTAAGTGATATTTAAATGCTCTAGCTTACAGCAATCAATTGATCTAATAAAAAACGAACCTTATGCTGTATTGACTGGGATTAGAAATTAAATACATCCATGTAGAAATGCCTGCACATAACTGCAGCTTTGTTCTTGAGCATCCTGGAACCCCAAAATTTGGGACATCCACTTTCCATATTATTTCCAATATATTTATTACGAGTACTTAAAAAAGGACAGTAAATTTACGCACCTTTTTCATAAATATTGTATATTCACATCAGTCCTCAAGGAGCATACAATCTACGGGTGCAAACTCACATTTAAACATACACATAATAGGGCCAATTTAGCCAAGAGCCAATTAGCCTACCGTGCCTTTGGAGTGTGGGAGGAAACCAGAGTACCCACACAGGGACAGGGAGGACATGCAACCTCCAGGCTGGTTGTGTTGTGGTTGGGATTTGAATCAACGACCAAAGTACTTCTAGACTTAAGTGCTTAGCCACTGTGCTGAGTGTAGGAGAGCCAGCGGATTTAACCGTCTATTGTTTTCCAGCTGTAAGCTATCATTGTAAGCATGTTATCTATCATTGTAAGCACATAGTAAGTGTAGCACTACCCACGCAGGAGCTGCTGAGTATTACGGGCGGCATGTTACCTCTATTTTCTCGCTGTCCAGGGTAGTAGAAGATTTATTTGCAGAACTTGGTAAGAAAAGAAGAAGTTGTTGAAGGGGCGGAAGGGTAAATACCGTATTTATCGGCGTATAACGCGCACCCCAGGGAAGCTTCAGGAAAAAAACGTTTTTTTAAATTTTGTGGTCAGTGTCCATCTGCAGCCTCAATGCAGCCTAGCCTGTGCCCAAATGCAGCCTGTGCCCAAATGCAGCCTGTGCCCATCTCCAGCCTGTGTCCAAATGCAGCCTGTGCCCATCTCCAGCCTGTGCCCAAATGCAGCCTGTGCCCATCTCCAGCCTTACCTTCTCTTGTGGGAATCACAGAGCCGAGCCGTCATCCGAGCCGAGCCATCATTTCTCATTCATTCGGCGGCAGTCACACACACAGTCCCGCCTCCGCCATCGGCATTGGACCAGCTCCTGTGATTGATAGAACACTGGTCCAATGCCGGTGGCGGAAGCAGGAATGTGTGTGTGACATGTGCCAAATAAACAGGAGAGATGGCTTGTGAACTCCGGTGGCGCTGTGCGGCACTCGGCAGCACTCCTCCCCTCCTTCCCCTCCGAGCCGAGGTACAGTATCGGCGTATAACGTGCACCCGTGATTTTCCCCCTATTTTCAGGGTAAAAAAGTGCGCGTTATACACCCATAAATACGGTAGGTAGATAGGTTCAGGTATATAATCTCAATTAGGAAACACTCCTGCTTCCAGCAAACAGTTCTCATCGCCACTCTAGCCAGAGTGGGTATTGCTCACCCGGATAGGTCCCTCTCACTGTCCTAGCAGCCGTAATGGCGCACAGAATAAAGTACAGTCTCTGCCACAGACCTTCCCTTATAAGGAGGCACTTTCGGTCCAGAACCCCCCTGACACAGGATTCAGCACCCGGATATCTCCAGATTAACTTCTGTAGAACTCAGATCTGACAGGCGATCACCATCAAGCTTCTCAGTGTATGGTGCATCCTTTGATTAAGTTTATAGGCCTTCTCCCAAGATACCAGCCTCTTGCATGGTCTTCTCCAGGATAGGTCCTCCCCTGGCTTCCTTCATCAAGTGGCTTCCTCCCGCAGGACAGACAGCACAGGATCACCTTAAAAAGCGCAGACCCAGTCTGACTACTGGGCCTACTTAGATAACACAACCCCGGACCTCGCAGGACAGACAGCACAGGATCACCTTGAAAGCGCAGACCCAGTCTGACTACTGGGCCTACTTAGATAACACAACCCCGGACCAACGTGGCCCCGGAGCCAGGATTCAGGAACACGCACCATGAGGCCATGTGGGCCATGAAGCTTGTGGGTAGACAGACTGACGACCTCAGTCCAATGGCGTCTGTCCCTTAAGTACTCCTCCCCAGCATGCACAGCGGGATGATCACCTCCACTAATTGGCTGCCGAGGGGTACACCCAATACACCCTGACTCTGCTGCTGCCACCCTTGGCCTGGGATGGTAATAACAGCCCAGGGAAAACAATGGTGGTTACTCCCAGCACAGCCATGGCTGGAACAGAGGCTAAATTGCCCATAATCACATTTGTCTGAGTTATTTAACAACTCAGACCCCCCTAAATTTAAAGCAGTGCCTGTTCAACATAAGTAAGCTAGCATTATGAGCACTCAACCTGCTACTCTTTGGTTGTTCAATTAGCAGGCTGGAGCAAGAAAATAATTTTACTTCCGTTACTTTTATAAAACAAAAGATATCAACATGGATGTAACTATACAGCATAAGTAACCCTTTGGCCTCAACAAGCACCATACTTACCTATAGGCCTTTAATGGTCCTGGAGGTTTCATTGGAACTTTTCATGTATGTGCTAAAAAAAATATTTTGCCCAGAAAACTGGTTCTCCTCCCATAACAAGCATTACTAGTTCAACTCATAGTGGAGTTCTCCGGTGTTAAATTTCTTAATAGGACATATAGATCTGAAAACATGAAGTCCTTTCAGTGACATACTTTTTACAATTTTATTAAATTTGATTTTTAATCCAGTCCATGTTTTGATTAATAGACTTATTTGATTTTTCTCCTCTTCTGTATGAAACATTGCCTTTTGTCCAGATTAATACTGCCCCCTGATCACTGTCTCCTTCCCCTTTCCAGTTGCAGGCAGGGCCAGACTGGTCCACCGGGATAGTGTCCTGTCGAGAAATGCCCCCTATCAAGAAATGCCCGGTCGGAACTGCACATTCACGCAATACGGAGCCACCGAAAGCCGTCCGAACATCTAAAAGCTGTAGACGGCGCCAGCGCACAATAGCTGACATTGTGCCACACGCTCGTGAAACTCTGCAAGGAGCGGATTTAATGATGATGGGCGCGTGTGAGGGGCGGATGCCTACATAAAGAGGGCGTATTTTGTAATGAAGGGCAGTGCTGCTAAGATGGGGGGGCAGAATTTTTCTCAAAACTCAAACACATCTCCTAAACAAATATATCTCTGCTATTCTTCCTACACGTGTTAGCGGGGCATGTTTAGCCAACTGAAGGGTGGGTTTTTCAATGTAAGCAGAGATGTTTATGTATATTTGTTTAGGGGATGTGTTTGAGTTTCATAAAAAATTCCATCCCCATCTTAGCAGCACTGCCCATCATTACAAAATATGCCCCTTCATGTAGGCATCCGCCCCTCACACGTGCCCATCATCAGCAAATCCACCCCTCGCAGACTTGTATTCGGAGCATGTGGCACAATGTCAGCTTTGAGCGCAGGCACCGTCTACAGCTGATTTTAAATTCAGATGCTATGCATGTGCAGTTTCGGCCGAGCCTTTCTTGATAGGGAACATTTCTCAACAGAACACTGGCTGCCCTCAGTGCCCTGGGGCCACTTTGGGCTAGGAGCCTGCTACTGTCTTCTGAAAAGAAGCGGCGGCAGACACGATGCAATGCTCCTCTTCCGATCACAGTGCCGCCCACTGAGCAGGTTCCTGTGGCTGCAGAGTGATATGCCTGGGGCAGTGGAAGAATGTCCGTGGGCCGTCAGAATGAAGCCGCTGGATTCCTCTTTAGATCCGGCATGGTGTCGCCCACTGAACTCATGCCTGTGGCCAGTGTGAAGTGATATGCAGAGTGAGAACGGCCGAAATAATTACGGTGCTGGATCTTTTCCCTTTCACTGGTCAGACTGTATAGATGGGCATTGGTGAGGCTACATTGATGGGCATTAAGCACTGGTGAGACTGCATTGATGGGCACTGATCAGTCTGCATAGATGGACACTGATCAGGCTGCATAGATGGGCACTAATGAGGCTTGTTGATGGGCACTGGTCAGGCTGAATTGATGGGCCAACAAGTGCTAAGCATCTCTGGGAACTCCTTCAAGACTGTTGGAAGACCATTTCAGGTGACTACCTCTTGAAGCTCATCAAGAGAATGCCAAGAGTGTGCAAAGCAGTAATCAAAGCAAAAGGTGGCTACTTTGAAGAACCTAGAATATGACATATATTTTCAGTTGTTTCACACTTTTTTTGTTATGTATATAATTCCACGTGTGTTAATTCATAGTTTTGATGCCTCCAGTGTGACTCTACAATTTTCATAGTCATGAAAATAAAGAAAACTCTTTGAATGAGGTGTGTCCAAACTTTTGGTCTGTACTGTATATCACATGGTCTTTTTTTGGTTTATCTGAAGCACTTGACACCTTATACCACCCTAAAAAGCATATTGTTCATTTATACTTATATGGTAACTTCATAATCCTAGAGTAACAGCACCACACCTATATCCCTTCCAATCAATTATCTGTACTCCACTCAGGTGGCTGTATATGTAGGGGCACCAGTTCTCTTTTCTGTTTTTTGCTTTTAATTTGCTTTGTCTATTCCTTCATGCGGAATCATCCACAAGCATTTTACTAAGTTCACTATATGCATTGATATTGTGTATATACATCCCCCGCATTCTGTTTGATAGTGTGTTATGGCATTACTCTGTTAAATGTTCTAACAAAGACAAATGACAACGTACAAAAATATTGTTGTTGGAAAAATGTTTAGTGTTCCTTTTTGTAATTGCAAAATAACAATAAAAAAACAGCATGTGATAACCACTCATGTGAGCTATCTGATTCTTAACCAATTCAATACCAATTCAATACCAGGCTTTTATACCCACCTCCATACGGGGCCTATTCTGGCACTTCTCTCCTACATGAACAAATCATAATTTTTTTGCAAGAAAATTACTCAGAACCCCCAAACATTATATATGGTTTTTTTTTAGCAGACACCCTAGGGAATAAAACGACGGTCATTGCAACATTTTATCTTGCACGGTATTTGCGCAATAATTTTTCAAACGCCTTTTTTGGGAAAAAAAATTGTTTTATGAATTAAAAAAATAATAAAACAGTAAAGTTAGCCCAATTTTTTTGTAAAATATAAAAGATTAAGTTACACTGAGTAAATAGATACCTAACATGTCACACTTTAAAATTGCGCACACTCATGGAATGGCGCCAAACTTCGGTACTTAAAAATCTCCTAAAATCTCCTGAATTTTTTTACAGGTTACCAGTTTAGATTTACAGAGGCCCAATAATGTAAACATCCCTTGTAATAGGAATGTGTGTGAAAGGTCCTCTTTATGGAGAGATGCAGGGTCAATAAGACCCCACATCTCTCCTCCAGGCTGGAAACCATGAGATCGATGAAAAAAATTCACGATCTCATAAATACTGTGGCTTAGTAGCCGCAACCGCGGCTTTGTTTACTTACGGGACCCGGGTCCTCCGACGGTCCTAGAGATGACTGGTGACCATCTGGTCACCAGTCATCTCTATACTTCCTGCAAGCGCCGGACGATTCATTCTCCGGGCCCCCGATGGCACGGGAGAGGCCGGAGAAGCACCGGATGGCGGCGGGAGGGAGGGCATGTCCCCTCCTGCCGCCTGTAAGAACGATCAAGCGGAGGAACTTCCGCTATGATCATTCTTATGTTGTGCAGAATCGCCGGCACAAGAGCTGGATATCTGGATGATGCCTCTCGCTGCAGGCATCATTCAGATATCCCCCCCCCAAAGTCCAGGACGTCATATGACGTCCACTCTGGATGGGAGAGCCACTTTGTGGACGTCATATGACGGTGGCTGTTTAGCATGTGACTTAGCATGTGACTGCATGAACCTTCTATTTATTATTGGACCAGGCAAGGCCATTGAACTGTGATACACAGGCCATGGAGTTTACATCCAGCCCAATGTCTCTACTGGAGGAAGAGCTTTATTTGTATTGATCTTAACCAGAGTAAAATTCCATAGCTGGGGCATTCTGGGGTTTCAGGGCTGCAAGTACTGTATAAGGTATCTGAACATATACTGTATGTAGGCCTCTGGCCATATCGAATTTTTAGAGTGATCTCAAAGCCGGCCTAAAATATTAGTTTGAACTTGATTGGCATGAGTCTTTTTAATTTGTGTAACAATATATGCTGTGTGCACAGAAATTAACCATAACACTGCCGGCACCGCAGGTTTAAGGTTGTACTTATAGGGCCAGATTCTCATATGAGATACACAGTCGTATCTCTGTTTTTGCAGCTGTGTATCTATGCGACTGATTCTTAGAATCGGTTACTCATAGATTTTGCTTAGATCCGACTTGCGTAAGTGACTTACACCGTCGGATCTAAGTTGCAATGTTACGCTGGCCGCTAGGTGGCGTTCCCATCGATTTCTGCGTCGAATATGCAAATAAGCCTGATATGCCAATTCCCGAACGTATTTGCGCGCCGTCGTAGTTTACGTCGTTTGTGTAAGTGTAAGGTTACCCCTGCTATATGAGGGGTAACCTTGCATAGGTCCGGCGTACACCATGTTAAGTATGGATGTCGGGACAGCGTCGTGTTTTTCCGTCGTTTACGTCGTTTACGTAACTCGTCACGAATAGGGCTGTGCGTTAATTACGTTGACGTCAAAACCAATGTATTTGCGGCATACTATGGAGCATGCGCAGTGGGCTACGTTTACGGCCAGCGCATTCGCAGTTCGTTCGGGGCGGGGGTGCGCTTAATTTAAATACAAGCCGCCCCCTTTGAATTACGCGGAGATACGCCAGGCCATTTACACTACGCCGCCGCAAATTACGGAGCAAGTGCTTGGAGAATACGGCACTTGCTCCTGTAAGTTGCGGCGGCGTAGTGTAAATAGCATAAGCTACGCCGCCAGATATGAGAATCTGGCCACTACTGCTTAATTGTAAGTGTGTTTTTACTTTCTCTCCAAAAATGTTGTAACTTTTTTACACTATGGAAGCAATATGATTTTTTGGCATGACACCTGAATCTTGGATGTACTGAGCAAATCTTAAAGTGTGCTGACTTGGACTGCATATGCTTGGGTTTTGGCTGGACCAGATCGGGCTCTTTATTTTAAAGTCTCACCTGATCCTCTATAGTTGGGGATCATGGAGATTTGGTAAGCAGGCATTTCTTTCAGTTTGGTGGTGGATCTCACAAGGCTGTTTCATAACAAGAGATTTTTAATCTATGGAAGGATTTATTAGAGACTTTTGTGCACAGGTGATTTAATTTAAATTTAAATTAATTTCACCAATTCTAGATTTCAATTCAGTTGTGTGTTTTAATTTATTTTAATGCATTTCTTCATCAGATTCATTTTTGGAATTTATGTATTTATGTGGTACATGTGGAATTCATTTTTCACATATTATCCAATCACAATAGTCATTCATTCACTGTGTTTTTTTATTTATTCACATACAGTGCAGAAAATAAGTATTTGAACACCCTGCTATTTTGCAAGTTCTCCCACTTGGAAATCATGGAGGGGTCTGAAATTGTTATCGTAGGTGCATGTCCACTGTGAGAGACATAATCAAAAATAAAAATTCCAGAAATCACAATGTATGATTTTTTTAACTATTTATTTGTATGATACAGCTGCAAATAAGTATTTGAACACCTGAGAAAATCAATGTTAATATTTGGTACAGTAGCCTTTGTTTGCAATTACAGAGGTCAAACGTTTCTTGTAGTTTTTCACCAGGTTTGCACACACTGGAGGAGGGATTTTGGCCCACTCCTCCACACAGATCTTCTCTAGATCAGTCAGGTTTCTGGGCTGTCGCTGAGAAACACAGAGTTTGAGCTCCCTCCAAAGATTCTCTATTGGGTTTAGGTCTGGAGACTGGCTAGGCCACGCCAGAACCTTGATATGCTTCTTACAGAGCCACTCCTTGGTTATCCTGGCTGTGTGCTTCGGGTCATTGTCATGTTGGAAGACCCAGCCTCGACCCATCTTCAAAGCTCTAACTGAGGGAAGGAGGTTGTTGCCCAAAATCTCGCAATACATGGCCCCGGTCATCCTCTCCTTAATACAGTGCAGTCGCCCTGTCCCATGTGCAGAAAAACACCCCCAAAGCATGATGCTACCACCCCCATGCTGCACAGTAGGGATGGTGATCTTGGGATGGTACTCATCATTCTTCTTCCTCCAAACACGGTTAGTGGAATTATGACCAAAAAGTTCTATTTTGGTCTCATCTGACCACATGACTTTCTCCCATGACTCCTCTGGATCATCCAAATGGTCATTGGCAAACTTAAGACGGGCCTTGACATGTGCTGGTTTAAGCAGGGGAACCTTCCGTGCCATGCATGATTTCAAACCATGACGTCTTAGTGTATTACCAACAGTAACCTTGGAAACAGTGGTCCCAGCTCTTTTCAGGTCATTGACCAGCTCCTCCCGTGTAGTCCTGGGCTGATTTCTCACCTTTCTTAGGATCATTGAGACCCCACGAGGTGAGATTTTGCATGGAGCCCCAGTCCGAGGGAGATTGACAGTCATGTTTAGCTTCTTCCATTTTCTAATGATTGCTCCAACAGTATACCTTTTTTCACCAAGCTGCTTGGCAATTTCCCCGTAGCCCTTTCCAGCCTTGTGGAGGTGTACAATTCTGTCTCTAGTGTCTTTGGACAGCTTTTTGGTCTTGGCCATGTTAGTAGTTGGATTCTTACTGATTGTATGGGGTAGACAGGTGTCTTTATGCAGCTAATGACCTCAAACAGGTGCATCTAATTTAGGATAATAAATGGAGTGGAGGTGGACATTTTAAAGGCAGACTAACAGGTCTTTGAGGGTCAGAATTCTAGCTGATAGACAGGTGTTCAAATACTTCTTTGCAGCTGTATCATACAAATAAATAGTTAAAAATTCATAAATTGTGATTTCTGGAATTTTTCTTTTTGATTATGTCTCTCACAGTGGACATGCACCTACGATGACAATTTCAGACCCCTTCATGATTTCCAAGTGGGAGAACTTGCAAAATAGCAGGGTGTTCAAATACTTATTTTCTGCACTGTATATTATTTGACAGTTACGTTTTCATACACTTCGTTGTGCTACTGTTACGAAGTTAGCGCAACCTATATTTTTTCCATACTTTGTTCACTGTTTTGTTTTTCAGCAGGTTTGCAGCTTTCTTATCACTTACAATTTTATTTTGGGATTGTTCAAATATTTTCTTAGCGCAGTTTCTTCTCCAATTTTTTCATATCGGTGTATAGTATGCCTGTGAACGCTTGTTTCCCATCCTTAAAACTGTCCCTGCACAAAGTATAATTTCTGAAGGAAAAAAAGTCATTTAAAATCACTCGTGGCTATAATGAATTGTCGGCTCCCGGCAATACAGAGAAAAGTCATTCATGAAAAAAAAATGTGTGGGGGTCCCCCCAAATTCAATTACCAGGCCCTTCAGGTCTGTTATGGATATTAACCACTTAAGGACCGCCGCATGTACATTTACGTCGGCAGAATGGCACCGACAGGCACATCAACGTATATATACGTTGGTGCCTTGGGGGGGATCGGGGGTCCGATCGGACCCCCCCCCCGTACATGCGGCGGTCTGCGCGGCTGCAGGAGCGATCCGACAAGTGGGGGCGGCTATCCGTTTTCATCCGCCCCCTCCGGATCGCTCCCAGCCAATGCGCGCGCCCGCCTGACCTGTCACTTCCTCCTCCTGTGTAAACACAGGAAGGAGGAAGCGACGTGATCTCTCCCTCGGCGTTTGTTTCAAGCGCCGCTGAGGAGAGATCACTACAGAACAAGTAAGTCTGCACTAACACTACACTACACACACACATTTAACCCCCGCGATCGCCCCCTCCCCCCTGTCACAGTGTCACTGAATGCAGTAATCATGTATGATTACTGTATTTAGTGTCAGTGTGACAGACAGTGTGACAGTCAGACAGTCAGTAGTGTCAGGGTAGCCCCCCCCACCCCCCCCAATAAAGTTTTAACCCCCTGATCACTGCCCTAGTTAACCCTTTCACTCCCTATTGCCAGCGTCACTAAGCGATCATTTTTCTGATCGCTGTATTAGTGTCGCTGTTCCCGCTAGGTAGCTAATTTTTTTTTTAATGCGATTTTTTTTTTACTAAAGACATGTGGCTAAATAAATTTTGGCCTAAATGTTTGACTAAAATTTAGTTTATTGTTTTTTTATTATAACAAAAAGTAAAAAATATTGATTTTTTTTCAAAAATGTCGCTCTATTTTTGTATATAGCGCAAAAAATAAAAATCGCAGAGGCGATCAAATACCACCAAAAGAAAGCTCTATTTGTGGGAAAAAAAGGACGCAAATTTTGTTTGGGAGCCACGTCGCACGACCGCGCAATTGTCTGTTAAAGCGACGCAGTGCCGAATCGCAAAAACCCCTTGGGTCATTTGCCAGCGTATTGGTCCGGGTCTTAAGTGGTTAATCAGTGCGGTCACCACCCGTTCTAATCATAGGCGTGCGCAGCCTATTGCATTAGGGTGTGCACCCCAAAGCTCAAACACATATATATATACACACACACACACACACACACACAGCCTTATAAATAAATGTGAACAAACATTTTAAAATGCATTAAAGTATTTTTATCAATGTTAAAAAATAAAAATAAAACACTTTATGTTTTACTTATTAAAACATTTAATTGTTTACACTAGTGGTTGAGGGGCAGAAAAACTCTGTAGCTGAGCCATTCTTTTACTACCCCTCAACCGCTACCACCTTTTAGCTGTAGAGGCAAATGCAGCAGCTGCAATTATACCACCCCTTTTTGCTTTCAGCAGGTGTAGCACCCGTTGACTTCAACCCAGTCAAGTGAAGGACGGCACTTTGCAAGCTCCCCGCAACTGTGTGCAGAGTAGAGTTCAAGGGGTTAAAGTAGGTGGTGTGGAGGCGATACAACACCTCCCTGCCACCTCTAAAATGCTCTATGAAGAGCGATTTGTTTGCGTATCGCTCTTCAGAAATCAAAGTATTTGTGAATGTGCTCCTACATATGTCACAGTTCTCCCCTCAAATCTGAGTCCTCCATTACATCACAGTCCACAGCATTCCGCCTTACACCAGAATCAATAGTGTTACATCTTATCTCACAGTTTACCCTTTTACATCAGAGTCCCCAGAGTTCCCCTTTAAACTGGGAAACCTGATGTAAAGGACTGTGGTGTAAAGGGGAACTGTCATATAAGGGGGTCTTAGGTCACTAGAGTCCCCAGCATTTCCTCTTATATCAGGATTTTCCCACTTTCATCAAATTCCCCCTTTATATACACTGTAAGGGGGGGGGGGGGGGCTCTGACACAAAAGGGAGCTCTTCAGACTGTAATGTAAAGGGGGGGCTCTGATGTGAGGGGGTCTCTGGTTACCACAGAGTCCACTGAGATCCCACTTACATCAGAGTTCCCTTTTACCCCAGAGTCTGCAGAGTTCCCCTTTAAACCAGACAACCAGTATTTCTAGAAGGGGGCAGTGACGGCTGGTGATCAAAACTTTTGGGGGGCCCAAACAAACTGAAAAGAAAACCGATCAAATTGAAGCCACTGTGCCCATCAAATGCAGCCACTGTGCCCATCAAATGCAGCCACTGTGCCCATCAAATGCAGCCACTGTGCCATCAAATGCAGCCACTGTGCCATCAAATGCAGCCACTGTGCCATCAAATGCAGCCACTGTGCCATCAAATGCAGCCACTGTGCCATCAAATGCAGCCACTGTGCCCATCAAATGCAACCACTGTGCCCATCAAATGCAGCCACTGTGCCCATCAAATGCAACCACTGTGCCCATCAAATGCAACCACTGTGCCCATCAAATGCAACCACTGTGCCCATCAAATGCAACCACTGTGCCCATCAAATGCAACCACTGTGCCCATCAAATGCAACCACTGTGCCCATCAAATGCAACCACTGTGCCCATCAAATGCAACCACTGTGCCCATCAAATGCAACCACTGTGCCCATCAAATGCAGCCACTGTGCCCATCAAATGCAGCCACTGTGCCCATGAAATGCAGCCACTGTGCCCATCAAATGCAGCCACTGTGCCCATCAAATGCAGCCACTGTGCCCATCAAATGCAGCCACTGTGCCCATCAAATGCAGCCACTGTGCCCATCAATTGCCGTCACGGTGCCATCAAATGCAGCCACTGTGCCCATCAAATGCAGCCACTGTGCCCATTAAACGCAGCTACTGTGCCCATCAATTGCCCTCACAGTGCTATCAAATGCAGCCACTGTGCCCATCAAATGCAGCTACTGTGCCCATCAATTGCCATCACAGTGCCATCAAATGCAGCCACTGTGCCCATCAATTGCTGTCACGGTGCTATCAAATGCAGCCACTGTGCCCTTAAAATGCAGCCCCTGTGCCCATCAAATGCAGCTACTGTACCCAAACGCAGCTACTGTGCCCATCAATTGCCGTCACGGTGACATCAAACGCAGCCACTGTGCCCATCAAACGCACCAATGTGCCATCAATTGCCGCCCCTGTGCCCGTCAAATGCAGCCACTGTACCCATCAATTGCTGCTGCTACGGTGCCCATCAATTGCTGCCAGTGTGCCCATCAATTGCCGCTACTGTGCCCATTAAATGCTGCCAGTCTGCATCCCCCACCCAGCACTTACCTTGTCTTGGTGGGGCAGAGGTGTTCTTCATGCTCCTCAATGTCTTCTCCTGTCCTTTGCAATGATTGGATGCCTGATAGGCATCCAATCACAGCGCCTGTAGTTTCAGCCAATCAGGTGACAGGTAACAGACCTGAGCACCTGACTGACTGCGAAGCGTGTCAGTGTTAGAAAAGCAAAAATTGATTTGCTTTCCTAACACAACGATGAGTGAACAGCGAGCGCCCAGCATGGCGCCCGCTGTTCACCCTTTTGTATGCCTATTAGAGCCTTTGGTTCTAATCTGGTGCTTCCAAAATATACCCTGCCGCTGTAATTCAGGTGCCCGGTGACTCGTCATATTCGGCTCCCCCATCACAGAGTGCTCCGGAAGTGCTGTGTTGGGCAACTGCGCATGCGCGATGCGTTCCAATGCATTTATGCATTTAGAGTGACGTGGACTTAGGGGAAAGTGGCCAGTCGGCCTCACGTCCTCGCTTCGCTCGGACGGCTCGCTCGGCCTCCTGGCTCTTTTTTTAACATCCTCCAATCCACGGGCATGTTAAGGAAAGAGCTTGGATGCCGACCGAGGTTTCGCTGGTGTGCACTGCTGTAAATGCATTGGGACGCATCGCAGATGCGTTTGGAACGCATCGCGCATGCACACTTGCCCACCACAGCACTTCCGGAGCACTCTGTGATGGGGAGCGGAGTATGACGATACACCGGCACCCAAAAAGGGGGCAGCAGAGGTGACCATAGATAGATTCATGCAATGCAGGAATATATCTATGGTGATAGACAGAGGCAGGAGAGAGGGGCACTGCCACGGGGGTCAGGTCAGGTCAGCCATAGCAGCCCCTCACAACACAGATTATTTTACTCTAGATGACCAGCCCCCTTCCCCAGTATGTGTGTATATTGCCCTCCCCTCAATGGTACTACAAATCCCAGCATAGCAGGCTGGACTCCCATTTCTCAGCAGTTTTCCTGTCACACACACATACAGTGTGACTTGCACTGAAGGAGAGAACATCCTCTCTCCCTCCCTGCCTGCTGTAGTGCTGTCCACACACACATGCCAGAGTCTGTGCTCCCACTCTCTTACCAAAGTCCTGTCAGGTCTCCTTCATTGTTGTCAGACTCGAAACTCACTGCAGGGCGGAAGCCGGGAGGCGGGGCACTCGGAGGCAGAGCAGGGAGGAAAAAGTTACATCCTCCTTCTCTGCCTGGGACGAACCTGGAATGGTTTTCTCGGCAGGAAAGGACAGTTGTGGGCTGCGGAAGCCCCATGCTGGGAGCGGGCAGGACTGGATTACAAAGATCAGATGACAAAATCAGTGGGGGTTAATCCAGCGCTGATGCTACTTCTATGGGTTCAGCTACAACATCCCTGACAGCAGGCAGCGGAGTGATATTCAGCTATCAGGGATGCTGTAGCCGGAACTATAGAAGTAGCATCGGAAAATGCGGCCACCTGCCTGCTCACTCCGCGATCAGTGGCTGCATTCACAAGAGTTACACAGCCAAAGAAATGATGGTCCCTATCGCAGAGTAGCAGCGCAGCCATTGTTAATAACCAGAAGTGCCAAAATAGACATTCTGCTGGCAAAAAAGTCCTGGGGTGTGATGGATGTGCCTGTGTATTAGGGTGTGCCCAGGCACACCCGGCACACCCCGTGCGCACGCCTATGGTTCTAATCCTTGTAATATGTTTGTATGTGTCTTTGTGTGTTGGTATCCAACACTTATACAGTGGACTAGTTGTTCATTGATGTGCCACTCTTTGTCTATTTAGAGACTCATTTGGCTTTGATTGTTTACAGCCTCCCCATATTTGGGGTAGGGGGTGTTTTTAGATAATATATTTTTTCTAAATAAATTTATTTGTATATATTATTTGTTTGAGTATAGCCCATTATTGCCTATGTAGCTCCTTTTGTCAACAGTGATCTCTCCAATCCTTGGAGACCTCCTGTTTGACAGTTCTTTTGTTTATGCTCATATGTTTTGGCTGCGGCAATAACCCCATATTGGAGGAGTGGCTACTCACTTCGTTCATACATATAATTAGCCCCCCTACTGTTGCTTTAAATATTACAAGCAACCTCATGCTCTTGGTCATATTCACTCCTTTTTGTGTATATGGATATTAACCACTTGCCGCCCGCCAATGACATATTGACGTCGGCAAAGTGGTTTCAATATCCTGCGTCTGACACCCCGCAACACCGATCTAGGTAAAGCGTTTCTCACGTAGACACTTTACCACGTGATCAGCCGTGTCCAATCACGGCTGATCACGATGTAAACAGGAAAAGCCGGTAATCGGCCTTTTCTCACTTGCGAGTAGAGTAGAGCCAATCGGCTGCTTCTCTGACAGGGGGGTTTTGTGCTGATCGATTATCAGCACAGCCCCCAGAGGATGCCCACTGGACCACCAGGGATGCTCACTGGACCACCAGGGATGTAAAACAAAGTTATGCCCCCCTAGACCATCAGGGATGACACAAATAATGGATGCCAATCAGTGCCGCAATGGATGCCAATCAGTGCCCACAATGGGCATCACTGATTGTCAGGCATTGTTTGGCATCCATTAGTACAACACATGTTAGTGCCACCTATCAGTGCCCATCTATGCCCATCCGTGCCACCTATCAGTGCTCATCCATGCCGCCTATCAGTGCTCATCCGTGCCACCTATCCGTGCCCATTCGTGCCGCCTATCCGTGCCCATCCGTGATGCCTATCTGTGCTAATCCGTGACGCCTATGCGTGCCCATCCGTGCAGCCTATCCGTGTCCATCCGTGACGCCCATCAGTGCCCATCTGTGCCGCCCAACAGTGCCCATCTGTGCTGCCCATCAGTGCCGCATATTAGTGCCCATCATCAGTGCCCATCAATGCCACCACATCAGTGTCACCTCATCGGTGCCCATTAGTGCCGCCTTATCAGTGCTTGTCAGTGCAGTTCCATCAGTGCCAATCAGTGAAGGAGAAAATGTACTTATTTACAATGTTTTATAATGGAAACAAAAACAATTTTTTTTTTCTAAATTTTCGGTCATTTTTTGCAGAAAATAAAAATCGCAGAGGTAATCAAATACCACCAAAAGAAAGCTCTATTTGTGGGTAAAAAATGATACAAATTTAGTTTGGGTACACTGTAGCATGACCGCGCAATTGTCATTCAAAGTGCAACAGCGCTGAAACCTAAAAATTGGTCTGGGCAGGAAGGTGTATAAGTGCCCTGTATGAAAGTGGTTAAGGAGAACCCTGCGTCAAATAAAAAAAAATGACGTGGGGTTCCCCTCAAATATCCATTCCAGACCTTTCAGATCTGGTATGGATTTTAAGGGGGAACTCCACCCCAAATAAAAAAATGGCGTGGAGTTCCCCCCAAAAATCCACACCAGACCCTTTATCCGAGCACGCAACCTGGCAGGCCACAGGAAAACAGGGGGGATGAGAGAGCGCCCCCCCCCCCCCCTTAAACCGTACCAGGCAACATGCCCTCAACATTGGGAGGATGCGTTGGGGGTCTGTGAGCCCTCAAAGCACCATGTCCCCATGTTGATGGGGACAAGGGCCTCATCCCCACAACCCTTGCCCGGTTATCTGAATCTGGAAGACTCCTTTAATAAAGGGGACCCCCAGATCCCTGCCCCCCCCCTATGTGAATTGGTAATGGGGTACATTGTACCTCTACCATTTCAAAAATAAAGTGTAAATAATTGTAAAGAAAAAATAAATTCTATGCATTAAGGTGAAAAACCTCCTGTGCTGCAGCGCCCCGAGCCCCCCTTATACTTACCTGAGCCCTGTAATTCCCACAACGAGATACATTGTGTCCTCATTGGATAGATAAATAGCAGCGCAGCCATCGGCTCCTGCTGCTATAAATTAAATCCAATAATGTGGGCGGTGGGGGGTGGAGCCAAGTCCTGCTGTCAGTGTCTATGGACGCAGCAGCAGGACACAGAAGCGCGCCCGCATGGGTGTCCCGTCGGAGAACGCTTCTTCGACAGGTCACTCAAGAAGAGGAGGAGCCAGGAGCGACACACACATTCTGTCCATGGTGCGCATCTGAAGCAGAGGTTCAGTATATTAAAAATCTCATGGACAGAAAGAGGCTGGGCTTACAAAATCTAGCATACAGTATATATTATCCCAAAATAATGTAGTAAATAAAAATAAACTATCCTGGTGGAACATAAAATAAGCATGCATCATAAATTTTGCAAGAAAAAGAAGCAGGATACAAACAATACGCCAGGAATACACTATAATTCACATTTTTAGGCATTCTGTGTTTGCAATAGTTGGAAAGATAATTACCCCCTTTGCTTTCCCCGTGCCAAACATCTGGAGCATGTCATTTAAACACATAGTTCTATAGCCAGTAGTGAGCAAACACTGAGAAGGCTACTGTATTTAACAAGGAATTTCTACACTCCTGCGGTGCCAAGGACAACAAATGGGATTTATTTTAGAGTAAACACAAGATCAAAGTCTCTATGTAAGCCTGATTGCTACTTAACATAAGTGGAATAATACGGTGGATAGGTTTTCTGCCTAATTGCTGGAAATGTGCATTATGAGAATTGTTTTGACCTTATTATGACATATTAACTGCTCTATTCAAGTGCATATGGAGGACAAATCCTGTTCACCAAGAAATATAAGGCTGCTCCACCTGTATATGCAAATGTTGTCTGGGAATATGATGGTCCACTCAGTCCCAGCCTGGTGGTACTAGGGTTGCCACCTTTTCTTCAAGTCGAACACTTTAGCAGCATTTTTTTATAGTATGAACTATACATATATTTTGCTATTAAATAACATTTCCAATCATATGAAGTTAATAGCAAGAGTCCACAGACTTCCCCTTTTACATCTGAATCCACAGAGTTTCCTTTCACTGTAAGGGGAGACTCTGCAGACTCTGATGTAAGGGAGAACTCTAGAGACTCTAACATAACAGATGCTCTGAGAACCCTGATTTAAGGGGGAACACTGAGAACTCTAATGTACGGAGAGGGCTCTGATATAAGGGGGAATACTTTAGCCTCTGGTGTAAAGGGGAACTCTGATGTAAGGTGTGTCTGAGAACCCTGATTTACATTAGTGTACTCACTCAGAGGCAGGAGAGAGAAGGAGGGAGACTTCAGTCACAGACAGAGATGGATGGTGAACTCACTCACCCCTTGGCAGTCAACACCTCTCATCCAGATATATCTGGAAGCCATAGTCCTGTCTGAATAATGTGTCCGGGTTTCAGGGAGTCCAAGACCCGGATGCATGATTCCGAACCCGAACTGTACAGATGAATCCTGGCCAGGTGGCAACCCTAGGTGGTACCCAAAGCTCCAACGCACGCAACAATGGCAAAGAAGCAGACAAATCCTAGATTTATTTTATCCGCTGAAACTTAAAGTTGACGTAAACCTGATTCATGAAATTTGATCTAAGCACATATATCTGTAGTGTTTATTAACTCCTTCCCGCTTCCCCGTCCTCGGCTTTAGGTAATAATTGGATGATGCTTGCATACCGTTTTCTAGAGCGGGCGGTCGGCTCTTTAGGGATAACAACCGATGTGGCTAAAAATTGCTTGGTTGTTATACCGGAGGAGCGGGAGGGGACATGCTCCCCTCCCGCCGTCTTCTGCCGCTCTTACCGGGCCTTTTGTCCCACCGAGAGACCCAGTCCACGATTCGGCACTTCCGCCGGCTAGAGAGAGACTAGCACAAAGCCGGAAACAGTCTTCTCTCTGTAAACACGGAAGCGACACCACAACGTCACTTCCGGTTTACTCGGCTGCCAATGGCACCGGTTTTGAAAAAAGTGATTCAGAATCGCAGTCTTGGGCGATTTGAATACTTTTCAGTGCAAAGGTGGGATTGGGGTTTTAGACCCCCAATCCCTCAATAAAGAGTACCTGTCACCACCTATTACTGTCACAAGGGATGTTTACATTCCTTGTGACAGCAATAGAAGTGAAACCTTTTTTTAATTAAAGTAACAAAATAAAAAAATGTAAAAAATGGAAACATTTTTTAAAGTGCCCCCACCCCCGCAAGCTTGCGCAGCAAAGAAAACGCATAAGTAAGTTGCGCCCGCATATGTAAACGGTGTTCAAATCACACATGTGAGGTATCACCGTGATTGTCAGAGCGAGATTAATTCCACTAGTCCTCTGATTAACCTTTTTTATTTTTTTAAATCGCCGCCTATGGAGATTTTAAGGTACCGTAGTTTGTCGCCATTCCATGAGTTTGCACAATTTCAAAGTATGACATATTGGGTATCTATTTACGTGCCATAACATCATCTTTCAATCACATTATACAAAAAAAAATTGGCTAGCTTTACTGTTTCGTTTTTTTTAATTCAAGTGTCTTTTTCCCTAAAAAAAAAAAGAATTTGAAAGACAACTGCGCAAATACAGTGTGACATAAAATATTGCAACAATCGGCATTTTATTCTCTAGATTCTCTGCTAAATATATATATATATATATATATATATATAATGTTTGGGTTCTAAGTAATTTTCTAGCAAAAAAATACAAATTTTAACTTGCAAGCAACAAATGTCAGAAATAGGCTCGTCTGTACGCAGCATTAGTCATGCCAGAGCCTTAAGTCCCATGTCTTTCTGCTGCTCCATTCTTCTGTTATCAGCATGACAACTTCTGACAGTTTCTCTCACAACTGAGATAAAACCAGCCTTAAATTTGTGTCGGGGTGGGTGCTATAAATAGATTAGCAGAGAGCTGGTCTATTCACAGCACAGCTCTGCACATTTCTTATTTGCCTTTGTGGAGTGGGGAGTGCGTACCTTTCTTCCAATCAGCTGTCAAACAGTGTATTCCAAGAATCCACACTAAGTGCTGAACAGATATGGACATGGTATAAGTAACATTGATAACATCAGGGTATCTCATACCAAGTCAGGGATTTTACAGATGGACAAGATCCATTTTATAAATGTGTCTATGTATGTTTTTTAGTAAATTTGTTAAAGTGCTTTTAAAGGCAGTACTTGTTTTTAACCTTATTGCATTCTATGCATTAAGGTAAAAAAAAAAAAACTTTCTGCATGCCCCCTTATACTTACCTGAGCTTGATCCAGTAATGTGCACGAGAGCAGAGATTCTCTGAGCTCTCTCCGCCTTTCATTGGCTCAGACAAAGCCAGTTGGAAGGGACCGGGGCAGGCCATGCTCTATGTGCCTTGTGGACACAGTGCAAGGTTCGGTAATGAGCACGTACAGATGCCCCAGCTTTATGGCACTCGGTGGGAGGGTGGGAGTCAGGAGCACCAGCGGGGATCCTTTTTTTGAACAAACTTTATTTAAAGTACACACAAGTGACACTTCATTCATGTCACTGTATAGCAGCATGGCGTGTTGCGCTGCTATAAAGTGACATGTGATCCTGTGCAACGCACCATGATAAAATGCAGATCACTGCAGCGCCTGATGAAGGGGCCCTGCATGGCTATGAAACGTTGCTGTATATTTATCATGTGACCATGGATTAAAGCCTTGGACCAGTGACGGCTGGTGCCCAAAAATTTTGGGGGGGGCGTAAATAAACGAAAAAAGAAAAAAAAACAATTGCAGCCTCACTGTGCCCATCAAATGCAGCAACTGTGCCCATCAAATGCAGCCACTGTGCCAATCAAACACAGCCACTGTGCTCATCAAAGGCAGCCACTGTGCCCATCAAATGCAGTCACTGTGCCATCAAATGCAGCCACTGTGCCATCAATTGTTGCCACTGTGCCATGCCATCAATTGTCGCCACTGTTCCATCAATTGTCACCACTGTGTCATGCCATCAAATGCAGCCACTGTGCCATGCCATCAAACACAGCCACTGTGCCATCATTTATCACAACTGTGCCCATCAATTGTCACCACTGGGCCATGCCATCAAACGCAGCCACCGTGCCATGAATTGTCGCCTCTGTGCCCATTAATTGTCACTTCTGTGCCATCAATTGTCGCCACTGTGCCAACAATTGTCGCCACTGTGCCCATCAATTGTCACCACTGTGCCATGCCAAAAACGCAGCCACTGTGCCATCAAACGCAGCCACTGTGCCATGCAATCAAAAGCAGACACTGTGCTATCAATTGTTACCACTGTGCCATCAATTGTCACCACTGTGTCCATCAATTGTCACCACTGTGCCCATCAATTGTCCCCACTGTGCCCATCGATTGTCCCCACTGTGCCCTGTAAAATGCTGCCAGATTTGCCCCCCGCCCGGCACTTACTTTTCTGGGGTCAGCCATCCTCCTTCCACGGTCCCTTGATGTCTTCTCCCACCTTCCATGACGCTTCAGCCAATCAGGTTACCAGAAACCAGAACCTGTGAACCTGATTGGCTGATACGCCTGTCAGTGTTAGCAAGGGAACGCACCCCGCCGCTGGCTCTGATAGGCACTTCCAAAGCCAACCAGCTGCCATTATTCAGATGGCCGGCCCTCACCAGAGGGCCGGCCATCTGAATAGTGGGCGGCAGCAACAATACACGGATTCATGCAATGCATGAATCTATGTATTGTTGATCAGTGGCGGTGCAGGAGAGAGAGGGGGCGGCGCTCTTGCGCCCCCTATGGATGCACCGCCACTGCCTTGGATCCTTTTGAGTAATCCTTGGTGGGCTGATGACATTTCTTCACTTGTGAATAGAACACATAGCAAACAATTGTATTCTGCATGTCCTATGGTGACTGGCATTCTTCCAGTGCGGAAAAACACAGATTTCTGCACTATGTATGAATTGGCCCTTAGTACTTTTCAAAGATCTGTCAATTGCCATTTGATTCTTACTATGATTGGTTTTGTGAACTTTGTCCCCAGTATTCTATTACTGAACCAGAAGTACAAAGTCATTTGAATTAAGTCCGTTCATTGTGTTAAACATTGGAATCTAAGAGCTCTGGTTTCATTATTTCCTGTTGGTCTGTCATCAGATCCATTGCTTTATATAGGGCAATGTGGCTTTGAATAATGGTATGTGCTGTTTTCTGGTGTAGCCGATTCCTACATATTTCTGTTGGATAGTAGAAAAGGTATTCATACAGAAATGTGTGTGACGGGAAAATGTTCTTTTAAAGTATTGTATCATGTAAAACATTACCATGCTGCTAATGACATGAGGTTTAAAAGTAAACCTAATGTTAAGTATGCGTAACAATTTACAATGCATATGGTCAATTTTATAACATAAAAAAGAATTGAATGTTTCTAAGTTTTCAGAAAAGCTATAGCTGCTCACTTGTGGACTGTCTGTCTCTGACTAAAAGTCTCCAAAGCCCCTGATTAAAACTCTGTACTAAAAGTCTCCAAAGCCCCTGATTAAAACTCTGTACTAAAAGTCTCCAAAGTCTCTGACTGAAACTCTGTACTAAAAGTCTCCAAAGCCCCTGACTAAAACTCTGTACTAAAAGTCTCCAAAGCCCCTGACTAAAACTCTGTACTAAAAGTCTCCAAAGCCCCTGACTAAAACTCTGTACTAAAAGTCTCCAAAGCCCCTGATTAAAACTCTGTACTAAAAGTCTCCAAAGTCCCTGACTGAAACTCTGTACTAAAAGTCTCCAAAGCCCCTGACTAAAACTCTGTACTAAAAGTCTCCAAAGTCCCTGACTGAAACTCTGTACTAAAAGTCTCCAAAGCCCCTGACTAAAACTCTGTACTAAAAGTCTCCAAAGTCTCTGACTGAAACTCTGTACTAAAAGTCTCCAAAGCCCCTGACTAAAACTCTGTACTAAAAGTCTCCAAAGTCTCTGACTGAAACTCTGTACTAAAAGTCTCCAAAGCCCCTGACTAAAACTCTGTACTAAAAGTCTCCAAAGCCCCCGATTAAAACTCTGTACTAAAAGTCTCCAAAGTCCCTGACTGAAACTCTGTACTAAAAGTCTCCAAAGTCCCCGATTAAAACTCTGTACTAAAAGTCTCCAAAGCCCCTGATTAAAACTCTGTACTAAAAGTCTCCAAAGCCCCTGACTGAAACTCTGTACTAAAAGTCTACACAGTCCCTAACTGAAACTCTGTACTAAAAGTCTCCAAAGTCCCTGACTGAAACTCTGTACTAAAAGTCTCCAAAGTCCCTGACTGAAACTCTGTACTAAAAGTCTACACAGTCCCTAACTGAAACTCTGTACTAAAAGTCTCCAAAGTCCCTGACTGAAACTCTGTACTAAAAGTCTCCAAAGTCTCTGACTGAAACTCTGTACTAAAAGTCTCCAAAGTCCCTGACTGAAACTCTGTACTAAAAGTCTACACAGTCCCTGTTGCAAATAATATCAATGTATGAATTCTGACCATCCTCTGATTCCAGTCAAACAAGCCAGGATACCTGCCCCCCCCCCCTCCCAGGAATGGGATAAGTAAACTTATCTCCAGGGAGTCTAGGAGGAGGACAGCTGTTGGGCAGTCTCCACAAACAAACAAACAAAAGACATTGATTATTACAAGGATCAAAGGAATTCCAGTGGCTAGGTACTGAATGAACAGGGATGTGAGTCATGAAATGCAACGATTGGTTGAACATCAGATGGTCAGGCAACATGGGAGGCGTTGCGAATGATTAATGAGTGAGGTTTGGTAAAAGGGTTTTGGAAGAGAACATTCGGTCTCTATTCATTTGAATGCTGAAGTGAACTATCATCTGGAGGCCTATACTGAAACCACATGGCCTAGGCCGCATGGAAGCCTGATCGATATTTGGGGCCTGGCCATGTGGCCAACATGGAGGCCTAGCATTTTCCTCTTTCCATCAGGACTCAGCGAGAGAAGACCGAGCTTAAGTATCTTTCTATCTTATTTGCCAAAACTGTATTAGGTTATAGAGATTGTTGTTAATGCTTATATATTGTGCAATAGGCATTCTATGTTACATCATTGTTTATTATACAGTGGACACTTTTGTTAGAATAAATATAATTGTTTGATTTCAAAGGTGTCTGTCTCATTAACTAACGCTTAACCTCAGGCCTAGAGCACACTTCGGCCTGATATACAATAGCAGATACAGGACTCATGCATGTTAATACAGATGCAATAGCATAGATATAGGTATTACAAGTTACAGTAAAGGATAGATACTTATAGTTAGCTGTTGCATGGTTTTTATTTACTTCAGTCCCTAACTGAAACTCTGTACTAAAAGTCTCCAAAGTCTCTGACTGAAACTCTGTACTAAAAGTCTCCAAAGTCTCTGACTGAAACTCTGTACTAAAAGTCTCCAAAGTCTCTGACTGAAACTCTGTACTAAAAGTCTCCAAAGCCCCTGATTAAAACTCTGTACTAAAAGTCTCCAAAGCCCCTGACTAAAACTCTGTACTAAAAGTCTCCAAAGTCCCTGACTGAAACTCTGTACTAAAAGTCTCCAAAGTCCCTGACTGAAACTCTGTACTAAAAGTCTCCAAAGTCCCTGACTGAAACTCTGTACTAAAAGTCTCCAAAGTCCCTGACTGAAACTCTGTACTAAAAGTCTCCAAAGTCCCTGACTGAAACTCTGTATCCTCCTCATTCAGCTGTGTGAATATTCTGCTTAGGGTTGAACAACTGGGAATCACATTGCATTCCTACTTGCAGCTCAGAATTTAAAAACTGTAGACAGGTTAGTAAGATTTTAAAGCTCCACCTGCTGGGTAGATTTGGTAAATATGAAATATTCATATTTACCCAACTAAAAATGGAAACTTTTTTTTTTTTTCATAATAAATCTGCAAAAATAGTAAAATATGTACCAGACACTATGAGGTAGATTTACTAAAGGGAAATAGGCTGTGCACTTTGCAAAGTGCAGTTGCACTCTAAAAGTGCAGCTTCTCCAGAGCTTAGTAAATGAGCAGAAGCTCTGCTGAGTTCCATCATCCAAGCATGTGCAAGCAAAAACATTTTTTTCTTCCTTGCATGTGGTTGGGTTAATAAGCTCTGGAGCAACTGCACAAGGAGAGTGCAACTTCACTTTGAAAAGTGCACAGCCTATTTGCTTTTAGTAAATCAACCCCTATAGAACAAATTTACAAAGCAGTTAATTAGCATTAGGAACAGTACTTACATGTATACAGACAGATTGATTTACTAAAATCGGAGAGTGCAAAATCTGGTGCAGCTGTGCATAGCAACCAATCAGCTTCCAGGTTTTATTGATAAAAGCCTAATTTAGCAAGCTGAAGTTAGAAGCTGATTGGCTACCATGCACAGCTGCACCAGTTTCTGCATTTTACAGTTTTAGTAAATGAACCCCAAAGTGTCCAGTGTGCTGGTGGCTACTTTGCTCCTTAAAATCTTCAGTACTCTGCCCCTGGATAACTCTGAAGCTGTGATCTTCCAGGGCTGCAGGGGTTAATATGAGTGACTACAGCATACCTCTTCTGTCACCATTCTCTATTCATAGAAGCTTTATTACTGGTTTCCACAATCAATGAATGGAGGATGGGCGGATGAATAAAAGATCTGCCTCCTCCATTCATAGAGAGCTTTTAATTGTGGGAACTGCTTAGTCACCACCTAGTAAATAAATGAATGACTATGAATGTTATATAACCATTATAGAACATTCAATAGATATTTTAAAGTAGTATTAAACCCAAAACCAAAAATATAATATATTGCAGCTTACCCATCATTAGATGTGGTGGCTGCATTCGTTTCTGTGGTTGGATGACCTTTGTCTTGGCCCAAGGGGACCCCGCAGGAACATCTTTGAGAGACCCTGGCTGGGTATTTAGCCAAAATTGCTTTTGACCTTTTTTGATTGAAAGTCCATTCTAGTCGGTAAGCAGGCAGTTTTACCATTTCAAGGTGGCGGTTAGAGATGTATAGAACGGTTTGCCGGCGAACAGTTCCCGGTGAATATCGCTTGTTCGCGTTCTCTGCCGCCGCCGAACATATGCGATGTTCGACCCGCCCCCTATTCGTTATCATTGAGCAAACTTTGACCCTGTACCTCACAGTCAGCAGACACATTCCAGCCAATCTGCAGCATACCCTCCCTCCCTGACCCTCCCACCTCTAGGGCAGCATCCATTTTAGATTCATTCTGAACCTGCAGTCTTAGTGAGAGGAGGGACAGTGTTGCTTCTGCTGATTTTATAGGGAAAGCGATAGCTAGGCCAGTGTACTCCAGTCCTGAAAGACTCATCTGATCTCTGCTGTTAGAACAGCGTCCTGACAGTACCCCAAACAGCCCTTTTTAGGGCTAATCAATCAGTCTGTTTTTTTTTCTTTCTCTCTAATCTGTGCTGTGTGGTTTACAGAGAGAGACAGAGTGTATTTTTTTGGAGTTAGATAGGGCAGGCAGGCTAGTCAGTTAGGCCGCGTACACACGATCGAATATATCTGCTGAAACTGGTCCGCAGACCAGTTTAAGCGGACAGATTTGATCGTCTGTACGGGCTAGCAGACAGTTTCCAGTAGACAAAAGTTTAAAAGCATGCTTTAAAACTTGTCTGCTGGAAAGCCGTCTGTCCGACATGTCCGCTGGTTAGTACGCCTAACCAGCGGACAAAAATCCCCCGCATGCGTCGATTGGATTCGACGCATGCGTGGAAGTATTTTGCTTCCTGGTTCGGTGACGTGGCGGCATCAACGTCATCGCCACGTCACTGCGCTGTCTGTCTGCGGGGATTTTGGTTTGATCATGTGTACACTGATCAAACCAAAATAGCCCAGCAGACATGTCCGGTGAAAATGGTCTGTCAGACCGTTTTCATCGGATAAATCTCCTCGTGTGTACGCGGCCTAAGAGTTACAGTGTGTAGAGCAGGGGTCTCCAAACATTCTAAACAAAGGGCCGGTTTATTCTGCTTCAGACTCTTGGAGGGCCAGACTTTGGCCAGCGGGAGTGGAAATTTTCCTGGCATCAATGTTAGTAAACATCTGGTATTAGTGGGAGAAAAAGTGCCCTATTGCTGGTATCTTAGGGAGAAATAGTGCTCTATTAGGTGCGTCAGCGGGAGAAATGGTACTCCATTGTTGGTGTCAGATGGCAGAATAGTGTCTCGTGTCAGTGGGAGGGATAGTGCCCCAAGGGCCAGATAAAGGCAAGGAAAGGGCCACATCCGGCCCTCGGGCCGCAGTTTGGAGACCATTGGTGTAGAGGACATATATGCATTCCAGGTTTTGTATATATATTTATACACTGTATTGAGTTTAGCTAGACTAGAGGTGCAGGGTGCTGTGTAATGTAAAGGGGTCCAGTGTTGCAAGCTGCTGTGTAATATAAAGGGGTCCAGAGGTGCAGGGTGCTGTATAATATAAAGGGGTCCAGTGGTGCAGGGTACTATGTAAAGGGGCCCAGAGCTGTGGGGTGCTGTGTAATGTAAGGGGTCCAGTGGTGCAAGCTGCTGTATAATATAAAGGGGCCCAGTGGTGCAGGGTGCTATGTAAAGGGGTCCAGAGCTGTGGGGTGCTGTGTAATGTAAGGGGCCCAGTGGTGCAAGCTGCTGTGTAATATAAAGGGTCCCAGTGGTGCAAGCTGCTGTGTAATATAAAGGGGTCCAGTGGTGCAGGGTGCTTTGTAATAGGGTCTAGAGCTGTGGGGTGCTGTGTAATGTAAGGGGCCCAGTGGTGCAAGCTGCTGTATAATATAAAGGGATCCAGTGGTGCAGGGTGCTATGTAAAGGGATCCAGAGCTGTGGGTGCTGTGTAATGTAAGGGGCCCAGTGGTGCAAGCTGCTGTGTAATATAAAGGGATCCAGTGGTGCAGGGTGCTATGTAAAGGGATCCAGAGCTGTGGGTGCTGTGTAATGTAAGGGGCCCAGTGGTGCAAGCTGCTGTGTAATATAAAGGGGTCCAGTGGTGCAGGGTTCTATGAACAGGGGCCCAGAGCTGTGGGGTGCTGTGTAATGTAAAGGGCCCAGTGGTGCAAGCTGCTGTGTAATATAAAGGGGTCCAATGGTGCAGGGTGCTATGTAAAGGGGTCCAGAGCTGTGGGGTGCTGTGTAATATAAAGGGGTCCAGTGGTGCAGGGTACTATGTACAGGGGCCCAGAGCTGTGGGGTGCTGTGTAATGTAAGGGGCCCAGTGGTGCAATCTGCTGTATAATATAAAGGGGCCCAGTGGTGCAAGCTACTGTGTAATATAAAGGGGTCCAGTGGTACAGGGTGCTATGTAAAGGGGTCCAGAGCTGTGGGGTGTTGTGTAATGTACAGGGGCCCAGTGGTGCAAGCTGCTGTGTAATATAAAGGGGTCCAGTGGTGCAGGGTGCTGTGTAATATAAAGGGGTCCAGTGGTGCAGGGTGCTATGAAAAGGGGCCCAGAACTGTGGGGTGCTGTGTAATGTAAGGGGCCCAGTGGTGCAAGGTGCTGTGTAATATAAAGGGGTCCAGTGGTGCAGGGTGTTGTATAACATAAAGGGGTGCGGGGTGCTATGTAAAGGGGCCCAGAGCTGTGGGGTGCTGTGTAATGTAAGGGGCCCAGGCTCACAGCATAAACTGTGCCCACCTGTCCAGTGCCACATCTCATATATATTTTGTTGGCACAGTAGATAACATTTAAAATAAAAATTCTCTGCAATACAGAATAGTAGTCATTTGTCTGCCAGGGTGTTTTAGGCTCACAGCGTGCCCACCTGTCCAGTGCCACATCTCATATATATTTTGTTGGCACTGCAATACAGAATAGTAGTTAGTTGTCTGCCAGGGTTGTTTGCTCTGCGTTAAATGGGGAGTTTGGTCTGTCAGAGTTTGGTCTGTCACTGTGAACCCTAACCCTAACCTCGTCCGTAACCCTAAACCTAACCCTATCTGTAACCCTAAACCTAACCCTATCTGTAAACCTAACCCTGTTTGTAACCCTAACCCTAACCCTTTCGGTAGCCCTAACCCTAGCTGTAACCCTAACCCTTTCTGTAAGTTACAGACAGGGTAAGGGTTACAAATAGGGTTAGGGTTAGGGTTACAGATAGGGTTAGGGTTACATATAGGGTTAGGCTTACAGCCAGGATTGGGGTTAGGGTTACAGATGGGGTTAGGTTTAGGGTTAAAGATAGGGTTAGGGTTACAGCCAGGGTTAGGGTTATACATAGGGTTAGGGTTACACATAGGGTTAGGGTTACAGATAGGGTTAGGGTTAGGGTTACAGACAGGGTTAGGGTTAGGGTTACAGATAGGGTTAGGGTTAGGGTTACAGACAGGGTTAGGGTTAGGGTTACAGATAGGGTTACAGACTGTAACCCTAACCCTATCTGTAACCCTAACCCTAACCCTATCCCTTACACTACCTGATCGATACAACATCATACCTGATGTTTTAAAGCACGTTATTCCAAACAATTTTGGAATGTTAGGTGATTTATGCCCTTTATGGATTAAAAACGGACTCTGCGACAACTACGTAATTTTCCATGGGAGTGCATGCCACAGACCAGGTGTTAGTCCCCTTGAAACTACTTTTCCATCACTATTGTGGCTAGAAAGAGTCCCTGTGGGTTTTAAAATTCGCCTGCCCATTGAAGTCTATGGCGGTTCGCCCGGTTTGCCCGTTCGCGAACATTTGCGGAAGTTCGCGTTCCCCATTCGCGAACGCAAAATTTTAGGTTTGCGACATCACTAGTGGCGGTGTCGTCTGTGGACTTTGCACATGGTGATGGATGGTGACTGTATATATTCCAACTTGGGTCACATATGAGGAGAACATTACCCCTAATAATGAATTTTTGCAGTATGTCTTTGGATTCTTTACTTGGACTCATTTATAGCACTTGTTATATAATTTTGACTATGTTTTTGCATTAATCATTTTTAACTGTCAGCACAACTCTATTTGTATATGATAAACCAGTTACAGGACTTTTGGTGAACTGGAATGTCAGCTTGTACAGTAGACAGCACTTTTTTGCTCTCATGCACCTAACTCAGCCCCCTTGCTGTTATGACCTACTTGTATCATAACCAGATTTCCAGTTTGTCTTCAAATCAGGACCCCACTGTCCACAATGTCCCTGAAAGCTGAAATGACTATTCGTAATGACATCCCATAGCTGGTGATATAGCTTTTTTAAGAATCAAATGTGACTGCAGCATAAAGACTTGTAAAACAAATTTATAAGACACTATTAGGAACAAGTATAATAGACCTATGGGAAACATGGTTAAAGGGGTTGTAAAGGTAAAAAAGTTTTTCCCTAAATAGCTTCCTTTACCTTAGTGCAGTCCTCCTTCACTTACCTCATCCTTCGATTTTGCTTATCTTCTGAGAAATCCTTACTTCCTGTTCTTCTGTCTGTAACTCCACACAGTAATGCAAGGCTTTCTCCCTGGTGTGGAGTGTCATGCTCGACCCCTCTCCTGGAAAACAGAAGAGTCAGGACGCTCTCTACGTTGCAGATGGAGAAAGGAGCTGTATGTTAGTGGGCGTCCTGACTCGCACGACACTCCACACCAGGAAGAAAGCCTTGCATTACTGTGTGTAGTTACAGACAGAAGAACAGGAAGTGAGGATTTTTCAGAAGAAATAAGGGCATTTAAAAGCAAAATCGAAGGATGAGGTAAGTGAAGGAGGACTGCACTAAGGTAAAGGAAGCTATTTAGGGAAACATTTTTTTACCTTTACAACCCCTTTAACCACTTAAGACCCGGACCAAAATGCAGGTAAAGGACCTTGCCCCTTTTTGCGATTCGGCACTGCGTCGCTTTAACTGACAATTGCGCGGTCGTGCGACGTGGCTCCCAAACAAAATTGGCGTCCTTTTTTCCCCACAAATAGAGCTTTCTTTTGGTGTTATTTGATCGCCTCTGCGGGTTTTATTTTTTGCGCTATAAACAAAAATAGAGCAACAATTTAAAAAAAAATGCAATATTTTTTACTTTTTGCTATAATAAAAATCCTCCAAAAATATATAAAAAAACATTTTTTTTCCTCAGTTTAGGCCGATACGTATTCTTCTACGTATTTTTGGTAAAAAAAATCGCAATAAGCGTTTATCGGTTGGTTTTCGCAAAATTTATAGCGTTTACAAAATAAGGAATAGTTGTATTGCATTTTTATTAATTTTTTTTTTTTTTACTACTAATAGCGGCGATCAGCGATTTTTTTCGTGACTGCGACACTTCGGACAATTTTGACACATTTTTGGGACAATTGTCATTTTCACAGTAAAAAATGCATTTAAATTTGCATTGTTTACTGTGGAAATGACAGTTGCAGTTTGGGAGTTAACCACAGGTGGCGCTGTAGGGGATGTGTGCCTATGTGGTTTGTTTACTACTGTAGGGGGGTGTGGCTGTAGGTGTGACGTCATCGATCGTGTCCCCCTATTACAGGGATGACGCGATCGATGCTACAGCCACAGAGAAGCACGGGGAAGCCGTGTGTACACACAGCTCTCCCCGTTCTTCCGCTCCAGGGACGGATCGCGGCACTGCAGCGGCGATCGGGTCTGCGAATCCCGCGGTCCCGGTCCCGGAGCTTCGGACCGGGGCGCGGGCGCGCGCCCGCGGGCGCGCGCCCGCGACCCACGGCTGGGTACTAAAATCAACGTATATATACGTTGATGTGCCCAGCCGTGCCATTCTGCCGACGTAAATGTGCAGTAGGCGGTCCTTAAGTGGTTAAGTATCAATGTAAATGTCAGTTAGTTAAGATTATTTATACAGTACAGTAGTTCCTGCAAAAATCTCCACTGTAGTTTTTTTTTTTCAGTTTGAAATTAATTTAATTTCTTGTGCCAGATCTTAACTGGTTGTGTGACATACTGATGAATTTTGACACACTTTCTGAGATATCATATGGAAATGGAATGGGATGTATGAAATCATTTTGATTAATGTCATAGAATATTATATGCCACCATAATAAAGAGAATCTATTACCTACAAAAGGAGAACTTGGCTATTTATTCAACAATTCACTAATTATACAAAGTAGCTGTTTTGCAGAATCTGTCAGTATTCAGATTAATGGTACAATGTAACAATAATCTGCTGCATTGTTGAGTAATGTTCTGCAGCTTCCAGGCTCCCTGTGCAGTTTCTGTTCAGTTGATAGGCTGTACTATGTAAAACTATCAGAATGTAAAATAAAAGAAAGCCAAAACTGTGATTACAGCACAAATTTTGATTTTTGTTCCATTTTCTCAGTATGCTGTACAGTAATCTTGAATTATTTGTGGATGCTCACTTTTTGATTGGATAAAAAATTGTTATGAAAATACTAAAAGAAGATCTTTATTCCGCCGCCCCCCCCCCCCCCCTCATTTTTTTTTAAGTCAGCAGCTACAAATACTATAGCTGCTGACTGTTACTATAAGGATACTTACCTGTCCAGAAATCCAGCACTGTCCTTACCAGGGCTGGTCACCAGCATCAACACTTTGGGAAGCCAGCTGTGATTCTTTGGAGCTTCATATCTGGATTCCCACTGCACATGCCATGCTGCACTTTGTGAGTGATCCCGCAGCCTTCTTGGACCTGTGAGTTGTTCCAGAAGGCTGTAGGCAAATGGGAAGTGCAGCAAACTTCCGCTTCGATCGCTTAGGCCAGTGATGGCGAACCTTGGCAACCCAGATGTTTTGGAACTACATCCAAGCAGGAGCAGGTAATTGTAAAAACTAGTTACCACCTTCCAAATAAAAGATTACAAAAGTAGAAGAAGAGGGCGGGAGGAGGAAAAAAAGCAGAAGTTCCCCTTTTGGCTGAAGTTCCAACTTAAAGCAGTATTAAACCTAAAAAACAAAAATGTATTTGGTTGAAGCTCACTAATTCATAGATGTGAAGGCTGCATTCGTTTTCTTTGTTTAGGCTTTTTTCCTTAATTTTCACTTGGTGATCTGTCCAATAAGTTGATTATGTTTCAACTTCCTTTTCATGTTCACACTGAGGGCTGGTTAGAAATCCTGTGGATTCAGCTGAACTTGCACGATTTCAAACCAGCATTTCAGACTGACTTCAGGGGGCGATTTGACAGACATTTGTGCGGGTTTATAAGTTGGAACTACTTTTGGGAGTCAGCATTGCACTGATTCGGATGGTGCCGTTGCTGGAAAATGCATGCATGTTAAATTGCCCGATGTGAACGTGGGCTAACAGACCAAGATGCCAACACTAAGTAGTAGTTAAAGGGTTGAGACAAATGATTTTCTTGACAAGTCCTTAATGTTCCCCGTGGTAGCTCCAATGTCTCACAATAAAAAAAAAATGCTTTTCCCCAACAAAGGCTTGGGTGACCTCTCTGCATGGCCAAGCCCCATAGTTATATCAGAACTGGTAGACACTGGAGTTGTACAGAGTGGCGGGAGCCTTCTTCGGGGGAAGGACGTTTTTTTTTTTAAATCAGTTTGGCGGCGGCGGCGGCGACTGATTGCTGTTGGAGCTACCACAGGGGACATTATTCTTTTTTTAATAAAGGACTTGTTAAAACTGCCTCCTGATTTTCTTGAACTACCCAGTTTTTTTGGGAGGGTGAATAAGCAGGGGTACTACTACTCATTCACATACGGGGGCTGGGATCTGGGAGCCTCTTTCTTAAAGAGGGCTTCCATATTCTGATAAGCGCCATGCCTGAACACCCCCACAACCACAGCCCAGGGTTGTGGGGAAGAGGCCCTTGTCCCAATCAACATTTTGCTTTGGGCAGAAATCGGACCCAAGTCACACCATAGTAGTGCAGGAACCCTTTCAAAAGTCGGATCGACACAAATCGGACCAGTAAAGACGTGTGTTTTTAAAATCGGAGGGTATGTCGTATAAGTGTGAACCGGGCCTAAAGCCTAATCATTCTACAGTCCAATAATAAGGACCCCACTAGGGCACATTTAAAATCCCACCCCACTCTATTTTGAATTTGAACTTTGTACTCTTTAGGGACGGTGCCTTTGTGGAGGTATAATTGTTTCACGCCTACTCCCACCCCTACAAAATAAGGACAGGGAGGGCTAATTACTCTCCTTGAGATAGCATAGGATGAGAGCACTTGGTCACAGGAAAGCTCTGAATTTATGACGTGATCAACAGTTTGCTTTTATTTAACAGATATTACAAAATGCTTTCAATGGTATATTTACAAGACCAAAATGGAGCAAATAATATACAGTACATTTATTGTTAGGGTTTTACATTACATTTCTGATAATCATGTTCCATCGTTTTAACTTTACAGATTTCTGAGTCACAGAACACCGAGTAAGCAAGATGAGCTCAAAGCCTTTGAGTCAGCTGTACAGAAATGAGCATAGTATTTATTTATGTTCTATTTGATGTACGCAGACTACCCTGAAACGAAACCTTAAAAATGGCTAGGCAGTTTTTTTTATGCCTGTATATACCAGATGCAGCTAGCATTCCCCTTTGCTAAGATCAAATGCTTGGCCATTGTGACCGTCAGAGTTCTGGCACATCCTAGCAGTGAAAGAACTTGCCCAACCCTATTTATCTGAGGAACAACCGGGCATTCAGGCACTGAAAGAAAAAAAAATATTATTATTTATTATACAGTTTTTATAAGAGTCGGTTCACATAGCCGTGGCACGACTCCGGGGGTGGCTCTGCAAGTCGTTCTAAAGACGACTTGCAAAACGATTTCTGTATAGAAGTCAATGCAGGTCGCCCCGAGCCGCTCCCGAAGTCGTACAGCAACCTCTTTCTAAGTCGGAGCGACTTGCCTCGCTCCTATTAGAATGGTTCCATTGCCTTCAATGGGACGCGACTCGTCAGACGGCTCAGCCGCCTGACAAGTTGCCCCAGTGTGAACCGGCTCTGAGAAAATGTTTGTTTGTAGATAACATGGTTTTTCAAAGGGCGATGTACCACAGAGGTAATTTTCATTTTAAGTCTAGACGTGGACAAGACTTTTTTGTCTAATGCAAAAAAAAAAGATTTGACAAAATGAATAGGATCTAATGTATCTGATCATAAATATCTTAACACACTTTTATAGGTAAACAATTGTTATGTTATAATAGAGTTTTTCCCATGGAATTGTTAATGTGTCTGGTCTTATGTGCTTATCAAGAAGATATTTTAAACATGTGCAAGAGAGACTCTCCAATGCACCCCAATATTTCTGCAGTCCAAACCAGGGCCATTTGTTTGTTACTAATGCAATATTAGTGAGGCGACACATTGGACACCTTTGCTACCATTGGGTGTCCAATGTGCCCCTGTGCCTTTAGGCATTGCTATTTTACAGGCGCTTTCCAGTTGTTTTTCCCAGCATTTTTTCGGACATTTTTCCAGCATTTTTGTATGGACATTTTGAAGTTCAAAAGTTCACCATTGTAAAATAATTAAAACACCTGTAATTTGCCAAAAAAAAAAAAAGCTCATGTATTTTTTTGAACAACGGACATTTTGCTTTAGGTGACAAGAATGCTCAGATGTGAACAGGGGCCATTGAAATGAATGGGATTTGTCTTGTTGGGCGTTTTTAGAGCTGAGGCGTATGCCGCGTACACATGACCATTTTTCATGACGAGAAAAATGCAATTTTTTTAATTGGTCATTAAAAACTATCGTGTGTAGGCCATTAACAATTTAGAACCTGTTCTATTTTTTCTCTGCGTTTTTCACGTCGTACTTTTTCTCGGCGTGAAAAATGGTCGTGTGTAGGCTTTAACAGCAGGGAAAAAACGTGCATGCTCAGAAGCAAGTTATGAGAAGGGAAATTTGCATAATAAGCCCAAAGAGTGGGCCATTGGAATGGAACTTCCCCTTTATAGTGCCGTTGTACATGTTGTACGTCACCACGCTTTGCTTGAGCATTTTTTTTCATGATCGTGTGTATGCAAGGCAGGCTTAACAGGAATCACATCGAGAAAAACGTTTTTTTTCTATGACTTTAAAAACGGCCGTGTGTACGTGGCATTAGAGCAGAAAAAACGTCTAGGTGTGAATGGATCCTTAGGGACGGGTGAGCTCCCTCCAGGCTCACCTGCCCTCTGTCTATCTATTAGAATGCACGTGCTTCCACTGTGGAGGCTCTCATAAATTTACAAGAGTTAGGACTGCAGAAATATTGAGGTGCCTTGGAGCAGCTTACGCATGTATTTGAAAATGTGTGCTAACTAAATCCCTGTTTTTAATGCAAACTGTTAGACAGGATAATTCGGTTGGTAGCAGACTGGTTGGCGAGTTGAGGTGGGAATATTCTTTAGTTTTGTTTTGCAACAGAGACCCCTCTGCTCACCATTTATGCAAACATTTTTATTGATCGGCTCTAGTTTTCTATAAATAATACTATTCCATCTTGTTTGAATATCAGTTTTCTTGATATTTGCCATTTTTTTTAGTCATTTTGCAATTGCTCTGATTGTCTAATTGTCCCATTAGACAACAAAATCAGTCTATTATCAGCCTTAAGGGTGTATTAAGCAAAAGTGATGTGAATTGAACATGTGTGACCACACCTTTGTGACATCAATACTAATCTCTGCAGCCCAAGACAAAAACGATGAAGGCTGAAGGAAGTAATTAGTGTTCATTGAACAATTAAACTTAAAACTGCAAACAGCAACATACTTGTAGAATAATTACATCTCCTGTTGGGCATGCAAGCCAGCACATTCAAAATTATTACCTGAATTGCCACGGCCGGCGGGAATCTTTAGAACTTGTCAGTTTCCCTATAGCAGCGCCTATGCCCAACTTGTTTGGGGCCATCTCTTAAAGGGTTTCTAAAGGAATTATTTTTTTATCTTAATAGCTTCCTTTACCTTAATGCAGTGCTGTTTTCATGTCCTCATTTTCGTTTTTTGCTCTCAAGTTGCTGTAATTTTTCTCTGATCTCCAGACTTCCTGACTGTCTGTTTCCTGATCACCACAGTACTGGGAACTTTCTCTCTGTGGTCACTAACTTCAAAGAGGTGTGATTACTGTGTGTCTAAAACCCCTCAGCACCAATCACTTTCATTTTACAAACCATCACTGCCCTGTATTGGCTCTGTGTCTCTGTACATCAGCATGCAAAACAGCATGCAAAAACGAAACTGAAACTACAGGTGCATTATATGATTGATTTTTATCTATTTTTTATCGTTTTTAAAAGGAATCAGTTAACTATTATGGGCTAGATTCACGTAGAGCGGCGTAATTTTATGCGGGCGTAACGTATCTCATATACGCTACGCCACCGTAAATCAGAGAGGCACGCGCAAGCTAAGTTACGGCGGCGTAGCGTAAATGGGCTGACGTAAGCCCGCCAAATTCAAATGTGTTTGATGTGGGCGTGTTTTATTCAAATTAAGTGTGACCCCACGTAATTGACGTTTTTTTTACTTTTTTTTGCCTATCGTTTAGTGCCTGGATTATAGGCCTTTCTTTGCATATCATCTAGGTCTAGGTAACGGTGATGGAGGAAATAATCAGCACAAATCTATCTCTGTGGATAGATGTGTGTCTTAAAGAAGAGTTCCACCTAAAAATGGAACTTCCGCTTAATCCCCTCCCCCTTACATGCCACATTTGGCATGTAATTTTTTTTGGGGGGGAGTGGGGGCTTTAGTAGGAGTGATATTTCCTGTCCCACTTCCTGCTTCCGCCGAGGGGCTGGTAAGGCGATTAGGCTTAATCGCCTTACTGCAGCCCCTCCCTTTGGCGATCGTCTAGAACACTGACAGGACCTAGACGATCCCCTGTCCAATCAGCGGCGGGCCGCACCGCGCGCGCATGCGCAGTGCGGCTCGCGCATGCGCAGTGGGTGCCCGGCCGTGAAGCCGAAGGCTGTCATGGCTGGGTGCCCACAGTCGCAATGAAGATGCCGGCCGGGAGGGGGGGAGAGGAGCGGAGCCCCGGTCGGCGCGTCACTGGAACGTGGAGAAGGTAAGTGTCTGTTTATTAAAAGCCAGCAGCTACACTTTTTGTAGCTGCTGACTTTTAATAAACATTACATTTGGGTGGAACACCCCTTAATATTTAATTAATTGCTACGCTAATTGAATTTAGAGCCGTTGCTAAATATTATGTAGCAAACCCCTGAGAGAGCTGATTTTGTTTATTCAGTCCGTTACTCCGCCTTTCAACCCCAATGAACTGTCCCAACCCCTCTGGCACACCTAGCAATGTGATTAATGGAATAACTCAGCAGGGATACACAACACAGTTCTTCTTGTAGTTTACTCAAAGAAAAATAAAATTTAGGTTAACATTAGTCAGCCAGGACCCCGTGTAAGTACCCAGGACTTGGTTGAAACAATTTAAAGAAAACAGTCAGGAACATTATGCAAACAACGAAAGCAATAGGTAACAATATGTACAGATTAAATAGACTCCCCAATAACTTTTGGTGTGTGTGGGATGCTGTGGCTAAAGGGGAACCTCAGGCCGGCCTACAATGCTTCTAGTACACACCCAGTGAAATGATCTCAATACCTGTGGTGTGTTCCCTTTAAGAGCAACCGCAGTAATGTCCTGGAGGCAAAGCTTTGTGTTTTATTATCTTCACCAGCAATGTAGGAGCTCTGTGGACAATATTTGGATGTGGTATTCTATGAAAAGCATTAAAGGTTCCTGGGCAAAGCCCCCTCACCAAATCCTGTACACAGTCAGCGGTCCTCCCCTGAGCGATCGATCAATCTTAGATACAGTTGCAGTGGCATTCAGTCCTTGAGCTGTTGCAGGGTGTCCTTCTTTAGCATGGACAGTCTGTTCCTCTGGGCTGGAGCTGCATGAACAATCTGTTCCTCTGGGCTGGAGTTGCATGAGCAATCTGTACCTCTGGGCTGGAGTTGCAGTCTGTGTGCCCCTTGGTAGGCTACAATTCCACACACACATAGAGTGAAGGAGATGCTCTCCTGATGGGGTGCAGACAAAAACAGGCCCTGGCCTAGTTCCTCTGGCCTTTTATCTCCTCCCCCACAGTCCTTTGCTGCTGTCTGATGATTGGCTCAGGCTCTTCCAATAGGGAGTTTACAAACAAGCAATTCTGAGAGTCTGTGTATGAAGAGAGAAAGGGGGGTGGTGAAAAATCTCACACTGCTGCAGCAGACAGCTGTCCCCTAATAGATTAGATCAGTCTGGAGAAGTACCTGCTACAATTATAAGTCAGATAGCAAGCCATTTTGAATTCCAAAATGATGTCAAGGTGCTATACATGATTACTTCTTGTATTTTATGACCATTATCACTGTTTCTCTGGGTGGCCACTTCTTAACACCTACATCATGATCCAAATTTTACCCACTACACCTCTGCTTCAGTGTGTTTGCATTTAAAGTACACATACTGTACATTATATAAAATAAAGCCCTGTTATTACCTGTATTATAATTAGTAATAAAGGAGTAGAAGAGCCATAAGTCAAAGTTGTGATGGAGTCCCTGCTCCAGAAGTTGTCTGTTCTGGTTTTCACCCAACCCTTTCACTGCTTTGAAAAGCCAAGTCACAGTTATTGCAGGGTGCAGGAGTATGATCTAGGCCTCATGTACACTGTTGCTGGTAAATGGACATTTAGGAGCAGTTGGGCATTTTTTTCAACTGGTTTCAAATGGTCATTTATAGTCATTCTAGGCAGGTTAGAGGCAAGGTGTTCAGAAGCTGTGTTTAGAGGCATTTCAAGCGCTAAACACAGCTAAACGTGGCCAATTGTGGTAACTCACATTAAGCAGCATTTCGTTTACAGAAGTTTTTCATTTTAAGCAAAAAACTATATATTTTCCAAAAACTTCTAGGCGCAACCATGGCTAAACACAGCATGTAAACACAGCTAAATGCCCGGTTTCTAGCTGTCAAGTTAAATTTTTCAGGAGCGGTTGAACAATGTCCCATGTACGTGAAGCCTAAAGGTGCTTTAACACTGCTCAGTTGAAAAAATGCTGTAAAATGCATCTGCGTATTTGATGTATTTGCCTAATTTTCTGGACTCCTGATTCCAATCATGCACCTCTAAAACTTGGACGTGCAAATTTTTAAAAACACACCAAAAATGCACCGCGGGTGAGTTTGATGCGTTTTTGAGTAATTTTCTATAGAAATCAATGGGAGCTGTGTTTTTGGGGTGCCTTTAAATAGTGCACCAAAGATGCAGCATAAATCATTCTTCAAAGCAGAGCTGCACAGTGTAGTTATCAAGTGCATGAACGGGGCACAGTAAAGCCCTGTACACACGATTGGATATCTGATGGAATCTAATCCGATGGATTTTTTCGTCGGATATCCGATGAAGCTGACTTTCATCAGTCTAGCCTACACACCATCAGTCAAAAATCCGACTGTGTCCAAGCACGGTGACAAAAAACACTACGACGTGCTGAGAAAAATGAAGTTCAATGCTTCCGAGCATGCGTCGACTTCTGAGCATGTGTGGATTTTTGACCGATGGACTTCCGCACAGACGATCTTTTTTTCTATCGGTTTTTTATCCATAGGAAAAATTTAAAACTTGTTCTATTTTTTTTCACCTATGGAAAACAAACCGATGGGGCCCACACACGATCGGTTTGTCCGATGAAAACGGTCCATCGGTCTATTTTCATCGGACAAACCGATCGTGTGTACAGGGCTTAACAATTCCCCATTTGTCCCCTGAGCTTGTCTCTTGTGAAGTAACAAAATCAAGTACAATTAATGCAAGGAGTGTTACTTTTGTATGCAATCTCACTTTTTTGATTAGGTCTGCTAAGGATAATTTACAGCCCTTGGCATGTTGTTCAGTAATTAAAAGTGTTTTTTTAAGGACAGTAATAATGCAACGAGACTAGACCAGTCCATATTTTGCATATTTTGCATATTTATATAGTTATACTACTATGATCGCAATGTCAATACCTGCAGTAAGAATGATTTGGTTTCCTTGGATAAGGGGCATTTGTATAGCAAAAGATTTGAAATGCCTAGATTTAAATACATTTCGCATTCGCAGCCACTCAGGGCCGTCTTTAGTATGGTTTGGGCCCTGGGCAAACATTTTTTTTTGGGCCCCCCTCCAGCTTTTTTTGGGCCTGGCTGGTTCACATGTATGTGTTTTGGGGGCCCTCATTTGTGCAGGCACAGCAGCCCATTGATTTGAATGGGCTGCCATGCCTTAGTTTTCTGCAGAAAAAAAGTGCATTTAGCATTTTAAAAATACAGTTGCCTTGAAATTCATTCTGCTTTTGCACCATGCTACTTACCTGCAGTTCTTGCACACACAAACGCACTGTGTTTTTAAAAACGTGACATAAACGTCTAAAAATGCAGCAAGTTTGACAGTGCAGGAACTGCAGAAAGTCACAGCAGACAGCAGAATGGACAGACAGTGCTGTATTTCATTGCTTGTTGGGCATAGGTGTGCCGTGTGCGCAGCCAATTACATGAGGAATGCGCTTTTCTTTGCAAGAAACGCAGGCATGGCGGCCCATTCAAATGAATGGACTGCTGTGCCTGCGCAAATGTGGGCTGCCAAACACATACATGTAAACCAGCCAGGCCCAAAATAAGCCCATCAAGCAGTTAAATACATACAGTAATGCCATGTGCTCTGAGGCCTTACTCAGCATGGTGCTAAAGCAGAATGGACAGACCCCATGCCATGTGTAAAATAGAGGAACTTTTTAAAACACTGACCAGACCTGCAGTGAATCATCAAATATTATAAAGACTTTGGGCACACTCTACAGAAAGCTTCTATTTACAATATAGATTAGCAAACAGTGACATACCTTGAGGAGCAGGACATGAAGAAATAAGCCTCGGGAAGAGCAAACTGGGGATGTTATAAAATCACATTCTAATTCACTTTTATATACAAGCAGCACCCAGTGGCAGGAAGGGAGAAGTCTAAAGGGAAGCCAGGGGTGCTATACATTTTAAAACACTGGGAAGGGAAGCAGTACTGGCACTGGCACTGGCTGCGTGCTGCTGATGATTTTCAGCGCTGATTTGTGGGCAGCACAGGGGCTTAACGGGCGGCTCTGCATTGGGCCCCCAACAGTGACAGGGCCCTGGGCAGCTTCCCCCGTTTGCCCTGCAGTAAAGACGGCCCTGCTGCCACTAATAAACATAAATTATTAATTTTGCCCATGATTGTTGAGACACTGGATTTTGCTTCAAAAACTATCTCTTTATGATTGTGGACTTTAATCAACAAAATATTGTTAAATTAACTGTTGTCCTTTTGTATGTCCCTACATTTTCTGCATGTTTTAACACGTATTGGTGTATTTATACTGCTGAGCTTAATTAAGATCATGACTGAGCGCAGAAACTTTGTAACGTAGTCCAGTTATGTGTATGTGTGGGTCGTAACACCTCCACTAAGCTGTAATTTCCTCTCTTCTAAATTCTGCTGCATCATGTCTTACATGCAGAGTGCTGAGACACCATGATTCAAGTCTAATGTATGATATACTATAAGATCACAGGACAGTTAACACTTTGTCATGTCTGTTCTGAAATATTTAGATAAATGTTCATTGCAGACTATTTACAGTACTGCATGACACCTTTTTTACAAAGAGGTTCTAACAGAGCTTAAAGCGGTTCTTCGCCCTATTTAAAAAAAAAAAAAAATTAAAGTCACCAGCTACAAATATTGTAGCTGCTGATCTTTAATAAAGGGGTCCAGCAGGTCTTCAGGTCCCTAGCAGGTTTACGCCTGTGATTCCTTGCAGCTTCACACTGACCTGTGACATGTCCCAGAAGGGGGCAGGCAGGGGAGTGATAACTTCCAGGTGTATCGCCGTGCGACCCAACTAGCAGGTACTTGTCAAAATCAGGTACCACCCCCTTAAAAAAGTACCAAAAATGGAAAAGAGGGGGAAGAGGGCACAAAGCAGAACTTCCCCTTTAACTAGTGTTTTACACTTTTGGTTGAGCCTAGGATCACATTGCAGCGATTTGGCATGCGATTTAAGAAAACGCATGCCAAATCGGCGGCTATTGCCGGCAATGGCACCTTTAGAATCGGTGCGATGCTGACTTCAGGGTGCGATTTGTACAGACATCTGTGCAGAAAACCACACAGATGTCTATGAAATCGCCCTAGAAGTCGGGACTGACATGCGGGAATTTCAATCCCGCTGTCAGTGTGAACCTGGGCTGAACATGTTTGACATATCATTTTATTGAATATTCTTAGATTTAAATAAGCAGTAAACATTGTGTAGAAAACATCATTTGTTTTTATGCGTTGCCCGTAAAAACCAACCAGATTAAATTTTTTAATCCAGTATGATTTTTATTTATATTTAGTGTACAAAGAAACAACACAATACATACAGTATATCACAAAAGGGAGTAAACCCCTTACATTTCTGTAAGTATTTTTTATTATACCTTTTCATGTGACAACACTGAAGAAATTATACTTTGCTACATTGTAAAGTAGTGAGTGTACAGCTTGTATAACAGTGTAAATGTGCTGTCCCCTCAAAATACTTCAACACACAGCCATTAATGTCTAAACTGCTGGCAACAAAAGTGAGTACACCCCAAAGTGAAAATGTCCAAATTGGGCCCAAAGTGTCAATATTTTGTGTGGCCACCATTATTTTCCAGCAATGCCTTATTTTTATTTTTTTTTGTTTACAAAAGTTTATTAATGAAATACAAAAGTACAGAGTCATTGCACATGAATATAACATTGTAGTTCGTACAAAAGTCTAAGAGATCAGAAAGTATTTATCTTGAGTATAGCAGGTCAAAAAATGTCTAGTGAGGTTTATAAACAGGTAAAGTGACATACTGTGAACACAGAAAATATATGAGAGAACCCATCTAGCATTATGAAGGAGACGGATGTGAGAGAGGGAAAATAATAAGATAATAGTTGTTTGGGGAGTATACCAGTAGGACCATTTGGCGTTAAAAATGTGAATGGAGTCGTTCAGTGTATGATATATCCACTCTGAAAGTTTGAGCATTTCCATTCTATCTAGGACCTGAGGCCAGGGCAAGTTGTTGGTTTTCCAATTAAGAGCAATCATCCATTGGATGGAGCTACACAGGGAATGGAATAGTCTAGAGCATTGTATGGGAACCTCAGGAACATTGGCATAGAGGATACAAATCTGGGGTGAGATGGTGATCTTTTGACCCGAGGAGCTCTCGAACCTGGTTATGGCTGCATCCCAGACCCGGTCCAACATAGGGCAATTCCAGAAGGTATGTAGCAATGTACCTTCGGCCTGGCATCCTCTAAAACAGTTGGGGGACATTGCGGGGTAAAAGAGGTTAAGCTTGGAGGGAGTGAGGTACCATCTAGAAAAAATCTTTAGAGTTGTTTCTCTAAAAGATATAGCTCTGTTACATTTCCGCAGGTTTTCTGCCATGGCATACCATGTTTCCGAGGGTATGTCATACCCCAGGTCACTTTCCCAGTGTAGCATCGGGTTAGATTTTTCTTGCAGAGAAAAGAGAAGTATGAGTCATAAAAGGATTTAATCAATTGGTAACGTTCATATTCAGTGTTAGGAAGGTTATATTATCTCTGTAGTGATTCAAAGGATCTAAAGACCCATTTAGATTGAAGTGATTTTAGGGTTGTGAGGCCTTTATCTATCCAGAGCGCGAACATGGGCCTGTTTGTATATGCTAGGTCAAATCTAGGATCCCCCAGAAAGGATGTCAGAGGGGAGACCTGGGAGGATAGGTTATAGATGTCCTTAATTTTAAGCCAGAGTTGAAATAGGTGGGCTACGATGGAGTTGTGTTTTAAAAGGTGTCATAGGAGAGTACAGTTTGACCATAGAATACCCTGAAGGTGAAAAGGTTGTATTGATGAAGATTCAAACTTCTTCCAGGATATGCTTTGGGAGGAGGAGAACCATTGGGAGAGCTGAGAGAGTCTTGCGGCAAGGAAATAGTGCCACAAATTGGGAAGACCTAGACCCCCTTTAGATTGTGGTCTATGTAGTAGGGCGTAACTATATCTGGGCTTTTTGTTTGCCCAAATGAATTTGTTAATCGTCCTCTGGAGGTGATCCAGTTTGGACTTAGATAAGTTGATGGGTAGGGTACGGAAGTAATATAACAGTTTAGCTAAAAAGGTCATTTTAATGGCACATAATCTACCCAAGAAAGAAATGTGGTAGAAGGACCAGGTATTTAGGAGGAAGCTAATGTGTGTTATCAGGGGAGGGTAGTTAACCTTAAATAGAGATTTATGTGAGGAGGTAATGTTAATCCATAGATATTTAAAGGAAAGAGGGCACCAGACGAATGGAAAGTTAGTCTTCAGAAGGAGTTGTAGGTTGGGGTCTAGGTTCAGAGGGAAGGCAGAACATTTATTATAATTAATTTTTAAGCCCGAGATCTCGTGGAAGGTGTTAAGTTCATTTAGGAGAACAGGTATGGACAAAAGTGGTTCAGTTAGGAAGATCAGGGCGTCATCAGCGTATAGGCTGATCTTGTATTCATTCTGTCCTTTAGCGTAACCCCTGATATCACAATTGGATCTTATGGCTTGAGCTAGAGGCTCTATGGCTAGGGCAAATAGAAGCGGGGATAATGGGCATCCCTGCCTTGTACCGCGGCCCAGTGGAAAAAATTCTGAGTAGCTTCCGGGGATTTTGATGCGAGTTTGGGGTGAATGGTATAGGGCATTAAAACCTTGGAGGGCCTTATTTTTTTTTAATAACAAACATGTTATACTTACCTCCACTGTGCAGCTCGTTTTTCACAGAGTGGCCCTCCGAACCTGGTCTTCTGGAGTCCCTCGGCGGCTGTCTCGGCTCCCTCTTTTGCAAGAACTCATCACCTTCATACAAGTGAGCTCGCATGGTGATGAGTTGTTGAGGGCGCGCTCCTGTGATACAGTCGGCGGCCATAGCTGTTTACTGTATCACTCGTCCCCCCCCGGCGCGCTGCATCATTATATATGATTGCCAGCAGTGCGATCAAACCCTTCCAGGGTCCGCAGTTCCTCAGAATTTGCATTATTCCATATTGGGGTATAATATGTATAACCCGTAATGTTGCAAATATTTTTCATTACTTGCCATACTTTGTCACAAATTTCTTGTCTCCAGTAAGGGGACCAATGGGTATTGCTTACTTAACAGATTCAATCTTTTTTAAAGTCAAAACTAAACAGGAATTCTGACTGGCTGTGGGAAACTGCTCTTTCTTTTTTTTCCTATTCTTATGCAGATTATGCTAAGTAGCATATGTAGACTTTCTAAATTAAAAATGCATTAATTTCTGTACTCTGTTTTGTGAGGTTTATAGAAATGTCATTGGTAAACAGTGTGCATCTCATATGATCTGCGAAGCAGAACCCTAGTTAGAGCCATCCAGATGGCCTGCTGCCTCACCCCAGCATAGGCTGCCATGTGGCCTAAGGTGGGCGGCCTGAGGGCCTGAACAGTGAATGCTGAAACTCTTTAAAGCTGACCGAGGGAGGATGTCCACGGATCCTGTCTGGTATCACAGAGTAAGGTAACCTGCGACCAGGGCCTTGTGAGTACAGAACCCCCTAAAGGGATCCTAGAGACCGGTGTTGCTAAATCCCCTTCTGGGTGTGAGAAGTCAGCTGCTGGGTAGAGGCTAAAGGGGACACTGACTGGTGTCTTGAAAAAGCAAGGTACACTAAATTCCTTCTACTAAAAAGGGACTTTGCTCTATTCTATACAGTCTGCTACACAGATCTATCGAGAAAGCTGTCCTTGCATGTGAATAGTTTAATTTGGAATATCCTGCTATATCCCTTCCCTATCCAAGTTCTCCAAATAAAACAAACAAAAACAAATCCCCATGACTGGTCATTGGAGACAACGAGCATAAGAGTGTGCACACCTGGCTGTGTGGGAGAATACCCTGTGACTGGCTGCAGATATAAAAAAAAACGGGAATACCAGTGGCTCCTGCGTTGGTAGCTCTACGCAAACATGCATTGTAACTTTTTGCCTTTACACGAACATGAACTTTAATGGCATCCCAGTCTGAGTCCGTAGGGTTTAATATTGAGTTGGTCCACTCTTTGCAGCTATAACAGCTTCAACTCTTCTGAAAAAGGCTGTCCACAAGATTTAGGAATGTGTCTATAGGAATGTTTGACCATTCTTTCAGAAGTGCATTTGTGAGGTCAGGCACTAATTTTGGATGAGAAGGCCTGGTTCTATTCATCCCAAAGATGTTCTATTGAGTTGAGGTCAGGCCAGTCAAGTTCCTCCACCCCAAACTCACTCATCCATGTCTTTATGGACCTTGATTTTTGCACTGGTGCGCAGTCATGTTGGAACAGGAAGGGGCCATCCCCTAACTTTTCCCACAAAGTTGGGAGCATGAAATTGTCCAAAATGTCTTTGTATACTGATGCCTTAAGAATTCCCTTCACTGGAACTGGAAGGGGTCAAACTCAACCCCTAAAAAACAACCCCACACCGTAATCTCCCCTCCACCAAATAATTTGGACCAGTGCACAAAGCAATAAGTACATGGATGAGCGAGTTTGGGGTGGAGGAACTTGACTGGACTGCACAGAGTCCTGACCTTAACCCAATAAAACACCTTAAGAATGAATTAGAGTGGAGACTGCGAGACTGGGATGCCATTCAAGTTAATGTGCGTGTAAAGGCAAGTGTCCCAATACTTTTGGTAATATAGTGTATAATATCATATTTTTTATATGTACTTAAGTCTATCATTGTTTGGATCTTAGATAATCTCCTTCAAAAAAGAGTTCCCTAATTGATAGTCTATGTGTTGTTTACTTTAGAACTGAATTATTCAAAACTGCTATGTGGAACTCTGTATATCGATACTGAGCACCTACTGTAGGTATTGTGACAGTCAGTAAAGTCTTAAGCTGCATACACACGGTCAGTCCATCTGATGAGAACGGTCTGAAGGATGGTCTGTCGCGCCCACACACCAACGGTTAAAAATGTTAGAACGCGGTGACGTAAAACACATCGACGTGCTGAAAAAAATGAAGTTCAATGCTTCCAAGCATGCGTCGACTTGATTCTGAGCATGCGTGGATTTTTAACCGATGGTAGTGCCTACTAACGATCGGTTTTGATCTATCGGTTAGGTATCCATCGGTTAAATTTAAAGCAAGTTGGCTTTTTTTTAACCGATGGTTAAATAACCTATGGGCCCCACACACGATCGGTCTTGACCGATGAAAAGGTCCATCAGACCGTTGTCCTCTGTTTAACCTATTGTGTGTACGAGGCCTTATACTGTGTGTTTAGGCACATTTCAGGGACACCTTAATTAATTTAACTGTAAAAGAAAATAAAGCATTTGGTAATGAAAATTGTCAGATATTTGCAACCCTTTTCTCATAATTTCTGACTCATTTAACTGTGCACAGATGCTTATTATATCATTAAGAGATTTGATTGTCTTTATTACTGTGCGATTAATCATCAACTTCAAAAAGTAAACAGACGCAGATGTTTTATCATAACGCATATTGCTTTGTGCCTAAAGATGAAACAGAGAAGCCTCTTGTAAAAATGTTAACATTACTAATAAATGAAAAAAAAAAAGGAGTGAGCTTTTTACTAATATAGATTTTGTAAATGTACACAATTTTTGTATACTGATGTAAATTATTACTTTTTTAAGTAGCTTGAATTCCCATAATAAAACAATATGATTAACTAATATGACTAAACATTTTAAAATGTGGATCTTTTTGCAACAGCACATGGAATTTAGCATTTAATGTATGTGACCATGATTAAAGTTTCTACCTGGTACATATAAAACCAATGTTTTACCTCTATGAATGAGTAAGGATGGAGCTGTACTTCTCAGGTGCCTGATTCAATAGCTGGTTTTATTTTAGTTATTATAGCTATACAATTGACTGGCCTGGTTACACCGCAGTGTTTCTAGGCATTTTGCTAGTCATCATGCTAGTGACCCTAGTTTATGCTCCTTTATGGGCATAGACAAGGTGACAAAACACTGGAGAGGGACTAACATGACTCGGAGCATTTTGCAAAATGAAACGAAATGGATATACACCCTCCGTACAATGCAACCGTTGGGTATGAACATTGAGCTAGATCTCAATTGTTTTCTAGCCAACGGCTAATTTGTACTATCCCATTCCCCATTTTGGGGTATTGCTATAAAGGTAACACAAGGGAAGTAATATTTCAGCATTTATGTTGCATCAGTTTAGTTTGATAGTATATATTGGATACCTCTGCTGATGTATTTTTTGTGTATATATACAATTTTCCAGTGTTCAAGTTCATTTTTGAAGGAATCTAGAGTTCCCCTTTAGTTTTGTTCATTTTAATCTAGTTGGTAAACTCATATAATGTTACCACCTTCAGTATGTAATCTCTCGGTCAGATGCTTGACCTTCTCTTAGGTCGAGTCTGGAGTGGTTCTTTAACCACTTAAAGATCCCCGCACGCACATATACGGCCACAACATGGCTCGTACAGGCACAAGGGCGTAAATTTACGTCCCCGCCTGAGTGCGGTTCAGGGGGCCCATCGGGACCCCCTCCGCGGCGTGCGGGGGTCTCCCTACCTCTGGGAGCGATCCGGGATCTGCGGGCGGATGTCCGTGTTTTCCGCCCCCCCCCGCGATCGCTCCCAGCCAATGGGAGCGCGCTCCCAGCCTGTCACTTCCTCCTCCTGTGTTTACACAGGAAGGAGGAAATGATGTATTCTCTCATCGCAGCGCTGTTTCCCAGCGCTGCTGATGAGAGAAGACATGACAAGTAAGTGTGCACCAACACAACACTGACACACACTCACATAGGCATATTAACCCCTTGTGATCGCCCCCCCCACCCCCCTGTCACAGTGTTACTGAATGCAGTGATTTAATCACTGCATTTAGTGTCAGTGTGACAGGCACTGTAAAAAACAGTTAGTGTTAGGTTCAGGATAGCCCCCCCACCCCCCCTAATAAAGTTTTAACCCCCTGATCACCGCCCTAGTTAACCCTTTCACTCCCTATTGCCAGCGTCACTAAGCGATCATTTTTCTGATCGCTGTATTAGTGTCGCTGTTCCCGCTAGGTAGCTATTTTTTTTTATTGCGATTTTTTTTTTTTACTAAAGACATGTGGCTAAATAAATTTTGGCCTAAATGTTTGACTAAAATTTAGTTTATTTGATTTTTTTTTAACAAAAAGTAAAAAATAGTGTTTTTTTTTCAAAAATGTCGCTCTATTTTTGTATATAGCGCAAAAAATAAAAATCGCAGAGGTGATCAAATACCACCAAAAGAAAGCTCTATTTGTGGGAAGAAAAGGACGCAAATTTTGTTTGGGAGCCACGTCGCACGACCGCGCAATTGTCTGTTAAAGCGACGCAGTGCCGAATCGCAAAAACACCTTGGGTCATTTACCAGCGTATTGGTCCGGGTCTTAAGTGGTTAAGATATATATTGTTGATTAAGACTATTAACTGAGTTTGCTCACTTCCGTTGTTCATGACAGACGATTGTGGCAGACACGGTTTACAAGTCATATATATATTTTTTTACTTGAAGCTATATTGTGCACTACTTATGTTCAATTGCATCTCATAGATGGTTTTGTAATTCTCTTTATTTTATATTGTTAGAATTGTATATTTTTTTGATGTGTGGTATCACTTCCTATTGTTCAATTGTGAAGCCCGAGACCAAGGCTGTATCAGTGCGTTCGGGGTTAATGGCTACCAGACTCAATTGAAGTGGGAGGGGTTACACTCACTATAAATTCTAAGTGCTTTTGGTGACTAGTTACACGCCCTGAAGACGTTTGAAATAACGAAACGTACGTCGGCAGCGTATCGAGTCACATGTTTTAACACCGGTTCCGGTCATCTGGTTGTCGGGGATCGCGGTGTGGAACGCACGCCGCTTCACGCCGCTGCAGAGCAGATGCTCCATGTTGGTTCCACAAACCCTACAAGCGATCAGCCTTGATGCCGGGTCTGGCATCCTTTAATGTAAGAGGCCATTTGGCTGTTTTTATCCATCTCTATTTTAAATAAACCAAACAGTATTATGCTATGGGGCATTTAAATTTCTCTTTTGCATATATGTCACCGTCTACTACCTAGGCTTGAGACCGTCAGTTATCCAGTCTAATCAAGTGTTTGCAGTCGCATACTGCTTCTGCTGTTTCTGACTTTCTTTTTAATTAAAGGAGTCAGGGCCATTTGGTAAGCGCAATAATTATTTGAGCACTATTGGGTGTTATTCGTAATTCAAGGTGAAGGCTTTGGCCTAGATTCACAAAGCGATTACGCCTGTGTAAATGTTGTTAGACAGGAGTAATTTCGATTTACGAGCGTTTTTACGCTAGTCGAAATCCTCAAACCATGAAAAGACACCTGCGTGCTAAATTTCGACTTTATTACGTGTTAGTACGCCTTCAGATCTACGCTGCCTGAAAATTGCGGCCACTGGGCGGACTTCCTGTTGTTTTTCACCTTCATGGTATGCTAATGAGCTTTTGCCTGGAATCCACAAAATTTCGCTCTTCAAACGCAATCTCTTACGGCACCTTTAGTCATCTTTTTTTTCCGTTTCACTATACCAGCTTTTTGCTGGTCTAATATTAGACAGCCCATGTTAAGTATGGCCGTCGTTCCCGCGTCGAATTTCAACGTTTTTCGATTTCTTTTATTATTTTTAACGTAAGTCGTCCGGGAATAGGAATGTTCGTAAACGCCGCTACTCAAACAACGAATGACGTCACGACGTGATTTCGCGCAATGCACGGCGGGAAATTCCTGAACAGAGCATGCGCAGTTCGATCGTCGCGGGGACGCGCTTAATTTAAATGCTTCACGCCCCCTACTCACGTATTTCGATTGCGCGGCGGAAAAAAAATACGATACAATAGCGTACGCGCAAAAAAACTACCTGAATTCGGCGTAGAGTCTGGTGATAGACGGCAGCGTAGCGTATTTCGATTACGCAGCGGAAGATTACATCTATGTGAATCTGCCCCTTTGTTTCTACACATAATCAAGATTTGGGGAATATTACCATTCACAAGATTTTCTCAAACAACTTTGCACATATTGGAACTTGATTGAGTAGTCATTATTTTGACTATCTGGTCTATCACTTGGACTTTACTATTTGTTTTTTTTTGTTGTTATTAGGTTTATATTTTGTATCAACTACTTATATTAGCACTAATTTAATGCAACTGATTTATTTAACTAGCGCACTTAATTTTTTCTTCAAAAAAAGATGCATGTATTATTTATTTTTTAGGAGCCTGTAAAGCAGGATCACGGGTGCAATCTTTGACTCCTGCAGACTGTCAGTGTACAGTAATTGCACAGATGAAAAAGTTTGATAATCAAAACAGCAGCTGGCAATCACACAACAGAACATAAGTGTATAAATAATAAAGACTCAAAATTGCCATAACCAAAACACACAAAATATAAATATATACAGTATATGGGGTAGATTCAGGTAGATCGGCACATACTTATTCCGGCCTAGCGCACCCCATTAGCGCTACGCCGACATAACTCAGACAGGCAAGTACAGTATTCATGCAGCACTTGCGCCTAACTTTGTGCCGGTATAACTTATTTTTTTCGGCTTAACTGGAAGTGGGTGTGACCTTTTGCAAATGATGTACTGGACGTGGATTACTTATTTCCCTGTGGCGTATCATGAACGGAGCATGCGCAGTATGTTCCTTTCCTTGTGCGCATGCTCACAACTAACGCCGGACCAGCTTCCAGAGAAACTACGCCCAACTGGCTTAACTGCAGCCTATAAATAGGCCCAGACATGTGCCCGTCCTGCGCAAAAGTACATCCTGCCCCCCCCCCCCCCCAGGGAAGCTACTTTTGTTTGGAGGTGGCTGCTGTTCAAAAAGACAGGAGAAAAAAAATTTCTCAATTCGGGAGAAGGAGATTCTTGTCGATGGGATCGTACGCTATGATAAGTACCTCCACGGTGCCCTCAGCCTGCAGACCAGCAAGGCCCGCAAGCAGGAGATTTTGAGGGAGCTCAGAGTTCGGGTCAGTGCTGTGGGCATAGCGGAGAGGCGCCCACAGGACATCCTCAAAAAAATAAACGACATGCGGCGGAGGGTCAAAGAAAAGCTGGCCCAAATTAGTCGGCATGTCAGGGGCACGGGAGGAGGGCCAGCATGTCCTGTGGAGTTGACCCCGGAGGAGGAGGCCATCACCCAATGCCCAGAGCAGGTGGAGGGCATGAAGGGAACATGTGACAAGTATGTGGGTCATCCACAGATGTGCAGGAGGGAGCTGGGCCATCGTCGGCTGCTGCTGGGCGACCTCTGCCATCACCAGAGAGGAGTGCCCACACCTCTCCTCTGGAGGAAGTCGAGGAGGAGTACGGGGACCTAGAGGCAGTGGTGTACTTGGGCCCTCTCTACCCCCTCCCCCATCAGGGGACCCTCTCCACCCTCCTCCCCCATCAGGGAAAGCCCCTCAAGGGCCTCCCTGTACTCACGGCCCCCAGCCTCTCATGTTCCCCGGAAGGCAACCCAGAAAACCAGGGGTGTTCCTGCGGCCCTCCAAGAAAGGCCCGGCAGACACGTCATGTGGGGGACGTGTCTGTCCATATCAGACGTTTGGCTGACAGCCTGGCACCTTCCTCCCAGCTGATTGACAGCCTGCAGGATATCAGCAGAAATTCTGCAGCGCTAGTCACCAGCCTGGGGGAGGTGCAGGCCACCACAGCAGGCCTTGCGTTGGAGGTCAGGAGCCTGACAGAGGCCGTCGTGGAGGAGGGGAGGCAGACCAGGTTGATGCTTGGCGAGACCAATGCCATCCTCACCCGGATTGCTTTGGCATTGAAGGGCAGGCAGCCAGCCAGGGAGCCTCCAGGGGATGCCCAACCCCCCCTCCTGATGCCCAACCCCCCTCCTGTGGCTCCCTCCAGGCAGTTAAGGAGCCAGGGACGTGGCACTCGTCAAAGCCCATGTCAGGTTATTTTTTTTTCTGTAGTGTTTTCTATTTTAATTTTGCTTAGTTTATACTCAGGTCATGAGTGTTTGTATTTATTTTATTTATACTCAGGTCATGATTTTTTTTTTTTTTATACTGCACACGGTGCAGTGTGAATGGTGTGTGAATGTGGGGGGGTGGCACTCCTGCCAGTAAGGGGTGTCACCCTCGGTCATTGGGGATAAGTTCTCCCCACGACTGTATGAATGACATATGAATGGACAGCGACATCATTGGGGCCTTGACGCAGCATTGCTGCTCCCAAGTCCTGCATGTTGGACTTGGGCTAATCCAATGTGAAGTGGATGTGGTGTGTGTGATCTAGGGACCACAGTGGCGTGCATGCGTGCATTGTCTGGGTGCCATGATGAATGTGTGTGTTTAACGGGCAAAGAAGCCTACCACGAGGACCCTCCTGACTGCTCTTCCTTCAGCAGATGGGGTCGCCTCTGGCAGGGGGGGACTGTGTGGTTGGGGGATCAAGTCATCACGTAGGTCAATCTGCAGGCCCTTTCTCATGGCAAAGTTGTGCAGAATGCAACATGCACCGATGATCTGGCACACAAAGTTTGGGGAATACAACAGGATACCCCCAGACTTATCCAGGCATCGGAAACGGGAATTCAGGAGGTCAAATGTGCGCTCCACCACTGCACGGGTACATATATGTACTTCATTGTATCTTCTCTCTCCTCTGGTTTGGGGATCCCGGAATGGAATCATGAGATGGGGTCCAAGTGCATATGCTGCGTCACCTGGAAGGGGAAAGACAGGAGGATGTTAGCCATGCATGTGCCCCTCGCATAGGTGTGCGCAGCCCATTGCATTAGGGTGTCCACCCCAAAGCTCAAACACGTATTCTTTTCTATACAGCCTCAGCTGCATGGGGTAGTGAATTAATGGGAAGTGCTCTGTGTTGAGTGGCTTCCTATTCATTCACCTACTGAAGCATAGTAAACTATGTTTACTATGCTTCAGTTATGAATGGACACAGTGAGCAAGTGTCCATTTAGAAAAGGAAGGGGCCAGTAAATTTTATATTTACTAGCCCCTTCCTCCAATTTCCATCCGAAAATACACACAGCAGCCAGGGGAGAGGAGGGAAGCCAGAAGCACTGCAGGGCAGGGGAGGAAGCCCCCTTGCAGTAGGGGGAATCAATGCCACACAGTGATTAGGGTGTGCCCAGGCACACCTGCCACACCCCCTGCGCATGCCTATGGCCCCTCGTGATGTCTGCATCATGGGGGCGGACTGTCATGCCTGACACCCATGTCACTCACCAACCAACCAGCTGTCCCCATACACGTTCTGTTCGAATAGGATGTTGCTTTGACGGTATATGTAGCTGTCGTGGCTGGACCCGGCGTGTTTGGCACGGACGTGCCATATGAGGCATTGGGTCTCGCCTATCACCTGTACGTTGATGGAATGCCAATGCTTACGATTGCGGTATATGTGCTCTGTGGCACAGGGGGGCCGTAGTGCCACATGTGTGCAATCAATGGCCCCGATGGTGCGTGGGAATCCTGCAATTCCGTAGAAATCCTGCATTGCCTTCTGCCGCTGATGTTCCTGGGTGGGTTTGATGATGTGGTGGGACATGCGTGTGAGGATTGCGGGGACCACCTGGTGCACACATCTGCTCATGCTGGATTGTGACATCCCAGCCACTACTCCACTTGTACGCTGGACCGAGCCACTGGCAAGGAAATGCAGTGTTGCCATTACCTTGACCAATGGCTGCACTGCTTGTGAGCGGTGTGTCTTGCTGGTGATGTCATCATGCAGGGTTGTGGCTATTTCCTGGATGGCTTCAGGGCTGAATCTGAAAATGCGAAACACCTCAGAATCACCCATGCCAAAGACGTTTATGCGCATGCGGTATATCCTCTCCCGTGACCATGGCTGCCATGTGTTGTCTTGCAAGTGTGGTTGCTCAGCTCGTCTGTAACGGTGCTGCTGAAGCTACTCTCCAGCTGACTTGAGCAAGTCTGGTGCAAAGTTATCCCTGGTTTATGAGGGATAACTTTAGGCCGGCCAAACAGCTTAGGCGCACCTAGCCTGTGCCGAACGGGCCTATGTTCGGGAATCGGCATTTCTCCCTCATTTGCATATTTGCATAGGAAATCAATGGCACGGACGGAATAAATGTGCGCCTAGACGGAAGAAATGTGCGCCTAGGATGTCCAGACGTAGGCGAGTTAGGCCGTTCGGGAATAGCCTATTTTGGCGCGTATCTAGTTATGTGGGTACGGCGCTTAGATATTCCGGCCCAAATTTATACTTAGGCGGCACATCTCGAGATAGACCGGCTTAAGTCCTACCTGAATCTACCCCTATGTGTGTATACAATGATCAGTCTATGAAGACATCCAAAGTAACAGTGATCAGTCCATAAAGGAATTCCAAATAAGTGAAAAATTCTTGAGTATTCGTGTCTCAGTGGTAATGAACAGCTAAACACTAGAAGTGCACCTTGCACTGTGATAAAGGAAAAGCTGTGCCCTTACCAAATGACTAGACTCTACATTATAGGAGACTAGTATGGATTCACACAATGCATAGGGTCTGTCTTTTGGTGTAGGCAAGATGATGAAGATATCAGGTCAAATGGCTGCTCTCCTCGGCTTCCAGTTCCAGTAACGCCTTCTATTTCCTGGAACTTCCTGTCTGTCTGTTTGTAACTCATATGGGCAGGCAGTTACACAATGTCAGGAAGACTCAATGAACTACCTAAAGCGCTTACTATCACCCTAGTCGTCCATTGAGAACTACAAGGCATCTTCCGTATTTGTAGTTCAAAAGTTCGATAAAGGCTGTAGGTATTTGTAGTTCATTCATTCACATATCGCTTTGAATAATCGGCGTGCCTGTGTAGGTGGAGCCCCTCATGGCTGTGTTCTTTTTAAATTGTGACAGCAGGTGCAGGGAGAAGACTTCCGGCCCGCTGTCACAATGAGGGGGGAGATTGGCGAGAGGATACAGGAATAGGAACATGTTACATGTTCCACTCTAAAAACAGGTGGAACATGTAACATGTTCCCAAAAGTGAAATTAATCTTTAAATTAAATCTGAGCTCTAGGCAGATATACTTAAACAACACAAATGAATACAGTTCTGTGATAAGTAATCATTAAATGCATTGAATGAAAACTTATATAGCGCAGCACATGCAAAGTAAATCGCCTCTGGGCGCTTGTTGTTCCTGTCTCCTTTGAGATCAAAAGAGATGGGTCTTATTGCTAAATGCATTCTGTGTAAGTATCTGAATTTTACCTGGTATTAGCCTCCTGCAGTTCCTGTACAGCACAGCTTATGTGTGGAGAAAAAAGCAGCACCAGGATCCATTCATTTGATATACTGACAAGAAGCATGCTGATTGGAGGAGAAATCTGTTACTGTTCAGTCAAGGGCTGGGCCTGGTCTAGGATGACCTGCGCTCATGGGAAGTTGGATAAATAATGCTGGCCAACAGACTTTAATACAACCATAAACTGTTAAACAGAAAATTTGTATATCATAGTCACAAGCCCAGATGTATAATTTTTTTGGAAGTGACATCCCAAATGTAAAGCTTGTGTGCAAGCCACATAAAGGTGCTTAGAGCAGCCTGTTAGCTCATGCTCAAAATTACTACATCTTGTATGAATAACTCTTATACCATGCATTCCCCCACAGAAACAATTTCTGAGACTACATAATTAATAAAGCTTCATCATTTTTATGAAAGAATAACATATTTTGTACTTACCGTAAAATCATTTTCCTGGGGTCCATTGAGGGACACAGGATATTGGAAGAGTCTTTGATATCTGGGTTATATTGCTTCCTTCGGGACTTAGCACACTGACTAAACAACATAGTTTAGCCAACCACTTTATAACTCTGCCTCCAACTGTCTGTTTTTTGATTAACCACTTAAGGCCCGGACCTTTAGGCAGGTAAAGGACCTGGCCAGTTATTACGATTCGGCACTGCATCGCTTTAACTGACAACGTGGCTCCCAAACAAAATTGGTTTTCTATTTCCCACATATAGAGCTTTCTTTTGGTGGTATTTGATCACCTTTGCAATATTTTTTACTTTTTGCTATAATAAATATCCCCCAAAAACATATAAAAAATATTTTTTTTCCGTCCGTTTGTATCATCCGTTTAGGACGATACATATTCTTCTACCTATTTTTGGTAAAAAAAAAATCGCAATAACCATTTATCGATTGGTTTGGGCAAAATTTATAGCATTTACAAAATAGGGGATAGTTTTATTGAATTTTTATAAATTTTTATTTTTTTTACTACTAATGGCGGTGATCAGCGATTTTTTTTCGTGACTGCGACATTATAGCGGACACTTCGGACAATTTTGACAATTTTTCGGACCATTGTCATTTTCACAGCAAAAATGCATTAAAAATGCATTGTTTACTGTGAAAATGACAATTGCAGTTTGGGAGTTAACCATGAGGGGGCGCTGAAGGGGTTAAGTGTGACCTCATCTGTGTTTCTAACTGTAGGGGGGTCCCGCGGTCACGGAGCTTCGGACTGGGTCGGCGTGCGCCCGCGACTGGGCACTTAAAGAGGACGTACCTGTACGTGCTTGTGCCCAGCAATGCCATTCTACTGACGTATATATGTGCAGGAGGAGGTCCTTAAGTGGTTAAATAGTACATAAGGCTTAAAACACAGGCTTAAAACAGTCCCCCAATGGACTACAAGAAAAAGGTTTTATAGTAAATACAAAAATCTTATTTTGTTTATTGTCCATTAAGGGACACATGATTGTGACATCAACCCATGTTTTGGATCAGGACCGACAAAGTCAAGCCGAGTGGCTGCCCCACAGCACTGTGACAACAGGGGTTGTTTGCTCGGCACTGCCCCAACTCACAGAACATCCAAGCTGGACCAATGTAAGTATGCAATTAAAGCTGAGCTCCGCCCACAAGATGAAGATCTGTTTATTCCCCCCCCCCCCTCCGCTGCTACATTTGGTACCTTTCGGGGAGAGCGGGTACCTAGTTTTGACAAACTCATCCAGAAGTTCGACCCCCCTCATCCTTCCCCTGCTGCCAGGTGATTCACAATGCGCAGCACGCTCCATGCCTGTACAGCAGGGAACCCGCTGTGAAGCCACAAGGCTTCACTGCCAGTTTCCCTTACCCAGGATGGTTCGGGGGAAGATACCACAGGATTCATGGACAAATAAGTGTCCTAATATTAAAAGTCAGCAGCTACAGCATTTGTAGATGCTGACTTAAAGCGGAGGTTTACCCAGAAATCAAGTTTTTGACATTTGCTCCAGCATACTGCTAACATCTGCAGTATGCTGTTTTTTTTTTTTTTTGCTACTTATCGTTTTATGACCCGTTGCAATCTGCCTCCGAGCGGGGAATCCTGCGTGCAATGGGCGTTGCTAAACAAAGGGGAGTTGATTGACGGCTGTGGAAGGAGCGTCACGCCTTCCGAAAATACCCAAAGTGACGCTCGTGTGTTTGCAACGCCTGCGCCAGCCATGTAGAGCTAACTGCGCAGGCGCCGTAAACACCCGAGCGTTACTTCGGGTATTTTCGGAAGGCGTGACGCGCCTTCCGCAGCCGTCAATCAACTCCTCTTCGTTTAGGAACGCCTATACCCGGAAGTAATCCCCCCGCTCGGAGCCGGATTACAACGGATCATAAAAAGATAAGTAGCAAAAAAAAACAGCATACTGCAGATATTAGCAGTATGCTGGAGCAAATGAGGTAATGACAGAAAGTACATTTTTGGGTGAACCCCCTCTTTAAAATGTTTTTTGAAGTAGCCTGGAGCTCCGCTTTAAGTACAAACTTGAAGTACGACCTACACCCTTTTTTGCACAGATGTCTCTTCACTGATTAATGGTATACATGTTAAAATTTGTTTAGCGATGTACCCATATATCTTTACTTGCTGTATAAATACAGCAGCTTTAATAGCTGCTGCTGTCAAAAAAGGAAATGTCTGACTGAACTGTTTTGATATTTAGCTCTTTCTTCCTCTTCTTCCCTTAAGTATTTATTCCCTTCTGATTTTTTCATTTAATTCAGTTTTTTCAACCCTTAATTTTTTATGTTTTTCATTTATAATTGTTTTGTTAATTCTTTTTCAGTGTCACATTAAAAAAAAAGATTTTTTTGTAAGCTTTTATTTATTTGTAAATATATTTTAAAGCTTTGTGCAAAGGATCATAATTTTAATAGCATTTTTAAACAGGGCAAATCATAGAATATTATGTATTCTTTTCATCTACAGTAACAATAATGTATTTTAAAATTAGCACTGATCAAAGGAGAAACAGTGCATTTTTAATTCCTTTCATTTTTTTCATTTTAATTGTTTATCATCTATAGATTGCATAATAAATAAATACATTTTGCAAGACAATATCACCATGCAAAGGATGCATGAAGGTAAAAAACCTTGAGCCTTTAGAACCACTTTCAGCATGTTTAATTACACTTTGGCAATAAAAATGGAAGCTTATTGATTTATATGAAGAGGTGCATGAGATTTTGCCCTGTATACAATTCCCCTGTAAATATTTAGCAACATACATTACATACACACAAGGGCACTCAGGATTAAACATCTTAATGCCAGAGAGGTGTTTTCCCTGTTATAAATTCTCTAATAGCTCTTCCCATATATAACTATGTGTCACACATTTTATAATAGAATCAGATTATCTCCGACCAAGTCACCTCTATCTATAGGAGAAGAAAGAAGATTAGAGCTAAGCGGTGGAAGAAATCAAAGAAGCTCTAATTAACTGATGCACAGTAAATGCAAACCTCCTTGGCAGCTGTAATAAATGCCTACAATATGCTCAGCTATGCATCCTAGAGAACTTTATCTTTAGGACTGTACTTACCTGACACTTGATATTACTTGTAAAATGATTCTACATTTGACTCTGTTCTGGTTTTGCATTAGAACCGTCAAGACAAAAAATAAAGGGCCAGATTCACGTACATCGGCGCATTATTGGACCGGCGTAGCGCACCACTTTTCCGTTAGACTTGCGTAATCTAGCCGCGTAATCCCGCGATTCACGAAGCTTTTGCGCAAGAGATTGCGCAAGCGTAAGGTTTTTTCCTGAGGCATAAGGAGGAGTAATACAAATTGGGAGGGACGTGGGCGTGTTACATTGAAATGAGCCGTGACCCCATGCAAATGAAGGGCCGGCCGACTCGCGCATGCGCGCGTGAAGGAAACCATGTCAGCTCCGTTGTGCGCATGCTCACAACTCGGGAGCGGCGCAATCAGTGAAATTGGAAATGGACTAGGGCAACTTTATGAACTACGCAGACAGCATAAATAGACAGACACAAATGCACTTCCTTTGCAAAAATACATCCCTTTGTATCCCTCCCTCTACAGCAAGGTGCTTTTGTTTGTTTGTGACGTGTCTTTGAGATATTTGAGGACTGTTTTGCAGAGTGATTTTTGTCTTTTATGTGTTTTCTTTGTTGTTATTTTGTTTAAATTATATTTTTGCTGGGCATTTTTTTATTTTTGCTCGTCATTTATTTAATTTTTTTGGTTCTGTTTGTGTATGATTTTGGAATGTGGGGGTGATATTCCTGCGGGAAAAGGGGTGTCACCCTCATTTGTGGTGAGAAGTGATCGCCAGGTCTGTGTGAATGGTGTATGAATGTACAGTGACATAATTGGAGCCGTGGCATGGCGTTGCAGCTCACAAGTCCTGCATGGTGGACTGGTGCCAATCCAATGTGATGAGATGTGGGGTGTGTGTGCTAGGGACCACAGTGGTATGCATGCATGCATTCTCATTGTGCCATGATTAATGTGTGTGTTTAACGTGCAAAGATGCATAATGTGAGCTGCCATGAGATGGGGTCATGAGATGGGGTACCAGTGCATATGCAGAGTCACCTTGAAGGGAAAAGACAGGAGGATGTTAGTCATGCATGTGCCACTTGTGAGGTGTGCATCACGGGAGGGGATAGTCATGCCTGCCACCCATGTCACTCACCAACCAGCCAGCTGTCCCCATACATGTTCTGTTCGGTGGGGATGGGACTCTGATTGTATATGTAGCTGTCATGGGTGTCATGGGTGGTGCCATGTGTTGGGCTGCTGATGTCCTCCTGCAGGGTTGTGGTAATTCCAGGATGGCATGAGGGGTGAATCTGAAGATGCGAGACACCTCAGAATCACTCATGCCAAAGATGTCTATGCGTGTGTGATATATCAAGTGAAGAGTGAGGGGCTTGTATCAGATAAGAATATTGTATTAGATTAATTTAAATTGTAAATTTTATATAAGCAAATAAAATAAAATAAAAAAACATCTCCCGTGCCCTCCTTAGTGCCATCCTCCGTGCCCTCCTCCTTCTTTGTTCATCTAAAGTCAGTAGTATAGCTATGCGCGACGATGCCCCTGGCATGTTGGCATACAGATTGTTGGGCAACACGTGTGACTGTTGAACTCCTCACTAACAGTGTTGCTTTATCTGACAATTAGACTTTTTTTCAAAATTTAGACCAGCTTTTAGGTCCTCTAACTTTAGACAGAACATTTTGCAGTTGCGCACATCGCGTAGCCTGCGCAGCAACTGCGTTTTTTTGTGAATCCCCGTAACTCCCTCATTAGCATATTTGACTAGCAAATCAATGGTGTGTCTAGCGCAGTTTTGCGCGAAGGGAAGCGAAGGTCTAACTCAATTACGCCGGACCAAAAAACGTAGATTTCTGGCGTATATTGTTTTGTGAATCGCGTCCAACTATACGCACGCGCACATTTAGACTTACGCACGCGCAACAGCAGTTGCGCAGGCGTAATCGCTCTGTGAATCTGGGCCAAAGTACCTGATACTATTGGAAAATTGTGTCCCATTTTATTATGAAAGACCCCTTGCTCTATAAACCTCATTATTGCCGCAGTGGATGAGAGGCTCAGGCTTCAGGTTGATGCAAATACAGTGGCTTGAAATAGTATTCATACCTCTTGAAATTTTCCACATTTTGTCTTGTTACAATCAAAAACGTAAATGTATTTTATTGGAATTCTATGTGATAGACCAACACATGATTAAGCCAAGGCTCTCTGCATTCTGCAGTCCTAACTAAACTTTTAAAGTCTCCTCAATAGAGGCATGTAAATACTGATGGGTAGATAGAGGACAAGTGACTAGGGGTGTGTTCCCGCCTCTACCTATGCTTGGTATGGTAGTAAGGAGCACTGGAAAAAAAAATGCATAAATGTATAAGGGTATTAACAAACGCATCTCCATCCTTGTATAGTGTAATCTCATCTAAAGTCCCAAAAATTCATCTCTCAATTGCCTTCATAAGTCACCTAATTAGTAAATAGATTCCACCTGAGAAGCTGGTGTAGTAAGGAGGAGAATTTGAAGTTAGGAATTTCTAAATTTCGTAAATTCGTAAATCTGAAAATTGGAAAAATCGGGAAATCAAAAATGATAAATTTGGAAATTTGAAAATTCTAAATTTGATGATTTTAAATTTGAAAATTAGAAAATTTTATATTTGAAAAATCGAAATTGGAAAAATTCGAAAAATCAAAAATTTGAAGTTAGGAAACTCTACATATATTGATATCTAGGAAATTCGAAATGAGTTTGGGTGTTAGTGAACGCAACAAATACAAATTTATCCGAAGTTACAAATTAACTAAAATTACGAATGTCGCATCAAAACAAATGGAACGTAATGATCTAATAATAATAATAAAAACGTTTTATTATTATTATTAATTTGTTCCATTCCATTTGTTTAGATGCAGCATTAGTTATTTCGGAAATTTGAAAATTTGGAAATTTGAAAATGAGAAAATCTGAAAATGTGGATTTACTAATTTCTGAGTTTCCAAATTCTGAATTTCTGAATTTTCAAATTTCGAATTTTTGAATTTCTGAATTTCCTGAATTTCCGAAAAAAGCAAAAAACCAAATGAAACGAAAACAATAATTTTTTACGGCAGTGCACATGTCTAGCTGGGACCAATTTAATTTAATTTGTTCATAAACAACTACATGGAAAATGAGGTATATAATGTATTTGGGTGGAAAAAATATGAATGCAATATATACACTGGGGGGAGAATGTCTGGAGGAATCTAGGATGGAAAAGGACCTGGGGGTAGATGATTAGCAATAGCATGCAATGCCAAGCTGCTGCTAACAAAGCAAACAGAATATTGGCATGCATTAAAAGGAGGATCAACTCCAGAGGTAAAATGATAATTCTTCTGCTCTACAAGACTCTGGTCCGGCCGCACCTAGTATGCTGTCCAGTTCTGGGCACAAGGAAGGATGTACTGGAAATGGAGTGAGTACAAAGAAGGGCAACAAAGATAATAAAGAGACTGGAGGATATTAGTTATGAGGAAAGGTTGTGAGCACTGAACTTATTTTCTCTGGAGAAGAGACGCTTGAGAGGGGATATGATTTCAATTTACAAATACTGTACTGGTGACCCCACAATAGGGATACAACTTTTTTCGCGGAAGGGAGTTTAACAAGACACGTGGCCATTCATTAAAATTAGAATAAAAGAGGTTTAACTTTAACTGCTTGCATACCACCAGCCGTCATATTGCAGCTCTCGTTCTGGGCAGGCATCATATCACATCCTTGCCTTCCTGGGCCACTAGGGGGTGCGCTATCCCGTCGTTACTGGGAACCCAATGTACGTGCCCGGTGGCCACGATGTCTGCCGGACACCTGTGATTGCCCAGTAATGGAGACCGATCAGGTGAGAGGAGACCGATGGTGTGTTCCTTGTACATAGGAACACTGATCAGTCTCCTCACCTTGTGAGTCCCCTCCCCCTACAGTTAGAATCACACCCTAGGACAGTGTTTCTGAACTCCAGTCCTCAAGCCCCCCCAACAGGTCATGTTTTCAGGATTTCCCTCAGATGAAAAGGCTGTGGGAATTACTAAGGCAGTGAAACTGATCAAATCACCTGTGCAAAATAATGGAAATCCTGAAAACCTGACCTGTTGGGGGGCCTTGAGGACTGGAGTTGAGAAACACTGCCCTAGGACACATATTTAAACCCTTGATCGCCCCCTAGTGTTAACCCCTTCACTGCCAATATCGCAAAGTGTCAAAAGTGTCTGATATGTCCGCCGCAATATCACAGTCACAATAAAACTTGCAGATCGCCGCAATTACTAGTAAAAAAATGATAATAATAAAAATGCTATAAATCTATCCCCTATTTTGTAGACGCTATAACTTTTGCGCAAACCAATCAATGTACACTTATTGCAATTTTTTTGATATTTATTAGACCAAAAAGTTAAAAAAAATTGTGCTTTTTTCAAACTTGTCACTCTTCTTTTGTTTATTGCGCAAGAAATAAAAACTGCAGAGATGATCAAATACTGCCAAAATAAAACTTTATTTGTGGGGGAAAAATGATAAAAATGTCATTTCGGTACAGTGTTGCATGACCGCGCAATTGTTATTCAAATTGTGACATAGCTGAAAGCTAAAAAATGGTGGTTAAACTACGTAGAGGGTTCTTTACTGTAACTATATGTAACCTGTGTGTAATTTAATCTTAGTATAAATACAGCTTTGAACATCTCACAGAGCACTATTCGATCCATCATCCAAAAATAGAAAGAGTATGGCACAACTGCAAATCTACCAAGACATGGCGTCCACATAAACTGACAGGCCACCGAGGCCGGGCAAGGCGAGCATTAATCAGAGAAGCAGCCAAGAGGCCCATGGTAACTCTGGAGGAGCTGCAGAGATCCACAGCTCAGGTGGGAGAATCTGTCCACAGGACAACTAGTAGTTGTGCAATCCACAAATCTGGCCTTTATGGAAGAGTGGCCAGAAGAAAGCCATTGTTGAAAGAAAGTCATAAGAAGTCTGTTTGCATTTTGCGAGAAGCCATGAGGAGGACACAGCAAATGTGGAAGAAGGTGCTCTGGTCAGAAAAGACCAAAATTGAACGTTTTGACCTAAAAGCAAAACGCTATGTGTGGCGGAAAACTAACACTGCACATCACCCTGAACCAACCATCCCCACACATGGTGGTGGCAGCATCATGTTGTGGGGATGCTTTTCTTCAGCAGAGACAGGGAAGCTGGTCAGAGTTGATGGGAAGATGGATGTAGCCAAATACAGGGCAATCTTATAAGAAAACCTGTTATGCCGCATACACACGGTCGGAATTTCCAAAGGAAAACGTCAGATGGAATTCTTTCATTGGATATTCCAATCGTGTGTATGCCCCATCTGACTTTTTTCTTCGGAAATTCCAGAGTTAGAAAGAGAACATGTTCTCTTTTTTTCCGGCGGAAATTCCGTTTGTCTGTATTAAATTCTGACAGAGAAAAAACAAGCATGTTCCGAAACAATTTGACGCATGCTTGAAAGCATTTAACTTAATTTTTCTAGGCTTGTCGTAGTGTTGTACGTCACCGCGTTTTTGACGGTCGGAATTTGGTGTGACATGTGTATGCAAGACAGCTTGAACGGAATTATGTCGGAAAATCCCGTCAGAGTTTATTTTGACGGAAAAACATTAGAGTCTGCAAAAAACTTGAGACTGGGACAGATGTTTATCTTGCAGCAGGACAACAACCTTAAACATACAGCCAGAGCTACAATGAAATGGTTTGGATCAAAACATATTCATGTGTTAGAATGGCCTAGTCAAATTTCAGACCTAAATTTAATTGAGAACCTGTGGCAAGACTTGAAAATTGCTGTTTACAGACGCTCCCCATCCAATTTGACAGAGCTTGAGCTATTTTGCAAAGAAGAATGGGCAAAAATGTCACTCTCTAGATGTGAAAAGCTGGTAGAGTTAAACCCAAAAAGACTTGCAGCTGTAATTTCAGCGAAAGATAGTTCTACAAAGTATTGACTAAGGGGGGCTGAATACAAATGCACGCCACACTTTTCACATATTTATTTGTAAAAAAAAAATGAAAACCATTTATCATTTTCCTTCCACTTCACACGTATGTACCACTTTGTGCTGGTCTATCACATAAAATCCTAATAAAATAAATTTCTGTTTTTGGTTGTAATATGACAAAATGTGGAAAATGTTAAGGGGTATGAATACTTTTTCAAGGCATTTGCATGTTAGACAGAAAATAAAGCAACTTCAGCTAGAGAGGGACCAAGTTTTTTTATAAGTTGCAAACATATAATAGACGTCCTTTCTTTTTCTGATAAGGTTTGGTTGCTTCAAGTCTACTGATAAGTTTGCACATGCACCAATGAGGTAATAAACATAATAAAGGCAATAGAATATCATTAAGTAATTAGGTAAAATGGGTAATGTTGTTAGCAGTAGTGTTGTTGGTAGTGGTGTTCTTTTTAATTGCCTATGAAGGGCTCTGCCAGAACACACCAGGTGAATGAGAGAGAAACAACTCTACCAATAATAGAAGCAGCAGTCACAAAGGAGAATGTACAGTATCTGAATTACAGTATAGCAGCCCATAGACGGTGAAAATTTCTTTCCTGCAACCATGGGTGGCCATACATCACTCACCACTGAGATGCTTATCAGATGTCCTCCTGACTAGGGATGAGCTTCGAGTTCGAGTAGAACTCATGTTTGACTCGAACATTGCCTGTTCGCCGAACAGCTAACTATTTGGGGTGTTCGCGGCAAGTTCGTGTGAACTTTAGAACCCTACTAAAGTCTATGGGACTCAAACATTTGAAATCTAAAGTGCTAATTTTAAAGGCTAATATGCAAGTTATTGTAATAAAAAGTGTTTGGGGACCTGGATCCTGCCCCAGGGGACATGTATCAATGCAAAAAAAAAGTTTTAAAAACTGCATTTTTTTGGCAGCAGTGATTTTAATAATTCCTTTAAGTGAAACAATAAAAGTGAAATATTCCTTTAAATTTCTTAACTGGGGGGGTGTATAGTATGCCTGTAAAGTAGCGTTTTTTTCCCATGCTTAGAACTGTCCCTGCACAAAGTGTAATTTCTGAAGGAAAAAAAGTAATTTAAAATCACTCGTGGCTATAATGAATTGTTGGCTCCCGGCAATACAGAGAAAAGTCATTCATAAAAATAAAAAAAATGTGTGGGGGTCTACGGCATTTTTTTTTTTACATTTTTTTTAAATTTGGGGTGGAGTTCCCCTTAAAATCCATACCAGACCCTAAGGTGAGTGATTTTAAATGACTTTTTTCCTTCAGAAATTACATTTTGTGCAGCGACACAAGCGCTACTTTACAGGCATACTATACACCCCCCTAAGTATGAAATTTAAAGGAATATTTCACTTTTATTGTTTCACTTAAAGGAATTATTAAAATCACTGCTGCCAAAAAAACTGCAGTTTTTAAAACTTTTTTTTGCATTGATACATGTCCCCTGGGGCAGGACCCAGGTCCCCAAACACTTTTTATTACAATAACTTGCATATTAGCCTTTACAATTAGTACTTTAGATTTCAAATGTTCGAGTCCCATAGACTTTAACAGGGTTCCAAAGTTTACACAAACTTTTGGTCTGTTCGCAGGTTCTGGTGCGAACCAAACCCAGGGGTGTTCGGCTCATCCCTACTCCTGACAGCAGTGTGTAGTCCAATTTCTGCCTCAGCAGACCAGATGGAGATGGATGCAACTGTAGTGCTACCCCATTCAGGAGCCGCTGATTAGATTTTGGGATCTACTCTCAAAAGGTTAATTTGTCCCCTTTAACTGGCTCGAACCCTCCCTTGGCACACCGGATGGGTACAATAGTCTTGTGGCACCTACTTAGCTGGAGCCACAATAGCATACATAAGACATGCAATGGTAATACAATAATGTTGTTACCTCTTCTGTTGTCGGCGGCTCCCAGGAATAAACACACGTCCCACAATATATATATATATTAGGGTTGTCCCGATACCACTTTTTTAAGACCGAGTACAAGTACCGATACTTTTTTTCAAGTACTCGCCGATACCGAATACCTTTTTTTTTAATCTCTTTTTATTTAATCTCATGTGACAGCGGCACATGTGTCAGTATGTTTTGTTATTATTTTTATCTTTAAAAATCTGTTTTTCATTTTTTTAATTGTATTTTTTATTTTATTTTTTATTTATAATGCTTTCTTTTTTTTTTAAGGGGGGGGGGGTGTGGACCGTGTCAGTGTGTTTTTTCTTTAATTTTTTTGTTTTCCACAATAATTTTTTTTTTATTCTTTTGTTTTTTTATTCTTTATTTTTATTTTATTTTTTCAGCCCTGTTGGGGGGGGCTTTGGTGAGATATCAGGGGTCTTAACAGACCTCTGACATCTTCTCTTTAAGACAGAGAAAGGGACTAGGGACACATGTTTCCCTGTCCCTTTCTCAGCAGCATCAGCTGAAAATGAATGGAGTGAAGACAGCGTTTTCTCTTCATTCATAAACTGAAACATTTGTAATCACATATTACATTTTTTTAGTTATGTGAATGGACAGTCAGTGATCACTGACTCTGTCCATTCGGAGCAGTAAGGAGCCGGATTTATCGGCTCCTACCCCGCTCTCCATCCTGACAATTCCAGGGGGTGGGGGAGAGAAACACGGCGGCATACACGGGATACACGGCGGCATACACGGGATACACGGCGGCATACACGGGATACACAGCGGCATACACGGGATTCACGACGGGATGCACGGGATACACGGCGGCATACACGGGATACACGGCGGGATGCACAGGATACACGGCGGCATACACGGGATACACGGCGGCATACACGGGATACACGACGGCATGCACGGGATACACGGCGGCATGCATGGGATACACGGCGGGATGCACGGGATACACGGCGGGATGCACGGGATACACGGTGGCATACACGGGATACACGGTGGCATACACGGGATACACGGCGGAATACACGACGGCATACACGGGATACACGACAGCACACACGGGATACACGACGGGATACACAGCGGCATACACGGGATACACGGCAGCTTTCAGCTGCTTTAAAATCAGCGTTGATCGGTGCTTGGAACTTCCCCATGCACTGATCACCGCCAACAGTACAAGTATCAGGTGAAGCATCGGGAGAATTTGCCCGAGTACAAGTACTCGGGCAAATGCTTGGTATCGGTCCCGATACCGATACTAGTATCGATATCGGGACAACCCTAATATATATTCAAACCAAGAGAATAACTTTACTGTAAATATGGTAAAGACATGTAAGGGGTTTGAATGATCAATAATAACACACAGGTATTAACACAAAAACTCTGTAAGGGCCCTTGCGAGAGTCAGCAAGTAAACAAAAGGGGTCTAAGCTAAAGGTAATACTATTTAACTACAGTTACTATAGGCAGTCTATGCTCGCAAGCTCCCTCTAACGGGCAATCCTGCAGAACAGTTAATGAAAAAGAGTTTCTAACCAGGCCTGGTTCAACAGCTCCTAAGGATCCTTTAAACACAGTCTACTTTGCGGCGGTTGGTGCACTTCTTAACTCTATAATCCAAGAAAAAGGGGTAGGGGATGAAATAAGCTCAGTCAATAGAATAACGATGAATACAAATGATGATAGACTGATCGCTAGCCAGCGTCAGCCAATCTTGTGGAATAACTCTCAAATCAATAGGCCTCTCCGGTTCAGTCAAAGACTAACGCGTGTCTCCGAACTATGGAGTGACACTAAATTATCTGTCAAAGTAGGGGGGGTTTGAAAGGTGGGCATGTGCCCTCTCACCCGGACAGGCCCGATCCGCCTGAATTCCTCTCAAAAGCTTGTCGGTTAATCACTGCTCCGTAGCACACGATCTCCGGTATCAGGCTGTCCACTGTTTCAATTGTCAGCTGGCAGCTTTTTCGGTCTCCTGGAACACGAGCTGGACACTCTTGGTCTTGCTTCTCTAAGAAGGTTGGCCTCCCGATGAATTCAGGAGCCAGGCTTCAGGCCTTATAGCTTGGCTGTGCTGCTCTACACAGCTCCGCAGAGGAGAAGAGGCAGGTCCAGAGAGGCAGAGAAACAGCCCCTCCCTGTCCTTAAGTAACCTCCACCATAAGTCTGTGCAGAGGTGTCACATGTTCCAATTGGGCACGGCATTGTCAGAAGTGTAGTCTGTTTCTACTGAATGTCAATGGAGTCCATTTCTCCCGGCACTTCTGGACCCACAGTGCATAGCTTCTTAAAGACATCTTAACCTATATACAGGTGTGGCAGAGCCCCGGTGGGGATTCAAGCCTATCAATAGTCTCTGATAGGATGACCCCGCTACACAACATAAGACAAGATGTAGGCCACATGATCCCCAGGCTGTAATGATGTCTACAGAAAAGGTTAGTCTGTCCCTTGATGCATCAGCACGGCAAACACATCTTCCAAAGGAGGAACATTTTCACGTACCTTACAGCAGAACCCGAGAGGATGAGGATGGCCTCTTGCCCGGTTCCGGACCAAGCACCCCTGGTGGTGAATACAGGGAGTGTAAGGGCAACAAAGGGGTAAAGGTGCCTGCAGGTCAAAGGCTGGGTTACAGGAACCTCTGTAAAGAAGATGTGGAAACTGATCACCATATTTGTCCAGCAGGAGCCAGATCAGGATCAACTGCAGAATCAGGAACAGGCAGAAGTCGGCAACAGGCTGGCAGTGGAATACACAATCAGAAGGCAGAACTGTAGTCATAGGTTCAAGCCAAGGTTGGTTTAGTAAGTATAGGCAGATAAGCAGGCAGGGGGAATCCAAAAGAATGGTCAGAAGAAGCTGGGTTTTCAGGCGCAAGGTCAATTAGGCAAGTGGTAAACAGGAACAAAGGGACAAGCTGAAGATGATCCAGCACTGATATTAGGCAGACTCTATGATCATATAGGGCACCGTGAGCCAAGATTCGTGAGAGCGTGTATGCGTGCGCAATGCGTGCTAGCATGTACGTGTTCGTACGAATGTGCCATTGCGCATGCCCATTCTAGATCTCATTCGTCTCTGTCCAATATTCTGCACGTGTGCATTGGCGTTAGCAGAACAGGGGTTAGCAGCTGCTGCATGGTGATGGGCGCTTGTTGTGTGAGTTCTCTGACAAACATGAGCAGGACATACTCTTAAGCCTGTACTTTCCTTTCAGTTTTCCCTGTGTATCTTTTCTCTCCACCGCAGCCTTGTTTCCCTTCAGGACTTACTCCACTTCCTTTTTGTTGCAGCCATTCCACTCTCTATGAATCAACTTGGCTCTCTCTGCCAAATCAGTCAGTAAAACCTCTGGATGACAGCTTTCAAGAGCTTTTAAAGCTAGTCACCAGAGGGCCTTAGGTCCTTCTTACTAAAGGTGGGGTTGTATCCACCCCTTATGTGGGTCAAAGTGCAGAAAAACTTCCAATGGGATTAACCCCAACAGTATTGACCACTGTCCCTCCACAAGCTCAATGCTTAACTCACTGATAAAGAGCTTGGATGCCCCTTCAGCATCAGTTGAGTTGATTTTTCTTCTGTAGCTTCCAAGTTGTATTTGTTGAAAATTACACTTCATTTTGTTTGGCTTCCATCTGGTTATTTGATAGTTTACATAGATAACTGACATTTGAAGAGGGACTTTAGAAATACTTAGACCAGTCTATCCCCTATTGATGTTATGACTCTTTTGTTCATATCCCATGTTCCTTCTTCAGGATCTCTCACATACTGTAGCAATAACCACACTTCCAGAGTTTGCTAACCTGTTAGAGACAATCAGGAGAATCCAATTACCAACATTTTTATGGTGGTAGTTTCCTATGGAACTACTTGCACCTAATTCAGACAAACACATACCAGTTTTAATAACGTTACCGACACATGCACCAAATTGAGATAGTTAAAACTATTGCCCCTTTAAGAACCTGTCTATGGCAGACAGATTCTTAAAGAATTTCCACCATCCACCATTTTGCAGATTAGAAAATAGGCAGTAATTAAGACCAACTCTGGGCTAATGTACCTCCATGCACCAGTACTAAGAGTGGGGCATGTATCTGCTGGGAAGCTGTCATGAATGTGACAGCTTGACACGGCCTTGTATCCCCAGCCCCATTCAGTTTTCAGCCAGCAGATTTCCTGGTCAATAGCTAAAAGTAAACAAGGAGCCAGGCATGGCTGTGATGTCATTACCCAAATATGGCAGTTCCCATATTTAGGAAATTACTTGTGTGACTGGGCTAGTGAAGCCTGATAGGGAACTACCAGACTAGTTTCCCATCATGTCCGCCATACTTCTGATTGACAGAACTAGACAGCGGGTAGACAAAAAAGTCTTTGGATCAGTCCACTGTCCTGCCCTGTCAATCAACAGCCAGATAGACCTGATGGATGGGGCATCAGGCTCCACCCATGCCTACTTCAAAACTCGTTGGCCATGCATATGTCAGTGTGATCAGAGCAAAGTAGTGTCCAGTATGGACATTTCAACCTCGGTGACGGTCCCAACTGATTCATGTACTTGGCTATGACAGGTATGTGAATTGGATACAAGTAACAACAATTTCAGTGCAATGCCCAGACGGAATTGACGGAATTGTAAAGGATCCTTATAACACATTTTATAGTTTTAGCACAATGTAGATATGCAATTTGGAATCAGTTTATACCAAATAAAATAAAAATTTGTATTTTAAGCTTGAGTTTCTTATTGAAATGTATTGACCACCAAATACTACTACTCAGTTAACCCGAAACATAAAACCTGTAAAAAGTAAAGGCAAAGAAAGGTTATAGTGTGTTCCCACATACAGTACTTAAACCACAACTGGTTGCCATGAGAACCACTTGTGATATATACTTATGTAACTGAAAGCAGAGGAGAAACTTCAGAATAATAACTTAAAGAAGACTCACACTGCAGAGTTATTTAACCCCTTTTGAGTCCTTATATTTAGAAAAAAATGAATCCTGGTCATATTCTCACTCTTAAGTACCTAATGTATACATTTCAGTTTTAACCTATAATTTTTTTTAAACCAGGTATCCATACGGGGCCATACAATTCCTCCCAACCCAAATGGATAGATTTTATGAGCTAACCCATACCCTGTTTACTAATACAAAAACCCAGGTGTCTTGTTACAATTTATTGACTTGGTGGTCTAGGGTAGGGATGAGCTCCGCGTTTGTTACGAACGTATGTTCGACTCGAACATTGTCTGTTCGTATATTCGACGAATTTCAAACAAAACAGGTCGTTCGCGCCAAATTCGAGTGACGCGCAACGGCCCATAATTCACTGCGGCATTGCGCACTGATGATTGGCCAAACATGCACTATGACCCTGCATGCTTGGCCAATCACAGCGCGCAAAAAACGGAGAGCCATAATTGGCCAAAGCCAGGGTGGCTTTAGCTGGGCGGCCTCATGTAGTGTGTTGCGGTTATTATTGAGAGCAGTCAGAGAGACAGAGAGATAGTCTTTTTATATAGCTAGATAGAGCAGGCAGGCAGGTTAATCAGTTTATCTTAATTTACAGTGTGTAGAGGATATATATACATCCCTAGGAGTTGTACATATATTTATACACTGTATAGCTTAGCTAGATCAGTTCTTCCTAATTTACTGGCAGGCAGGTCATTGTGCTATTTAAAGACGTTATTACAGGTATAGACACCCAGCAGGTACAATATTTAAAGGAATTTTTTTTTTTATTTATTTAAGCATCAATAAAATCACTGCTCCTGGAGCAGTGATTTTAATGATGCTTAAATTAAAAAAATATATATGAAAAATTCCTTTAAATATTGTACCTGCTGGGTGTCTATAGTTTGCCTGTGAAAACGTCTTTGAGAACCCGGGTCTTGCCAGAGGGAACATGTATCAATGGAAAAAAAAGTTTTAAAAACGGTTGTTTTTTCAGGAGTCCTGCTCCTGAAAAAAACTACAGTTTTTTTAAATGTTTCCATTGATACATGTTCCCTGGGGCAAGACCCAGGTTCTCAAAGATGTTTTCCAACAATAACTTGAATATTGGTCTTTAAAATTATCGTTTTTGAATCGGAACGTTCAATGGGGTTCTAAATGTTCGCAGGTCCAGAGAGGCCGAGAAACAGCCCCTCCCTGTCCTTAAGTAACCTCCACCATAAGTCTGTGCAGAGGTGTCACATGTTCCAATTGGGCACGGCATTGTCAGAAGTGTAGTCTGTTTCTACTGAATGTCAATGGAGTCCATTTCTCCCGGCACTTCTGGACCCACAGTGCATAGCTTCTTAAAGACATCTTAACCTATATACAGGTGTGGCAGAGCCCCGGTGGGGATTCAAGCCTATCAATAGTCTCTGATAGGATGACCCCGCTACACAACATAAGACAAGATGTAGGCCACATGATCCCCAGGCTGTAATGATGTCTACAGAAAAGGTTAGTCTGTCCCTTGATGCATCAGCACGGCAAACACATCTTCCAAAGGAGGAACATTTTCACGTACCTTACAGCAATACCCGAGAGGATGAGGATGGCCTCTTGCCCGGTTCCGGACCAAGCACCCCTGGTGGTGAATACAGGGAGTGTAAGGGCAACAAAGGGGTAAAGGTGCCTGCAGGTCAAAGGCTGGGTTACAGGAACCTCTGTAAAGAAGATGTGGAAACTGATCACCATATTTGTCCAGCAGGAGCCAGATCAGGATCAACTGCAGAATCAGGAACAGGCAGAAGTCGGCAACAGGCTGGCAGTGGAATACACAATCAGAAGGCAGAACTGTAGTCATAGGTTCAAGCCAAGGTTGGTTTAGTAAGTATAGGCAGATAAGCAGGCAGGGGGAATCCAAAAGAATGGTCAGAAGAAGCTGGGTTTTCAGGCGCAAGGTCAATTAGGCAAGTGGTAAACAGGAACAAAGGGACAAGCTGAAGATGATCCAGCACTGATATTAGGCAGACTCTATGATCATATAGGGCACCGTGAGCCAAGATTCGTGAGAGCGTGTATGCGTGCGCAATGCGTGCTAGCGTGTACGTGTTCGTACGAATGTGCCATTGCGCATGCCCATTCTAGATCTCATTCGTCTCTGTCCAATATTCTGCACGTGTGCATTGGCGTTAGCAGAACAGGGGTTAGCAGCTGCTGCATGGTGATGGGCGCTTGTTGTGTGAGTTCTCTGACAAACATGAGCAGGACATACTCTTAAGCCTGTACTTTCCTTTCAGTTTTCCCTGTGTATCTTTTCTCTCCACCGCAGCCTTGTTTCCCTTCAGGACTTACTCCACTTCCTTTTTGTTGCAGCCATTCCACTCTCTATGAATCAGCTTGGCTCTCTCTGCCAAATCAGTCAGTAAAACCTCTGGATGACAGCTTTCAAGAGCTTTTAAAGCTAGTCACCAGAGGGCCTTAGGTCCTTCTTACTAAAGGTGGGGTTGTATCCACCCCTTATGTGGGTCAAAGTGCAGAAAAACTTCCAATGGGATTAACCCCAACAGTATTGACCACTGTCCCTCCACAAGCTCAATGCTTAACTCACTGATAAAGAGCTTGGATGCCCCTTCAGCATCAGTTGAGTTGATTTTTCTTCTGTAGCTTCCAAGTTGTATTTGTTGAAAATTACACTTCATTTTGTTTGGCTTCCATCTGGTTATTTGATAGTTTACATAGATAACTGACATTTGAAGAGGGACTTTAGAAATACTTAGACCAGTCTATCCCCTATTGATGTTATGACTCTTTTGTTCATATCCCATGTTCCTTCTTCAGGATCTCTCACATACTGTAGCAATAACCACACTTCCAGAGTTTGCTAACCTGTTAGAGACAATCAGGAGAATCCAATTACCAACATTTTTATGGTGGTAGTTTCCTATGGAACTACTTGCACCTAATTCAGACAAACACATACCAGTTTAAATAACGTTACCGACACATGCACCAAATTAAGATAGTTAAAACTATTGCCCCTTTAAGAACCTGTCTATGGCAGACAGATTCTTAAAGAATTTCCACCATCCACCATTTTGCAGATTAGAAAATAGGCAGTAATTAAGACCAACTCTGGGCTAATGTACCTCCATGCACCAGTACTAAGAGTGGGGCATGTATCTGCTGGGAAGCTGTCATGAATGTGACAGCTTGACACGGCCTTGTATCCCCAGCCCCATTCAGTTTTCAGCCAGCAGATTTCCTGGTCAATAGCTAAAAGTAAACAAGGAGCCAGGCATGGCTGTGATGTCATTACCCAAATATGGCAGTTCCCATATTTAGGAAATTACTTGTGTGACTGGGCTAGTGAAGCCTGATAGGGAACTACCAGACTAGTTTCCCATCATGTCCGCCATACTTCTGATTGACAGAACTAGACAGCGGGTAGACAAAAAAGTCTTTGGATCAGTCCACTGTCCTGCCCTGTCAATCAACAGCCAGATAGACCTGATGGATGGGGCATCAGGCTCCACCCATGCCTACTTCAAAACTCGTTGGCCATGCATATGTCAGTGTGATCAGAGCAAAGTAGTGTCCAGTATGGACATTTCAACCTCGGTGACGGTCCCAACTGATTCATGTACTTGGCTATGACAGGTATGTGAATTGGATACAAGTAACAACAATTTCAGTGCAATGCCCAGACGGAATTGACGGAATTGTAAAGGATCCTTATAACACATTTTATAGTTTTAGCACAATGTAGATATGCAATTTGGAATCAGTTTATACCAAATAAAATAAAAATTTGTATTTTAAGCTTGAGTTTCTTATTGAAATGTATTGACCACCAAATACTACTACTCAGTTAACCCGAAACATAAAACCTGTAAAAAGTAAAGGCAAAGAAAGGTTATAGTGTGTTCCCACATACAGTACTTAAACCACAACTGGTTGCCATGAGAACCACTTGTGATATATACTTATGTAACTGAAAGCAGAGGAGAAACTTCAGAATAATAACTTAACCACTTAAGGACCGCCGCATGTACATTTACGTCGGCAGAATGGCACCGACAGGCACATCAACGTATATATACGTTGGTGCCTTGGGGGGGATCGGGGGTCCGATCGGACCCCCCCCCCGTACATGCGGCGGTCCGCGCGGCTGCAGGAGCGATCCGACAAGTGGGGGCGGCTATCCGTTTTCATCCGCCCCCTCCGGATCGCTCCCAGCCAATGCGCGCGCCCGCCTGACCTGTCACTTCCTCCTCCTGTGTAAACACAGGAAGGAGGAAGCGACGTGATCTCTCCCTCGGCGTTTGTTTCAAGCGCGCTGAGGAGAGATCACTACAGAACAAGTAAGTCCTGCACCAAACAGCACACTGACACACACACAAACACATTTAACCCCCGCGATCGCCCCCCCCCCTCCCCCCTGTCACAGTGTCACTGAATGCAGTAATCATACATGTATGATTACTGTATTTAGTGTCAGTGTGACAGTCAGTCAGTGTTAGTGTCAGGGTAGCCCCCCCCACCCCCCCCCATAAAGTTTTAACCCCTTGATCACTGCCCTAGTTAACCCTTTCACTCCCTATTGCCAGCGTCACTAAGCGATCATTTTTCTGATCGCTGTATTAGTGTCGCTGTTCCCGCTAGGTAGCTAATTTTTTTTTAATGCGATTTTTTTTTTACTAAAGACATGTGGCTAAATAAATTTTGGCCTAAATGTTTGACTAAAATTTAGTTTATTGGTTTTTTATTATAACAAAAAGTAAAAAATATTGTTTTTTTTTCAAAAATGTCGCTCTATTTTTGTATATAGCGCAAAAAATAAAAATCGCAGAGGCGATCAAATACCACCAAAAGAAAGCTCTATTTGTGGGAAAAAAAGGACGCAAATTTTGTTTGGGAGCCACGTCGCACGACCGCGCAATTGTCTGTTAAAGCGACGCAGTGCCGAATCGCAAAAACCCCTTGGGTCATTTGCCAGCGTATTGGTCCGGGTCTTAAGTGGTTAAAGAAGACTCACACTGCAGAGTTATTTAACCCCTTTTGAGTCCTTATATTTAGAAAAAAATGAATCCTGGTCATATTCTCACTCTTAAGTACCTAATGTATACATTTCAGTTTTAACCTATAATTTTTTTTAAACCAGGTATCCATACGGGGCCATACAATTCCTCCCAACCCAAATGGATAGATTTTATGAGCTAACCCATACCCTGTTTACTAATACAAAAACCCAGGTGTCTTGTTACAATTTATTGACTTGGTGGTCTAGGGTAGGGATGAGCTCCGCGTTTGTTACGAACGTATGTTCGACTCGAACATTGTCTGTTCGTACATTCAACGAATTTCAAACAAAACAGGTCGTTCGCGCCAAATTCGAGTGACGCGCAACGGCCCATAATTCACTGCGGCATTGCGCACTGATGATTGGCCAAACATGCACTATGACCCTGCATGCTTGGCCAATCACAGCGCGCAAAAAACGGAGAGCCATAATTGGCCAAAGCCAGGGTGGCTTTAGCTGGGCGGCCTCATGTATAGTGTTGCTCACGAATATTCGCATTGCGAATATTCGCTACGAATATTGCATATTCGAATATTCGCGAATAACACAAATATCGCGGCGAATATTCGCTATTTCGAATATTCGTATTTTTTCAATTTTTTTTTTTAGAACAGATCACATCCTAGAGATCCCCATCGACGTCTAAAAGCATTGCTGGTATGATTAGAGACCCTGGGCCGAGTAGCTGCAGCGCTCATTTTATATTGCCGAAAAATCGCAATGCGATTATTCGGCAATAGCGATATCGCGCGATTATTTTGTATTGTAATATATCACGAATATTCTGAGCCAATCAGATTGCTCCATTCCGCATTTCTCGAATATTCGCAATTATTTTATATTGTAATATATCACGAATATTCTGAGCCAATCAGAGTGCTCCTTCCGCATTTGCCGAATATTCGCAATTATTTTGTATTGTAATATATCACGAATATTCTGAGCCAATCAGAGTGCTCCATTCCGCATTTCTCGAATATTCGCAATTATTTTATATTGTAATATATCACGAATATTCTGAGCCAATCAGAGTGCTCCTTCCGCATTTGCCGAATATTCGCAATTATTTTGTATTGTAAAATATCACGAATATTCTGAGCCAATCAGAGTGCTCCATTCCGCATTTCTCGAAATTTCGCAATCGCATTCGCAATAGCGAAATTTCGCAATCATTTCATTTTCAAAAAATATCACGAATATTCGTATTTAGCGAATATATCTCGAATATTCGACTATATATTCGAGATATATCGCGAAATCGAATATGGCATATTCTGCTCAACACTACTCATGTAGTGTGTTGCGGTTATTATTGAGAGCAGTCAGAGAGACAGAGAGATAGTCTTTTTATATAGCTAGATAGAGCAGGCAGGCAGGTTAATCAGTTTATCTTAATTTACAGTGTGTAGAGGATATATATACATCCCTAGGAGTTGTACATATATTTATACACTGTATAGCTTAGCTAGATCAGTTCTTCCTAATTTACTGGCAGGCAGGTCATTGTGCTATTTAAAGACGTTATTACAGGTATAGACACCCAGCAGGTACAATATTTAAAGGAATTTTTTTTATTTTTTATTTAAGCATCAATAAAATCACTGCTCCTGGAGCAGTGATTTTAATGATGCTTAAATTAAAAAAATATATATGAAAAATTCCTTTAAATATTGTACCTGCTGGGTGTCTATAGTTTGCCTGTGAAAACGTCTTTGAGAACCCGGGTCTTGCCAGAGGGAACATGTATCAATGGAAAAAAAAGTTTTAAAAACGGTTGTTTTTTCAGGAGTCCTGCTCCTGAAAAAAACTACAGTTTTTTTAAATTTTTCCATTGATACATGTTCCCTGGGGCAAGACCCAGGTTCTCAAAGATGTTTTCCAACAATAACTTGAATATTGGTCTTTAAAATGATCGTTTTTGAATCGGAACGTTCAATGGGGTTCTAAATGTTCGCACGAATGGTCGGTCTGTTCGACGGTTCTGGTGCGAACCGAACGCGGGGGTGTTCGGCTCATCCCTAGTCTAGGGCTACAATTTAACCTAAAACTTGTTCATCCAATAACGTCAAACTTGTGCTGGAGGGGATGTGGTCAACAAGGTACATTCTACATAAGTGTTGGGGCTGTCCTGGAAAAAAGTAAAGGAATACATTTGTAAGGTGACAAGCCTTCTGTTTATCTCTTTCATAATACTTCTTAGTCCATAAAATCTTGTAAAAAAACAATAATGCCGCGTACACACGATCATTTTTCGGCATGAAAAAAATGTTGTTTTTGAAAAACTTAATTTAAAATGATCGTGTGTGGGCTACAAATAATTTTTCAGGTTCTGAAAAACGACCAAAAAAAAAATTCAAACATGCTGCATTTTTTAACGTCGTTTTAAACAATGTCGTTTTTCAGGGTTGTAAAAAATGATCGTGTGTGGGCTAAAATTACGTTTTAAACCCGCGCATGCTCCATTTATAATGGAGTAAGCACATTCATCACGCTGTAACAGACAGAAAAGCGCGAATTGTCTTTTATAGGGTTGAGCGAACACGAACTGTAAAGTTAGGGTTCGTACCAGACTTTTGGATTTTTTGTACCCGAACCCGAACAATTTACTGTAAGTTTGGGTTCAGGTTCGGTGTTCGGCAATGTAATGGCGCGCTGCAGGGCAGCCAATCACCATTTGTTTTACTCGTGTGACCTAGAAGCCATCACAGTCATGCCTACTAATGGCATGGCTGTGATTGGCCAGTGCAGCATGTGACCCAGCATGTGACCAAGCCTCTATATAAGCTAGAGGCACATAGCACAGCTCGACACTCTGCTTTAGATAGGGTAGGGAAAGGCTGCTGCTGCTGCTCTTCTGAGGGAGAGAATTAGATAGGAGTCAGACTGTTCTGCTTCAGAAATCACATTACTTAGCGATCTACATAGCACAGCAAGTCACTCTGCTTTAGATAGTTACTTTAGGGAAAGGTTCCTGCCTGCTTTTGCTTTTAGGGAGAGAAATAGGAGTCAGTCCTTCTTCTGAAATCAAATTATACCAGCACTGCATATGTTTCTGTGAGATACACCCTTTATATACTTTAGGGAAAGGTTCCTGCCTGCTTTTGCTTTTAGGGAGAGAAATAGAAGTCACTCTTGCTTCAGAAATCAAATTATACCAGCACTGCATATGTTTCTGTGAGATACACCCTTTATATGCTTTAGGGAAAGGTTCCTGCCTGCTTTTGCTTTTAGGGAGAGAAATAGGAGTCACTCTTGCTTCAGAAATCAAATTATTATTATTGTGCTATTCAACAAACACCCATTTAGGGCAAGATCCTACATTTGAGAAATATGAGGAGAACGTCAAATAAGGGACGTGGCCATGGTCGTGGTGCTGCTGGTGGAGCTCCTGTTGCAGGAAGAGGACGTGGTCGATCTGTGCCAGCTACACGCACAAGTGAAACACCTTCCTCAGGTGCGAGTAGGCGACAGAGCCTGCAGCGGTATTTGGTCGGGCGGTATTCAGGCCAGGAGCAGAACAGGCGATAGTAGATTGGGTTGCTGACAGTGCCTCCAGTTCCTTCACATTGTCTCCCAACCAGTCTTGTGCTGAAAGATCAGAGTTGGCACCTGCAGCCGATGTCCATCAGTCTTTCACCTCACCCCCTTGCAAATCAGACAAGCAGTCTGAGCCCCAAATCATGCAGCAGTCTCTTCTGCTTTTTGATGACTCTGTTAGCATAGTTTCCCAGGGCCATCCACCTAGCCCTGCCCCAGAAGTGGAAGAGATTGAGTGCACCAATGCCCAACCACTTATGATTCAAGATGAGTACATAGGGGGACCATCACAGCACATCTCGGATGATGAAGAAACACAGTTGCCAACTTCTGCTGCTTTCGCAATTGTGCAGACCAACAAGGAGGGCAGGGGTGAAGACTGGGTGGAAGATGATGTGGAGGACGATGAGTTCCTCGACCCCACATGGAATCAACGTCATGCAGGTGACCTGTGTAGTTCGGAGGAAGAGGCGGTGGTCGCACAGAGCCACCAGCACAGCAGAAGAGGGACCAGGGTGCAAAAGTGGAGCGTCCGTCCTCTAGACAGTACGCCTGCTACCACTGGCGTAGCGGGGGGGGGGGCAGGGGGGGCTGTCGCACCGGGCGAAAAATGGGGGCGGGCGAATCCATCCACCGGCTCCGCGGAGCGCTCCGGAGCCTCGGCCTAGGAAAGTCCCCGGCTTCGGCCTAGCTCCGGAGCGGCGGCCATCTTGGTACACCCGGCGGCGGCCCTCCTCTCTGTTCACACCCACAGAGGAGGAGGAGCCCGCGCTTGAGGGAAACCACACACGCCGCTGTCTGAGGTCTGAGGTCTGCACTACTGGGGGTTACTGTCTGAGGTCTGCACTACTGGGGGTTATTGTCTGAGGTCTGCACTACTGGGGGTTACTGTCTGAGGTCTGCACTACTGGGGGTTGCTGTCTGAGGTCTGCACTATTATGGAGGTTACTGTCTGAGGTCTGCACTACTGGGGGTTACTGTCTGAGGTCTGCACTATTATGGGGGTTACTGTCTGAGGTCTGCACTATTATGGGGGTTACTGTCTGAGGTCTGCACTATTATGGGGGTTACTGTCTGAGGTCTGCACTACTGGGGGTTACTGTCTGAGGTCTGCAATATTATGGGGGTTACTGTCTGAGGTCTGCACTATTATGGGGGTTACTGTCTGAGGTCTGCACTATTATGGGGGTTACTGTCTGAGGTCTGCACTATTATGGGGGTTACTGTCTGAGGTCTGCACTATTATGGGGGTTACTGTCTGAGGTCTGCACTATTATGGGGGTTACTGTCTGAGGTCTGCACTACTTGGGGTTACTGTCTGAGGTCTGCACTATTATGGGGGTTACTGTCTGAGGTCTGCACTACTGGGGGTTACTGTCTGAGGTCTGCACTATTATGGGGGGTTACTGTCTGAGGTCTGCACTACTGGGGGGTTACTGTCTGAGGTCTGCACTACTGGGGGGTTACTGTCTGAGGTCTGCACTACTGGGGGTTACTATCTGAGGTCTGCACTATTTTGGGGGTTACTGTCTGAGGTCTGCACTATTGTGGGGGTTACTGTCTGAGGTCTGCACTACTGGGGGTTACTGTCTGAGGTCTACACTATGCTGGGGGTTACTGTCTGAGGTCTACACTATGCTGGGGGTTACTGTCTGAGGTCTGCACTATGCTGGGGTATACTGTCTGAGGTCTGCACTATTATAGGGGTTACTGTCTGAGGTCTGCACTACTGGGGGTTACTGTCTGAGGTCTGCACTACTGGGGGTTACTGTCTGAGGTCTGCACTATGGTGGGGGTTACTGTCTGAGGTCTGTTAAATAGGGGGTCTGTGATTGTGGGGGGTCTATCTGTGATTGGGGGGATCCATCTGTGATTGGGGGGGATATGTCTGTGATGAGAGGTCTGTTATTTAGGGGGTCAGTCTGTGATGGGGGATCTGTGATTGTGGGGGGGGTCAGTCTGTGATGGGGGATCTGTGATTGTGGGGGGGGGGTTCAGTCTATGATGGGGGATCTGTGGTTGTGGGGGTCAGTCTGTTAATCCCTTACAGTAAGGGGTTAAATGATTAATCCTGCAATAATTTACCCCTTACATGCTGAAAGCCCTGAGAGGGATAAATTACAGATCCTTATAACCAGAGTGGATGATTATACAAGGGGGGGGAGCGAAAAAAAATTCTGCCCCGGGCGCCCATAACTCTGGTTACGCCACTGCCTGCTACTGCCCAAAGCAGCAAGGGACCGAGCACACCAAATCCAGGTCCAAGGAGTTCCCTAGCTTGGCAGTTCTTCACACAATGTGCTGATGACAAGACACGAGTGGTTTGCACGCTGTGCAATCAGAGCCTGAAGCGAGGAATAAACATTCTCAAACTGAGCACAACCTGCATGACCAGGCATCTAAGTGCAAAGCACGAGCTGCAGTGGAGTAGACACCTCAAAAACCAAGAAAGGTCTCTGGCTCCTCCTGCTTCCTCTTCTGCTTCAGTCTCGGCCTCTTCATCCACCTCTGTAGTGACAGTGGCACCTGCCACCCCGCAATCAGAGGATCGGCAAGCAACACTACCACATGGGTCACCAAACATCTCCACAATGTCCCATCAAAGCATTCAGCTCTCTATCTCCCAAACACTGGAGCGGAAGAGGAAGTACCCCCCTACCCACCCGCGATCCATGGCCCTGAATGCCAGCATTTCAAAATTCCTGGCCTTTGAAATGCTGTGATTCCGTCTGGTGGAGACGCAGAGTTTTAAAAAATGATGGCATTGGCTGTCCCACAGTACGTTGTGCTCAGCCACCACTACTTTTCCAGGCGAGCCATCCCTTCCCTGCACAACCAAGTGGGGGACAAAATCAGATTGGCACTGCGCAACGCCATCTGTGGCAAGGTCCACCTAACTACAGATACGTGGACCAGTAAGTACGGTCAGGGACGTTATATCTCCCTAACAGCACACTGGGAAAAATGCAGTGGCGGCTGGGCCTGAGGCGGTTAGCAGTTTGGCGCATGTCCTTCCACCACCGAGGATTGCAGGGCGCTTCAGTTTGCCTCCTGTTGCTAACTCCACCTACTCCGCTTCCTCATTCTCTACCACTTCCTCATCCGGTCAGCGTAACACATTCACCACCAACTTCAGCACAGCCATGGGTAAACGACAGCAGGCAGTTTTAAAACTTTCCTGTTTGGGGGGGAAAACCCCACACTGCGCAGGAGTTGTGGAGGGACATGGAACAATAGACCGATGAGTGGTTGGCAGCAGTAATGTCAGTGATTAGAAATAGATCAGTACTGTGTGATTGCAAAAAGGAATCCAAACAGATATAGGTAAAAAGGGTGATTTATTTAAGAAGAGGGGGTAACACCCCACCACCTTCAACAAGCTCAGTGCAACAAACAAAGATCCACAGTGACAAAAACAACACCAGCAAAGGGAAATACCGGAATCATAAACAGGCCAGGCCGAGGTCATACACGGGGGATCAGGAAGTAGCTGTGGACGGGGAATGAACAGGCAGGAAAAGTCCAGGAGAGGGATCAGGTCAGGATGGGTCAGGATGGATCAGATCAGAAGTCCAGAAGGGAGACAACAGGTTCAGGGTCCAGATAACAGGCTCAGGGTCGGGTTAATAGATGGATACCAGGGCGAGTTCTGCTTGAACTTGCCGGGTATAAGTAGAGGCGTGCTGATTGCATTCATGTCACACCTGAACGCAGGAAAAGCTGTGTGCTCCAACATACTAAGAACCCCCCGCTGGTGGAGGCCAGAACTGCAGCCAAAATAATAGGCAGATTACCCAGCAGGGGGGACCATTCCTGACAAGTAAGCCTCAAGCTGAGCCTGGTGGTGTGCGATAATAGGCAAAATCTTGTAGCAGCTCTGGGTCTAGCCGGTTTGATGCACATCCCTTGCCTGGTGCATGTGCTGAATTTGGTGGTGCAGAGGTTCTTTAAAACTTACCCCAATATACCACAGCTGCTGCAGAAAGTGCGGGCCGCCTGTGCGCACTTTCGGTGTTCTCACCCTGCTGCTGCTCGCCTGTCAGCGCTGCAGCGTAACTTCGGCCTTCCCACTCACCGCCTCATATGTGACGTGCCCACAAGGTGGAACTCCACCTTGCACATGCTGGCCAGACTGTGCGAGCAGCAGCAGGCGATAGTGGAGTTTCAGCTGCAGTGTGCACGCATGAGTCGCTCTGCAGAATAGAACCACTTCACCACCAATAACTGGGCCTCCAATGCGAGACCTGTGTGCCTTGTTGTGCTGTTTTGAGTACTCCACCAACATGGCCAGTGCCGATGACGCCGTTCTCAGCGTTACTATCCCAGTTCTATGCCTCCTTGAAAAAACGCTTCGGGCAATGATGGAAGAGGATGTGGCACAGGAGGAGGAGGAGGAGGAATCGGGATCATTTCCAAGGCTTTCAGGGCAGTCATTCACAAGTGGCTACGAGGGTGGGTTCCTGCAAACCAACAAACGTCAGGTCCACAATTGTCCAGCAAGGGCACAGTTCTGGAGGATGACGAGGTGGAGGATATGGAGGAGGAGGAACCATGTTCACAGCAGGGTGGCACCCAGACCAGCTCATGGCCATCACTGGTGCGTGGCTGGGGGGAAACAGAGGACACAGACGATACACCTCCCACAGAGGACAGCTTTTCATTGCCTCTGGGCAGCCTGGCACACATGAGCGATTACATGCTGCAGTGTCTCCGCAATGACCGCCGTGTTGCCCACATTTTAACAGGTGCTGATTACTGGGTGGCCACGCTGCTGGAAACCCCCCGTTACAAGGACAATGTACCATCCTTAATTCCCTCACTGGAGCGTGATCACAAGATGCGCGAGTACAAGCGCACGCTGGTAGACGCGCTGCTGGTGGACTTCCCACCTGACAGCGGGGGCACAGTGGAAGCACAAGGCGAAGGCAGAGGAGGGGGAAGAGGTCGCCAACGCAGCCAGGGCACCGCCAGCACCTCAGAAGGCAGGGTTAGCATGGCCGAAATGTGGAAAAGCTTTGTCAGCACGCCACAACAAACAGAACCACCAGCTGATATGGAACGTTTTAGCAGGTGGCATCATTTCACCAACATGGTGGAGCAGTATGTGTGCACACGCCTACACATACTGAATGATGGTCTGCCCCCTTAAACTTGGCCCTGCAGCCAGTGTATTATCTAAACGTGTTTTTAGCACGACAGGGGACGTTATCACAGACAAGCACAGCCGTCTGTCCAGAGCCAATGTGGACAAGCTCACGTTCATTAAAATGAACCAGGCATGGATCCCACAGGACTTGTCCGTACCTTGTGCAGAATAGACACGTATACCGGCCTTACCCAGCCATTCTTGTGTTTCTGATCTTTCTCACTCTTTTGTGGTGTACCCTAATTTAAAAAATAAATAAATAAAAAAAAAAAACTGTGTTGGCTACCTCGTCCTCCTCCAACGCTGCTTCCACCTACACCGCCACATCCACCGCCACCTCAACCTCCTACTCCATATGGACCTCGTCCTCCTAGGTCAAGATTTTTATTTTATTTTATTTCCCTATCCACATTTGTTTGCAGAGTACTTGCCATGCTCTTACCAACATTTTGCTGCCATTTGCAGCCCTCTAGCCATTTCCATTCGTTTTTTAGAGACACTTTAGTACTGAAAAGTTTGGGTCCCCATTGACTTCAATGAGGTTCAGGTTCGGGATCAAGTTTGGGTCAAGTTCGGAACCCCTCGAAACCGAACATCCAGGTGTCCGCTCAACTCTAGTCTTTTACTAACAAGGAATCAGCTAAATCAGCCCAAAGGCGAATAGAACTTTCCCTTTAGAGTGCCGTCGTACGTGTTGTACGTCACCACGCTTTGTTCATCATTTTTTTTAAACGATGGTGTGTGGGCAACATTGTTTTTAATGATGAAGTTGGAAAAACTTTGTTTTTTGGACATGCTGAAAAAACTACGATTTTTTTTTTTCATGCGGAAAAATTATCTCGTGTACGCGGCATTAGTGGTTTCCCACAGTTACTGGATGCAGCTAAAAGTTCAAGTGGAAAAAGGCTCTAACACCTACAATTGAGGCAGGGAGGAGTAGAGTTAACACAATTATGGAATGACAAAACGTTGATCTTTTTCCCAGAAAAATAATTATGACACATTTTATAACATATGGGCTACCTGGATTCATGAAGTAAACAAAGATGTCACTGCTAATCCATAGATATCCAGATGGTGTAATTCAACGTGCTAGCCTCAGTACTGTATCATATTTGTATCATGCATATGATGCCATATGAGACCTCTAGTTACTCGATTTTTTTCTCTCAGCATTCCAACTCTTCTCTTTCGGGGGTGTGGAGGTCACATTTATTTCCTTTGGTTTATTATCGAAGATTTGTTTCACATAGCTGGATATGTACCATAATCTCTTTTTTGTCTAACTGCAATTCTCCTTTGTCCTCCCACTCTTTCCCTCCACCCACATTCTTCTCCTTCCTGCACTTTCTCCATTCCTGTTACCATTCCTGCCATATTATTGTGTGTAGTTGTATCACTCACAGAACTCCACATCACTGGTTTTATTTGATCCTTGTCAATTGTGAACTTTACTGAATTGTTTTCTTCAAAAGTAAAATAAAGATTATATTAAAAAAGAAGACAGTTCAAACGCTCCCAGACCCAACAGCATGGACATATTTAGACTAACTAGTCGATTTGAACAAAAGTATAATAAGCATCTTGTTCAAAAAGTGCACGAGGATCAAGCAGAGCATTTGTTTTATATATAATCAGATTAAAATGTCTCTTTTTAGTTAAAGCAATAACAATGTTGCAATAACAGTGAATCTACTGTAGTTAAGAAAAAATAATATGGATACAATCTTTTGACACAGTATGTACAAATGGACAAATGTCAGTTCTGAGGTCTTGATTTGTTCAAAAGTCTCTTCCACCTTTCAGTGAACATAAAATATTATCCAGGCTTAAGAACATATTCTACAATTTTAAGTAATTAAAAACAGCAAGTATACAAAAAATGTATGCCAGTCAGAGAAAATTGTTTTAGTTCATAATTTAAAGGCCGATGTCAGCAAAATGATTAAACACATCATAAAAAATTGTCAAACTAACAGTCAAAATGACAACACATAAAACCAGACTTCTTAACCATCCCCAACATTTTTATTTCCACAATTCTTACAACAGTGAGTGGCCAGCTCCTTGCAGCCCATATACAGTGCCTTGCGAAAGTATTCGGCCCCCTTGAACTTTGCGACCTTTTACCATATTTCAGGCTTCAAACATAATGATATAAAACTGTGATTTGTTGTGAAGAATCAACAACAAGTGGGACACAATCATGAAGTGGAACGAAATTTATTGGATATTTCAAACTTTTTTAACAAATAAAAAACTGAAAAATTGGGCGTGCAAAATTATTCAGCCCCCTTAAGTTAATAATTTGTAGCGCCACCTTTTGCTGCCATTACAGCTGTAAGTTGCTTGGGGTATGTATCAATTTTGCACATCGAGAGACTGACATTTTTGCCCATTCCCCCTTGCAAAACAGCTCGAGCTCAGTAAGGTTGGATGGAGAGCGTTTGTGAACAGCAGTTTTCAGCTCTTTCCACAGATTCTGGATTGAATTTAGGTCTGGACTTTGACTTGGCCATTCTAACACCTGGATATGTTTATTTGTGAACCATTCCATTGTAGATTTTGCTTTATGTTTTGGATCATTAACTTGTTGGAAGACAAATCTCCGTCCCAGTCTCAGGTCTTTTGCAGACTACATCAGGTTTTCTTCCAGATCCTGTATTTGGCTCCATCCATCTTCCCATTCATTTTAACCATCTTCCCTGTCCCCGCTGAAGAAAAGCAGGCCCAAACCATGATGTTGCCACCACCATGTGTTCACAGTGGGGATGGTGTGTTCAGGGTGATGAGCTTTGTTGCTTTTACACCAAACATAATGTTTTGCATTGTTGCCAAAAAGTTTGATTTTGGTTTCATCTGACCAGAGCACTTTCTTCCACATGTTTGTGTCTCCCAGGTGGCTTGTGGCAAACTTTAAACTACACTTTTTATGGATATCTTTAAGAAATGGCTTTCTTTTTGCCACTCTTCCATAAAGGCCAGATTTGTGCAGTATACGACTGATTGTTGTCCTATGGACAGAGTCTCCCACCTCAGCTGTAGATCTCTGCAGTTCATCCTGAGTGATCATGGGCCTCTTGGCTGCATCTCTGATCAGTCTTCTCCTTGTATCAGCTGAAAGTTTAAAGCAGGGGTCTCAAAGTACCGGCCCGCAAACTGGTTAAAAATGGCCCGCAGGCAGTGGCGGAATTTTCATGGTCGCCACAGTCGCAGTTGCGACTGGGCCCTCTAATTCTGTCAGTCCGGGCGGGCCCGTCACCTGTCCGTGTATGACGAGCTGTGAATGGCCCACCTGACACTTGTCGTTACTACTGTGTGCGGTGCGCACTGCCTGGCGTGCTTTACGTTCGGCCGCGGGACACACACACAGAGACTTTGGAGAGGGCAGGGCAGCTGAGACACTCACTCACACACTGACTCCTATCCTATCCTCCGCCTATCCAGAGACGCAGACATGTAGGGAGGCGGGGAGGACCAGGCTCACCAAATGAGCAAGGACGGGGGACTCCAGGCTTCCAGGCCCCTAGGAACACACTGAAGCGTGGACTGGATATCATCCTGCATCTACCGAGTCCCAGGGCACAAGAGGCAAAGCCACATGGCCTTATACATACAGAGGCTGCTACTGCTTCTGTATTTTCCCCCATATCAGAAGCAAATACTATTATCCAAGTTTTCTTATGTTCTAATAGTTTAACTGCAGCTACCCATAGCTTCTTGAGTGTAAAGCCTCATACACATCATCGGACTTTCATCTGATTTTTCCGTGGATTTTTGTCTGAAGGGCATTGCCTGTGAACTTGGTATACTGCTGGCTGTGGGGGCACTCAATAGGAGGGAGGGGCCAGGAGCAAAAAAAAAAGGGGAGCTGAGAAAAGGAGGATCTGGGCTGCTGTGTGCAAAATTATTTGCACAGAAGAGGTAAGTATTACATGTTTGTTGTTCAAAAACAAAACAAAAAACTAGACTTTACAATGACTTTCAAAGCGGGGGTTCACCCTAAAAAAAAATGTGTTGCCGTACATACCGTTTTATGGCTATTTGGCAATGCGCCATGGAAAGCATGTCAATCAATTAGCATGTGAATAGGAACGCCCAGTCCCGCAGGATTCCCTACCCGGAAGCCGGGGTGAAAATAGCCATAAAACGGTATGTACGGCGACAAAGAATAAAAGATCAGCATACTGTCAGTCAGAGAGGTCAGCTCAATGTAATGTTAGAATTTTTTTTAGGGTGAACCCCCGCTTTAAACAAGGCCAAAGTTATCATGTGCTATTAATGTCCACTATTGGTAGAGCGTCTGTGTTTGGAAATACAAGAAGAGCTGACACTTTTATACATGTGATGGTATTGCTACATTTGCCAGCAGTTCCAGAGAAGAGAACAGCCAATCGTTCTGTTTACAGCTTAATATTTACAGTATATTATATTTATATTCCTTTTGAGCCCATCCACTCATAGAACGTCCAGACTTATGGCGCGTACACACGATCACTTTTTGTGATGAACAAAAAACATTTAAAATGATCGTGTGTGGGCAAAACATCGTTTTATGTCTTCAAAAAAACGACCAAATTTTTTTTCGAACATGCTTGAATTTTTTGTGTCGTTTTTCAAAATGTAATTTTTTTTTTCATAAAAAGTGATCGTGTGTGGGCAAAACGACATTTAAAACAACGTTTTTAAACCCACGCATGCTCAGAAGCAAGTTATGAGACGGAGCTTCAATAGGACAGAGTGCCGTCGAATGTGGTGTACGTCACCACGCTTTGCTAGAGCATTTTGGAAAAACGATGGTGTGTATGCAACGTCGTTTTGGAAAATGAAGTTTGAAAAACGTTGTTTTGTTTCGTCACATAAAACGTAGTTTTTTTTTCATCACAAAAAGTGATCGTGTGTACGCGGCATTAAAGTGGAACTTCATATGAAAGGGGAAGTTCCCTTCTTCCTGCTCCTCTCTAATATTACAATTCCAGTAGCTAGCTCTCTGCAGTAGGTGACACGGCTGTGCACATTACCAGGCCATGGTGATTTTGTGTCATTGCATTCAAGGAAGTTGGTTCTGCAGGATCGTTATGAAGGTATGTTTCATTATGTGCATTCTATTAAAAACAACTGGGATAGAACGGATGGAAATTCACTAAAGCCTCATACATACGATCGAACTTCCATCGGACAAATCCGTGGATTTTTGTCCGGAGGGCGTTGTCCGTGAACTTGTTCTGCATACAGACGGCAGAACATTTTCAGCCAACATACACACAACTACGTGGATTTTCTGCTCTTTAGCGCCACCCTTTAGGCAACTTCTGCTATTGTTGTCTGATCCTTAGCATTGGTTCTGAGCATGCGTTTTTGTACTTTGGACTTTAGTCCGATGGACTTGTGTACGCACAATTAGCCGCATTAGCCGTCATAGGACATTTGTTGCCGGAAAGTTTGTCTGTTCTCACAGCGAAGATTTGTCCGATGAAAAAGTTTGTCCAATGGAGCGTACACATGGTCGGAATGTCTGCTTAAACAGGTTCGTCGGAAATTTTTTGTCAAAAAGTCAGATCGTGTGAATAGGCCTTTTGTTTAAATCCTTGTGACAGACTTTTTTCTGCCCTGATGTTATTATCCAACATGCACAGTGCTATATAGCTAACCCTGTGCGTAGGTGTTTAGTGGTCACCTAGCTGTATGTTAATAGGTGAACCTATTTATTGCAAAATAGTTTATATGCAGCTCCTGTTATTATTGTTAACATTGTCCCTTATGGTCTGAGATTCTATTTAAGCATTGTAGCATGTACTTGTAGATAGTGCCCACTGTCGTACCCACCACACTCCTGTCCTGTACATACTGCCCACTTTCATACCCTCCACACTCCTCTCCGGTACATACCACCCTCTGTTATGCCCTCCACACTCCTATGCTGTACATACTGCCCACTGGCATACCCTCCACACTCCTCTCCTGTACAAGTGCTCACTGTTAGACCCCCCACATTGCTCTCCCTCACCTGCACATACTTCCCAGTTTTATACCCTCCATACTCCTCCCCTATGCCTCTTACCAACAAAAACAGTTCTTTAAAATTATGATGAATATCCTCAATGTTACCAGCTCTAGAATGGGCACAATTTTGTTAGTTCAACGACACATTTGTTCTGACCCATTATTAGTACTCATAATATGTTGTGATTACTACTGTGATGTATAGAGGAATATAGGGGATCTCAGCTACTCTAAATAAAGCACTTGTAAAAAAAAGTGCCCCTTAAAAATATTTTGGAAATGTTGGCAACTATGCACTTAGGCACTGACCAAGGGCCACATGGTCTGTAGGGGGCCCCATGAGAGGCTCCTAGGATCCTGTGATAATAAAGCAGTAGTAAACTTTGCTAACATTACTACTTTTTAGAGGCCCTGAGGTAGGTTATGCCATAGTGTACAAATATGCACAGCATATTAGCACATTAGGGTACACTTAAATTGTCAGACTGAGCCCTCCAGTGCTACTCTGTAATCAATCCGGCAGGGCCCAGGCTCTTCCATCTTCACCCGGTCTTCCTTCTGTGCTCTGTGCCTTCGTTCACTTGCCTTGGCTGGGCTGCGTTGATGTCATTTCCACGCATGCTCATTCGCATTCTCTCTTATCCCCCCTTTCTCTCTCATCCTCCCACTCTTATCCCTCACCCCTCTCTCATCCTCCCTCTCTCTTTAATTGAATTTGTTATAACAAAAAAAAATGTGCATATTTATTTATTATTTATAAAAGGCCCACCAAAATCCTCAGTACCAGGCCCGTGATGTTGTTAATCTGGCCCTGACTAGAGCCAGATTAGATATCCGATGGCCATCTCTGGTAGTTTGAGGTCCAGTTGGAAAAAAAATAGTCGTGAGAGCCTCAAACATAGAGTTGATAGGCTGAATCAGAGTTCCATTGCCACAGTTCCTGCTGGTGAGAGGCTGCGTTCCAGGCTGATTGTACAGTAATAAAAAAGAAAAAAAGTGCAGCGCTAAATAATATCTGGAGTGAAACCAAATATGTGATCAAGGTATTCAAATCAGGAGCCCCAATTATGGAGCAAAAATGTGAATCTATAAAATTGCACTAGACCAATACATGTAAATATCAAATAATATGCACAAACATTTTTATAAATGCTAAAAAATAGAAATCAAAATAAGTGAGATACCAAATAGTACCACCAGGGTGCTTCACACTGAAGTGAAAATGAATTGTATCACAAATAAATGTCCCGGAAAGATACGTCAAAAGAAAAGATCAAATGCTAATATATGTGTAAATAGCGATATAAAAAAGCAAGAAATGGAAACTCTGGTGATGAAAAAGTTATAAAATGAACAGAATCACATTATGGCAAACGGAAAAAAACGTTTAGGATAATGTCCATCACACAGGATTTGGATATTTCAGTGATTTAAAACAGAAAAAAAATTAAGCGGTCAATCTATAGGATACAACATCCAATCGATACAGATAAAAGTTGGGTACTCTTACCGGATGGCGTGGACACACACGTCAGCGACGGTGTGTCAATCAAGCGTGTACGAACTCCTGGAAAGCGATGATGTCAATGGGAGCCCGTTGAGCCAATAGACAATCGATCATCAGAAGCTGAGTGGATCCAAATGTGAGAGAAAATCCTTCAAAGGAAACTTATGGATAATGGCATTGTGGCAGGTAGACCCATCATAGAATCATGTAGGGAAGAAAAACACACACACAACTACGCATAGTGTGGTTATTTCCAGTAAAAAAGGCCTTTATTAGGCATAAAATGGTATATAGAAAAATAGGCAAAAAAATAAATAAAAAATAAGCTAAAAAGTACAAGACTGCGGGAAGACCAGTACAGGTGATCACATGGGTAAGTAGCGTGGTAGGCAAATAGCGTATGGGCTTATGTAACCGACATGTTTCGAGCCATGAGCTCTTCATGCCCCAGTTGAAGAGCTCATGGCTCGAAACATGTCGGGTACATAAGCCCATACGCTATTTGCCTACCACGCTACTTACCCATGTGTGATTTAACTGTACTTCTGTCTCAGTCTAATTCATGGTTTCTGACACCAGGAAAGGAATCCCCTCTCTTCACAGAGGCCCTGTCCTGTGTGGAGGCACTGCCAACTTTATTGTCACACTCACTCTTCCACTTAGCAAAGGTTCCAGTTCTATTATTTTTCTACAGGTTTAGCACAATATCCTGTTTGTAGAGGGTGGGGCCATTTCACATAATATCCCTAGAAAAGAGGACGATATGAATAAGGAGTGATTATGTTTTAAATATGTATTATTTAATTAAATCTAAAAGCATGAAGGTGGAGTGGCAAGTGGGGCTTGATCAATCTTTTAATAGCCTATGTACACTTATACCTTAAAGCGGAGGTTCACACAAAATGTGAACCTCTGCTTTTTGGATCCCTCCCACCCTCCGGTGACACATTTGGCACCTTTCAGGGGGGAGGGGGCTTCACTTCCTGATTCCCTCACCGAGGATGGCGGCGGAAGCAGCTGAGGACCGAGGGATTGCTCAGCCTCGGCTGCTGACATCGCGGGCATGCTGGACAGGTAAGTGTCCATTTTTTAAAAGTCAGCTGCCGTATTTGTAGCTGCTGACTTAAAAAAATAAAAATAAATCGGCGGAACCTCCGCTTTAAAAACATTTGCAGATTAAGGAATTCTTGCCTCTAAATCCACTAGACATCACTAGTGATTTATAAGAAACATAATAATTTCTAGAATTTTAGAATATCTTTTTAGCTTCAAAGTTTAAAAGTCTAAAATCGACACCAAATAATTTTTTCCAGGGTATTTAAAGATCCACTCCTGCTAAGATAATTATAGCACCTCTATACATTGGGATTCTCTATTTCTTATACTGTACAGGTTAATAGGGATTATTCTGCACGCCTTTTGCCTTTCTCGGGTGCCAACAGCTTTCTCTTTGTGACTCACAGCACTGTGACTTGGGACATGATCGTGTAAACTAATTTTAGAATTTGTTTTTGAAGACATGCCATTATTTGTTACAATATACTTAATCACTAAGCACATAAAATTGTTGTATAACGGACTTTTCAGCTTAAAAGCCAACTTCATTGAAATGGCTAAATATACAATTTTTAACACATACAATCAGGGCTGGACTGGGACAAAAATTAGGCCCTGGACTTCATCCAGACTGGCCCACTTTGACAGGTCTCTCCCATGGCGGTCGGACAACTCCCGCACCTCTCTCGGCCACCCAAGCCCCCTTTGCCCCTTCACTAGCCACTAGCTGTTCTACTTTATTAGAATAGAATGGCTGGTACTGGTACTCTTATAGGCAGTACCAGTGGGGAAGCTAGACATTATTTCACCCGGGGCAAAGAATCAGTTTGGTGCCCCCCCCCCTTATGGGACAAGATAAGGCAGAAGTGAGGAACTCCCAGGCCATAGCTGTTGAGTCAGCTGTCTCTCCCCCTCCCCCATTCTCTTCTGTCAACCCCCCTGCTTCTCTGGTCCTCCCCCTGCTTCTTTGCTCCCCCCAAGTGAGCCCTGTGGTGAGGGAGAGGAGGTGAGCGCTGCGGGAAGGGAGAGACAGAGGAGCAGAGGGGGGGCAGCGGTCCTCTGTCACTGAAGCCGGCCCACTAAGCCATCGGCCCACCGGGAAACTCCCTGTAGTCCCAATGGCCAGTCCATCCCTGCATACAATAATGGATTTACATGTTAAAAGATGTATTTATTTTTTAATTGATGGTCATTAGGATGAGGTTTGGGTTCGCTGCTACCATGGGTATGCAGAGGATCCAGAGGGTTTGCACATCTCGCATTTTTATTTTTTATTTTTCAATGACTTTCAATGGACTTTTATCTGTAATGCCGGGACCCGACAATTCATTATAGCTGCGAGTAGTTTTAAATTATTTTTTTTTCCTTTAGAAATGACATTTTATGCAGAGACTGTTATAAACATGGGATACCTGTGCTATGGGATACCTGTAATATGTCAGCATGACATAGATCAGAGTATACAACTCAGCCTCACAGATCCGGGTGTATAGCTCAGCATGACACAGATCAGGGTATATAGCGCAGCATGACACAGATCAGGGTATATAGCAGTGGCGGCCCGTCCATAAAAAAAAAAAAAACGGGCCCTTTAAGAACTTTTATTCGGCTAAAATGTAATTTTGACATTTTAGCCTAAGTTCTGGCGGCCGTCTATAGAGGGCACTGCAGCGCCACTCCCTCTCGCAAATAACACACATTCAATGCAATTCATTGAATGTGAGTTATTGTTGCCAGCTGCCTGGTCTATTCATATAACCGGAAATGGGTCGCCGGTTACCCGAATAGCGGCAGCTGGTTGGCTGAGGGGAACTGCCTATCAAAGCCAGCGGCTCTGATAGGCTTTTCCAGTACCTCCCTCCGGCTCTCGGAAGTCTATACTCGGAGCGCAGGCAACCTTCGTTCCTTGCATAAGACTGACGGCCGTTTCAGCCGGATTCTGGTTATCAGGAACCTGATTGGCTGAAGCTTCTCCACGGCGGCAGAAGACATCGAGGGAGGACATGGAAGCGTCAGGTAAGTGTTTTTTACAGAGAAAGGGGCATCATGGGGCACAGTGGCATCATGGGGCACACCGGTGACAAAGGGCACAGAGGCGACAATGAGCACAGTGGCATGGGGCACAGTGGTTACAATTAAAGGGCACAGTGGTGACAATTAAAGGGCACAGTGGTGACAATTGATGGCACAGTGACTGCATATGATGGCATGGCACAGTGGTGACAATTGATGGCACAGTGACTGCATTTGATGGCATAGCACAGTGGTGACAATTGATGGCACAGTGACTGCATTTGGCATGGCACAGTGGTGACAATTGATGGCACAGTGACTGCATTTGATGGCATGGCACAGTGGTGACACTTGATGGCACAGTGACTGCATTTGATGGCATGGCACAGTGGTGACAATTGATGGCACAGTGACTGCATTTGATGGCATGGCACAGTGGTGACAATTGATGGGCACAGTAGCTGCGTTTGATGGTATGGCACAGTGGTGACAATTGATGGCACAGTGGTGGCGTTTGATGGCATGGCACAGTGGTGACAATTGATGGCACAGCGGTGGCGTTTGATGGCATTGCAAAGTGGTGACAATTGATGGCACAGTGGTGGCGTTTGATGGCATGGCACAGTGGTGACACTTGATGGCACAGTGACTGCATTTGATGGCATGGCACAGTGGTGACAATTGATGGCACAGTGAATGCATTTGATGGCATGGCACAGTGTTGACAATTGATGGGCACAGTAGCTGTGTTTGATGGCATGGCACAGTGGTGACAATTGATGGCACAGTGGTGGCGTTTGATGGCATGGCACAGTGGTGACAATTGATGGCACAGTGGTGGCGTTTGATGGCATGGCACAGTGGTGACAATTGATGGCACAGTGGTGGCGTTTGATGGCATGGCACAGTGGTGACAATTGATGGCACAGTGACTGCATTTGATGGCATGGCACAGTGGTGACAATTGATGGCAAAGTTGCTGTGTTGCATGGCACAGTGGTGACAATTGATGGCACAGTGGCTGCATTTGATTGCATGGCACAGTGGCTGCATTTGGTGGCATGGCACAGTGGTGACAATTGATGGCACAGTTGCTGTGTTGCATGGCACAGTGGTGACAATTGATGGCACAGTGGCTGCATTTGATGGCATGGCACAGTGGTGACAATTGATGGCACAGTTGCTGTGTTTGATGGCATGGCACAGTGGTGACAATTGATGGCACATTGGTGGCATTTGATGGCATGGCACAGTGGTGACAACTGATGGCAGAGTGACTGCATTTGATGGCATGACACAGTGGTGACAATTGATGGCACAGTTGCTGTGTTGCATGGCACAGTGGTGGCGTTTGATGGCACAGTGGCTGCATTTGATGGCATGGCACAGTGGCTGCATTTGGTGGCATGGCACAGTGGTGACAATTGATGGCACAGTTGCTGTGTTGCATGGCACAGTGGTGACAATTGATGGCACAGTGGCTGCATTTGATGGCATGGCAGAGTGGTGACAATTGATGGCACAGTTTCTGTGTTTGATGGCATGGCACAGTGGTGACAATTGATGGCACAGTGGTGGCGTTTGATGGCATGGCACAGTGGTGACAATTGATGGCACAGTGATTGCATTTGATGGCATGGCACAGTGGTGACAATTGATGGCACAGTTGCTGTGTTGCATGGCACAGTGGTGGCGTTTGATGGCATGGCACAGTGGTGACACTTGATGGCACAGGGACTGCATTTGATGGCATGGTACAGTGGTGACAATTGATGGCACAGTGACTGCATTTGATGGCATGGCACAGTGGTGACAATTGATGGGCACAGTAGCTGTGTTTGATGGCATGACACAGTGGTGACAATTGATGGCACAGTGATTGCATTTGATGGCATGGCACAGTGGTGACAATTGATGGCACAGTTGCTGTGTTGCATGGCACAGTGGTGGCGTTTGATGGCATGGCACAGTGGTGACACTTGATGGCACAGGGACTTCATTTGATGGCATGGTACAGTGGTGACAATTGATGGCACAGTGACTGCATTTGATGGCATGGCACAGTGGTGACAATTGATGGGCACAGTAGCTGTGTTTGATGGCATGACACAGTGGTGACAATTGATGGCACAGTGGTGGCATTTGATGGCATGGCACAGTGGTGACAAAAATGTTGAGCACCAGCCGTCACTGGTATATAGCGCAGCATGACACAGATCAGGATATACAGCTCAGCATGACACATATCATGGTATATAGCCCAGCCTGACACAGACCAGGGTATATAGCTCAGCATGGCACAGATCAGAATATATAGCTCAGCATGACACGGATCAGGGTATATAGCTCAGCAGGGCCGATCCTAGGGTCACAGACACCTGGGTGCAGAAGGCGGGGAAGAAACATAGTAGGCGGCTGTGCTAGCAAGCGCTGCTCACTAGTACAGCAGCGCGAGGAGAGGATGAGGGAGTGGGGAAAGAAGACCCTTTGGCTGCAGTCACTAGAGTTGATGTCACTCCCCTCCATCAACAATGTTTGCCCCTTAGTACAGACCCCCCTCCCTAAGTGCAGACTCCCCACTAAATATAAACCCCTCCCTCAGTACAGACCCCCCTCCATTAGTACAGACCCCCCTGGACAAACCAACCCCCTCCATTAGAACAAACCCTCCCTCAGGACAAACCACCCACCATCCATTAGTACAGACCCTCCAGGACTAACCACCCCCTCCATTAGTACAGCCCCCCAGGACAAAAACCCCCCCTCCATTAGTAGAAACCCCCCAGACAAACCACCCCCCTCCATTAGTACAGACCCACCCATTAGTACAGACCCCCCTCAGGACAAACCTCCCCCTCCATTATTACAGACCCCCCCACAAACCACCCCCTCCATTAGTACAGACCACCCTCAGGACAAACCACCCCCTCCATTAGTACAGACTCCCTCCATTAGTACAGACCCCCCAAAAAGCACCCCCAATTAGTACAGACCCCCCTCAGGACAAACCAACCCCCTCTATTAGTAGAGACCCCCGGACAAACCACCCCCCACCATTAGTACAGACCCCCCCACAAACCACCCCCTCCATTAGTACAAACCCCCCACAAACCACCCCTCATTAATACAGACCCCCCGCAAACCACCCCTCCATTAGTACAGACCCCCCACAAACCACCCCCTCCATAAGTACAGACCACCCCACTAACCACCCCTCCATTAGTACAGACCCCCCTCCATTAGTACAGACCCCCCTCCATTAGTACAAAACCCCCTCCATTAGTACAAACCCCCTTCCATTAGTACAGACCCCCCTCTTGACCCCCCTCCATTAGTACAGACCCCCCCCCCCCATTATTACAAACCCCCTTCCATTAATACAGACCACTTTCATTAGTACAGACCCCCCTCCATTAGTACAGACCCCCTTTGCATTAGTACAGACCCCCTCCATTAGTAAAACCCCCCTTCCATTAGTACAGACCCCCCTCCATTAGTAGAGACCCCCTTTGCAATAGCACAAACCCCCTCCATTAGTACAAACCCCCCCTCAGGGCAAACCCCACCCAGGCGGAAGCTGGAGAGGAGAGGACAGTGTGAAGCTGTGATGCCCGGGGGGAGAAGATTGTGTCATAGTCCAGAGCAAATGCCGGCACTGCACGGCACGGACCACGCCGCTCTCTACGAACAGCCACTTTGATCTTCTCCTCCTCTGAGGAGGGGCTGGCCTGGTCAGGAAACAGGGCAGATAGAGCGGCGGTGACCAGCGGTGTCCAGAGGAATGCAGACAAGAAGAGGAGGAGGAGGGAGTGGAACACCCTGCGCTTGAGCGCCCCCACCTCTATGGCGCCTGGGTGAACTGCACCCCGCACACCCACCTTGGATCGGCCCTGTAGCTCAGCATGACACGGATTAGGGTATATAGCTCAGCATGAAACAGATCAGGGTATACAGCTAAGCATGACACATATCAGGGTATACAGCTCATCATGACACGGATCAGGGTATATAGTTCAGCATGACACAGATCAGGGTATATAGTTCAGCATGACACAGATCAGGGTATGTAATTCAGCATGACACAGATCAGGAAATCATAGCTCTCAAATGTTCCTGATTTCAAGGGACTGTCCCTGATTTGGAGTAATGCCCATCTGTCCCTCATTTTGGTCTTATCTATATAGTTGTATATAAAATGCACTTTTTATCTTTCAAATTGCTTTCCCCAGTGCTAAACCTTTCATACAATTTCTAAATTGCTGCATTTGTAAATTTTAAGAGCCAATATAAAGAAAAAAAAAGCACTTGTGGATTTAATTACCTTTTTTTTTGGTTAATTCTCATTTAAGGGGACATGGCAGGGGGTTTGTTCTATGCCTACATAGATTTGCGAGTATGTGTCCCTCATTCTCATTTACCCATGGGAGTTATGGGGTATATTGCTCAGCACGACACAGATCAGGGTATATACTGTAGCTCAGCATGAAATAGATCGGGGAGATAGGCATTCAATAGGATCGCCTGACGCTTTGGCCAATTGGGAAACAGGTTTTACAACCTGCCTCCTGATTGGCAGGGCTGAACGTTAGTATGAAAATAGTGAAAATGTATTCGCTATCATCACACAATTGGGTGACGGTAGCCATGGCCTAGCAGTCTTCATCAGAACAGTATAAGGAGCTCACTACTATTGCTTTGGATGTATAAAGGACCTGTGGCGAGTCTCTGCCATTCCTGACAGCATTTACTGCTGTGGGAGACAAGTGCTACAAACTGGAAACCTTGTAGGAGTTTAAGTCATTCAACGATCCATTTTATCTCTTCATATGAGAGCTGTTTTGACCTGTGTGGTCAAAGTTTGAGGTAAGCGGCCATTTCTTCTGAGGGTGCGGAGCAACCCCCTTCATTTCCTTTAGCTTCTAATCATCTGAATTTTCAGATGAAATTTTCTGAACAGTTATTTGGAAGGACTATCTTTTGGATCGGGTTCCGGTGCTGCCATTCAAAGTAAGAGAAACAGGCAGTGGAGCGGCTTCACTGCTCGATTCCTACTGCGCATGCAGCTTTGTAAATGTCCGGCTGTATTCTGGGACACACACAGGTCCCAGTGCGCCCTATTCCTTAGAAGACAATGCGAGGAGGAGAAGACAGAAGATCACCGCAGAATAGGAAGTGGCAAATTAGGACGATCTGCCTAGCAACAGCCGTTTCTGATAATTATAAAAAAAAAAAATTTGGAAGCAGTTTTGTGTTTTTTTTTTATATATATATATATTTTTTCTTTAGAGTGGACCTCCGCTTTAAAAATGTTTGCTTTATAAGTATTTCACTATGCACCTTTATACACATATTAGTGGTGCACAAGTATTTCCATATTGTAAAATTAAAGCACAAAAAATCATGCCTAAAAACCAGTGGGTGATTCTGCCCACCAGTGCCCGCCCATAATCAGTTTTGGTTACACCGGCCCTTTAATAGTAAATCACTTGCTAGTCACAACATGCTTTTCTAACATGCAAACATAATGTATTGTTATAATGTAAAACATTGTAATATAATAGGTCTAATGAGCAACATAAGTAACCAGTTCTATAAAATGTGAGTGTGCAGGAAGGACTCGTCTTGTATGCTGTCACCTCCACACTGCACGGATAAAGCTGCCTGGAATTGAAAGAATTGACCTGCACATGGTCAGCCATGCTTGCTGTGTAAGCCTGTCTGTTGGTTGTTACTATAGCTACCAAAAGCCAGTGCAACCCAATGAGCTCAGTGCAGCACTGCTGAAAGGACCAGCCATCTTTCTCCCAGGGAGCAGTGTGCTTGTGTGTTCACACCGTTCTAGTCCTCATTTCTACAATAGGGAGGAAAAAAAACCACACACATTGCAGGAGAAGAAGGAAGGCAGAGCTGCAGGAGAATGGCTGCAATGCTGCCTGTGGATGGGCTGAGCAGACAGCCTTCCCTGAGCTGATCTCTGAGGAAGCAATGCAGGCTGATCCTGCTCTCTGCCTGGAAGAGCTTTGTTATATAGGCAAGCAAGGTTCCCCTGCAACCTTATCTCCACTGCTCATTGCTAGCTGATCACAAGGGAGGAAGCTTAGTGACCCTAACAAAGGGTGGTGCCCTCTCTGTAAGCTGGGCTTCTTCTTCTTTATTTCTTTCTTTTTTAAATACCAGAAGACAAGAGTACTGGAGGAGCAGGTGTACTTCCCATAGTCTTCATCATAGGCTGGACACTTGTACCCCAAGCCGGGCATTGGAAAGGACTGCTGATCACCTGTACAAGGTAAGAGAACACTCAACATGTACACAATATCATAATAATACATTGAACAAAAAATAAATAAACTATATATAGTAAAAATATATAATTTTGGTTTCATATATATTTTTTAAAATATATTAATACATATATATTTATATATACATTTTTATAATGTAAAATATAATATGCTGTGTATCTATATCGATATATATATATTTGACGTTATATATTTATTTATATGGTAAAAATATATGTATAATTTTGGTTTCAAATATTTTATTCTTTTTTTAAAATATATTAAAATATATATAATTGGTAATACTTTCCACAGTATATATTTGTGTACACATAATACAAAAATATTTTTTATTTATAAATATATAATATATAAATTTACAAATTTCATTTGTATATTATTAAAGCCTATTTGCACTGAACTGACCAGTTTTGAACACAACAGCTGTAATGGTATTTGTAAATTTTATACACTTTTAAAATACAAATTTTTAAAGGCCATATTCACGGCTGCGCATCACACTAATGCGCTTTTTTTTTTCTTTGCACAGGGCAGCCCATTTACTTGACTGGGCTTCTCTACACGCCACAAACGCACCAAAGAAAGTTTTGCGCCTTTTTTTCGGGCGGCGAGCAACAAAACGCGTGACTGCTAGTCAGGTTTGGGACTGCCATTGACTGCAAAGCGCGTTTTTCACGTGTTCAAGTAACGTGCATTTCTGCGCATGTTCCTGGAACACTCAGGTGTGAATGGGGTCCTACATTCATAATCCTGTATAATCATAATAATAATATTAATAAAAAAATTCAACTTAGTAATTGACATTGACATATTTAGTAAATTGTATTCTTATTGTTATTAAATTCACTCAGGGTCTGCAGCAGGACAATTGCATGACTTGATGCTGCACATTCTATAGGAAATGGCTTTAAGGTCTAAGGAGGGCCCTCTGATCCCTCCTGTATTGAATTGTAATCCTGTATTGTAATCATAATCCTGTATAATCATAATAATAATATTAATAAAAAAATTCAACTTAGTAATTGACATTGATATATTTAGTAAATTGTATTCTCATTGTTATTAAATTCACTCAGGGTCTGCAGTAGGACAATTGCATGACTTGATGCTGCACATTCTATAGGAAATGGCTTTAAGGTCTAAGGAGGGCCCTCTGATCCCTCCTGTATTGAATTGTATTGTAACTGTACTGTCTGCCCTCATGTTGTAAAGCGCTGTGCAAACTGTTGGCGCTATATAAATCCGGTATAATAATAATAATAATAATAACGGCTATGAATTTGGAGCTAATACAAGGAATGCCAAAGGAATAAAGGGTGTTGTTTACTACAGGGTACTTGGCCTGTCTGATTGCTTCCTTCTCATTGTTGTATTATCTAGGTCAGGTTGGCGGGTGGCATTTCTTGTGTGTGCCCAGGCTAGTAAAAGTTGATAAATGATTAGCCATGTGCAGGTTTGAGGTGCAGTGGGCAGCACGTCATGGGCAGAGGAGAGTTAATAAAGAGAAGCCTACACCCCAGGCAGCAGTCAGCCCAGCGCACCTACTGTTCCTAGCATGGAGTCAGGGCTGATAAATAGGCAGCCAGCTGGGAGTGGAGCCTATACAGTGTGATGCTATTACAGTATGCATATTTCCTCCAACAAAACAGGATCTATTACACAATGAATGCGGTCTGTTACTGCTGAGATATTCATAACCACAACACAAACCAACACCCTCCGATAATTCATTTTCTTCCCTGAATGGGCTCTTAGGGACAGATCGCCTTTCACTATTGCTAAAGGTCAATAGGCAACAGAGACACATTATCAGTTGATGTTGAAATATCAAGGATACAATAAGATCAGGAGCTGAATGCCTGGCAGAAGCACTTGGCATGGTCCTAATCTAAAGGGAGAAAGGTGCTGCGTTCCTTCAGTTATGATTTATTTATTCTTAAAGCAAACACCTCAGTTTTGTTAAATCGGCGTTTGTGAATAGCGATATATTCATACGGCCCTTACATTTGCTCTTTAATTTGCTATGTTATGAAGTCAAACAATGAGACTTGTGTTATGATCACAATATGCATACTGACAGTCACAGCCATATTCTTTCAATAAACTTTATTTATCACCTCTTTTGTGCGCAGCAACATACAATGACAGTTTCTGTGCTAGCATCCATGTAGATACGTGCATACACTCATATATCTTTGTGTTTTGGCACAACCTTTTTATCTTGGCATTTGGTCATTCAACTTGGTAATTGGTTCTTTTAATGAGTGCAATATTCTTTACTTCCATTATCCACTAGGGAGCTATTGATTTTTGTTCTCATCTATTGTCATCCCCTCCCCCATCCTATAATATTGAATGTTACTAGGCACATACTGTACCGTGATTCTAGTAGACCAGCGGACATACACATGGGTGCAATTTAGATGATGTGGATGTATGATCCTCGGCTCTACAATTGCTAGAAATACAAGTTGGTACAGTTGTGAATCTATATTGCTACAGATAAGGATGTAAAAACATAATGACGCTGGGTGTGTATGGATCAGAAGGCTTTTATTGTAATTTATTCTGCAGGAAGGTGATTGAAGATTAACTGAGGTGACTTTAAATGACAGACACAAGGCCCACCCTGGATTATGTCAGAGTGGCTGCTCATGCTACATGTCTTCATTGCCTTCCCTTCTTATAGGAATTATCAATGACAGCAGAGGAATGTTATTGTAGTAGGGTTAGAAAAAATTTGCTTTCCCTTCTTATAGGAGTTATCAATGACAACAAAGAAATTATATTGTAGTAGGGTTAGAAAACATTTGCTTTCCCTTCTTATAGGAGTTATCAATGACAACAAAGAAATGATATTGTAGTAGGGTTGGAAAACATTTGCTTTCCCTTCTTATAGGAGTTATCAATGACAACAAAGAAATTATATTGTAGTAGGGGTAGAAAACAATCGCTTTCCCTTCTTATAGGAGTTATCAATGACAACAAGGACATTATAATGTAGTAGGGTTAGAAAACATTTGCTTTCCCTTCTTATAGGAGTTATCAATGACAACAAAGAAATTATATTGTAGTAGGGGTAGAAAACAATCGCTTTCCCTTCTTATAGGAGTTATCAATGACAACAAGGACATTATAATGTAGTAGGGTTAGAAAACATTTGCTTTCCCTTCTTATAGGACTCTGAGTTATGACAACAAAGAAATTATATTGTAGTAGGCGGGGCTTTTTTTCTCGGAAAATAGGTCCAGGAACTCAATCACAATTCCCTCCGTCCCGTCCCTTGCACACACCCACCAAACCGCATCAAATACTGGGTCTGGTCAAATTTTACGAACAGTGGGAGGGTCTTAGCAGAGTCATTAAATACCAGAAGTGCATTATGTACAGTAGGGGTGGCCAACCAATGGCCCGGGGGCCACATGTGGCCCGCGGAGCCCTCTAATGTGGCCTGCGACCTCCTGCTCTGGAATGGCGGGTTGGCAAGCCGAAATCGCCGGTTGCCGACCCACCATAGCGCAACATCAGTGTTGTGAATGAAGCTGGTGGGAGAGGAAGAAAGCGGTTGCGGAACAGAGCCCCATAAGCCGATGCATCCTCTACAGCGCCGGCTTCTGCCACAGGCAGAGTCTATGGCCAAGTTCAGCTAACCCGCAGGATAGACAGGTGCGCTACGCTGCCCCCGCCGTGTGGGTAAAACGCAGCACATTAGTGTGAAACCAGTCTTAGGCCCTTTTCACACAATCAGCCCAACCAAATGAGACCCTCAATTCACCTCTATAGAGCGACAGATGTCTGTTTACGCCTGCCTACCTCTAATCCGAAAAACAGAAGGGAATTCGTCCCCTTCCATCTGGGCGGATTGGAGGGCCTATAGAGTAGCTGTGACCTGTCATCCGCCCGTTCCGCTCATTGTGGCCCTCAACTGGTTACCAAGTTGCTTAAGTAGCCCTCGCTCTTCAAAAGATTGGGCACCCCATACAGAGTGCAGAGTTTAGCGGTGCGCTACACACAGAATTCAGTCTTCTTCCACAGCTGCTTACCTCTAAATCCCCCAATGCGCCTCTCAAGTTTACCCTTCTTCAGCTCTGACCTCGCATGCCAACCTCCTCTACTTCCCCCGTCTTTATCACTATCTTAAACTCTCCACAATCTTCCACATGTCTTTTTTTTGTTGGTGTATTAGGCTGAAGCACCAGCCAGCTCTAGTAGCTCCCCACACACTGTTGGCTCCACCTCTCTCACTTGCACGGAGATCATCCAGTGGTGATGTTGGCATTTGCACTGCGCCCCGTGTACCTGCATCTTCCTTGTCCCCATCCTTCAGTGGGAGCGACTCAGGGGATCTGATCTGCGGGGCTGTTGTAAGCATAGAAGCCAGACTTTTGTGTTTTCAAGTAATAATGGTCAGCAGGGAGAAGAGGGACTGACTCAGAGGTGGTGGAACTGAGTTCCACAAGTTCCAGCTGAAAAAAAGCCCTGGTAGTAGGGTTAGAAAACATTATCAACTAACAGCTGTTTTGTGCCACTCTTTAGAATGATTAAAGCACTCAGTTATTTTTTTATCAAATGTTTTATTGGTAATCCCTTATGGTAACTTATTTAAATAATCAGGCAAGCATTTGATGAAAAACAGAATATGGTATTCAATTTGTATTAATCTTGTAGTTTGCTTTATATTTTTATTTCAGTATTACAGTAATTCACTTCAGACTGGCCCCTTTTGCAGGTATAGCTATGTTAAACATTAAAAATAAGTGTCTATACTGGTTAAAATCCAGTAATACACTGGAGTTGATTTACTAAAGGGAAAAAGACTGCAGTTGCAACTGAGTTTAGTAAATGAACAGAAAATCTGCTGACTTCCATCATCCACCTGATTTCTAAAGCTCTGGAGCAACTGCACTTGTTGAGGGCAACTGATCTTTGCAAAGTGCACAGTCTATTTGCCTTTAGTAAATCAATCCCACTGTCTCACCCTGCTCTGCGCATGCTCAGTTGCTGTCCATTTTTAGGCATTGCTGAATCTGCAAAGGCCGATCTGCTGACAGCCTTAAGACCCCTTTCACCCCTTTTACCCCTTTCAGAACTCAGGCGGATTTGTGGCGCATTTCGGTGGTAAACACACCGCTCCTTCACCGCTCCAAAGATGCAGCTAGCAGGACTTTTTTTACTGTCCTGCTAGCGCAACGCTCCAGTGTGAAAGCCCTCAGGCTTTCACACTGGGGACAATGGTGCAGCTGTTTGAGGGCGGATTGCAGGTGCAATTTTTAACGCTATAGCGCCTGCATTACGCCCTCAGTGTGAAAGGGGTCTTAAGCAGAATAAAACCCTCCCATCCTTTACAGCCAAGGAAGCTGCTTCTGTTTGATTTTCAACTGCCATGTGGTGCACATTTGATTAGTTAGGACACCAGACATTTGATGGTTTGACAGTTTGGCTGAGAGCACAAGCAAATGTGACAGTTAGCAATCCTGGCATTCCAGCTATGTGACTGTTTTTAAAACCGTTAAAGTGGAACTTTACCCATAACAACTCGATTTAAAATAATGTTCTTTAGCAGGGAACATACATTCTACATCATAGGTGTCAAACACAAGGCCCGCGGACCGGATCCGGCCCTCCGGGCTATTTCATGTGGCCCTCACACCTCTCCTGCAGCTGCAAGAGAGCTCCAGCCCTCCTCTGGTCCTACTCCAGACTCTTACTTTCTGCTTTCAAGCAATGCATCCAGCTTCTTCCCAGCAGCAGAAAGGGGGTGCACTGTGATGTAGGGGAGAGTGGGGGACTCAACTTCTGATGGTCGGGTGGCTCTTGACATCTAATATAAGGGGAGGAGATGTGCTGGACATCTAATCTTAAAGATACAACTGGCCCTTTTGAGGACAATCATAATGCTAATGTGGCCCACAATGAAATTGAGTTTGACACCCCTGTTCTACATGAATAGTTATGCCACCAAATTAGTCTGTGCTGTAAATTGCCTCCAGCATTGTTCCTGTTTCTTTTTGCTGGAGGCTGCCATTTTGCTAAAGCCCAAAGCCTGTAAATCATAAAGTGGAACTAAACCCATCAATTTACCAGTTTCAAAAAACAGCTTGATTTGATTGTGTCCTCAACCAAACTGTCAAACCATCAAATAGCTGGTGTCCTAACTGATCACATGTAAAGCACCATGCTAGTTCAAACAGAAGCAGCTTCCTTGGCTGTACAGGATAGGAGGGATTACATTTTGCTTTAAGGCTGTCAGCAGATTGGCCTCTACAAACTCAGCAGTGCCTAAGCATAGAGAACAACTGGATTTTAAGCAATATAGGGACTTTTTTTATGTTTTACCTGCAAAAGTGGCCAGTCTGAAGTGATCTAGCAGGACTTAATTTGCTGACTAAAGTTCCATTTTAAATCAATGGTTCAATGGTTCTGCTTTATGATTTACTGCTGTTCAGAGGCTCTGGGCTTCAGCAAAATGGCAGCTTCCAGCAAGAAGCAACAGGAGCAATGCTTGAAAGTATAATTATTAATGTAGAATGTATGTTCCTTGCTAAAGAGTTTTTCCAGTGGGCCCAATCGGACCCTCCCATCCTCTCTATGGAGCAGTTGACAATCTTTATGGATTTGTCCGTTGACACCTGCCGACATCCAATCTGACCCTCTCCTCTTAAAACAGACAGCTAAGGATCTGTTCCCTATCCGTCTGACAGATCGAATGGCAATTGGATTTAAACAGACAGACGGTCTATTTACACATGACTGACCATAGAGGATAGTGGCCTGTGTCTGTGTTCGCTTTGCATAAGCAGACGCAGACCAGCCATCCACCTGCTCAGTGGGGACCAGCAAACAGATTCCCTGCTGAACAGGCGGACTGCAGCAGAGCCCTTTCCCTGTGTAAGGGGCCTAAGTCATTCTCTCAACAGCTCCGCTCAAGCCATTCTCCCTCCAACAGTTTACTCTGCCTTCCAACCTTCTAATCTCTAATGTAAACACAGAGCAGGAGATAACCATTTTTTAATGACTTTAGTGCTTCTGATGTGAACGTTGAGGATGAATTTCTGAACAGTGCAAGCAACTATATGGGCCCATTCACTCACCCAACTGCTGCGTATAACTCTGCAATGGTTGATATGGTGCTTGAACATGGACAAAAAGGCACTGCACTTGGGGCCATGCACTGGCCCATGCATTCCTGTCAATCTCGGCTATGTGGGTAAGTCCGTACAATAGATTCATATACATTTGCTTCATAAGGGCTGCTCTTCCCTAGTTCAAAAGGTAAACACGTTGGCTGTGCACCCATGTGAATGAGCCCTTACATTTTTTGAAGGCTTGGTCTAAAGCATGGGTCTCCAAACTTTATAGGCAAAGGGGCAGTTTACTGTCCTTCAGGCTTTAGGGGGGCCAGATGGTGGCGAGTGAGAGTAGAAAATACCCCAGCATCAGTGTCCCATTCGTTTTTATGGAAGGAATAGTGCCCCATTGTTGATATATGAATAAGAAGAAGAGTGCCTCATTGATGGTGCCAGTAGGTGGAACAGTGCTCCATCTTTGGTGTCAGTGGAATAGTCCCCCAAGGGCCGTATAAGGGCAAGCAGAGGGCCCCATCTGGCCACTGGGCCGCAGTTTGGAGACCACTGGTCTAAAGCATTATGGCTTCTCACAAACAAACCTGTCTAAAATCTGAGCAATTCCATGTGAGCATATGATGGGAACAAAAGCAGAATTTATCTTCAATGAAAACTGCATGTCAAACATTCCAGTGTTATAAGCAGGAGAGGTTCTAAATCTTAAAGCTGAACTCAGAGAACAAGATAAATCTTTCAATATATATTTAATAGCGACAAAGGATATAATACACTAAGGGCCAGATTCAGGTAGAGTTAGGCTGGAGTATCAGTGATACGCCAGCATAACTCTCACTTTGAGCCGGCTTATCTGTTTTCTGTATTGAGTTCCCATACAAGCGGCGTAATTGTATTTCGCCGTCGTATCGGAACTGCAATTTTAAAAATGGCGCTCGGGGCATTCCCGCTGATTAACGCCGAGAATATGTTAATCAGCGAGAATCGGCAATTCACGATCGTACTCGGGCCCGACGCAGTGATTTTCCGACGTTTCCGTAAGCGATACGCGGCGTAAAGAAAAACATGCCCTCTAGGTGGAGTATCCTATGTTAAGTATGGCCGTCGTCATCGCGTCGAATTTAAAAAAAATTTGCGTTGTTTGCGTAAAACGTCCGTGAATGGGGATTGACGTCATTGACGTTCACTGACAGAATTTGGAGCATGCGCACTGACAGTCGACGCATGCGCAGTACATTCGCCGCAGGATTGCGCCTAGTTTAAATAATACATGCCCCCTACCCGCCCAATTTGAATTCCGCCGGCTCATTTTTGCTACGCCGCCGCAACTTTAGGAGCAAGTGCTTTGTGAATAACAGTACTTGCTCCTAAAGTTTCGGCGGAGTAACGTAAATGAGAAACGTTACTCCAAAATAAAGATTCGCTCTCCTACCTGAATCTGGCCCATAGTGTTTTTGCAAACCCAGATATTACCTTGTAAAATTAGTAGTGGCACCTCCACTGTGGTGTACATATTCTGTGCAAAGAACAGAACTGTGGTACGGACCCAACATGCTCCACCCACTAAATGCTGCCTGCAGAACACTACCGGAGGGGGTGGAGACAAGACCAGTCACCCTGCACAAGGAGAGAGAGCAGTAGTGACTAGTTTTATTACAGGAATCTCCTGCTCAGAGGCCAGCTTTAGACTGAATTAACCTGGAAGAAATACACAAAGCACAACAAGATTATAAGTAAGAATGCACGTGCCTTTTGTATTTAGATGATATTTGCTTATTCTGGAGTTCAGCTTTAATTTTGCACGTAAAAGCCAAGTTTGCTTTGCCTTAAGTCTCTTTATTGGTATGTGAAACTGAAAGCAGACTAATCATCTAATAGTGAAGCTTGGAGACAGGAGGCGGCGGGGACAATCTTGACTTTTAAATCACAACCTCAGCAACTTTTTTCTCGATGTACCAATTACTTTCACTGAAGGTAACCTTTCCTTTTGCTTTTTTTTATGAAGTTTAACCAGCTTTGAGACATGTTTAACTTTACACGCAAAAAAATCTGCAGTAGTTCTTATTTAAATTTTGAGAAAACTTTGTGAAATTCATTTGTTGTCATTAAATGTCACTTTTTATTTATAGCTTATTTTCATAAAATAATTTTAGTAGATAAGGTTTGCTACTTTACACCTGTAGGAGTTAAAACCTGCCAATATTTATAGCTGTGGCATCATTTTTATTCTCCTAATGGTTTGCTCTTGTGCCAATTGGCTGATAAAATATTGCTTATCAAATCTAATGGGAACAAACAGATTTCTAATAGTTAAATTTGCTCCAGGCTGAGAAAAATGGTAAGGCTCCATGCACACTGAAGCTGATAAACTGCAGTTTATTGGCGTTTTGGCGTTTTTTTTTAAAAAAGCCCATAAACTGAACTCTATGTTAGCCTATGTGCCCATGCACACCTGGGCGTTTTTCAGTGTTAATGAGCTTTGGAGTTTATTGGCTTTTTTCTGAACGTCCGAAATTTGCATTCAAAGTGAAGTTTTTTCGGTGGGAAAAAATGCTAAAAACTGCAAAACGCCGAAAAACGCTGACGCCAGCGATTTTTTAGTGTTTTTTATCCATTGAAAAAAAAAAAGTCACACAAAAAAAAAGCTGATAAAAGCTACACTGAAAAACGCTGATTAAAGCTATTGCAAAAACGCTACAAAACGTTGCAATTTGTCCTTATTTACCATATATACGCGAGTATAAGCCGACCCGAATATAAGCCGAGGCACCTAATTTTACCACAAAAAACTGGTCGAGTATAAGCCTAGGATGTCCATCTGCATGCCTCACTGTGCCTCATTTTGCCTCACATCGCCATGCCTCACTATGCCCATGCCTTACTGTGTCCATGACTAGACTGATGTTTAACATGGGAGTCTATGAAAGGGGTGCCGGGTTTTGAAAAATCGGTGCTCCCCATTCGTAAGTCCCCCAAAGTTCGGGAGATCAGGTGCAAAAAGGTGACTCAAGTATAAGCCGAGGGGGGCATTTTCAGCCCAAAAAAATGTGCTGAAAAACTTGGCTTATACTTGAGTATATATGGTACTTTTGTTTGACACCAGCGTTGTTCAAAATGACTTTTACATTTTTTTGAAAAAAAAGCGCTCTCATACACTGTCACACCTCTGCTGCTATTTATAGTGAGCATGGGTCTTTTTGCCATCCTCGGTGAGGGAAATAGTGGCCAACTTACTTAAAGGATGTCCGCTGAAAAAAAAAAAAATTAAATGAGAACAAATACTGCGCTCTTTTAATATTGGCACACTTACCTGGCCAGCGCCGTCCGCAGCAGAGGACGAGCGATCGCTCGTCACTGCCCCCCAACATCCTCGGTGAGGGAACCAGGAAGAGAAGTCCCTACGGTCCCCTACGCATGTGCGAGTCGCGCTGCGCCTGCTGACTGGCTCTCGCTGTGCTCTGGGAGCCAAGTGTTCCCAGCACACAACGGGGGAGGACGGCAAGTGACGTCCTGCCCGCAGTCTACCCGCAGACTGTGTGGCCGGAAGTGGGTGCAAATACCTGTCTTTAGACAGGTATCTGCACCCCCCTCCCCCTGAAAGGTGTTAAATGTGACACCGGTGGGGGGGAGGGTTCCGTTCAGCGGGAGTTCCACTTTAGGGTGGAGCTCCGCTTTAATGCATGGGGCCTAAACAGTGGCCTCTGACAACGCTAAAAGCCCACACAAAATATTAGAAACGCTGACTTTAATATGACAATGACTAATATTTTTAGCCTCCTTACCAAATTTGTTTTAGTTGCACCAAATCCAAAATCTTTATCTGTTTTAGCAATTATTCTATCAAAAAGTACATTAAAACACATTACATGAAAACAGTGATAGCGAATGGAAATTAGACAATGAAAACTGTGATTCTTTAAATTGTACAATATGAGGAAATGAGAAGTGTAAATTAGCTGCATAACACGCTACATACGTAACATGTTATTAGCTGCTGGGCATATATTTATTAAGTACAAATGAGCACAGTTTTTCCAGAATTTAGGTTCAAACATAAAATAAGTTACTTTACTTGAGAGTAAAATGTAATTTTATCAGATGGTACACAACACCTAACCCCCTGAAGTCTCACAACAATTCAGAGAGAGCAGCTGTTTGTACAATATGCACATTAACTGCTTAACGCACCACTAACAGAATCTTTAAAAATGGCAACTGTAGAAAATATGGCTTTCACATTTCCACTGAGATTCTTAAAGGAGTTGTAAAGGAAAAAAATTTTTTTGGCTGAAATGACTGTTTACATAGAGACATAATAGTTAACTGATTCCTTTTTAAAATGATTAAACATAGATAAAAATCAATCATATAATGTGCCTGCAGTTGCAGTTTAGTTTTTCATCTAGTTTCATGCTTCTGTGAAGTACAGAGAGACAGAGCCAATACAGGGCAGTGTTTGTTTTTGAAATGAAACTGAGGGGTTTTAAACACACAGTAATCATCATACCTCCTTGATTAGATACCACAGAGAGAAGCTCCCATGACTTTTTTCATAAGGAAACAGACAACCAGGAAGTGTGCAGAACAGAGAAGGATTACAGCAACATCATAGCAAAAAACTAACAATGAGGACATGAAACCAGGACAGCATTAGGGTAAAGGAAGCTATTTAGCTTAAAAAAAAGTTTCCTTTAGTGACCCTTTAAGTAGGGTTGTCCCGATACCACTTTTTTAGGACCGAGTACAAGTACCGATACTTTTTTTCATGTACTCGCCGATACCGAATACCGATACTTTTTTTAAATGTCATGTGACAGTTTTCAAACCACAATACAGACTAAGGATATTTTCTTTAGAATTATGAAGAACTCTAACTCAAGACATTAAAAAAGAATAAAAATGAGTAAAAATGAATAAAAAAAAATGTATTTGCTTGTTCGCAGTAGTAAAAAACTAAAGAATTTTCACAGAACATGTTGATAAATACAAAAAAAGTATTCTATTTAGGCATCGGGAGCATTTGCGCGAGTACAAGTACTCCCGCAAATACTCGGTATCGGTCCCGATACCGATACTAGTATCGGTATCTGGACAACCCTACCTTTAAGCATGAAACTGAGATCACTCATTGCAGGGTTTCAAGGAACTGTGCAGATTTGTAGAAGCACATTAAATGTACTACATAAATACAAAAGGAAATAATAAACACTGATGTGGCCATATCTATCATTCACATTTGTTTTATTTCTTTACTACACTACTATAATTGCTCTGTCTGATTGGATACAACGGACAGCGCCACATTGTCATTCTGGAATTTTTCCCATAACTGGACCTAAAAGAAATTGCCTTGTCCTGCAATAGTAATTGTTCTGCAATCTATTGAGTACTAAATTAGAGTTACCCCCAACATTTTAGAAGTCTACACAATCCTAAAACCAAATTTCACTGGTTTATTACTGCACTAGATTTGAACAGGTTGTCATCTCGAAGCCCAACTGAGCAACAAAGAATGGGAAGCAAGTGTAAGAGATCGTGTAGCCCTGAAAGAGCACTGGATGGGGCCACTGAACAGGAGGGTGAATATTCATGGGTAAATATGTATCCATATCCCATGAAGAGGAACAGGTAGATTATAGCACCCTCTAGTACAGAGTTCTAGGTGTACATAGTTAGTTTTGTAATGTAGGAAAATTTAGCCTGGCTCAGAGCCAGGCTGGGTTAAATCTGGGTCAGGGTGAGTAACTCAAGGAGGCTGGATGACTCATCAGGCAGCACCTCTTATACCTCCCTCTACTTGCTAAAACCTTGGAAAAGCTTCCAGAAAAATGGTAGGGAGGGTAGGAGTTGCGGCCGGAGTAAAAAGTAGGGCCCCAGCCAATCTCCAGCAAGTGGGCTAGCAGGGTGGGGGCACCTCTTGCATTCTGACAGCGGTACTCCTCCGCTGTCAGAATAGACTGATCAGTGCTGCAGTCACTGATAGACAAAAAAATTCCATCGATCTAACAGGTTATTTCTGTCAAGCGGGAACAGCCATATATGGATCAAAATTTTGATCCATCTCGGGGCAGCTCTAGTAGTAACCATCATTTTCTTTATGGAGGAAGACCCTTTAAATAAATGATGTTGCTAACTTTGTACATTTCAACTTGTAATTGTAAATGTATGTTTACTACATAAGGCAAAACAGTTTTTACCATTTGTTTTGGTGTTTTCGCTCTATTTAATTTACAGTAGAGGATATTTTTGGCTTCTCACATTGATTGATTCATAAATAAATGTGCCCTGACAGATTTGCTGTACGTCCTATACCAGAGGCTACCAGCCTTTTTGATACTGTGCGCACTTTCTGTTATACCTTCTGTTTGCAATTATTTCTGCTAGATTAACTAATTTGACACTAAATTATTCAACTGCAACAGTCTAAAAGTCAGAAATGGTGCAAAAAATAAAACAACCAAAGAGTTAATCTTGGCCACTACCTTTACTGAGAATCACTTTCTGCATGACAGAAGTTGTAAGCAAGAAAGAGGTTTTGTAGAAAACGAATATGAGCTCTAAATGGTCCTCTCATATGGTTGAGTTTCACACAGGGATCACTTATCTCCACTTCAAAATCCATGAGGACTCTGTTCACCATTCTATGAACAGAACACAACACAAACACAATGTGCAGAATATATATATACCATGTGCAGAAAACAAAGCACTTTTATTACTCTTCAATCAGTGTACACATCTACTTGACTTGATAGCAAAAAATAAAAAATAACCATTTTCTCTGCAGGTAGGTTCTGCTAACTTTAAATTCTGTCCCTAACTTTTAATGATATAAGTCCATATTTCTTTTAATATTTTAATTATTTTCCTTTGTTAAGTGAATGTTTAGGACTTATTTACAATGTGTGTTACACTAATGCCACGTACACACAATCGGAATTTCCGACAAGAGAAGGGAGATGTGAGCTTTTGGTCAGAATTTCCGACCATGTGTAGGCCCCATTGGACATTTTCTGTCGGAATTTCAGACAGCAAAATTTTATTGTCGGAAACTGCAATCGTCTGTATGCAATTCCAACGTGCGAAAATCCTACGCATGCTCAGAATCATTGAAGTGTTGTACTTCACCACGTTCTTGACGGTTGGAATTTCCGACCACATTTGTGTGACCGTGTGTATGCAACACAAGTTTGAGCCAACATTCAGTCGGAAAAATATCCACAGTTTTGTTGTCGGAATTTCCGATTGTGTGTACATGGCATTACACATAACAAAATACCGTACATGTTTGCTTAGGTGCCTTGCACAAAAATTCATTGTCAATTGCACCCCAATGCACAGAAAGTGTTCCTTCACTATAGTGTTCCATGCAAATACTCTATGTGCTGGGTTTTGAAAACGTATGCAGGACCCATTTTTGGTTTGTGCATTGAAAGCCCATTAAAAATGAATGTGCTGCCTCTACAATCCAGACTTCAGTGACCTAACTTGTCCACATTTCATGGAGGTGACCTCGGGCTCCAAATGTAGTTCAGAGGACTCTGGATAACTAAATAAAGAATTTGCAAGTATTGTATTGATATTCTTTTTGCTAGATAGATTTTGTAAACCACACTGTAGTGGAACATACTTGTGCCTAGTATTCTCTGTATCGTATTTCTATTTGGTCACTGTACTTATGCCGCATTGTATTTTATTTTTGGTACTATTTACATTGGAAAAAGACTAAAAACTATAAATGATGAATCAATAAAAAAATTATGAGCTAGAGATTACCTATTCCATATCCTGATCTCCTAAGATAGACATCAAGTATTACATTTTTAGTCTCAGGATAATAAACTTCTGTGAGAGATTTGACCGCTTCTGATGGAGCCTGTCTTAACTCTATGGAAAGCTTTACAACTGAAACACTTTGTCTATTCCCTCCCGTCACCAAGTACCTTCTATACCCACTAACATTTTTTTTAGAAAAGTATGACCTGTATGACCTCCTTTCTTCCCCACAACAAGGACACAAAGCTCCTTTTCTGCATTGCTGGCAAGAAGAACTTCAACAATCTTTTTCTAGAGCTCAATGCGAGAAAATCCTACACTTTTCCCTTAAATCCTCAATATACTCTAAGTACCAGGAGAATAACTTCAAAATACTTACACAATGGTATAGGATCCCAATTCTCTGAAACAAACATCTATCCAAATGTTTCTGATCAATGCTAGAGATGTCGTTCAGAAAAGAGAATCATGCTCCATGTATTCTGGTCCTTTCCTCCTGGCATACAGTCAGGACTATTTCTCAAAATTTCACAAATGATATACTCTTGGAAGATCGGTCACTCTTCATCTTACATAATTCACACATATCAATGAAGACATATAAGAGATCAATTCTTTGTCATCAATTTAACACTGTAAAAGCATGTATCCCCCTAAAGTTGAAAGACCAATCACCCTCTTTCACACAGTTATGGCTAAAGTGGAAAACATCAGGAGAAGGGGGAACTAACTCTATCCTCTCCAAATAAATATGAACATTTCTGTAAAACATGTCACTACTGAAGGGAATTTACATTCTAGGAAGACAGAAAGACCCTATTAGAAACATTCTCTTGGGGTACCAGAGTTGGTCCAGTCGGTGAGGCCCAGGGGTGACTTCCCACTCTTTTACTCCTAAATTTCCACACACATATCCTATTCTTTAATTCTACTTTATCAATGTCTTTTATTCTTTATTGTTCCTTCAGGACACTGCCTAAGTCCACCTTGATCTCCTAATACATATTTCCCAATCACTATTTTGACAGACATTGAAGCCTGTTTCTTTTCAACGTTTAGTCCTTAAAAAGTCATTAAAATGTACCCAAAGAATAGGCCCTGATTCTGACTTGTTTTGCTCTAATTCTAATATATATACTCTATTCGGCACCACCCATGGTATTCTGCACTGCTGGTAAAGAAAACAATACAGTTTATCCTGTGTTCACAATGCTACAAAATACTTGTGTATTTTGACTTATAATATTCTCGAAAAACAGGGGTTGGTGGAAGAATGTTTCCCAATAATGATTGATGAGTACCACAATCCCAATATGAGATAAATAAAAAGAAATTGAACAAGAAGGGTTGAGGGGAAGCTCTCCCAACTTTTAGGGATCTTTCTGGAGGTACTCTTAGTAATAAAGTAAGCACACCAAAACACGAATGTTGATTATCAAAATTAGAAAATTTAATTTACTAAAAACAAAGTTATATATACAGATAGAACTGTGAATAGACGACCACAATATTTACAAACAAGGCACAAACGAAGTTTGATACCTATTGCCAACTAGTTTCGCATTCTATGCTTCTTCAGGGCTTTGTATTTTGGTCTCTTCTGAAAGATAGTCGTTGCATATAATAATAAATGCCATTAGAAAAAAACGATATAACAAATTTATATAGAGTTTTTTCATATAGAGTATAAACTTTCACCAATAGTTTATACTCAGGAAAAATAAACCGAATATAGTAAATAAATAAAGATGTGCGCTTAAATCCTGTTTGTAAGTTAATGTGACTAGACAAAAAGTCGCGCCGCCCCTCTCATCCCTGCCGCATAGAACCAAACCAGAGACGGAAAAGAACCTTGGAAGCCAGATCCACCTTTGCAATGTGGGTGATAGGGTGTTGAGGTTTGGTACATCCCAGACTTGGACTAAGGATTATCAAAAAATGGGTATATACTAGAAAATATCCTAAGTTATAATAAAATGTTCTTGGCTCATATTATTTAGTTTAGTATCTAGTGCTGATACAGATTTAATTTAATTTGTATCCAATCCTTTTTTATTGATTATGTTATAACAGAGTCTTAACAGTTAATGACAGTTTTTATAAAATTATTAGATTTCATGCTGGTCAAATACATCATGGTCAATGTATTACAGGGAAAAAAAAAAATGTCTACCGACTATGCCCTATTTCACCACTAGGTGGTATTTCAAACAATTTAATCTTTGCTAGAAGTGCTAAGGCTATCTCTTGTTTGTTATTATTCCCAAGAGGACAAAATAAAAAGGAAAAGAGAAACAATATCCATAATAATGGTAACTGAAGCATCAATATTACTTAGAGGCTCGGATTATATTCTAAATACACCAATAAGAATAAGGTTTGTTAAATTAGAGTAGTAAAAATATAGGGGTTATTACCTTCTTTTGGCAGGTGAAATGGTAAAAGTGTAAGACAGGTAGAGTCCTTTTATCACGATTGCCAAGTTCCAAAGGATAGTGGTATACCTCGTGCATTCGGAGCGGCGTCTGACATGAGAATTGTCAGCGCCGCTTTTTGAATGCTCACCCTTACCGGAAGTGAAAGGTCACTGTTGGGACGCACGGACCGGAGATGTCAGAGGTCACTTGACCTCACTTCCGGTAGGGTGAATTCAAAAAGCGGCGCTGACAATTCTCATGAGACGCCGCTCCTGAATGCACGAGGTACAATCCTTTGGAACTTGGATCAAGTATAAAAGGACTCTACCTTTAGACTTTTACCATTATCACCTGCCAAAAGAAGGTATCCCCTATATTCTTTACTAACATCTAATTTGTAACAAACCTTATTTCCTTATTGGTGTATTTAGAATGATACATCCGAGCCTTGTAATATTGATGCTTCATTGACCATTATTATGGATAAATTGTTTCTCTTTTCCTTTTTATTTTGCTCCTCTTGGGAATAATAACAAACAAGAGATACAAGCACTCTAGCAATAGTATTACATCATTGTTTGATACCACCTAGTGGTGATAGGGCTAGTCGGTAGACATTTTTTTTTTTTTTTTTTTTTTTCCCTGGTAATACTTCTGACCTTGTATTATGACAGCAGAAATCTAATAATTTTATAAACTATACTGATTAATCTGTTAAGACCTGAAAATTAATCTAATAATATAGGATTGGATACATTAAATTAAATGTCTGTATCAGCACTAGATCAAACTAAATAATATGGCCAAGAACATTTTATTATGCTTAGGATATTTTCTATATATACATTTTTTGTAATCTTAGAATCCAACTGGGAGTGGTACCAAACCTCAACACCCTTCACCCACATTGCATACCAGGTGGATCTGGCTCCACAGGTCTTTTCCGTCTCTGGTTTGGTTCTAGCGGCAGGGATAAGGGGCGGCGCGACTTTTTGTCTAGTCCATTAACACAAACAGTTGGTACAACTTTATTTATTTATCTTTTGTATGTTTATTTTTCCAGTATAAGACTATTGGTGAAATGTTTATACTCTATATGAAAAAACCTATATAAATTTGTTATATTTGCTGTTTTTTTCAATGGCATTTATTATTATATGCCTATTGAAGAGACCAAAATAAGCCCTGAAGAAGCTTGAATGCGAAACTGTTGGCAGTATCAAACTTCGTTTGGCCTTGTTTGTAAATATTGTGGTCTCTTAATCTATCTGTATATATAACTTGTTTTTATTTTATTTTCTAATTTTGTATCAACATTCGTGTTTTGGTGTGCTTACCTTATTACTAAGAACTCACAGAAAGATAAAAGTTGGGAAGAGGCTCTCCCTTTTGTTCTTTCTTTTTATTATTCTCCAATTTCTCCAGCCTCTCCCATTCTCTGCTGCTACCTCAACCTGTCCGGCCATCCCCCTACTCTTGCTACTGTTGTCCCGCTTTTTTAGGACCGAGTACAAGTACCGATACTTTTTTTCAATCCTGTATACTTTTTTTATATTAATTTTCAAACCACAATACAGTAAGGATATTTTCTTTAGAATGAAGAACTTCCAAGACATTTAAAAGAATAAAAATGAGTAAAAATGAATAAAAATGTTTTATTTGCTTGTCAGTATAAAAAAACTCAAAGTTTTCACAGAACATGTTGATACAAAAAAAGTATTCTATTTAGTCGGGAGCTGACAAGTACAGTCCCGATATAAGTTTCGAACCTTCAAGCATCCCTGCTCATCTCTTCAGGGAATTCATGTCTCCATAATTTTTTACCACTTCCATCAGATTCCCCACAGTCATTTTGTAACCTGCCCCAATTGTAAGCTCTTCTGAAGGGCCCTCTTAATCCTCTTGTATTTTATTGTATTAGAACAGTTTTTTCTATTATAAAGTCACTGTTGGCATATATCCTGTATAATATTAATGTTAGAATTTCCTTTTACAGTATTGTTGTATACTTCAGTATAAAAACAGCAGTTCATATAGTATTAAAATATAATGAGTTTATTGTCATAGAGTTGCGGTTTGAATCTTAATCTCAGCATAGTTCAGCAGGGACTGGATGAGATTCAAAACATGTGTGGGCAGGCTGATTGTACCTGGGCAAGCTGATCGATTGATCAACTTGGCTGCAACCAACCTGCAGGATTTTTTATGAGATTTCATGATTTTTTCATATAGACACTAACAATAATTACTGTGTTTTTTCCGGGGGGGGGGGGGGGGGGGATTGGGGCAGGGGTAACGTTCCACACAAAAGCTCCACGAGCGGGATCCTCCATCAACACTGACTGTGTTAATGGGGGAACTGATCGATTTTCTTTCCTGCAACCCATGTTGCAATAAAATAATGGTTAGCCTTACTCTTTTGGATAACAAAATAAAGATTTAGCAAAAAAAATGAATACATAAATGGACGGCGTATCACAATACACATCAACACATAAAAACATGGGCGTTGCATCACACTGCATTGTGGTGTGAACAGACCCTTTATTCAATTTACAAAGTTTGTTGTATACTCTTATGCCGCGTACACACGGTAGTTTTTTGCGATGAAAAAAAAACGTTGTTTTCTGTGAAGTAAAAAACGACGTTTTTGAAACGTCACTTTTCAAAGACAATTTTGCATACACACCATCGTTTTTTCAAAAAAGCAGGTTACGTTCACCACTCTTTTCCATTGAAGCTCGCTTCATAACTAGCTTCTGGGCATGCGCGGGTTGAAAAACGTGTTTTGAAAGACGTTTTTGCTAACACGGTGACTTTTTGTGAAACAAAAAACGCGTTTTGAAAAACGACACAAAAAATTCAAGCATGTTGGAATTTTTTTTTGGTCGTTTTTTTTAAGACAAAAAACAACGTTTTGCCCACACATGATCAATTTAAATGACGTTTTAAATAACGTCGTTTTTTTTCATCGCAAAAAACTACCGTGTGTACGCGGCATTACTTTGTAATTACTGCCGTTTTTGAACATTGCTCATTGGGACTCCCAATGTTACAATTTTCAGCAAGTAAAAGGACAATTGAGGAAAGGAAAGGTCATATTACACTTGCTGCCTAATGTTGAAAGAGTTTATTTAAATTGCTGGGTGTCATAAAGCCATTCAGCTCAATTTAGCCAACATATTTCATACAGCTTTAAAATTGTATCAGTTGCTTAGAAAATAAAAAAAAATGGTCACACAGGTTTATCAATTCAACTAGCAAATAAATAAAGCCATTAATATATTTAAAAAAAGCAAACATAGGACCATTCCATTTTGGGCTTATGTTATATTGTGAACTGATGGTGTTGCCGGGAACAAACATTTCATGTATTGTCTCGTCAGTTCTTTATAAAGAATGAGTTAACACGTGACTGACCTGAGCAGGCAATGGCCCTGTCTTCCACTACTACAGATTTTATATATTAGGCCCTTCTATTCCTCATGCTCTGAAAAAACCTTGCTAATTTTATGTAAGAGTGTGTTTATTCCACTACACTGCCACAATTAAGCAGTAAAAAGGATTTAGGACATGTTTGGTGAACAATTTTATGTTATAAAGACTCCCCAAGAGGTTTGCATCTGCTAGCTGTTAATTTAAAGTACTGAAACAGAAACACAGAGCAGGGACCAGTTTAATTTGATCATAAATTAACATTATAAAAAAAAATGTAATGCAGTATTTCTTAAGAGAAAATAAAGCACAATATAATGGATTATAAGGTATAATGATCATGTACAGTATATTTTCAATAATAAAAAGTAATATTCCCCAAACTGTACTATGGTGAGTAATTTTTGTACTAACATGGTAAAGCTCATCTTACAGAGACTGAAGAATTCTATTATAAAATGAAGACCATGTAAAAGCTTGTAAAAGCTGAAGGTCTTTTTACCCTAATTCAATTTCTTACATTGAGGTAAAAAACCTTTCAAGCAGACCTTCTGTGTGTGTCTCTCTCTCTCTCTCTCTCTCCTCACTGGCTTAGAGACAGCTTTGGCTCCGGCTGCTGTCGGTCACAGCCTGTGAGGAGAGAGCAGGGAATGGGGCAGAGCGGCGTCCTATAGTGGCAACCCGGGAAGAGAAGGAGGATCCAGGAGTGCTGGCAGGGGACATGAGAAGAGGAGGATTGGGGGTGCTCTGTGCAAAACCACTGCACAGAGCAGTTAAGTACCGTATTTATCGGCGTATACCTCACACTTTTTTCCCCTTAACCACTTGTCCTCTGCACACCGTCAAATGACGGCGGGCGGAGGACTCCATTATCCTGACATCACGTCATATGACGTGATGTCCTGTTAAAGCAGCGGGCGGGCACGCGCGCCGCTGGCGGCTCGCACGCGCACCCGCCGCTCTGCTGGGATCCCGGTGCGAGTGCCCGGCGGCAACGATCGCCGCCGGGCACACGCGATTGCCCAGTAACTGAGCGGGGACGTGGAGCTCTGTATGTAAACACAGAGCTGCACGTCCCTGTCAGGTAGAGAGGAGACAGATTGTGTTCCTTGTACATAGGGACACAATCGGTCACACCCCCCCTCCCCCTACAGTTAGAACACTGATAGGACACACATTTAACCCCTTCCCCGCCCCCTAGTGGTTAACCCCTTCACTGCCAGTCACATTTATACAGTAATCAATGCATATTTATAGCATTGTTCACTGTATAAATGTAAATGGTCCCAAAAATGTCAGAAAAGTGTCCGAAGTGTCCGCCATAACGTCGCAGTCCCAATAAAAAAATCGCAGATCGCCGCTATTAGTAGTAACAAAAAAAAACGCCATAAACTATCCTCTATTTTGTAAACACTATACATTTTGCGCAAACCAATCGATAAACGCTTATTGCATTTTTTTTTTTTACCAAAAATATGTAGAAGAATATGTAGCGGCCTAAACTGAGGAAAAAAATATTTTTTTTATATATTTTTGGGGTTATTTATTATAGCAAAAAGTAAAAAATATTGCATTTTTTAAAAAAATTTACACTCTATTTTTGTTTATAGCGCAAAAAATAAAAACCGCAGAGGTGATCAAATACCACCAAAAGAAAGCTCTATTTGTGGGAAAAAAAGGACGTCAATTTTGTTTGGGAGCCACGTCGCACGACCGCGCAATTGTCAGTTAAAGCGACGCAGTGCCGGAAGCTTAAATTTTGTCTGGGCAGGAAGGGGGTGTAGGTGCACAGTAGGCAAGTGGTTAAAGGAACACTAAATGTTCATTTTTTATTGTAAGCTAGAGCATTTAAATATCACTTATCTCGTTTTTCCTTTTGACCTCCAAAATACAGTAATCCAGGTTTGAAAATGCCATTTCCTGCCTCTCCTCTTCTTGCTTTCCAGCAGCATCTGTGGAAAGCAGAAAGCAGAATGCAGAATGTGCTCACCTCCTCCCTATGACTACAGCCCTGCGTGAAGATGCTCTCTTATCCCTCACAGGCATGGAGGCTAAGCCTAATGGGAACTGTAGTTCCCATTAGGCCGTGATGTAGCAAGAACGAATGCGCACCACAAAGCAGGAAGTCCTTGAGAATAACTATTCAGGAGTGACGGAGGTGAAATAAAACAGCTGGATTTCAACAGGTATCAAACTAGTTTTAATGCAAAACATTACTTTTTACTTTCAGCTACTGTCAGACTTTATATTAAGAGGAAAATATTCTTGTCTTTACAACCCCTTTAAAATCAGGGGAAAATCGTGGGTGCACGATATACGCTGATCCCTGCTTCCCGCGCTGTGTTTGAAGACGGCGCCGACATATACCGAGTGCAGTACACTTCGGGTACACTCGACCAGGCTTGGCTCCCCTCACGGTCACGCCCTGTGCCGCCTCCTAGCCTTTATGCTAGAAAAGCTAAGCGTGGCCGAGCGTGCCCGAGTGTACTGTGCTCGGTATATGTCGGCGGCGGTGTTCAAACACAGCGCGGGAAGCGGGGATCGCAGCACGGGAGAAGCGGAGAGGACACCACGAAAGGCCGCAGGCAGACGCCGGGCCGGACAAGGCCGCCGATGGACGTCTGGCAACTGTAAGTAGCTAACTGTAAAACTGCCAGTATTTATTTTTTTCCCTTAGGATTCCCTTCTAGGTGGGGCTATACGCCGGTGCGCGTTATAGGGCGATAAATACGGTATAAAACTGTTTGCTATAAAAAAAAAATAGCCTTTACAATCTCTTTAAAGCAAACCTGTGCTTTGCCAATGCAACATGCTGACTTGAGTGGCAGTCTGTGCAGCAAATTATACACACCTTTTGTTAGTTCCCTCACTGCTCTATTCGCAGCTGGGAAGGAAGGAAAATACCTTAATGTGGCTTTCTCCCATTTAGAATTTCTGTGGACTGTTGATAATTGACCCATTTTCCCAATAGCAGTGCCAGTTCTAAAATGATTTTTGAAACACAAATACAAAAGTGGCAACAAAAATCACAGGCTAATGCAAAAAATTGTATTTCAAATGCTTATCTTAAATCTGTTTTCCTTTCCATAAACAATGTTTATTCACTTGCAATATCCTTCTGAGCTGCTTGTAAATTTGACTAACTCGGGAAAGTTAACTCCCCAGCACAGTCCCCTCCACTCTTGTACATTATATACAGTACCTCTCCTCTTTTATGAGTGCTTATTATTTTTTGTGCTCACCCATCATAAACTTTAATATTGCAACTGGGGAGGAGCGAAGAGGAATACTATAGAGCAGCCATTCTTAACCAAGGCTCCTCCAGGGGTGCCAAAGGGTTCCCTCAACTGTTGATAACTGACCTTCCATCTAATGATCCCTGCATAGTTCCAGGTCCAATGCCACTTGACGTGTCGTTCTGGCCACTTCTAAGCCAGCTCTCTCGGCAGCACCGCTGCTCTTGCCACTGGTTCCTCAGACCAAGGGCACTTCAGACTCACTCAACCTTTTTGTTGCAGCACAGACCTATTCCTGTTTTTTCACTCTCCAGAGATTTACAGACTCCTTCCGGTCTCCTGGACTCGCTAGTTGCCTAAGCATTCTCAGTCCTACAGACTCGCTTAGTTGTCCCAACTCTCCTGCAAATAAAGCTCATCTGTTACTTCCTGTAATGCGTTCCACGGCGCCCAGTGCGTTCCATCGTGGAACGCGGAAGTGCGCTGCCGCAAACGGCGCTCCTTTTTGAATTAGTGCTAATGCACTACAGCTGGCCCTATCCTTTAAACAGGTGCCTCCTGCACACCGTTCTATTATTGTCAGCCGTAGCTCAGCCACGCTACTCATACCACTGCCATCGCTCCCCATGCTGCAACACCGCTCCAGGCAACAACTACTACGTTAGTGCTATTGCACCTACTACAACACAGAGCATTGCTGGTGACAAGCTTGAGACCCTTGCTGAATACCCTACACCACGGATTTCCTATCTCCTACATTGAAGCCTGCAAAAATAAGTAGCTATTGTATCACTTGTAGTCCTATAAGAGCAGGTTCACACAGGGGCGACCTGGGATCCGACTTGAAGTTGCCCCAAGTTGTCCCAAGTCACGCGGTTGAGAAAATCAATGGAAGTGAATGGAGCCGTCTTAACCACTTTAGCCCCGGACCATATTGCTGTCCAAAGACCAGAGCACTTTTTGTGATTCGGCACTACGTCGCTTTAACTGACAATTGCGCGGTCATGCGACGTGGCTCCCAAACAAAATTGGCGTCCTTTTTTTCCCACAAATAGAGCTTTCTTTTGGTGGTATTTGATCATCTCTGCGGTTTTTATTTTTTGCGCTATAAACAAAAATAGAGCGACTATTTTGAAAAAAATGCAATATTTTTTACATTTTGCTATAATAAATATCCCCCAAAAAGATTTAAAAAAACATTATTTTTCCTCAGTTTAGGCCGATACGTATTCTTCTACATATTTTTCTAAAAAAAAAATCGCAATTAGCGTTTATTGATTGGTTTGCGCAAAATTTATAGCGTTTACAAAAAAGGGGGTAGTTTTAAGGCATTTTTATTAATATTTTTTTTTTACTAGTAATGGCGGCGATTAGCGGTTTTTTTCGGTACTGCGATATTATGGCGGACACATCGGACACTTTTGACACATTTTTGGGACCATTGGCATTTTTATAGCGATCAATGCTATAAAAATGCATTGGATTACTATAAAAATGCCATTGGCAGTGAAGGGGTTAACACTAGGGGGCGGGGAAGGGGTTAAGTGTGTTCCTATTTGTGTTCTTACTGTGTGGGGGGGGTGGACTCACTAGGGGGAATCACTGATCTTCCGTTCATACATTGTATGAACGGAAGATCAGCGCTTCCCCCACTGACAGGAACGAGAGCTGTGTGTTTACACGCACAGCTCCCGTTCCCCGCTCTGTAACGAGCGAGCGCGCGTCCCGCGGCGATTTCGCGCCCGCGGGCACGCGCGCGGGAGCTATCGCGCCCGCCGGGCACAACAGGGCGGGGCACGCGCGCGGGCCGCCGGCGGCGCGCACGCGCCCCCTAGTGGCCGCGAAAGTCCCGACGTAGAGCTACGGGCTCTCGCGTAGGAGTGCCGACCTGCCGCCGTATAACTGCGGCGGCTGGTCGGCAAGTGGTTAATGTACACTACTGAAGTCGCTCCGAATTCAGAAAAGGTTCCTGTGCTACTTCAATCTGACTTGTAGGCAACTTGTACCCATTGATTTCAATGGAAGTTGCCAAGTCTGATCACTGTCTTAACTGAAGCAACAATACAGGAAGATAACATACTTTTTTCAGGCAAATCCCTTGCTCCCCCTCCCTCCCACAGAGCTGATTATTGTTTGATTGGCCACTGGAAAGCCTCCTGTCCTGGAGGCTACTTGGAGTTCCTTGTACTGCCCTGGGGGCAACTTGAAGATTCATACGTGTCCAAGTTGCCTCCGAAAGTCGTGCTGGAAGTCATTTTGCCCCTGTGTGAACCGTCTCTAAGAAGATCTGCTGCTTGTGTTCCCTCTAATACATTTGTTGTTACTTAATATGCCTTGTGGATATCAACATACTAATTGGGAGATACTGCTGTGCTAAGGACTGTTTGCTAAGGAGTACCTTAAAGGGTCAGCTACCCTCAAATTACTTGTGCAATAGTCACCTCATATATGCAACTATAATTACCCAAGCTATATAGCCTCTCACATGCAAATACTATTACCTGTGCAATATTCACTATATATATATATATATATATATATATTTATGCAACTATACCATCCTTAGCTATATTGCCTTTATATACAACTTCTATTACCTAAGCTATATTGCCTTTCATACGCTTCTACTAGTTGTCACTACAACTCCTATTTACTACGAGCTTGACATAAGTACAAATCTCTTATAGTCCTAATTGTTTGAACATGTTCGCTCTAACTTTTCTACGCTGGGGTTGATGCTATTTTATAGCATCTCCCTTAGTGGCCTAATACATCCCTTTATGCTTAAGGTGATATGATGTAGAGAACCCCCCATACTCCTGTTTGTCTGGAGAGACGCCTGGGGTCCCGTACTGATAATCACTTGCATATAGAGGTGTATTGGAATCTTGACCTTTAAAGTATATTATATAATTTTAAACGCTAAGCTTTGGTCGCATGTCGTAATGCGTCCATTCTTAGTAGCTCAACGCCTTTCTTTATGTGACAGAGAGACAGAGAGAAGATGTAGAGATCCCCCAAACTCCTGTTTGTGAGGAGTGACGCCTGGGGCCAATACTGAGTTGTCACACAAAGAAGCGCATTAAAATCCTTGCTAACCCAATTTGCTTGGAATCTAGGAACCAGCTAAAAAAGTTAGGAGCCAGAAATGCGCCCTGTCCCGCCAAGCTCGCACACAAAAGCGAACGCATATGTGAGTAGCGCCCGCATATGACAGCGTTTTTCAAACCACACATGTAAGGTATAGCCATGATTGGTAGAGCGAGAGCAACAATGCTATCCCTAGATCTCCTCTGTAACTCAAAACATGCTACCTGTAGAATTTTTTTAAATTTTGCCTATGGAGATTTTAAAGGGTAAAAGTTTGTTGCCATTCCACGAGCGGATGCAAATTTGAAGCGTGACATGTTGGGTATCAATTTACTCAGCGTAACATTATCTTTCACAATATAAAAAAAATGGGCTAACTTTACTGGTGTCTTTTTTTTAATGTAAAGTGTATTTTTTCCCAAAAAGTGCGCATGTAAGACTGTTGTGCAAATACGGTGTGACAGAAAGTATTGAAACAAGCACCATTTTATTCTCTAGGGTGTTAGAATAAAAAATATATATAATGTTTGGGGGTTCTAATTAGAGGGAAGGAGATGGCAGTGAAAACAGACAGGGGAAGCTTCATTAGCATTGCTGTTGTCTTGTCATACCAACCAGCCACCACAAGATGGCGCCAGATCACAGAAGGATGCATAGGCCTGCAGGAGGCCGCAAAGCCGCGGCCTCAATTACCGGCCGGCACAACGCGATTGCGCGTTGGGGGAGGTGGGGGCGCACAAAGACACATGATTCCCCAGCTGTGCCGCCCCAGGCGCCAGGTCGCCAATTCTAGTCGCAATTGTGACCCGGTGCCCAGGATTTATCGAACCCTGTCTTCTGAGTGGATCACCTTTCTTGACTGGAGCACACACTATCTCCAAACAAGCTCACTGAGCTACCGTATGGCCAGCTCCTGCCCTTTAGCAAGTTTGTACAACTGGATACACACACACTCTGCAGGTTTCCAGAAAGACCTGTACAAAGGAGATCTCTGCAGAGAACACTGCTTCCACACAGAGTCCTTTGCAACATGTTGACAGGGCCATGTTTAAAGAGGAAGTAAACCCTCTTAAAACAATCCAGAAAACACCTGCAAGAGAAAGGCATAATGAGCTAGTATGCATAGCATACTAGCTCATTATGTGGCACTTACCTGAAATCGAACCCCCTGAAGTGCTCCTCCGCTGCCGCCATGTCCCCTCGGAGCTTCTTCCTGGTATCACCGCTCCGGCACTGTGATCGGCCGGAGGGGCGATGACGCCACATGCCCGCAGTACCGGCACGATCCCGCATATGATCGCGGGACCAGCATAATCCCATTCAGAATGCTGGGACGCTCATTGTGCCTGCGCCATTGTCTGCGGCGCGCATGCGTTGTAAACATCGGTGAAGTGTTTTCTGCATATATCTCCTTAACCGTGTAGGGTTCCTCCATTCAGCTTCAGGAGGCAGCCCCATTGAAAGCAATGAGACGCTGCCAGCCCTTAAGACTAACTGCGGCCACTCACATGTAATCTCTGATGCAGCGATGACATGTGAATGATTAGCCCTGGTTGCAGGCAGTCTGTGTCCAGAGCAGGGGCGTCATTAGAGGTGGGCTGGGGAGGCTGGAGCCCCGAATAGGTAGCTGAAAAGCCCAGAGTCTCGGTCATGCAGTAGTTAATTACTAGCCCCGAGCACCACCGAACAGGAACCATTCTGTTGCCGAGTGTGGCCGAGAGACACGGCAGGTCCTGTCTTCTTGAGCCTGCAGTGCCTATGATGGACATCCCACTGGTCCAATCCAGGACCGCGAGACATGTGACATCCATCATAGGCGCTGCAAGCTCAGAAGGCGGGAATTACAATGTCGCCCGGCGTGCCATGTCACATCCCCGCTCGGTTCGGCGGCTCTCCTCCGGCTGTCTCTGTATGACGGGCACATTGGGGGGGGCAAGGCTGCACATCACATCCCCGCTCCCAGCTCAGTTTGGCGGCTCTCCTCTCCTCCTTGGCTCCTGAGCCTCCTCTGGCTGCATCTCTATGATGGGCACATTGGGCGCACCAGCGCTGCACACTACGGCTGAGGTAGGTCAGTGTAAGTGTATGTAGGTCAGTGTTAGTGCATGTAGGTCAGTGATTCTGTATGTAGGTCAGGTCAGTGTTAGTGTATGTAGGTCATGTCAGTGTATATAGGTCATGTTAGTGTATGTAGGTCTTGCCAGTGTATGTAGGTCTTGCCAGTGTATGTAGGTTTTGTCAGTGTATGTAGGTCAGGTCAGTGTCAGTGTATGTAGGACATGTTAGTGTATGTAGGACATGTTACTGTATGTAGGTCAGGTCAGTGTCAGTCTATGTAGGTCAGTGTTAGTGTATGTAGGACATGTCAGTGTGTGTGTCCTGACATACATACTGACATACATACACACACACACACACTGACATGCATACATACATACACACACACACACTGACATACACACACACGTAGGTCAGGGTATGTGTGTCAGGTAGGTCACCCCACGCCACTCCACCGCTGAAGCCCCTGGTCTTTTTGGCACCTAGCAACGCCCCTGGTCCAGGGCCAATCACTTGCGTGTCATCGCTGCATGAGCATTGCTTTCAATGGGGCTATCTCCCATAGCTAATCATAGAAACCCTGCTGGGGTTCTTGCATCTAATTGGAGTGCCTGGCGGACATTGCGGCCGCCAGGCACGCGCATCGGTATCCCAGCGGCCTGGCAGAGCGGAGGCCGTAAAAACACGGCCTGTTAGAGAAGTAGAACCACCCTGCGGCCGTACAAAGTCGTACGGCCGTCGGGTAGTGGTTAATGTCAAAAAGCTGCAACATTAAGGGCTTGTTTACACTAGACAACATTTCTGATGCTCAATGGGCATCAGACAGGTGTCAATGAGCTAAAAGCCCTATGCGCAGTTACATAGCGTTTGGTGAGCATTAGGGCATGTTAAGACTGCTCCACAATGGAAAGTGACAGAAATAAACAAATTTTAATGCACCGCACCAAAACCGTGCTGAAAATGCCTGCCAGAGTGTTTTCAAACCATTACCATAGACTTAAATGGGATGCGTTGAAAGGCTTAAAACGCCTCCTGATTCGACAAGAGGCTTCAATTTTGAAGAGACGCAATGCTAACGCTTAATTTTTTGATAGTGTGAACAGCACAATGTGCTGCCTATTATATATTGTGCATTGACAAAATGCCTCTCAAACTCCTGCTCTTAATGTCAGTGTGATCTCAGCATAAAAAACTATGTTGTGAAAAAAGGTGAGGCCGCGTACACACGGCAGAGAACCTCGACGGGCGGAACACATCGTTCCGCCCGTCGAGGTTCTCTGCCGGCCGTCAGATTCGGCGACCAGCCCGTCGGGAAAGGCGACCATCCATTCATCCCGACGGGCCGTCGAGCAAATAGAGAACCTGCTCTCTATTTCGGCTCGACGGCATTCCCGACGGGATGCTCGCCGAATCCGTACACACGGCCGAGGTTCTCGGCAGAATCAGGATGCCAGCGAGGTTCTCGCTGGTTTCTGCCGAGAACCTCGGCCGTGTGTACGGGGCTTGACAGATACTTTTTTACAGCCCTGTACACAAGTCAGGTTGAAAGATCAAGCTTTTTATTTAATAATGTTCAAACAGTCATTTAGTTGAGGAGGTACAAAATAATGGAGCAAGTTACTTGTAAACATTGCACTGGGTGAAAGCTAGGAAACATATTTTACTGGGTTTCAACTTTAGTGTATATACAGTAGATCCTAAGCTAAGACAGTTGTTTTAGTAACAGGTGCCCCCATTGAAAGATTTGCTCTCAACTTTTCCTCTATAATTACCGTATATACTCGAGTATAAGCCAAGTTTTTCAGCAATTTTTTTTTGTGCTGAAAAAGTCCCCATCCGCTTATACTCGAATCCTCCCAGCACTGTGCCCATCTGCAGTCTTATGATCTCCCACGCTGTGATATAGTTAATCTAGTTGGCGGCCATACAGTGTAACACTGCATGGCCGCCGACTAGATTGAATATATCACAGCGCTGGGAGATCATAAGAATGCAGATGGGCACAGCCTACATCCTCGTCCGTGATAGGCTGAACACTGACTCACTGCTGGGAAACCGAGTCATTGTTCCATCACGGATAAGGACGAGGAGGAGGCGAGGCTTTGTTACTCTGCATGGCCGCCGACTAGACTGAATATATAACAGCGCTGGGAGATCATAAGGCTACAGATGGGCACAACGCCGGGAGATCATAACGCCGGGAGATCAGGTACTTGAGGCACAGTGAGGCATGCAGATGAACACAGTGAGGCTGCAGATGGGCATTGTTGACCCTCTTTTCCACTTACAGTAGCTGCTGAATTCCCACCCTAGGCTTATACTCGAGTCAATATGTTTTCCCAGTTTTTTGTGGTAAAATTGGGGGCCTCGGCTTATATTCGGGTCGGCTTATACTCGAGTATATACGGTACTATAGTTTTTCACATACCTTTATCTTATAATACAATGTATTAATGAACTACCTTACTACTCAACCAGTTTACTTGCTGAAACCCAAAAGTAAGATAATGTGCGTCAACACCCTGAACTTTAGAATTAAACCAGCAGAAATCAGTGTTGCCAACCTACCAGATTGAAATTTGCTGACACAACACCCAAAACTTACTGGCACAGTCAAGTTTTTACTGGCATTTCCAAAAAATGTAAAATGACAGCTTTAAAGCGGAGGTTCACCCTAAATATAAGCCCTCCCATGTGATCCAGCATACTGGCGTCAGCGCCAGTATGCTGTTTTTTTTTTTTTTAATCCATGTACTTACTGTATTATGCTGAATTTTATTTTTTTTACCCCGCGGTGGACGGCGCCAGTATAGCGCGTCACATCTTACGAAAGTACCCGAAAAGGACTCGGGTAATCTCGGCGAAAATGCGGCGCCTGCGCACAGACCTAGGAGCTGACTGCGCAAGCGCCGTATTTTTCCGAGTCCTATTTCGGCGTTTTTCGGAGGGCGTGACGCGCCATAGCCGTAGGACTCGGAGAAATACGGCGCCTGCGCAGTCAGCTCCTAGGTCTGTGCGCAGGCGCCGCATTTTCGCCGAGATTACCCGAGTCCTTTTCGGGTACTTTCGTAAGATGTGACGCGCTATACTGGCGCCGTCCACCGCGGGGTAAAAAAAATAAAATTCAGCATAATACAGTAAGTACATGGATTAAAAAAAAAAAAAAACAGCATACTGGCGCTGACGCCAGTATGCTGGATCACATGGGAGGGCTTATATTTAGGGTGAACCTCCGCTTTAAGTTCAAATTAGAATATTTAGGCTAAAAACAAATAAAATATGCAATTAGCAATGTGATTTAAGGTAGATAATAAGACAAAAAACATAATTCTTATTTTATTTTTCATATAGTAAGTAAGTAGCTCATGGACCGGTCTCAGGAGGGCAAGAAATTAGAATGGGCGGCACACACACATAAAATTGACACTCACAGTGAAACTGACAGCAGTGTGCAGCAGCACTGATGATGACGAGACCTCACTGACACAACGCATCCCCTCCTGAGTCACAGTGACGGTTTCTCTCCAAGCCAAGTGGTCCCTCTAGTCTAAACAGCACTGACGGTCACGGTCCCAGCCTGCCTTGCTCCCATACCGCAGACCCGCACATGAGGCTCTGCTTGGCTCCATTGCACCATGACATCACACAACATGCTCAGGCACCGCCTCCGCCAGAGCCGTCTGATCACACTGTGGCAAGCACTCTGATGGTCCTAGCCGACTCTGGACCATATTTTTTTCTGCCAACCTTTTTACTTTTACTGGCAGGAGAATATTGTCTGTTTTTTTTAAAGTCACTATGAGTTGGGGCTGTGACAGACGTAGGTATTTTACAAAAATCACAGGAGGAAAAGCCAAAAAATACATGGTGTCCAGCTACACTGGCTCTTTGTTAGTGTTTCTTTGAGAAATCCATATCTCCTTTTATTTCCTGAGATGAAGAACAGACGCTGTACATTTTGGCTACTCTTCCATCTCTAAGTCCTCCTGAAATAAATTTCCATAGTAAGATGTACTTGACAAAACCAAAGTATTGACAGTCTGCCCAAGGATTGCCATGCTGCCAAAGTAAGAGATAAAGCCCTCTCTACTAGAACCATTAAGCTTTGCTCGTATTCATGACTTAAGGGCCTTGGTATTTTCACAAAGGACTGGCCAAAATGACAAGCATCTTTCCAAGCGACAATTCATTTTCCATGGAAATGCAACATTGCCAAGATGTCCAGAAGAGGCCCCATTGATAATTGATCTACATAAACCGCACAACTTTCCTGGATTTCATGTGTCTTAGAAGTGTATATTTACTTTAATTTCTACATTTTACCTTGACTAGTAATATTTACTCTTCATGTGTTGAAATTATAACAAGTTTAAAAGGAGAGAATTTTGGAGATTATAAATGCTTAACCATGACTAGAAATGTATGTGACATCATTGTGTTTTGCAAATTAGGTGGGTATTAACACTTGTCTCTCGTCAGTGCTGAGAATGCGCCATTAAGTCTGGTCCAAATAGAGAAGTTCATTTTAACACTTAAATAATTGACACAAGTTGTCATCTACCTACTGTATGACTATACTGGCTAATATTACTTATATTAAACAAAAGTTGCTGGCTTAAAAACAGGGGTACTGTTATTTGTTATAACTAAGTTCTGACTATTTTTGTGTGCTACATTATTTTTCACTCTAAAAAGGTAAGGAAAAAAAATCTTTCCTCTCCTACCATTTGTACAAATTAGCTCTTAGGCCCCATACACACGAGCAGACAGATTTGTTCAAATCGGTCGGACAGACCGATTTGAACAAATCTGTCTGCTGGGGACGTATTGGTTTGATCGTGTACACACGATCAAACCAAAATCCCCGCCGGCAGATGGCACGCTGACGTGGCGGTGACGTTGACGCCGCCACGTCACCGCACCAGGAAGTAAAACACTTCCGCGCATGCGTCGAAACCATTCGACGCGTGTGCGAGAAGACATGTCTGCTGGTTAGCGTACTAACCAGCAGACATGTCGGGCGGACGGGTTCCCAGCCGACAGATTTGAAAGCATGCTTTCAAATCTGTCGGCTGGCCAAATCCGTCGGCTCGCCTGTACACACGATCGAATCTGCTGGGACGGTATGGCAGACTGTTTCCAGCAGACAGATTTGATCGTGTGTACGCGGCCTTACTGAACACTGTAGAGCATTTCACTAATATTTTGGAAGCAACTGTGTGTACTTGCACTCTAAAAGTGACCCTGGAATACAGGTAGGTTGGACACTGAACATGTGCAGTACAGGTGTGAGGTCAACTTAAAGGGGTTGTAAAGGTAAAACATTTTTCCCTAAATAGCTTCCTTTACCTTAGTGCAGTCCTCCTTCACTTACCTCATCCTTCGATTTTGCTTTCAAATGTCCTTATTTCTTCTGAGAAATCCTCACTCCCTGTTTTTCTGTCTGTAACTACACACAGTAATGCAAGGCTTTCTCTCTGGTGTGGAGAAAGCCTCTTGAGGGGGGAGGGGGTGAGCAGGAGTGTCGGGACACTCTCTACTTTGCAGATAGAGAAAGGAGCTGTGTGTTAGTGGGCGTCTTGACACTCCTGCTTGCACTCTCCCCCCTCAAGAGGCTTTCTCCACACCAGGGAGAAAGCCTTGCATTACTGTGTGTCGTTACAGACAGAAGAACAGGAAGTGAGGATTTCTCAGAAGTAATTACATTTAAAAGCAAAATCGAAGGATTAGGTAAGTGAAAGAGAACTGCACTAAGGTAAGGGAAGCTATTTAGGGATTTTTTTTTACCTTTACAACCCCTTTAATGTGGAGCATTTAGTACATGTAGAGGTACATATATATGAAAATTGTATCTCTGTGTGTAGCCCACCATGTCCTGGGCTGGGTGTGCCACCTGCTGGGCACCTGTGGCTTTCCAGAGTAGTAGCGGGTGCCAAGTGCTGAAACTCTCTGTGTTTTAGTACCCAGCACTAAAATAAAGATAGTATTTTCAGACAGAATTTTATGCTGCTGACAGTGCAAGGTAAATTTAGTTCCAGGAACCACGTTCAAACAAAATTGTCTTTTATTTGTGCCAAATCCATCCAGTAAACTTACAAAACCAGAATATTTGCTTATTACTTTTTAACACACCCTCGCTTTTATACAGGTGAAACTCAAAAAATGTGAACAGTGTGCAAACGTTTATTTATTTCACTAATGCAACTTAAAAGGTGAAACTAATATATGAGATAGACTCATTACATGCAAAGCAAGATAGTTCGAGCCGTGATTTGTCATAATTGCGTCAAAAGCACCAAAACCTGGTTCAATGACCGTGGGATTACTATCACCAATGTCACCAATGAAGGGGAAGGGTTTATTATGGCCCCTGACACCAATAATGACTCCAACTTTCTCTTTAGTGTGCAAGACATTGCAAAAAATGCAACAGAACCATCATTTTCAGGTGTTGAGGGTCCTTACAGCTCCTTCATGTTGAATGGGCTTTTTAACATGACACAGTGTGCCTCAACACCATGAAAAGGCACTGCTATTGTTGAGCCCTTTAGAAGTGTCAGGGTCCCCTCTTGAGGCTCTCGATAATATTCAAGCTAGCCACCAATGGTTTAGAGCCTAATAGATTCCCTGTCCTAGAGTATACAGTGCCTTGCGAAAGTATTCGGCCCCCTTGAACTTTGCGACCTTTTGCCACATTTCAGTCTTCAAACATAAAGATATAAAACTGTAATTTTTTGTGAAGAATCAACAACAAGTGGGACACAATCATGAAGTGGAACGAAATTTATTGGATATTTCAAACTTTTTTAACAAATAAAAAACTGAAAAATTGGGCGTGAAATTATTCAGCCCCCTTAAGTTAATACTTTGTAGCGCCACCTTTTGCTGCGATTACAGCTGTCGCTTGGGATATGTCTCTATCATTTTTTCACATCGAGAGACTGAAATTTTTGCCCATTCCTCCTTGCAAAACAGCTCGAGCTCAGTGAGGTTGGATGGAGAGCGTTTGTGAACAGCAGTTTTCAGTTCTTTCCACAGATTCTCGATTGGATTCAGGTCTGGACTTTGACTTGGCAATTCTAACACCTGAATATGTTCACTTGTGAACCATTCCATTGTAGATTTTGCTTTATGTTTTGGATCATTGTCTTGTTGGAAGACAAATCTCCGTTCCAGTCTCAGGTCCTTTGCAGACTCCATCAGATTTTCTTCCAGAATGGTCCTGTATTTGGCTCCATCCATCTTCCCATCAATTTTAACCATCTTCCCTGTCCCTGCTGAAGAAAAAGCAGGCCCAAACCATGATGCTGCCACCACCATGTTTGACAGTGGGGATGATGTGTTCAGGGTAATGAGCTTTGTTGCTTTTACGCCAAACATAACGTTTTGCATTGTTGACAAAAAGTTCGATTTTGGTTTCATCTGACCAGAGCACCTTCTTCCACATGTTTGGTGTGTCTCCCAGGTGGCTTGTGGCAAACTTTAAACAACACTTTTTATGGATATCGTTAATAAATGGCTTTCTTCTTGCCACTCTTCCATAAAGGCCATATTTGTGCAGTATATGACTGAGGCCCCGTACACACAAGCAAATAGATTTGTTCAAATCGGTCTGCTGGGATGTATTGGTTTGATCGTGTACACACGATCAAACCAAAATCCCCGCCGGCAGACAACGCGCTGACGTGGCGGTGACATTGACGGCGCCACGTCACCGCACCAGGAAGTAAAACACTTCCGCGCATGCGTCGAAACCATTCGACGCGTGTGCGAGCAGATATGTCTGCTGGTTAGCATACTTACCAGCAGACATGTCGGGCGGACGGGTTCCCAGCCGACAGATTTTAAAGCATGCTTTAAAATCTGTCGGCAGGCCAAATCCGTCTGCTCGCCCGTACACACGATCGAATCTGTCTGCTGAGACGGTCTGGCAGACCGTTTTCAGCAGACAGATTTGATCGTGTGTACGCGGCCTGATTGTTGTCCTATGGACAGAGTCTCCCACCTCAGCTGTAGATCTCTGCAGTTCATCCAGAGTGATCATGGGCCTCTTGGCTGCATCTCTGATCAGTTTTCTACTTGTATGAGCTGAAAGTTTAGAGGGACGGCCAGGTCTTCGTAGATTTGCAGTGGTCTGATACTCCTTCCATTTCAATATTATCGCTTGTACAGTGTTCCTTGGGATGTTTAAGGCTTGAGAACTCTTTTTGTATCCAAATCCAGCTTTAAACTTCTCCACAACAGTATCTCAGACCTGCCTGGTGTGTTCCTTGTTCTTCATGATGCTCTATGCGCTTTAAACGGACCTCTGAGACTATCACAGTGCAGGTGCATTTATACGGAGACTTGATTACACACAGGTGGATTCTATTTATCATCATTAGTCATTTAGGTCAACATTGGATCATTCAGAGATCCTCACTAAACTTCTGGAGAGAGTTTACTGCACTGAAAGTAAAGGGGCTGAATAATTTTGCACGCTCCAATTTTTCAGTTTTTTATTTGTTAAAAAGTTTAAAATATCCAATAAAATTTCGTTCCACTTCATGATTGTGTCCCACTTGTTGTTGATTCTTCACAAAAAAATTACAGTTTTATATCTTTATGTTTGAAGCCTGAAATGTGGCAAAAGGTCACAAAGTTCATGAGGGCCGAATACCTTCGCAAGGCACTGTATATTCAGTGTTTACAACAGAGAGGGGAACTTAGCTACTGAGAGCTCAACTTGAAAAACTTCAGTGCTTCCTGGACTATGGGTGTGCTGCATATGATGTGGGTAAAGCCTGAGGAAGGCAATACCCATATTAGATATGAGTGAGGTAGGTCAGCCAGAACCTTTTAGGTGGTAATACTTGGGAGTCATTCCCCAGTAAAAGTATTGGTATTACAGGTTGTTCAAGGGATGATGGTTTATGAAAGATGATGGGGGGGGGGGGGGGTATGTGATGTGGGGAGGAGGAGAAGAGGGAAAATAAACAAGGAAATGATGGGGGGGGGAGAGAATATGAAGGGGCTATATGGTATTCCCTCCCTACCCTAGACAAGGTTAAAGGGGTTGTAAAGGTACACGTTTTTTTACCTTAATGCATCCTATGCATTAAGGTAAAAAAACATCTCACAGCATCGCCCCCCCCCCCCCGATCCCCCGTTGTACTTACCTGACCGTTCGAATCTCCCGGGCGCGTCCACGTCGTCCTCTTCGGTTCCCAGCCTGGCCGTTGATTGGCTAGGCTGGGCGGATTGATAGCAGCACAGCCATTGGCCAGCGCTGCTGTCAATCAGAGCGGATGACGCGGCACGCCGGGGGCGGAGCCGAGTGATACAGTCGGCGGCTATGGCCGCCGCTGTATCACGGGAGCGCGCTCGCAAAAGCTTTCCTCCATGCGAGCGCCCTCGCATGAAGAGGGAAAGCTTTTGCGAGGAGGAGCCCAGACAGCCGCCGAGGGACCCCAGAAGACAGCTTTCCGGGCCACTCTGTGCAAAACAAACTGCACAGTGGAGGTAAGTATAACATGTTTGTTATTTTTTTTAAACAAAAGCCCTGACTTTAGTGTCCCTTTAATGCCTCATACACACGACCAGTTTTCCTATGGGAAACACTGCGGTGGAGCATACACGCGGCCGGGCTCTCATGGCAGTCTTCCTGCCAGGAAAACTGGCCGTGTGTAGGGGGAAAAAGCTGCCGAACGGGTTCTCGGCTTTCCCCTCTGGTTTCCTGGGGGTAAAAAGTCAGCCGTACGTGTGTACGAGGCATATGTTGTTAAAATAATATTACCATATGTGGATAGGAAATCTTGAAACTCTTGCAAATGTCTGTATGCCATCTATGCAGCCCGAGTAAATGTAAATGGTTTGGTTTGTTCAAATTTGTCAGCACACTGAATCCAGACACATGATGAAATCTTCTCCTTCCATTCATACTGTGATGGTAGGCATCTGTTGGGATTGTCAGTGTTGAGAATTGACAACTGAAATGACTAGCTGAAAATGGCGTAGGATGTATTTTTATTAGACTTAAAAGTACCTGGAACAAAAGAGAGTAGGGTAATTATACAGGTGTTTAGAACAGTTGTACTTGTCACTCTAGAATATACTGTAGTAATAAGAATGTATTCCAGAAATTCTTGAAGTCTTACTAAACCCACAACAGTAAAATCAGTCTGTATATGCAGTAAAGTGTACTTGTTATACTCATTATGGGGCCGCGTACACACGGGGAGACATGTCCGACGGACCATTTCCAGCGGACATGTCTCCTCGGATTTTGGTCCGATGGCGTGTACACACCATCGGACGAAAATCCCCTCGGACTGAGGACGCGGTGACGTGGCGGTGACGTTGACGCCGCCACGTCACCACTCCAGGAAGTAAAATACTTCCACGCATGCATCGAATCCATTCGACGCATGCAGGAGATTTATGTCCGCTGGTTAGGCGCACTAACCATCGGATATGTCCGACGGACAGGTTTTCAGCTGACAAATTTCAAAGCATGCTTTGAAATTTGTCCGCTGGAAAAACCTGTCCGCTAGGTCATACACACGATCGGATATGTCCGCTGAAACTGGTCGGCGGACAGACAGACAGCCAGCGGTTCTGCAGCTTCATAGGACAATCATGTGAGAATAAAAACTCCTCCTACAAGCTTTAATCAGACACTGATTGAAGTTACAAGAGCGATCTAAGTGACTGCTGATTAACCACTTAAGGACTGCCTAACGCCTTCCCCGTTCTTCACAGTGCCGCTGTCATTGATCGTCTGTTCCCTGATATAGGGAAAGGCGATCAATGATGTCAAACGTCCAGCCATGCCCCCCTACAGTTAGAAACACATATGAGGTCACACTTAACCCCTTCAGCGCCCCCTAGTGGTTAACTCCCAAACTGCAATTGTAATTTTCACAGTAAACAATGCATTTGTATAGCACTTTTTGCTGTGAAAAGTGATAATGGTCCCAAAAATGTGTCAACATTGTCCAATGTGTCCGCCATATTGTCACAGTCACGAAAAAAATCACATTCCGCCATTGGTAGTAAAAAAAATAATATTAACAAAAATGCAATAAAACTCTCCCCTATTTTGTATACGCTATAAATTTTGCGCAAACCAATCGATAAAAGCTTATTACGATTTTTTTTTTCCAAAAATAGGTAGAAGAATATGTATCGGCCTAAACTGAGGAAAAAAAAAATGTTTTTATATATTTTTGGGGGATATTTATTATAGCAAAAAGTAAAAAATATTGAATTTTTTTCGAAATTATCGCTCCATTTTTGTTTATAGCGCAAAAAATAAAAACCGCAGTGGTGATCAAATACCATCAAAAGAAAGCTCTATTTGTGGGGGAAAAAGGACGCTAATTTTGTTTGGGAGCCACGTCGCACGATCGCGCAATTGTTAGTTAAAGCGACGCAGTGCCGAATCGCAAAAAGGGGCCTGGTACTTTTACCTGCATATTGGTCCGTGTCTTAAGTGGTTAAAAAAAGGTATTTAGCAGTTTATATTTATTAAAATAATTGCATTTCCATGTTCTGTGTAATGTGGGAGACCAGATATAGTAAATGTAGGGTTTAGTAACACTTTTATAGGGGGACAATCCCAACAGATATGGGTCATGTTACTGGTAGAAGTTTAACATCTCCAGCAACATTCTGGGAATGAGGGGTAGAACAGATAGATTGTAATTGGACCGCTATACCAGCAGATGAACATTTTGAACATTTTCTCCTGGGCTTTATTAACAATTGGTATATTGTTAGAAGGAATGAAGTACTTTTCCAAGTATTCCAGTTTTATATTGGTCCCCATGCCTCGGTATTTATGTAAACGGCGGGAGAGATGTAATAGAGTGTTGTAGATCTGGGATACTGAGTAGGTTGGGGGAAGATTGTTGTAGGAGTAAATCTTCAAAAGGATGGGAGGAAGGTGTAGAGTGATATTTTTATAATTTGTATGACTTACTTGCATTTATTGAAATGTAGGTCACACACTGCTGGAGATAGGGGACCTCCTTTTCAGCCATTGCATGCATTCTCTTTTTTGTTTTAATATCTTATACAGTAAAACCTTGGTTTGAGAGTAACTTAGTTTGAGAGCGTTTTGCAAATCAAGCAAAATGTTTTAATGAATTTTGCCTTGATATACAAGCGATGTCTTGATATAAGAGTAGCGTCATTTTACAACTGGGTATAAAAGAGAAGAGAGGAGCCTCTAAGTGTAACAATATGGTTACATTTAATGAAGGTACCCTGTAAAAAAAATGCTTTGATATACAAGTGCTTTGGATTCCAAGCATGTTTCTGGAACAAATTATGCTTGCAAACCAAGGTTTTACTGTAATATATATATTAATGGTCAAAAGATCAGAGATACTTAAAGCCAATAAAATGTGTACTATACACACAACCACATACATAGGCCCGGATTCACGTACCTCGGCGCATCTTTATGTGGGCGTAGCGTATCTTTTTTACGCTACCCCCAACGCAACGTTGAGAGACAAGCATGGTATTCACAAAGCAAATGCTCTCAACGTTGCACCGGCGCAGCGTATAGTCATCGGCGTAAGCCGACGTAAGTCAAAGTAGGTGGAAGTGGGCTGGAAGCGGGTGTGTAACATTTAAATGAAGTGTGACCCCATGCAAATGATGGGCTGAGCTTCAAACAAGTACTAAAAACAAACGGCGCATGCGTCGTATCTTGGACGCATCCCAGTGCGCATGCTCACAGTCACGTCGAAATAACTGCATAAGATACGTCAAAACACTGCCTACGACGTGAATGTAACCTACGCACAGCCCTATGCACGTACTACGTAAACGATGTAAAATACGATGCATGAGTTGCGCCTCCTATATGAGGAATAACTTTATGCCAGACGTAACTCTTACGAAAATCGCTTAAAACATGCGCCGGGCGCAAGTACGTTCGTGAATCGGCATATCTTACTTATTTACATATTTAAAATGGGAACGCTGAATGCATCCAGTGTAACTATGCGCCCACGATACGCCGGTGTAGGCAACTTATGTCAGGCAGCTGAAGCCTTATTTTTCGACGTATCTAGCTTTGTAAATCGGCGCATAGATACGACGGCGCACATTTGTACTTACGACGGCGTATCTCGAGATACGTCGGCATAAGTCCTACGTGAATCCGGGCCATAGACTGTACATGTATAGATTGGAGGTCATAGGCCTCTGCTAGAAATTGTATGTTTTTCTACAGCTTCATTGATTGTATCACTGACCTTCCTATCCCCTGCTAGTGTATGAAGTGCCAAAAAAATACAAGAGAGAGATGCGCCAAACTAAGTGCAGTATGTCGTTTTTAATCAGTAGTAAATTGGTTTCTTCGACCTTTTCCGGAGGAACCTCTTATGATGACCCCGGCCTCATAGCCACACCAATGCCTATATTACTCCATGTTTGTGAGTAGTTACTTTATTGTACCAATTTACACTGATAAAAATGACATACTGACTTAGTTTGGCGCATCTCTCTCTTGTATTTTTTTGCTCTTCTAGAGGCTCGCTTCTGCTTCACTGCCGCTAAAATCTATCTAACTGTAAACTGGACTTAGTATTTTGTTACATATGGACTTATACTGATTGATGTTTATTTCAACTTTTATTTTTAGACTAGGTTGCTTGCTCAAACTGATTGTGCGCCACAAATTTATTTTTTCTAGTGTATGAAGTGAGCTGTGCTAAGCAACATCTAATATGTTCAGCTACAATACACTGAGCATGGCTGTACTAAAATGTAAGCTTACATCATGCATTTTTTATAAGGTCTCACAAACCGAGTGAGTTCAGCACAAAATGAAACCATGCAGTAACGTTTACCTGGCAATAATTAAATACGGCATTTGACCTTTTCTACATTAGTAGTGTGGTAATCCAATAAAGCAATTCCCAGAGAAGCTGCAGTGTATCTTCAATCATGTTGCTGGAGTAACATGTTTTTGTAGAGAGAATAGCGACTGATTAGGGGGTCAAGCACGCTGGGCTTAAAAAAACACTGCTTTTACAGGTGTTTGATATTTTACCTGCCTGTAAATGTTCCTCATGAATCTATTTGTCATAGAGGGGGTGGCTGGAGAATGGGGGTGGGGCCAATGCGCCCTTATGGACACACCGCCACTGTTCAAAGGTCATGGTCAGAGTCAAAAGTCTGGGTCAATGGTCAGGGCCAGTGTGTTTTAGGTAGGATTTAAAAATAAAAAATAAACATTTTAAAACATTTTTTTTATCAGTTTCAGTGTTTTAGGTAGAATAAAAAAAGCAAAATGTGCACTATTGATTATGGGCTCTACTATGGGTACAAGCAACAAATAACATACACATATGGAGTATTGCTGCGATCGTCAGGAGCAGGAGAATGTATTTTGGGTTGGTTTTTGGTGATAGGTTATCACCATCATCATGTATTCTATCATCATGTATTCTATGTATTAAGATTATGAAGGTATGTTCCATTACTTGCGTTCTATCAAAAACAACTGGGATAGAACGGATGGCAACTCACTAAGGCCTCATACACACTTCGGACATCGGACAAACCGTGGATTTTTGTCCGAAGGACGTTGTCCGTGAACTTTTTCTTCATACAGAGGGCAGAAAATTTTCAGCCAACATACACCAAACTATGTGTTTTTTCAGCTCTTTAGCGCTACCCTTTGGGCAACTTCTGCTAATGTTGTCTGATGTTTAGCATTGGTTCGGAGCATGCGTCTTTGTACTTTGGATTTGTGTACACACGATCGTATAATCCGACGGAACACATTTGTGGTCGAACAATATGAGTGCATGACCATCCAACATTTTGTTGTCGGAAAGTCCGACAACAATTGTCCGATGGAGAATACAGACGGTCGGATTATCTGACAAAACACATCCATCGGATAATTGTCGGAATATCCGATTGTGTGTATGGGCCTTAAATCATTAAAGGGGATGTAAATAAATTATTATATATATTTTTTTAAAACAAACATGTCATACTTACCTCCACTGCAGTTCGTTTTGCACAGAGTGGCCCCGATCCACGTCTTCTGGGGTCCCTCGGCGGCTGTCTCTGGTCCTCCCCGCAAGAACTCCACACAGTCATGCAAGCTCCCTCGTATTATGTGGAGTCCATGCGGACGTGCTCCTATGATACAGTGAGCGGCCATAGCCGCTCACTGTATCACTCGGCCCGCCCCTTAGTGTGCCACGTCATCCGCTCCAGCCAATCAAAGCCCAGGCTGAGTGGCGAAGAGGATGTCGGGGCCGAGCGGGGGACTTTCGAAGGGTCAGGTAAGTATAACGGGGGGTCTGTATAGTCGGAAGTTTGTTCACCTTAATGCATAGAATGCATTAAAGCGGTTGTATACCCGCGATGATTTTTTATTTATTTTTTCCACCTGAAAGGCAAAAACCATAATGATCTAGTATGCACTGCACGCACGCCGAGCGAGATGTCATCTTGCCTCGGCGTGTGTTCTGGGTATCGCCACTCCAGCGCTGTGATTGGCTGGAGCGGCAATGTCGTCACTCCCGCGCATGCGTGCGGGAGACTTCAATCTGGCAAGGTCCGCACAGGTTTAGGAGATATTCTTTATACCTACAGGTAAGCCTTATTATAGGCTTACCTGTAGGTAAAAGTGGTAGTGGTAGTAAAGACTTTACTACCACTTTAAGGTAGAAAAAACTTTTACCTTTACAGCCCCTTTAAATTAATGTTTTTTCTTTTTTTGACCATAGATACACTTTAATACATACCTGAACTGATGTTTTTATAGCTGCCATATTTGCACCTTTAACCCCTTCTGAAAGTCAGACACGAAACCTTGTGGGATTATCAATCTGTGCAGCAAAAGGAACATATTAATACAGAGGATACCTGGGATCCAGGAGACCAGCGATTTCTACTGAGGTTAATGCTGGCGTCAATGCACAGTTTTCTAACAGTACAGGTTTGTGCTCTTTACATCAGACATTTGCTGCAATGGAATGTCAGGACTAATATCAACAGACATTTAACATTTTGTGGCTCCTGGAAGGAGTCTCACACAAGTGCAGGTGCCCCAGGAAAGGGAAGTGACCATGCCCATATTTTGTGATCAATGTGTTTGGAGCCAACAGTTTTGGTTTCAAGATCCACCACTTCAAACCTCTCTAAACAGAGTAATTCTGGTAGCAGACGCAGGTTAAAGGCCCAATGAGGAGGTGTACAAGGCGAAGCTCAAAAGAGAAAGTATAGTGTTCTTTAGGAAGCATATGTTTGTAATTATTACTGCAGTATAATTTAGTAAATATTTCTTTTAAAGAAACTTTTGACATGACTTTCGCATTTTTAGATGCTTGTTGTTTCTTATTTTTTTTTATATATATATATATATTTAATGTAAAGACTTGCGAATTGGCCACTAAAGAAAATTCTTTATTTTGATTTGAAAACTGTCAAAGCGTACATATGGTAAACATTTTAAATCATGTATTTCATGTATTTATTTCAATGTATTTCAGTATTTAGTCCAAATAATCAGAATAATCTTGAAGTTTGTAGGATTACCTTGTGAGACTTCACACACATTTACTTCTTTGAATTTTGTGACACGTATTTACTATGCTCTGTGAGTAGGCGCTGCTGTGTCACACATTTCATAGAGCCTACCTTCTGAACTACAAATGCGCTGAGAGGAGGAGTTTCAGAAGGTGGAGTCAGTACAGCAATCACTTGTAGCAGCACAGTACCATGGGATATGTAGTCCTTTGTAATTAAACAGCAGAGGAGAAGCTGCAAGGCATGCAGGGAATCCATGAAGTTGTAAAAAAAACAGCCAGCAAACAGGCAGATCTCACAACATGAAAGGAGTCTTTATTAGTAAGTTTACATTTGATTGTTGCTTTTTTTTTCTCAGAAAATAGGTACAGGAACTCAACCTTGACCCTAAAACAACCCCCCCCATCACACATACACACACCCTCCAAACTGCATCAAATAGTGGGTGTGGTCAAAATTCACTAACAGTGGGAGGGTCTTAGGCCGCGTACACACGATCAAATCTATCTGCTGGAAACGGTCTGACAGACCGTTTCAGCAGACAGATTCGATCGTGTGTACGGGCGGACAGACAGATTTGGCCAGCCGACAGATTTTAAAGCATGCTTTAAAATCTGTCTGCTGGGAATCCGTCCGTCCGACATCTCTGCTGGTTAGTACGCTAACCAGCAGACATATCTGCTCGTACATGCGTTGAATGGATTCGACGCATACGCGGAAGTGTTTTACTTCCTGGTGCGGTGACGTGGCGCGTCAACGTCATCGTCACGTCACCGCGCTGTCTGCCGGCGGGGATTTTGGTTTGATCGTGTGTACAGCGATCAAACCAAAACAGCCCAGCAGACAGATCTGTTCAAATCGGTCTGTCAGACCGATTTGAATAGATGTATTTGGTCGTGTGTACGCGGCCTGAAAGGGGCATTAAATACCAGAGTGTAGAGTTTGGGGTGTGCTATGTGCATAGATCAGGTGTGTGCTACACACAGAGTGCAAAGTACAGCATTCTTTCACAGCTGCCTACCTACCTTTGCATTCAGCATCCACATATCACTTTCACCCCTCTTCAGCTTTGTGAGTGCTTTTAACCCTTTTTCGGCCGCTAGGGGGGGTTAAAAGTGTCCCGCTAACAGCTGAAAAGTGCCCCAAAAATGACGGTAAAGAGCCGATAAAAAGCACAGTTTTACCGCCGACGCCTGTGCGCTTTCAGTGTGAAAGCACTCTTATTGTGAGAAGGAGCAGTTAAGCACAACTTTTTTTTTTTTGGCAAAGCACATGTATGTAATCTGGTTCCCCCAGTGTATATATATATTATTTAAACTATACCCAAAAATGTGTTTCTAATAATGGTTTTGCAGGACGGAAAGCATTGCACCCACGATCAGCAGATCGTGGGTGCCAGGTAAGACTTTTACACACTGTCATTGTAAACTGTCTGCCCCTCCATTGTATGGGCAGGCAGTTTCACAATGAATGGAAGAATCAATGAACTACCTAAAGTGCCCAACAGCGTACTGTTGATATTTATAATTCATTAATTCACAGAACTCTATGAAGAAATGAGGCGGCAGTATGGACGGTGCCCCGCACAGCCGCTTTCTTTTTAAATAATGACAGCATGTATAGGGAGAAGATCCCCCGCCTGCTGTTACACAGAGTTCAGGAATCCTTTAATATCTGCCTGCGAATTAGCAGATTGAAAATCAGTTTGTTCATCTCCGCTTCTGATCATAGGATATCGAATAGTGATGTAAAATCCACAAAATATGAGACATAAAAAAAATAACTGAACACACTCTTATTCTGGTATGTTTTTACAATCAAGGTTTACACAATTGCTGTAAAGTTAATGATTATATTCCTGGTTACATATTACAGTACAGATATTTTACAATGCAAGCATGACCTACCCACATCATTTTGACACAAGGTAAACACGGTTTCTAATTTATCCTGATCATGGTACATCCAGTAGTAGTTAGTCAGATTAATCTGGACTTGTTCTGTTGAAGATGTTTCATACTGTAGCTTTTCCACAATACTTTTTCTGTTCCAATAAATGTCAGCAAGATACCCCAACATTTATATCCACACCGGTAGCACAGACACCTTAATCTATCCACCATGGGATGTGTAGATGTCGATCGTCGAAGAACAGGATGGAAAGTGTGAAATTGGGGATCCACCCTTTTCTAGTTACGTAATTCCATCTTTGGCACCAGGAAGTCTGCATATGTGTTAATTCCTCCATTTACATGGTCAAATGTGTGAATTATTTTCAGATTGCCAGCATAAAGAGGTAAAACAACATTATACAGTATGTGGAGGACAGGGGTTACCTCATCCCTGAGTAGGATTGGCTGTTCCAGTTTGACTTAAAGGAGTTGTAAAGGCAGAAGGTTTTTCATCTTAATGTATTCTATGTATTAAGTGTAGCTCTACCCCATTCAGGAGCCACTGAGTATAAGTGGGATTGGCGTGTTGTGTTACCTGGCAGGTGTCTAGGGGTGATACTTGTGAGTCGAGGAGAAGAGAGCGAATGTCCAGTCTTTAGTTGGATTTTCTTCAATGCTTTATTCCAAGGCCCAACATGGCCTTCATCAACATAGTATAGGATAGGGACAGGTTGATGAGGAGAGAGAGCGAGAGCTTGAGTATCAGGCCTTGGATATTTCAAAGCGAGAGAGCAATCTTACTCTCGGTAGTAATGAGCTCAGTTCGTCGCCACTCCAATTGGAGTGGGTAAAGTGCTCCCAGACAGGTCCCGGAGAGGTCTCTGCCACAGGCCTGGCAGCCGGAACGCCACTTGCAAACACTGGGAGGACCAGGCCTCTGCCACAGGCCTGGCTCGGGCCTCTGCCACAGGCCTAGTAGTTGAATGAGCATGAAATTTAACTGAGCGAGTCCTCCCAATAAATTTAGTTAGAGTCACTGGATCCCCGATGGTTCGTTCAAGCACTATTGGATCACCTGCCTCCGGGTTCTGCTCAAGATGATCCCCCACCGTACAGCTTCTAGCCTGGGATCCTTTCAGAAAAGGTTTGGGACCCAGCAGCTTCTGAGATCCCTCTCCACGTTAGAGTGAAGCTTCGGCCAGGTAGGCCATGGCAGCGGGGTCCATGGATGCGCGCACCCTGAAGGTGGATGCCGCAACTGGAACTCGGACCCCGCAGAAAACAAGAACGGCCCTCAGGCCAAGGTGGCTGTCCCAGATATAGCCTCCCTCAGCATGCCCCGGCTAGGGAAACAACCCCTCTGATTGGCTGCTGAGGAAAACGAGTGCGCCAGAACCCCTCTAGCGCCAACTGCCGCCCAGGGGTGAACACACACCCCTGGAGCGCAGACCGGCCCACAGGATAGTTCTGGAATTGGCAGCAGCCCAATTTTACAAATTGCAAATGGGAGCCATGTAACTCTCCCATGGGAAGGCAGGCAGGACCCTCTAAACTAATTAACATAACCTAATTAAATGACAGTCAGACAAAACTTGTGTGGAATAAAATAGGCCGGGGCTGCTTTATTATTGGTTTCAAAGACAACATTAAACAATATAAACTGTATTCATTACTCAAACCAACCCAACGACTACCGGCCCAGGCTGTATATAACTACAAAACTCAAACACCCAAACTTTAATAATAAATAAAATTCATAACAAATTTGTCCACCTTTGAATAAGGTGACCTTACCACATAATTATGCAGCCGCGACAAAAAATAACAAACAGGGGGGGGGGGTGGGGGACACCACAGATCCTGCTCACTGAAGCGGCTTGATCTGGCGAACGGAACCCCTGCCTTATATACCCTAATCTGACATGTGCTAAGCTAGTTTAAACTGGATCTTCCCGCCAGAACTGCTAGAAAGCCCGGGAAAGTCACGTGTAGCCCTCTCCTGGCCCACGTGAACACCAGGTGTTTAATCAAAAGCCCGTGAAAGTCACGTTTCTCCCTGGCCTAAGACATGTGACAGCCGGCCTCACGCAGAACCTGACAGGAGGGAGAAAAAAGGGGGGCTGGCCACTACCTGCCCTGTCGCCTTCCCATGAGAAAAGGGGGAATTAAAACCTTCTCCCCCTTTTCTGTCATGGGAAGGCAGGCAGGACCCTCTAAACTAATTAACATAACCTAATTAAATGACAGTCAGACAAAACTTGTGTGGAATAAAATAGGCTGGGGCTGCTTTATTATTGGTTTCAAAGACAACATTAAACAATATAAACTGTATTCATTACTCAAACCAACCCAACCACTACGGCCCAGGCTGTATATAACTACAAAACTCAAACACCCAAAGGACAGGTGGGAAAATTAAAACCACCTGTCACCAACCACCCGAACCGCGGCCAGTTCCACACAAGTGCCTAAATTAGTGTTGAAAATATCAATGCCAATATTAGATAAGTGGACCCCATCATCTCTATAGAGACCCTTGACAAATCCTTCCAGTTCCACGTGTCTGAAAGAGATGATGCCCAAAGGTGACAACAGTTTTGCTAACGCCCTGTTGATACGCCGCCGAATCTTCTCAAAAGGGTGCCTGTTAGACAAAGATAACCAACACATACGTTGCACCACTTCTGAAAAGATTATTACCGTATTAGGGAATGATAGCCGGAGCCTAAAGAGATCGTCCCTGATAGTAAAAATAATCTCTAAAGTTTTAAGTTTACCTCCCAAGTGGATGATTAACATGTCTGAGGAGGGAAGTTTTGCAGGAGCCTACCCACTTCGGACAGTAAGCTAGCCCAAACCATACCCCTCCTACCAAACCATAAAACATTAAAATGCAATGGGTCCAAACCAAGATTACACTAATAAGGCCTTTCAGAAGCTCTCTGTTGTGCCCAAAAAACGAAAGAGTGGCCAATTATCCAAATAGTTCTGGTATGACCTATAAAAAATCAAAGAGACTGGTTAGGGCGTACATACAAGAGATAGCTATCCGACTTCCATCTTCCCACATTTTTTATACAATTAGCATCTAATCCTATTCTGGCCGCTTCCGTAGCAGCCCCAATCCTGAAAGAGTGTGAAGTGAGATGAGAATCTTGCAAGTTTAAAGCTTTCAAACATTTTTTAAAAACACAGATGAACTGGTATTTTGTCAGAGGGGAACCAGATTCATGAATGAAAAAATTATTAAACGCTGTGGGCCTAAAACGAAAATAATAGTTGAGCAATACCACCGGGCAAATAGACGGGTTAGGGTCGGAGAGTAGGACTATCCAAACACCTTTACCTAGCTGATCTGTTTTAGACCTCCGAAGGAAAATGTTGACCTTATTGTCTGAAATAATGACATCAGATGCTTGGATGGTACCCAATTCCGACACCCTAAGCGCGGCATAAAATGTTAAGGAAAAAAACGCCCGAAAGAGGACAGCCTCAAAATTAGAAAAACAAACATGGGAATCTACTGAACAAAGCCGTTCAAGAATAACTGGTGTAATCGGCAAACGCCTATCTCTACTAAAAGTATTCCTTTTGTAACCTTTGAAAGCTTGTTGTACTGAAAAAAAATGTAAACAAGAAGGTAAGCCCTGAAGCTTCAGAAAAAAAGAAACACCTGCTAAAGTTTTTTGAACATAAGACCAGGAGTATTGCTTGAGAAATAGAGACTGTAAAAATAATAAAACTAAACGCTCTGAAAATGCACCAATAGGTTCTTGGATGGAGGCCAGAAAGGACAGCCACAGGAACCAGGCCGATTGATATCCAGCCATGGTCGAAGGAGCAATTGAATTCTCAATATAGACAGATATAGGCGTCAAATCATCCCATAAAGCGGGAGGGCACTGGAGCCCTACGGGATTCGCGTCTAGGCATAGCTGAAAAAATCGGTCCATCTGAAATCGAGACAGAGAGTCCGCCATGTCATTATCCCTGCCCGCCACATGAATAGCTTTTAACCAAATATTAAGACTAAGACACTTGAAAATCATGTGGCGCAAAAGGACAATGACAGGCGGCGATCTGGATGTTAAACAGTTAATAGCATACATGACGCCTTTGTTATCTGTCCTCACAAGTATCCGTCTATTCTTAAAAAAGGGGCCCCATAGTTCTAAAGCTACAAGTATTGGAAATAGCTCCAATAGTACAATATTTTTCAAAAACCCCTTTACATGCCATGCGGAACACCAATGGTCTGCGCACCATTGCGATTGCCAATTGGCAACAAAGCCACGTGACCCGGCAGCATCTGTAAATAGACAAAAATCCTTATCCAGAATAAATTCTTTTTGCCAAACTGTCCTCCCATTAAAATGTGTCAAAAATTGTAACCATACCAACAAATCTTCTGCCATGTCACGAGTGACTCTGACATGAGATTGTGGTGATTTTAAACCGGAGATAGCCAGGTATAATCTCCGAGAGAATACCTTACCTGCAGGCATGACCCTAGAAGCGAAGGCCAGTAAACCAAGCAGAGATTGCATATCTTTTAAACATACTTTTTTCTTCATGATTATGGTCAATAAGGAGGCCCTAAGTTTATTTATTTTTTCTTCTGGCAAGCGAAACTCCATGAGATCAGAATCAATGGTGATACCCAGAAAATTGATACAAGTCGAGGGCCAAGCCGTTTTTTCCATAGCAAGAGGTATACCAAAACGATTACAGATTTTGAAAAAAGTTTCCAAGACAAAAAGGCAATTAAGAGAACCTATTGGCCCTAAAAATAAGAAATCATCCAAATAATGGATTAAAAATTCTGACCCAGCCTCCTTGCAGACTACCCATTCTAAAAAAGAGGAAAAAGATTCAAAGTAAAAGCAGGACAAAGAGCAGCCCATAGGCAGGCATTTGTCAAAATGAAATGTATTATTGAAGAAAAAACCTAAGGAACTAAAGCAAGATGGATGGATGGGAAGGAGGCGGAAAGCAGATTTAATGTCTGCCTTTGCCATGAGGGACCCTTTACCCAACAACCTAAGTTTGGACAAAGCATCCTCAAAGGAGGCATAAGATACAGAGGAAAGGCTGGTATCAATTTGGTCGTTCAGGGACTGTCCCAAAGGGTATGATAAATGATGGATCAACAGGAAGGAGTCCTTTTCTTTGTTTGGGACAATCCCCAGGGGGGAAATCCTGAAATCTCAGAAAGGGGGGGAACTAAAAGGGCCAGCTACCCTACCCTCCGAAATTTCTTTAGAAATTTTCTCAAAGACAACATCTGAGAATTGATAAACTGATTTTAAATTTTTAACTAAATGGCACCCTGTACCTGAAAAAGAAGGTAACAAAAAACCGTCTTTAAAACCCTCCACTAGTAGCTGTGCCCTCGACTTGTCTGGGAACACTGAGAGCCACGGGAGCATATTTTGCCAGATCACTGGTGTTTGGGCCTTTTGAAACAGACCCCGATTGTTGATTAGTAGAGGACATTTTTTTGAAGCATTTAACGACTGAGTGTGCTCCTGAACAAAAAGCACACTCATGTCGATATCTGCATGAATTGGGCCATTTACATTGACCATCATTAAAGTTGAAGCAGATGCCTTTCTTATACACGGTGTTTGTGACCTGTTGCGAACTCTGAGGCTGTTTAGGGTAATTTGTTCTTTGTGGGAGAAAAAGATTGAGCCAAAGGCCCACGTCCTTAACTCCCCACTTTAAAGATGGATGTACCGACAATTTTTGACGGAAGGCCTCATCGTAATTATACCATGCAGTACCTCCAAAATTTTTAAATGCTTCCAGTATAATCTCCAAGTGTTGAAAAAGACCAACACTCTTCTCAGGAGATTTCTCGCAAAGAATACCAGAAAAAATGCAGAAGGCCTGCAACCAATTGTTAAAAGATCTGGTTACAGGCCTTCTTCTATCCTCCTCCTCTCTTTTATCTTTTCCAATAAATTCTTTAGAGGATGGGAGCAGAGACAAAATATCCATAAACTCCCCATGCCAAATTCTATCCTTAATAGAGGAGGATAAGTGGTATCCCAGTGGAGAAACCTTACAAGCGATTGGCTCTTTTAAGCAGGTTTCTGGTAAATTTTGCTCTCTAGCAGAATTAAAATTGACATTTAAATTTGCATCTGTGTTAACCAAAGTGTGAGTGTCAATTGCTAAAGTTCCACTAGATGGCGCAAAGCCCACAACATCTGAAGGCTGAACCTGTGTAGTATGCAGTAGCTGAATGTTCCTGGCTACCTGAGACAATAGATCTGCAATATTAGACAAAGTGACGGACTCACCAGTCTGCTGACCTGTCTGTAACCCAGGATCTGAACCGCCTGAAGATTCAGCAGCGGAACTTCCCCGCACCTCGGGTTGTTGGATATGTTGCCATGGCGATGAACTTCTCTGGAGGTTCAATGAGTGTGTCACTGAAGCCCCTCCTCTCGAACCGCCTCCAGCTCTGCCTCCTCTGGAAGCCACGCCGGTCACAGCTCCTGCACCCTCATTCGCTCCTCCGCGCCGAGCCTGAGAGGACCTCCCGGATGTTCTGGGCGCTGCTGAGCCTGGTGGAGAAGGGGAGTGCCGTCTTGGAGGGGCGCGTTTTCTCTTCGGGGCCTCGCCCCTTCCGACGGAGGTGACGCTGACGCTCCGCCTTGCAACCAGAACGGCCTCTTCCTCTTCCTGGCACAGCATGGGGTCGCAGACAGGGGGGTTCGCTCAAAGATCCGCTTCCAGACGCAGAGACATCGGGTCCCACTGCTGCCGATGTAGCTCCCACCGGAGCCTCTTGACGCGGAGCTGCAGGTAGGTCAAGACATCGCCTGACCCAGTCTTCTCCCCCGTCTCCGCCTGCCCGTTCGATCAGCTGCCGCAGTAGGCTCATCTTCTGGTGAAAATAAGTGATCTTGCGCTACTGCGATAGCTAATATAGTATCCAAAACAAGTACCAAATATAAAAAATATATAAACACGTGCCTTATATAAAATGTGAAATCTAAATAAATGAATAAATAAATAAATAAAGTCCAAAGTGCATAAGTGCCAAGGTGCATAAAGTGTAGGTACACGGCAGTCCGTGAATAATCCAGTGTTCACAATGTTCGTGCAGGTGTCACTCCGTGGAACAAACAGCCTCACAGGCCTCTCACCTCACTGCCACGAAATAACTGCATTAAGTGTCATCTGATAACTCCAAAACTTATTAGCCAGGTGTGTTGAGTTTGGTAGACATCCGGGTCCTCACAGAACAAGCATAAGACTATACCAACTCGGAAAACAAAAGTGGAGAAAGAGAGACTCCCATAGTGAAGTATTATCATAAAAGGGACATTTATTAAAAAATTATCTGCTTACATCAAGATATATAAAAACAGCTTAAAACACACGGCATAAGCCGGATCCTCACGTCACTCCAGGTGTCCGTCAATCCCTACGCGTTACGGCTACTGCCTTCATCTGGGGAGGCAGTAGCCGTAACGCGTAGGGATTGACGGACACCTGGAGTGACGTGAGGATCCGGCTTATGCCGTGTGTTTTAAGCTGTTTTTATATATCTTGATGTAAGAAGATAATTTTTTAATAAATGTCCCTTTTATGATAATACTTCACTATGGGAGTCTCTCTTTCTCCACTTTTGTTTTCCGAGTTGGTATAGTCTTATGCTTGTTCTGTGAGGACCCGGATGTCTACCAAACTCAACACACCTGGCTAATAAGTTTTGGAGTTATCAGATGACACTTAATGCAGTTATTTCGTGGCAGTGAGGTGAGAGGCCTGTGAGGCTGTTTGTTCCACGGAGTGACACCTGCACGAACATTGTGAACACTGGATTATTCACGGACTGCCGTGTACCTACACTTTATGCACCTTGGCACTTATGCACTTTGGACTTTATTTATTTATTTATTCATTTATTTAGATTTCACATTTTATATAAGGCACGTGTTTATATATTTTTTATATTTGGTACTTGTTTTGGATACTATATTAGCTATCGCAGTAGCGCAAGATCACTTATTTTCACTTGATTGTCACTTTGTGTTATGTAAACACTTTTAGGTTTTGCAGCAACTTTTTCACATATTTATTTTTATATATATTTATATATTATTTATATAGTTTATCTACATTATTATTGCTTTATATAGCGCGGAGGCTTTCACATACAATTCCTACAGGCTCATCTTCTGGCTTCAGTGAGCCCTGTTTGTCCAATGGAGTTAACCCCTAGGACACCACAGATCCTGCTCACTGAAGCGGCTTGATCTGGCGAACGGAACCCCTGCCTTATATACCCTAATCTGACATGTGCTAAGCTAGTTTAAACTGGATCTTCCCGCCAGAACTGCTAGAAAGCCCGGGAAAGTCACGTGTAGCCCTCTCCTGGCCCACGTGAACACCAGGTGTTTAATCAAAAGCCCGGGAAAGTCACGTTTCTCCCTGGCCTAAGACATGTGACAGCCGGCCTCACGCAGAACCTGACAGGAGGGAGAAAAAAGGGGGGCTGGCCACTACCTGCCCTGTCGCCTTCCCATGAGAAAAGGGGTAATTAAAACCTTCTCCCCCTTTTCTATCATTCCCCACTAACTTTAGCGTAACGCCCCTACAAAAAAACAAGGGGGCGCTACATAAGATAAACAAAACTTTCTTTGTGTAGCAGCCTCCCTAGCCCCCCTAATTACTTACCTGATCCCCATCTCTCTCTAGCGCTGTCCACGAGTGTCTTAGCCATCGGGGACACTCCTCCTGATTGGCTGAGACACAGCAGCGGCGCCATTAGCTCCTGCGGTTGTATATAATGTGGATGTATATATATATGGATGCGCTAATATTAACTTATAGGTGAATAACGTACAAACTAATCAGGGAGAGACAATCTCCATATACTGTGAGTAAATGTGATACTGAACACACATAAACCATGTGGTAAGTCCTTGACCATGTGCACAGTGATTAGTCAAAACAAAAAGTTCCAATCAGTAAAAAACATACGATGCCTTCCTTCACTATGAATGCAGATCCCAGCACTTCACCGCTGCAGTCCGGTGAACAGGCACTCACAGGCAGATATGTATGTGAAAGGAAAAAAAAAGGAAACCTCATTGCACAGACATCAAAATCAAATGGATAATGCGATCCAATACATCAGCAAATGCAATCCATGATTAAGTCGCTTGCCCGTGACATAACGCGTAGGGAGGAGCCTACGATCGAATCCGAGCCCATCGGATCGAATTGAGGAGACTGCATACAGAGCGGCGTTTCATGCTTTAACAAAGCGGGGATTCGTGAGTGCATTTGCTGATGTATTGGATCACATTATCCATTTGATTTTGATGTCTGTGCAATGAGGTTTCCTTTTTTTCCTTTCACATACATATCTGCCTGTGAGTGCCTGTTCACTGGACTGCAGCGGTGAAGTGCTGGGATCTGCATTCATAGTGAAGGAAGGCATCGTATGTTTTTTACTGATTGGAACTTTTTGTTTTGACTAATCACTGTGCACATGGTCAAGGACTTACCACATGGTTTATGTGTGTTCAGTATCACATTTACTCACAGTATATGGAGATTGTCTCTCCCTGATTAGTTTGTACGTTATTCACCTATAAGTTAATATTAGCACATCCATATATATATATTTTCACTGTCTCTATTTTGATTTTGGTAACACTCATATAGCAGCTGTATTATTTGGTTTTTTATTAGGTGTTCCTGGGATTATTAATTTAATAGCGCTGTAGTTTATTTTCACATATAATGTGGATGGTCATTTGCGTGTGTTGCGTATCAGGGGACAGGATGGCATCAGGGTGCACTATGGAAAGAAGGCAAGGCGGCAGAGGCAGTATGATTCTTTAGGCCAGTGATGGCGAACCTTGGCACCCCCAAAAATGAATAAATCATGTTCTATTTCTAAACACCGAAAGGGAAAAAGTCAGATGGGGCCCACACACGATCGGAATTTTCGATGGAAAAAAGTCCGATCGTGTGTACGTGGCATTAGAATATCCCTTTATGGAAACGATATTCCCTGATGGCAGTGGCATCTGTCAGCAGGATATTGTGCCGTGCAACACTGCAAAAATGGTTTAAGAATTCAACAATGATTGTTGACTTGGCCTTTAAATTCTCTAGCTCTCAATCCAATCGAGCATCTGTGGACTTCAGGGATCTGTTACTGATGGCTTGGTGCTGGATACCACAACATACCTTCAGAGGTCTAGTGGCTTCCATGCCTCCACAGGTCAGGGCTGTTTTGGCACAAAAGGGGATATAATCAATTATAGATGGGTATTCATAAAGTTATGGCTAATCGGTGTATACGAATATGGGTCATAATAATAAAAAACATAATTGACTGATAAAATATGCAGTATATTTATGATCAGGTGATTGAGACCCCGTTGATCGCTGCAGATGGATCTGTTGTGATAAACATAAAAATATTTCACCTGACACCCGGATGAGCAAGGTGTTGATGTTAGCATCCCACATGTTTTGAATGCTGAATAGAGAAAAAAACAGCAAATTCAAGTGTTGAAGCTAAAATGATAAGTGATATTTTAAAGTATTGCGGGTTAGAAAGCACATAGTAAAAGAATTTAGGCACAGTAGAGGAAAGGATCGGTTAAATTCCAGAGATTGCAGTAGTGAAGTGTGGTGAGTAACCTCCCCCTGTCACAACTATTTGAGAGAGATTTATAGAGGTCACTGCCACAAAGAATTTCTCACGTGGCCCATGCTGCTGAAAGTGAAGAACTAATCGCTGCTTTGTCTTTCAGCCTTGTTTGCAGTCATCCATTTGACTTACATGCTAATGACAGCTAACCTCCTGATAAAATTCCATATATCAACTCTGCTGGGACAGTAATACAGAATAGAGGAACGTTATTTTTTTTTAAGTATTTTATTAGGTGTTGATTAAGAGGAATTTCAGCTGCTAATATGCAAATAATTATGAGTATGTGTTACAGATACTGTTAGGCTGCATTCACACCTGAACTGTGCGTCTGGTCATTTTTCAGGGGTTATTTGTATTTACAAATTTTACAGCATTTGTACGGGAATTTTTGTGGACATTTAAGACATTAAAGTGTTTATTTAAAATTTTAGGTAATGGAAAGCTAGTTACTAGGGAAAAACTGAAGTCTGTTGGGGTCAAAAATGCTGGAAGCGTGTAGCCCAAACGGAAACTCATGATTTTTAAGGCCCTATTTACATCTAGCATTTTGGGATCGCGGGCGGAATTGTTGAAATTCTGCCCGCCATTTCAAATTGCACTGCGATGCTTGCAAAATGCAGCACATGTGTTTGTAGGAGCTTCTTTTGGGCAACAAGCTTTGCGCAATGCGGATTGCTGCGCAATAAATCACGGCAGATCATTTTAGGGGCCATTAAAACTGAACGGCACACAAACACGACTGTGTTGTTTTGCCAGCATTGCAGTGCGGTTTGTAATTGTGGGCAGAATCGCTGCAAATTGCTAGATCATGGCCTGAAGCTGCAAGCTGCTTCATGCTCAGGTATGAACAGGCACAGTTAGAAATCATGGGATTTTTAGAAGCTGAGCATTTTGGAGCTTTAAGTTACAAAACGCACAGGTGTTAATGAAGTCTCCGGAAGGTCCATCTTACATTTTATGGACTCGCAAATAAACACAGTATGAGAAGGTTCCCATGCAAGCTTCCATTTCAGGCATCTAGTCTGCATACTAGGTCCATGCCTGTAACCTTATTGCCCTGTGAAGCCGAATAGATTCAGTTTCACTGGCTATGAATGGAAGTGTGATCCATGGATCAGAGAACTGTAGATTGACATGTCAGGAAACCGAGCTGGCTCACAAAGAACACTGACATGGCCTGATGGAGCACTGATGTGTGTATTTCGGCCCTGCCTTTGAATCAGTATAATACTGTAGAATTTGAGTTCGGTGAGACCTTGGTAAAGCCAGAATAGGGCCAATAATCGTATAAGTGCATTTATTTGTATTATTTTAGTCTTCTCTGGCCACCTCTAGATAACTATGATTAAATCCAAATTAAATCCATAAAAGGTATAATGATGGTCAGGGATTACCAAGGGCAAGCACAATATTCTCTACAGCTTAACCAAAAAGCAGCCATGCCATGTTTTATTATAGGTCATTGATAGACTATAGAGTCCAATAACAGGGTGGCACAGTGTCTATCACTTTAATAAAGGGGAGGATAATGGTGCTTGCTAATACACAAAGTGCAAAGTGCTAATATATAATAAACTGTATATAGATTAAAGGGTCCAGCGATCCCTGTGAGCCAGAAATGATGTTTCACTCCTAATCAATATAAACCCACCAACCATCAACGGGATGATGAGGAGGGTAACGAGAGTGATTTTAGTGAAAACGTGAATGAATGGGTAGTATGAATAATACCACCAAACAGATAATGCAAAATCGCACTAAAAATTATGATGTAAAAATACACAGGAATAATAAATAAATTGTGATATAAACAAAAAATGTGTGGAACCACAAGTACCAACCATGATCCACTACCAAAGTCAATAATTAAAAAATATATATGCAAGTAACAAAACATGCATAATAAAATAATGAGGAAAATAACAAAGTGAGTCTTTGTGCACAATCGTGCAAAATAGAATAAAATAGAATAATAGATCAAGTGTTCAAAAAGGTCACAACAAAAGTGCTTCAGTCAATAATAATTTCCAAGGTGCATATGTGCTCCACTCTAAACACAGGTGTAAACTAGAATCCACAAAAGTTCCCACGGTGCAAATGTGCAGAAAAGGTGATCAGTTTCCCCAAGTCTCTCACCTTAAAAAGGCTAAAAGCCTATTACTTCAATCCCCCAGATATAGATTCCCAGATCACAGCAGTAACACTCCCAGGGTGGATAGCGCTCAACAGATAAACAATAAAGGCTCCATAGTGTAAAATCATATATCAATTTAATATAAATAAAATGCACTTACAGTACAGTTGTACAAACAGCGTGTAGCGTGTATGTCAGGATAGTCTCCGCGAGCGGAGATGACGTCAACAACGGCTCTCCTCCTAACTTCAGCTTGTTCAATTAAGCGCATTGGTACATGTTTTTACTACACTTCAACCGCCTGTAAGAACTATCTGCAAAGGATTCCTAAGGCTGAAGTTTAAGTATGGATATGTTTGCATAGTTACATGCTGATAGTTTCTGGGTCCCGCTACTTAGCGAATGCAAGAGGGCACTCTCTCGGCATTAGTGCCATTCAGAGAACCTTTTACATTTTCTCAACACATGCAAAGTTTTTTCTTATTGGATGAGGTGTTGAGGTGGGGCATTGACATCACAATCTGGACCTGGAAGCACTGGACCCAGAGGCTTGCTGCAATCACTGTAGTAGCAGTCATCTACCCCTATAGTTCACAGGCATCTTCCAGGTATGACACACACATACCTACATTGGTCCAAGAATGATCAGTGTAATGATGCAAAATGTGCAAAAACGTGCAAACTTCAGCTTTGCAAAGTTCAAGAAAGGAAAGCAGAGGTGTTGTCTATGACAGCCACTGGATGGATTAACAATGGTAACAACACTATTTAACATACAAAGTGATAAACAGTAAGGCCTAGTCATTGGATGACATTTGGTGTCCAAATGAGCATAAACAGTATCAAGAACAGCTCAAGTGCAGCAGTGAGCAGTAGTAAAGTTTAATCTACAGGGTGCTGGAACTATACTGCCAGAAAGCATTTATGGTGGAAATGCTAGTCCTAGACTGACTAGGTATTCACCATTCAAAATAAAAAAGAGGATGGTAGTGGAAGGGGCATAAGGGGGGATGATCTCAGTAGCTCAGTCCCTTCTAGCAGTATCAGCAATGGGCAAATAGCCCTCTCACCAGTCCTTGGGATGCTGCAGTGACTTTTCCCTGTAGAAGGAGGGGCCTCTTGGACTCTCCAGGAAAGCCTCTGGCGATCAGCGGTAGGAAGTGGTGGGTGAGGGGACTCTCCAATCTCCCTGCTGGAGCAGTGTAGGTGCTGAGATGTGGGCAGTGCTGCACTACCCCCAGGTATCCTCACTCTCAGTCTCAGGCTCAGATCTCCACTGACATGGTCTTCCACTAGCAGGCCTCTGTCTTTTAACTGCTTCAGTGCCAAGAGGAAGAGCTTCCACCTCCTACTGCACAGTGCCTATTGGCATATAAATTGTGAGTCCATTTGCCTCATTATATGGCTACTGTCTCCACTTACAACGCCCAGGATTCTCAGCTCTCTGTTTATGGGCTTGCTTGGCATTTAGCTCTCCCTCTACTGTCCAGAGGAGAATGGTGCAGCATATTATCAGTATCTCAGAAGAGGGAGAGAAGAATAGAGGCCATTGGGGCTGAATTACTAAAACTGGAGAGTGCAACATCCATTTTTCTCTTTAAGGCTGGGTTCACACTGCATGGGTCCGGTGCTTCCCTGCTCACCGGTTTAGGTACGATTTCAGTCCAAATTTTTGGTTTTATTTGGACCTGAAACGGACCAGAAGACGCACAGGACTCCTGTGAAATTTGCTCAGCCGCCATTCCCGGAGCTGTGTTAACCGGCTCCATTGAGAGCCGGTCGCAGTCTCCTGATATGCGAATTGGATTAGCTAAAACCACATCCGATTCGCAACAGTGTGAACCCAGCCTCAAGCTTAATTGAACAAGCTGAAGTTAGAAGCTGATTGGCTACCATGCACAGCTGAACCAGATTTTGCACTCTCCAGTTTTAGTAAATCAACCCCAATGTCTCCTCCTCCATATTGCTGTGGCCCAAATATCAGCACCAGCATTTTCTCTTGGTTTGCTGTCTTATATTAAAGAAGGGTTAAATTGTGTTTGTGTTATGTACATCATGATGATGCTATGTGACATATATTTGCTCTCACCAATCGTATCTTTTGCCGATGACGTTTATCAGAATGACAGCACTTAAGAATGTAGTCAGTGCAACATAATATGAATTTGGCCAAATTGCTGCGTAGGGCACTGGATTATATGGCAGAACATAAGCAAACGTCCATGTGATAAAATAGCCCTCGGTTTCTAGTGACAGACGTGAGACGCCAATAGCTTCCAGTTACGAACTGTCAAAAATAGTTGACAAGATGAATGGCCATATCTGAAATGGAAGCTACACATAAGAGTCAAAAGCCACAGAGGCCCAGTTGTTTTGACGTGTTCTTAACACGAGGATCCAAAACACTAAAACTACAAGCACCTTACAATACAAAACAAAGTGGCCCACAGCCAGTTTTTTCGTACAAACACTTCCTCAAGAATGTGAAGTATGAAATCTCCCAAGTAATGAGCATGTACAATTAACTGGGAATGTTAAACAATTCTCTACTGAAGGAGGAGAAATATGGCTTTGAACAGAGAGGAAATTCCCACTGGGGTGTAGGTTAGAGTCGGGGGGGGGGGGGGGGCGGTTGATGTTTTTCACAAAACAGAATTGTCTTTTTTATGCAAAGGTATCTCCACTCTGGGTTGTCATAGCAGCAGAAATATTTTTATATTGTTTAGTGTTTCACTGTAAATCATTTGAATGAGGCACAGTAACTGGAACACTTCAGAATCTCAAGTACAGCATTATGCCAAGGTGTACATAGCTCTGTTTGTGGCCTGATGTTATAGACTGCTGTGCTAATCCTTTATCCCTGATTCCTTATGCAGAGCGTCAGCATACACTATTTACAGGAGGAATGGTGAGATGAGTGCGCTGCCTGAAATAACTCACTGGGGTGACACTTGGGACAGTTTTTGTTAAAGTAGAACTAAAGGCATTTTTTTTATTATTATTTTAGCTAGAGTAAGGGAGGTTTATAACCCCTGACATCAATCTGTGTCTCATTGGGGATATTTCCTTTCACTTCATGTTCCTTAGAGCAAACAGGAAGTGAGAAGAAATCCCTTCAGAATTTGTTGAAGATTTCCCCTCTATTCCTATCCTATTGATGACTCAAAATGTGGCATTTTCTATAATTTTCACTCTCAGCAATAACGATAAACAGAACAAATATCCCGACAGTTGTTCTAATCCCTCTTCATTCTATCTAAAACCAAAAGAGAAGTTTTGCCTTTAATTATACTTTTAGGAATTTGCCTCCATTGAGGTATTATTGTGTTTTATAGCCGCAGCTCCTCTAATTCTGTGCAATAGTCAGAGCCCCAGGCAGCTTTTTCTGACCATCAACCAGGATGCTTATAAGGGGATTTCTTCTTCAACCTGTCAAATATTAAAGCCCAACTTCAGGAATTAGACAAAATTCCCAGCTGCTCACCCAGGGTGACAGCTCTGGACCAGTCATCCAGTTGGAGGACCTTGCTGGAGTGGGGGAAAAGGCAAGTATTGCTCCTTATGCATACACCCCTAGACTTAAAGCGGATGCCTCATTAAAAAAATATATTAAAAGCCAGCAGCTACAAATACTGCAGCTGCTGACTTTTAATGTTAGGACACTTACCTGTCCTGGAGTCCAGCGGTGTCCGCAGCAGAGGACGAGCGTTCGCTCATCTCTCTGCTGCTCCCCCCTCCATCCACGGTGAGGGAACCAGGAAGTGAAGCGCTCCGGCTTCACTGCCCGGTTCCCTACGGCGCATGCGCGAGTTGCGCTGCGCCCACCGATTGGCTCCCGATGTGTGCTGGGAGCCGAGAGTTCCCAGCACACAACGGGAAAAACCCGTCTTTTGCCTGAGACTGCGGGCCGGAAGTGGGTGCAAATACCTGTCTTTAGACAGGTATCTGCACCCCCCTCCCCTGAAAGGTGTCAAATGTGACACCGGAGGGGGGGGAGGGTTCCGATCAGCGGAACTTCACTTAGGGTGGAGATCCGCTTTAACAGACATTTATCCCTTGCAGTGAGGGAGTGAGAGCCGTCTGACAGCCACTGCTGAATAAATAGCAGACATTGAAGATTTGTGCTGTATAGCCTGGATGGAGACAGTGTTTGGCCAGCTTTACTTGCACACTCCTTAAGGCTGCATTCACACCTGAGCGTTTTGTCGCCTGAAGCGCGACGCTCAAAGACGCTAGAGGGGAAAAATAACATTATTCTCTATGGAGATGGTTCACATCTCCACTCCAAAATGCCGAACGCCGAACGCCTGAAGCTCAAACAAGTCCCAGACCCTTTTTTGTCGCGCAAATCGGGCGGCTTGGGCGTTTTACATTGGTGCCAATGACCTGTACAAAATCGCTGTAAAAAACGCTACGTTTTGTCATGCCAAATCGCGGGAAAAAAACGCGCAATTTGTCGCGGCAAATCGCGGGAAAAAACGCCGCAAATCGCCTACGCTTAGGTGTGAATGCAGCCTTAGACATCTACAGAATGAGTTAACAGAGTCTGGTGCATGGCATGGAAAAAAAAAATTCAGTTTCTGTATGTTCACTTATTCAGTGCTTTTTGCGCCAAATAAAAAAAAGTGGAAGAATAAACTGAGAACTGTCAAACATTTGTGTATCACTGTAAACTGATGAGGTGGGGAGTTATAGCCATGAAACCTTTCTTTTGGTGAAACAAAGTTATATGATGTTCGTCTAACTCAATGACTCTGCATACAAATGCCCCGTACACATGGTCGGATTTTCCGCCAGCAAAAGTCCGATGTGAGCTTTTTGTGGGAAATTCCGACCATATGTCTGCTCCATCTGAATTTCCACCAGCAAATGTTTGAGAGCAGGTTCTTCTCCTGACGCGCAAAATTCTGATGCATGCTCGGAAACAATTCGTTGCATGCTCGGAAGCATTGAACTTCATTTTCTCGGCTCGTCGTAGTGTTGTACATCACTGCGTTCTTGGCGGTCAAAAGTTCAGAGAACTTTTGTGTGACCGTGTGTATGCAAGCCAAGCTTGAGCGGAATTCCGTCGGAAAAACCATCCAAGGTTTTTCTGTCGGAAAATCCAACCGCGTGTACGTGGCATTAGACACACCATACTAGGCATCTCTGCCATTCATTTCACCGACTGGCTTTTTACCACCTCTCATCCTTCTAGTACAATACCCACCTAAGAACCAATATAGGATCAATGATTAGGACCCCCTTTAGCATCAAGAGTGACCGTTTTCACCCCGTGTGGAGACAAACCCTTTTCTGCACCTGTCTTCATGAAAGGTTGCCTGGTTCTACCCACCTGGGTCACCGCAACTTCACCAGATGTAAAGAATTTCATCGCTTATTCATTTCTTTTGAGGAAATAGCTACATTTAGATACATACTACACTAGAAGGGCTCTCCTGCCTCTCTCCTCTTTTTCTCCAGTGGATTCCATGGGCCTTAATACAGGTCTCCGGTTAGCTTTTTTGGTCTGACACCTTGGACCATCGAGGACCAATATCACCTCAATCCCATACATGATTTAAAGGAGAAATTTAAGGTTGTTAAAATGTTTTATATTCATACACAACTCCATGCTGGAGCATTGTTGTGATGCTGCAGGTGTCCCTCTCTAGCTCTAAGCCCAAAAACCACGCAATCACTCAGTTCTCAGTCAGTAGAGTAAAGAACAGTGACTGTCGATCATTTCTTTCAGTTCTGACCCTCCAGTGCTCACTGGAGCATCAGCCAAGAAATGGGGGCATGCACGCTGAGAGGCTGAGCCAGCTGTCTGTTAGGCATCTGAGAGGATCCTGACTATATGGTTGGGATCCCTCCAGAGCCTGGAGCAGCTCTCTGATGTTTGCGGATAGCAAGCTTTAGCCCGCTGTCAGGTAATTCTGGGTCACAGGAGAGCACAAGTAAGTTCACTCTTATAACCCAAAAAAGCTTTGGCCATACATCTCTTGTAGATCTCTTGAATACCAGTACCAGTGACAAGAACACATAAGGCCAGGTTCACATCTGAGTGTGTAAATCTCATGCCTTCCTGCTTTTTTTTTTTGTATAATCTTTATTTTAATTTTTCAATCAAAAGACAAAAACACAAACAGTATGACTTCACAACAATCGGGGAGGGAGGGGAGGGTAAGGGGCCTGGGGGAGAACAGATAACAAACAAAAATGGGGGAAAGGGTAGGGTACTGAGGGGAGTGAGAGGACGTTCTTAGTATAGCCCAAGCATATACAACCATCACATTTCGCCAGGGAGAATTGCTATCCGCAATGTGCAGACGTCGGAGCGCCCTACCTGTCTCGGACCGACTCGGACATTCCCTTCCTGCTTTTTAGCAGATGCATGTGGTTGGTATTAATCCTAATGGCACCCCTACACTGAAGACTGCACAACACTATGTGGTTTCCCTGTGGCCAGGGGCAGACTAACAACTCATGGGGCCCCCGGGCAATAGGAGATTATGGGGCCCACAGACAATAGATTATGGGGCCACACAGTATCACACACACATACAGTATACATACACAGAATACACATACACACAATGAAAAGGTACTGGAAAGGGCAGCTATAATCTTTGGATTTTTTTTAAAACACAGATTTTTACATACTGTCCCTGGTTTTACTGAGGCTAGCAACCCTGATGGGGCCCCCTAGTGGCATGGGGCCCTCGGGCAGTGCCCAAATGGTCAGTCCGCCCCTGCCTGCGGCTGTGTTTTTGGAAAAGGTGCAGGGACATTTTCCTATGTTTTCTGTAGGTACAGCAGCCTATTCAAATGAATGGCCTTCTGTGCCAGTGCAAACGCAGCTGCTGGGAAACCAGCATAGTGTGATCCTAGACATAAAAGGAATGAAAAGTAACATTTACTTAACTGGTAACAGATGAAAGATTACAGAGAATGGCAGTCTGTAGTAGGCAAAACTGTTTCTCTGTGAATTCTATTTTAGTGTAATCCAAACTAATGATTTGATACAAAGATTAGATATTAATCTACCGTTACAAGGCTGCATTCACAATTGTAAGAACATTTGGTACAATGGCTTGTAATGTTTATGCATTGGTGCTATTCCAATTATATTTGTCACCTCAATCTGTATCGACAACATGCGTACATATCAGTGAAAGGAATGCATATAAAGAACACATGCATTGCCATGCAAGGGGCTGAAGAAAAACAAGGCACGTACGTGTTTAGCATCGATGTGGAGTATAAATGAGTCTCTAGAGGAAAACAAAGATACTAAAAAAAAACAAAAACACTTAAAAAAATTTAACTAAATCCCATCATCTGGATTGTAAGAAAATAAACATTTCTCCAGTTGTACTTCTCCTTGATTGGTGTACTACTAGTGGCTTGGATGCTTAAACGTAACCAACCCCAAAACCCCTTAACCTCCTATATTAAACACGCAACACCTTCTGGATTAAATGACCACTAAAGGCCCCTTTACTTAATACCAAAAGGTAAATATTAAAATAACTTTTATAAAATAACCAACTTTAAATATATATATCTTTATAAAACGTTCTATATATATTTTACCAAAATATAGAATAAATTAACCCAAACAAAACAATTATACATAAAACTGCTGTAAACGAGAGGTTCCTGAGAGAAGGGAAATAAAAAAGTGCAAGGTAATCGGCTGTCCTCCATCAGAAAGTATCCCGGCCTCTAGCCGTGCTCCAATCAGCACACGAGATAATGATTTTCTACTTCATTCCACTCTTCAGCCCGATAGACCAAGAGCCCACACCTAACCAGAAAGGGAAGGTGCCCATCCCATGACAGGCCCCAACTCCTACCAACCATCTCAGGTATATACATCTAGGGCCAGATTCATCAAGAGTTACGATGGCGTATCTCAAGATACGCCGCGTAACTTCTAAAATGCGCTGGTGTATCTTTTTTCTGTATTCAGAAAACAAGATACGCCGGGATTGAGCTAAGATACGAGCGGCGTAATTGTATTACGCCGTTGTATCTTAGTTGCATATTTACGCTGGCCGCTAGATGGCGCTTCCGCGTCGATTTACGCGTCGAATATGTAAATTAGCTAGATACACCGATTCACGAACGTACGCCAGGCCGTCCAGTAAGATACGCCGTTTACGTAAGGCCTTTTTCAGGCGTAAAGTTATTCCAACAAAAAGATGGTGCAGCCAATGTTAAGTATGGACGTCGGAACGGCGCCAACATTTTTAAATTTTACGTTGTTTGCGTAAGCCGATTCAGAATGAGTTACGTTCATGTCGTTTTCATTGAATATTTGCGACGTGATTTGGAGCATGCGCACTGGGATACGTCCACGGCCGGCGCATGTGCAGTTCGTTTGGCGCGTCATTTACGTCGGGTCACCGTTCATTTTAATACAACACGCCCCCTACCTGCTAATTTAAATTGCGCGCGGATACGCCGGCCCATTTACGCTACGCCGACGCAACTTACGGCGCAAGTGCTTTGTGAATACAGCACTTGCCTGTAAAAGTTGCGGAGGCGTAACGTAAATAGGATACGTTACGCCCGCACAAAGATACGCGCTCCTACGTGAATCTGGCCCTTAATGTCTGTAAAGCCCCTTGATAAAGTGTGAAGTGGACACATCCAATAACGAACACAGCTTCTCCTGGATGTTTGAAATGAACACAAGTATACGTCAATGAACCTTTACATTACCAAATAGCAGCAAGTAACCAGCGTCCTGAAAAAACATTCAGAAAATACATATGTATACAAAAACACCCCCCAAACCTTTTAAATACATTTGAACATATTTAGTCCTCTCTGAAAAATGTGAACATCTATAAATGTAGATTAATATTTTTTAGGCAACTAAATGGGCAGTGTACAACAGTAACCTTCTTCTACCATGAGTAATGTTCTGCTGGGCCCTCCTAACATATATTGCCGCTGTGCATTGGAAACAGTCAGTTCCAAAGGTTGTGAATTTGATAGTCCATAAAACATTTTTATAGAGGTAACATCAGGTGGAAAATCAGTATATTGCTTCGATATTGGAGCAAAAAAAGGGTTGGGGAGTTACATTTATGTAGAAATTTCTCAATTCTTCTACAATATTTGTATAGGGATCAAAGCCCAGGGCTCCATAAGCAATTACATCACTTTGCTACTGATTACCTGCTTGGCAGGCAGATATATTATATTAAATAGTACATTAATACCAATGCTCTGCTAAACAGATAATGGGTAACAAAAGGTTAAGTCTCTCAATAGCAAGAAGATGGAATCATCCTTGTAGGCGTAGTCCAGGTGACATTATACAATTAGACAAGCCATTTTTAGACAGATTCCGATGCTTGGGTAATGAAGAGATGGGAACGTGTCAGATCTGCTAATAATTTTCTAATGTCAGCCGCCAGCTGTGGATTGTGTGGCTTTACCCAATTTCGTTTGAATGGAAGGTTTCGCACTACATTGCACATTTTATTGATCCGAAACAAAATACACTCACCAGCCACTTTATTAGGTACACCTGTTCAATTGGTTGTTAACATAAATTGCTAATCAGTCAATCACATGGCAGCAGAAGTCCAACCCAGGCTGAAGTCCAACACGGGCATTAGAATGGGGAACAATGGGGGTTTAAGTGACTATGCGCGTGGCATGGTTGTTGTTGCCCGACGGGCTGGTCTGAGTATTTAAAAAACTGCCGATCTACTGGGACTTTCACGCACAACCATCTCTAGAGTTTACAGATTATGGGCCAAAAAAGAGAATATATCTCTTGTTGTTGTGTGGACAAAAATGCCTTGTTGATGTCAGAGGAGAACAGGCAGACTGGTTCGAGATGATAGAAAGGCAACATTAACTCACATAACCACTCATTACAACCAAGGTATGCAAAATACCATCTCTGAAGCACAAAACATCGATCCTTGAAGCAGATGAGCTACAGAAGCAGAAGACCACACCGGGTTCCAATCCTGTCAGCTAGGAACAGGAGCCTGAGGCTACAATTCACATCAAAATTGCACAATAGAAGATTGGAAAAATGTTGCCTGGTCTGATGAGACTTGATTTCAGCGGCGACATTCAGATGGTAGGGTCAGAATTTGGCGTAAAAACAACATGAAAGCATGGACCCATTCTGCCTTGTATCAATAGTTCAGGCTGGTGGTGGTATAATGGTTCAGGGGATATTTTCTTGGCACACTTCGTGCCCATTCGTACCAATTGAACATTGTTTAAATGCCACGGCCTACCTGAGTATTGTTGCTGACCGTGTCCATCCCTTATGAGTACAGTGTACCCATATCAACTGGGCTATGATATCATGTCAATATGAACCAAAATCTCTGAAGAATGTTGCCACAAAGAATTAAAGCACTTCTGCAGGCAAAAGGGGGAGTGTATATGTCCAACTACTTGCAAACAGGGCTGTCAGAAGCTCAACCACCTGTTTTAGCGCCTCCTGATTGCAAGTGTAAACGAGCCCCAACCAGTAGTATAACTGCTTGCTGTGGTGTGAAGAAACCCCAAGCTACTGTAAGTGAACATTCATTTTGTATAGTTAACAGTCCAGTGGCGGTTCGTCCATAGAGGGCGCTGGAGCACCGCCCCCTCTGGCTCTCACCGCCACTGAGTCTAATAACATAGATTCATGCATTGCACGAATCTATGTTATTATCGCCGCTGCCGCTGTTATTCAGATGTTCGGCACTCATGTCTGGCCATCTAAATAACGCCAGCTGGTTGGCTGGAGGGAAATGTCTATCAGAGCCAACAGCTCTGATAGGCTTTCCCGGTACAGCCCTCGGGTCCCGGAAGCTTATTCTCGGAGCGCACAGACTGTACGCCCCTTGGATAAGATGACAGGCGTCTCAGCCAATCAGGTTGGCCGTTTCTGGCTACCGGTAACCTGATTGGCTGAGACGCCTGTCAGTCATCGAGGGCGGAAGAAGACATCATGGGACGTGGATGCCTGACTCCAGTAAAGGTAAGTGCCGGGGGGAGAGCAGTTTACAGGGCACAGTGGGGACAATTGGCAATGCGGCGACCATTAACCACTTAAGACCCGGACCAATACGCTGGTAAATGACCCAAGGTGTTTTTGCGATTCGGCACTGCGTCGCTTTAACAGACAATGGCGGTCGTGCGACGTGGCTCCCAAACAAAATTTGACAAATAGAGCTGGTGGTATTTGATCACCTCTGCGATTTATATACAAAAATAGGCGACATTTTTGAAAAAAAAACACTATTTTTTACTTTTTGGTCAAACATTTAGGCCAAAATTTATTTAGCCACATGTGTAAAAAAAAAATCAATGACCTAGACAGCGGCACTAATACAGCGATGAAAAATGATCGCTTAGTGACGCTTAGGGAGTGAAAGGGTTAACTAGGGCATCAGGCTTTATTAGGCTATCCTGAACCTAACACTAACTGTTTTTTACACTGCCTGTCACACTGACACTAAATGCAGTGATTAAATCACTGCATTCAGTGACACTGTGACAGGGGGGTGGTTTAATATGGCAGTGGAACTTACTTGTGGCAGCGCTGGGACAGCGCTGCGATGGAGAATGCATCATTTCCTCCTTCCTGTGTAAACACAGTGGCTGGGAGCGCGCTTTAGCGATGGCGGATGGACATTCGCCCGCAGATGGGGACCCCCGAACCGCACTGGCGGGGACAAATTGTGCCTGTACGTGGTGGCCGTACAAGTGGCACAGTGGTGACAATGGATGGCACAGTGGCTGGTTTAATGGCATGGAACAGTGGTGACAATTGATGGCACAGTGGCTGGTTTAATGGCATGGAACAGTGGCAATTGATGGCACAGTGGCTGGTTTAATGGCATGGCACCGTGGTGACAATTGATGGCACAGTGGCTGGTTTAATGGCATGGAACAGTGGTGACAATGGATGGCACAGTGGCTGGTTTAATGGCATGGCACCGTGGTAACAATTGATGGGACAGTGGCTGGTTTAATGGCATGGAACAGTGGTGACAATTGATGGGACAGTGGCTGGTTTGATGGCATGGAACAGTGGTGACAATTGATGGCACAGTGGCTGGTTAAATGGCATGGCACAGTGGTGCGAATTGATGGAACAGTGGCTGCATTTGATGGCATGGCAAAGTGGTACAAATTGATGGCACAGTGGCTGCGTTTGATAGCATGGCACAGTGGCTGCATTTGGGCACAGTGAGACTGCATTTTTTTTTCCTTTGCGCCCCCCCAAAAATTTTGAGCGCCAGCCGCCACTGTAACAGTCCCTATTCTATTAGTAAACCAACCATAATCCCTGAAATTCTTCAAGAGCGTTACAAATACTCTTTTGAAATCTGTTTCATGGTAGGCCAACAAATGGCAGAACTTGCAAGAGATTCATACAATTATTGGTAAGGTGCACAGCTTTTTTTCTCAGAGAATAGGTGCTCCTCCCTTCTGTGTCACCCCCTAACTCCACCCCCTACCCACCTCTGAGCACCATTCCTTTGATCAACCTCTTACCCACATCCCAGTACAACCCCTTTTAGAGAATACAGAACCAAGTATCATTTTGTGGTGTTAAGTATTTTGTATGGAATTTGTTAATGATAACAAGAAAGGCAGTAAAATAGATCTAGCAACAATTGACACCTCAGCAACACTGGACTCCCAACAGCCAGCAACATTAGGCCCTTACGTCAATAGTAGATCCCTCCCAGCAATGATTGACCCCCTGCAACATAAAACCCACCCCCTGCAACAATATATCCCCCAACTGCAAAAAAGACCCCTGCCCACCAGCAACAATAGACCTCCTGCAAAAATAGTTCTCCTCCAGCAACAATAGATTCCCCAGCAGCCAGCATCAATAGACCCTCCACCACAAGGACTACTCCCTCAACATTAGATCCCCTCCCAGCAAAAATTGCCCCCCCCCCCTCGGACATGTCACCACTGACAGTCTCCCCCTGGGAGCTAGGCCGTATGCCTGCCTCCATAAGAGTGAATGGAGCGTCCGATCAGGTCCACCTGAAAAACTGACAGGCAGACCTGATCAGAAAGCATGTGCAAAAGGGGCCTAAATATAGATGTAATGTGTAACATGCTCCCAAAGGTGTACTTATTCTATAGCCCAGCCCTCAAAAATTCCACTCGCTTGCTCGCAATTTGCGAGTGGAATTTAATGCAGGGCGAGTGAGGACCGGGATGGACCAGGCTGACAGTTTCCTGGCTGAAGCGATCAGCCAGGAAACTGTCAGCCGCAGGACACAGAGGCGCCACCTTTAGCTGAGGTGAGGCTGCGGCGCTCCCCTCCCTCTCTCTTCACGCTTCACTCGTCATGTCTATTCACACACATAGTGGGGATGTCCCGCTGTGGGTTGAATTATGCCCTCCTTCAACTGGGAGGGCACTATGCCCTCCCTGAAGGATTGGTTAATAAGCTGCGTGACAGGAGGTGCCAGGATGTCGGCGCATTCTTTCAGCAGTTTGGTGGGGATAATATCATTAGGCGCAGTGCTGTTACGCAAAGCGCCAATGATATTTTTTGTGGCACTCTGCGTTCAAGGCACTAGAGATGGGTTCCAGCGTGAACTCACCTGGCTGTGGTGAATGGGCACAGTGACTGCAGGTGTTGTGTAAATAATTACGGGGGGGGGGGGGGGCACCGTAGGAGGGCACAGTGAATTGTTTTGCTGAATTCTTTGCCGGATTCCCTCGATTTTATTAATGAAGTAATCCGATAATTCATCGCAAAATTCACCCCTTGTGTGTCCAAATTGGGGGCTTCAAGACATCCTGGATTCATGGTCTGAGTGACCAGCTTGAATAGGGAGCAGGTGTGGTAAATGTTGTGTTATCGCTCTCACTCTTTAATAATGGTCACTGGAATTTCAACATGGCACCCCATGAAAAAAGACTGTCTGAGGATCTAAAAAAAAAAAATGTGTTGCTCTACATGAAGATTGCCAAGACCCTGAAATTGAGCTGCAGCACGGTGGCCAAGACCATACAGCGGTTTAACAGGACAGGTTCCACTCAGAACCGGCCTCGCCAGAGTTGACCCAAGAAGTTGAGTGCAAATGATCAGCGTCATATCCAGAGGTTGTCTTTGGGAAATAGATGTATGAGTGCTGCCAGCATTTCTGTAGAGGTTAAAGGGGTGGGGGGTCAGCCTGTCAGTGCACAAACAGTTTGCTGAAGACAAGCAGACTAAGGACATGGATTACTGGAACCATGTCCTGTGGTCTGATGAGACCAAGATAAACCTATTTGGTTCAGATGGTGTCAAGCGTGTGTGGCGGCAACCAGGTGAGGAGTACAAAGACAAGTGTGTTTTGCCTACAGTCAAGCATAGTGGTGGGAGTGTCATGGTCTGGGGATGCATTAGTGCTGTCGGCACTCATGCAGCCTGTGGAGCTACAGTTCATTCAAGGAACCATGAATGCCAACATGTACTGTGACATACTGAAGGAAAGCATGGTCCCCTCCCTTCAGAAACTGTGACGCAGGGCAGTATTCCAACATTATAACGACCCCAAACACACCTCCAAGATAATCGCTGCCTTGCTAAAGAAGCTGAGGGTAAAGGTGATGGACTGGCCAAGCATGTCTCCAGACCAAAACCCTATTGAGCATCTGTGGGGCCTCCTCAAACTGAACATGGAGGAGTGCAAGGTCTCTAACATCCACCAGCTCTGTGATTTCGTCATGGAGGAGTGGAAGAGGACTCTAGTGGCAACCTGTGAAGCTCTGGTGAACTCTGTGCTCAAGAGGGTAAAGGCAGTGCTGGAAAATAATGGCGGCCACACAAAATATTGACACTTTGGGCACAATTTTCACATAGGGGTGTACTAATTTTTGTTGCCATCAGTTTAGACAAACAATCAGTGTGTTGAGTTATTTTGAGGGGACAGCAAATGTACACTGTTATACAAGCTGTACACTCACTGCTTTATATTGTAGCAAAGTGTAATTTCTTCAGTGTTGTCACATGAAAAGGTATAATAAAATATTTACAAAAATGTGAGGGGTGTACTCACTTTCGTGAGATACTGTATATATACGTTGCGGCTTGCAAGTGGTTTAACGGGGTTATGTCTGAAGCAGGGGCAGACTGACCATTGAGTCACTCGGGCACTCCCCGAGGGCCCCATGCCACTAGGGGGCCCCATCCGGATTGCCAGGCTCAGTAAAACCAGGGACAGTAAGTAAAAATCTGTGTTTTTTTACATCTGTCCTTGATATGTCCGAAACCAACATGCTTTTGATGTGAAAATCCTGAGATTTTAGCTGCTCCACCTCTGCACTGCCTCCTGGCGTGGTGGCCATCAGTAAGCCCGGGGGGCACCTAATATTCTATTGCCCGGGGGCCCCATGAGTTGTCAGTCCGCCCCTGGTCTAAGGCTATCAGTCACAACGGTATTCAATTTTTTTCGACCAGTGATTCCCTTCCCTTTCTAATTAGCTGCTGGATCACTTTCACAAGCAGCGGGAGGGGTCGTCTCCCTCTGCTCGCTGGTGTTTCTCAGGCTTACCATTTTTACCGGCATGCCTGGAAAATTATCTGACAGGTAATGCGGCTGGCCATAGAGCTGACAAGAGACCAGATTGTCTCTGATCACCTCTATGACCTTGGCAATTGCATCACTTCCCATCTAGGGTGGAAGTAAAAAAAAATGTTTTGTTTTTAAAGCAAAAAAATTCTAAAATGTTTTTGATCTTTTGCTTTTAAAGGTAGAGGAGAGATGTAGGGTCTTACTGACCCTACATCTCTCCATAAAGAGGACATGTCAACACTTATTTCTATTACTTGTATTTCTATTACAAGGAATGTTTACATCCTCAGTAATACAGTATGAATAAAAGTGCTAAAAAAAAAAAAATGACGTGCCCCATCCCTCCGTGCTTACGCGTAGAAGCGAGCACATACGTGAATTGCGCACGCAAATGTAAACGATGTTCGCACCACACATGTGAGGGATAGCCATGAATGTAAAGCCTCGTACACGATTTGATTTTCTGCGGACAAAGCGTAGGACTATTGTCTGAAGGGCATTGGCCATGAACTTGTCTTGTATACAAACGGAAAATAATTGTCGTCCAACAAACACAAAACTATGTGGTTTATCAGCTTTTTAGCGCCACACTTTGGGCAACTTCTACTAATGTTGTCTTATGGTTAGCATTGCTTCTGAGCATGTGTGTTTGTACTTTGGATTTTTTTCCCACGGACTTGTTTACCACACGATCAGAAAATCCAACAAGACACATTTCTTGTCTGAAAATTTGAAAGCATGCTATCCAACATTTGTTGTCTGAAAATCCGACAACAATTGTCCGATGGCGCATACAAAGGGTCGGATTTTCCAACAAAAGCCTGCCATCACACAATTCCCGTCGGAAAATCCAAACATGTGTACAAGGCTTTAGAGTTATAGCAATAATTCTAGCTCTAGACCTATGTAGCTCTAAACAGGTAACCTATATACTGTAATAGTTTAAAGCGTCAGCTATGGACATTTTTAAGTGTTAATAGTTTGACGCCATTCCACAAGCATGCGCAATATTAAAACATGTTAGGTATCTATTTACTCTACTTAATATCATCTTTTATATTTTACCAAACAATTGGGTTATATTTTATGTTTTTTTGCATTAAGATTCATTAAAGTGTATTTTCTTCCCCCAAAAAATAATGTTTGATAATCCACTGTGCAAAAATACAGTGTGATATAAAAAATGGCAACGATTGACATTTTTTTTCTCTATGGTCTCTGCTATTTATATATATATATATATATATATATATATATATATATATATATATATAATGTTTGGGGGTTCTAAGCAAAAATACTGAAAAAGGCTTAGTTGTCAAGTGGTTAACCACTTAACCCCCGGACCATATTGCTGTCCAAAGACCAGAGCACTTTTTGTGATTCGGCACTGCGTCGCTTTAACTGACAATTGCGCAGTCGTGTGACGTGGCTCCCAAACAAAATTGGCGTCCTTTTTTCCCCACAAATAGAGCTGTCTTTTGGTGGTATTTGATCATCTCTGCAGTTTTTATTTTTTGCGCTATAAACAAAAATAGAGCGACAATTTTGAAAAAAATTCAATATTTTTTACATTTTGCTATAATAAATATCCCCAAAAAATATATAAAAAAAAATTTTTTTTTCCTCAGTTTAGGCCGATACATATTCTTCTACATATTTTTCGTAAAAATAAAATCGCAATTAGCGTTTATTGATTGGTTTGCGCAAAAGTTATATCGTTTACAAAATAGGGGGTAGTTTTATGGCATTTTTATTAATATTTATTTTTTTACTAGTAATGGCGGCGATCAGCATTTTTTTTCAGTACTGCGACATTATGGCGGACACTTCGGACACTTTTGACACATTTTTGGGACCATTGGCATTTTTATAGCGATCAGTGCTATAAAAATGCATTGGATTACTATAAAAATGCCATTGGCAGTGAAGGGGTTAACACTAGGGGGCAGGGAAGGGGTTAAGTGTGTTCCTGGTTGTGTTCTAACTGTATGGGGGGGTGGCCTCACTAGGGGAAATCACTAATCTTCTGTTCATACATTGTATGAACAGAAGATTAGCATTTTCCCCGCTGACAGGACAGGACGGAAGCTGTGTGTTTACACACATAGCTCCCGGTCCTCGCTCTGTACCGAGCGATCGCGTGTGCACGGCGGCGATCGTACCCGCCGGGCACGCGCGCGGGAACTCGGGGGCGCGCGCCCCCTAGTGGCCGCAAAAAAAGCCGATGTAGAGCTACGGGCTCTCGCCCAGGAGAGCCGACCTGCCGCAGTAATATGAAGGCGGCTGGTCGGCAAGCAGTTAAGCACCTTCGAACAAAATGTGTTGGCCTAAAAAAATTGTGGCAAAAAAAATGCAAATCGTGGCAAGATCGCAGTAAAAACTCCACTGCATGCTTTTCTGCAGCTTCTCCATTGAAGTCTATCAAACCAAAAATGCAAAAAAAAAAAAAAAGCACAGTTTTGCATTTAAAAAAAGTCCCAAATCCTCCCCAAAAACACAGAGGCACAAAAATGCATTGATGTGAATATGTCCCATAGGAACCCAAGTCCTGCGTTTCTGCAAAACGCATTAAAAAAATGCATCGGTGTAAAGCCTTACTGGGATGTAGCAGAATACATATTTGCCTAATTTGATGATGAAATTTGATGTTATACATTTTTTTGATGGATATGTTTTTTAGGAAAAGGTAAATGTTTTTTTTTCTTCAAAATATTTTTTTGTGCAAGAAATAAAAAAAAATGCAGAGTTGATCAAATACAGATCAGAAAGCTCTATTTGTGGGGAAAAAAAAGGATATTCATTTTATTTGGGTAGAGTGTCGCACGACAGCGCAACTGCCAGCTAAAATAACGCAATGCCGTATCGCAAGAAATGGCCTGGTCATAAAGGCGGGGGGGGGGTGACATATTCTTCAACTCCTGTTTTGGATAAGATAGTACAAGCAAGGTCACCTAAGGGTCTTACCTCTGTACCATATAGGGTCCTGTTAGATAAGTTCCTGTTTAATCTCCCCATTCGCTCCATGGCTGGGTGGGAATAAGATATGGCCCTATCCCTGAAGAGGCCTGAGATAATATCCTTGGTCTTTGCCTCTTGTTGCTCTTTCTTCATCACCTAGATTAACTGTTTGTTTTGTGTTCATTTTTTTAGGGGGGGGGGGGGGGGATTTTATGTTGTATTGTTTTGTTATATGGAATGTTATTTGTATTATCTGTCTGTAATGTTGCCAATGTCAAAAAATAAAACATAAAATACAGATCAGAAAGCTCTATATGTGGGGAAAAAAAGAACTTACCGTAATTTGCGCGGCTTTGGGGGCGCAGTAGTGGAAACGTAGCTTTAAAGCAGAGTGAAAAAAAAAATGGAACTCTCGCTCATTTGTCTCTTCTCCCCTCCGATGCCCCTAATTGGCACCTTTCAGGGGGGAGGGGGAGCGCATACCTGTCTTTTAGGCTGCATTCACACCTAGGCGGCAAGTAAAGCCGCGTACGCGGCATTACTATGCCGCGACTCGATTCATTTTTTTTTTTTTTACAAATCATCCCCATTGATGTCTATGGCCGATGTCGCCTGAAAAAAAGGGTCCGGGACTTTTTTTCAGGCAACAGGCGTTCGGCGTTTCAGAGATGTGAACCATCTCTATAGACATGAATGGGGATTCGCCCCTCCAGCGGCATGAGCGTCGGGCGACAGGCGATTTGTCGCTCAGATGTGAATGCAGCCTTACAGTTATCCTGTTCACACTTTCAGGAGTCTGCACCACGGCCAATGACATCACCGCGGGGCTCTCTACTCCTCCCCCCCGTCGCCGGGACAGTAGCAGAGAGAAGAGGGGCCTCGTGCATGCGCAGTAGGGTCCTGTGAAGCCGTAAGGCAATGGCGGCAGCAGCACCCGACAGCTGATCGAAACATCAGCTGCGGTGCTGACACTCCAGGACGGGTCAAGTGTCCTAAAATTAAAAGCCAGCAGCTGCAGTATGTGTAGCTACTGGCTTTTAATTTTTTTTTTTTGGGGCGGACCTCGGCTTTAAGATGTGCGATCGTGCTACTTTGCCACGACATTGATGCGATTTGAAGCAATCTGCATGTGTAATCTTTAAGTCGCATCAAATTCGGACCAAAGTAGTACAGATATGAATGATACTCATTGGAAAGAAGTCTCAAGTGCAGTCCCAAGTTGCATGACAAGTCGCAAAGGGTGAATGATTTTTCAGAATTTTGTATAAACGTTCCAATGAAAATCTAATGGGGTATGGCCAGCGTCCATGGTTGGCGTTGCTTTACATGTAGCGCCCCTCACTGGGGGCTCAGAGGAATGTTTATTACACTATAATGGGAAACTGGTCCAGTGCCAAGTGTACATGTAAGATATGTATAGAGGAGGACTGGTGATAATACTTGTAGTAGAGTCCTCCCCATCACTATGCCTCCATCGATTTGTGTCACTTCTACCCGACACCGTCCTTTGCTGCTATCAGCTAGTGTCCCTCTATGTCATCACCTTGTCCTGAAAAGTGACCCAGACTGGCACGCACGCTATGCTTCCTTCAGTATTAATGTGCTGGTGAAGGGCCCGTGTGATAGGTGGCCCCTGGAGAGGAAGAAAGGGAGGTCTCTCTATGCACTGGCTGATTGCAGACAAACCCGTCTGCTTTGGCTGGAAATAGCTCAATGCTCTGAGAACAGTAGCAGCTGAAATTCCTGCCTCTTCACTGACTGCCTGTGTCTCTCTTCCTGCTCCTTGTAGGCTTATTCTGGATCTGGCCAAAACCGAAAACTGCTACAGCTGAAAGTCCTGGTTTAAATAAACACCAACTGCAGGGGAGAGGAGCAACAGCTTGTACCTGGAGTGCACTTGTCCTGGAGCCCTGCACTTGTCCTGGAGCCCTGCACACACCTGTCTGGTATGTACTGTCATCTCACCTGTCTATGTGGCCATCACGCCGCTCACTGTTGTTTTTTTAGTGTACTGTTCCTTTACTGTGATCATTAGCAGGAGCTAATGATCACAGCTCTTTCTCCTGAAAGTTTAGCCAAGGGAGGCTTAGTACTAAGCCCTAACAGGATGAATGTTATCATTGGAAGTAAATGCCTGACTTGTGTGTCACATTAGACGCTACACCGAGCAACACCAGCACTGTCACTGTCATAGATCCTGAAAAAAGTTTAAGGAATAGGTCAAAATAAATCAAGGTTTCGTCCTCGGTGATTGTCAGCACACCTGCCAACGTTGTGCTGGGATTACTTTGTGCAGGATTTCAGCTTGGGCTGAAATTGTTTTTTTAAAACTTTGACAGACTGTCATGTAGGTAATCTGGTCTTTCGCGTAGTCAGATTAGTTATAGATCAAGGTGTACAACCACCAAGAAGACTTTGTTGGTCTCACCTGTATTGGTAATCTATGTGCTTCTGCACAGCTACAGCTTTCCATGTGTGTGTACTGTTGTAGTATACGTGTGATACGGGTAGTAAATATTTAGGTTATGTACACACAAGCTGAGAAATCTATAAAGAGAGTTGTAGATATCTGTTTTGCGGTAAGGCTGCATTCACACCTGAGCGTTTTGTCGCCCGAAGCGCGACGCTCAAAGACGCTAGAGGGGGAAAAATAACATTATTGTCTATGGAGATGGTTCACATCTAACGCCGAACGCCTGAAGCAAGTCCCGGACCCTTTTTTGTCGCGTGTATCGGGCGTTTTACATTACTGACAATGACCTGTACAAAACCGCGGTGAAAAACCCAGCGTTTTGTCGTGGCAAATCACGTTAAAAAATGCCGCAATTTGTCGCGGCAAATCGCGGTAACAAAACACCGCAAATCGCCTACGCTTAGGTGTGAATGCAGCCTAATGCAACAAATGACACATCCGATTCATATACAGTAACTGGCGATGAGGTGTATATGAATTTGTTGCAGATCTCCCCAGAAGAATTTTGTCTGCCACACAATAAATATGCAATTGCGTTTTGAGTCACGCTAGTGCTGCTGAAGCAAGATGCGTTTTCCAGTGCGTTTTTGCAGCGTGCCTTTCCAAATTTGTTACGTGTTCTTAGCGCATAGTTCACATTATTGTAGTACAGCGCAGTCAAAAAAAAGTAGAGCATGCTGCATTTTTCCACACTGCCAACGCACAAAAATGCATGCAAATGCACTGCAACACATCACTGTGCACATAGAAGCCCAGGGATCGAAAGAAGTGACTTCATAGGACAAATGCAGATAATAAAACACAATTTAAATGCATGTACATGTGCATCAATTGCATGTAAAACACACACCAAATGCATGTATCTGTGCAAGAAAAAAACACTCAATAGATGTGCAGTTTCTAGTGTGAATGGGCCCTTACAGTCTATGTGAGGTAAAAAACACGCTGCAACTGCACCAAACCACACCTTTTCAAAAACGCACTGCATTGATGAGAATGAGCACCATAGAGAATAATGTAATTTCTAATGTCTTGTGTTGGCACAGCAAAAGCAGGACAAAGTGCACTACTGCATTACTCTAATGTGGAAAAGGTCTTGGCTACCTCAACCTTCCTAATGACTGATATAGTAGTATTTTTTTTTTTTATATATAAATTTGTCACAACAGTAGTGACCAGCAGTACAAGTGTCGCAAATGAGGATTACATGAATTGATGAATTTGGCGCACAGTGTGTGTGTATGGAGATTTTATATATATATATATATATATATATATATATATAAATCTCCATACACACACTACCAGAAATGTGTTGGAAGATCAGAATTGAATTGCCCCCAATGTGCGTTGTTTAGTGGCTGCTGATTGTCTGAACTCTATTTCTGGATTTTATTTTCCTGTTTTCTTTTCATTGGGGACTGCTAGAACGGTAGGTGGGGTCCTGGATGCTAGCTGTACCACCTCTGGATGTATTCAGACTTGCATTGAATCTGTGTTCAGTGGACAGGTTCGTCCAGGCAGTACCAATGGGGTGTTTACAATGTAGCTAGTTGAATTCTCTGTGCAAACACTGTTACAAATATACCACACGCAGAGCGTAGTAGTAGTAGAAGCTTCCCCATAGACAGGAGATGACAGTTGTCTCATAAATATGATTTGAGGCAGACACTGGCTGGCCTGACTTCTGTCAGCTGTACAGGTTAGGAATCTTGTTACCACTATTGTTGCTCAGTGACGTGCACGTACCCTACATTCACGCCTATGCACTTTTTGGTGCACGTTTTGTTTTTGCAGAACAGGACTATAGTCCATTTAATGTGATTTCCTATAAATATATGTAGCGCTACCCCCGCAGGAGCCGCTGGTTAGATTTGGGATCGGTGTGTCACCTTTGTAGCATGTCTAGGGGTATGATGAAAAGTAGATGATGTGAGCAATGATAGAATGTCCAAACAGCAAGGTGTCGTTTTTCTGTGCTTTTATTCTTGTGCCCAACACGGCAAACAGGCCACTTAAGGTGAATAGAGGAAAGATGGTGAAAGAAGAAGTTGCAGATTCAGGCCTTAACTATTAACAGAAGCAGTCCTGCTTCAATGACACCTTTTGATTCGTCCCCACTCTAGCCGGAGTGGGTGTAGTGTACCCGGACAGTCTCCCTCACAGAACTGGGGGTATCACTAGGAGCCTTGAGAAGGAAGACAAGCCCCTGCCACAGACTTGGCTCAATGGAAATAGGAGTGGTGCCTCTGCCACAGGCCCTTGCTCTGGAATGCGACTTGGTGGAGCGATTTTCTTCTCAATAAAGCAAATGTCTGAATTGTCTTCAGATAGTTCTTGATATAAGTGATCGACTGACAGGTTGCCATAAAACAAACTCCCAGTGTCCGGTCACCTCGATGGCTTGTCTAAGCCTTATTGGATCGTCTGCATCCGGGCTCTCCTCAGACTGACCCCTCACCGAACAGCACAACTCGCTTGGGATCTTCTCATGGAACTGGGGACCCAGTAAGTCACTGGGGCCCCTTTGCAGCTTTAGTTTCTCCGGGGCCATGAGGGCCCAAAGTCAGGAACTGTGCGTAGCACGTGCGCCCTGGCAGGCCATCTCGCTGGGGCCTGTGAGGTGGGTGCCGCACCCGGATCCAACCTCGAACTCCTGGCGCTAAAATGGCGCCCTAAAGAAGTACCCTCCCCCAGCATGCCCCGCGAGGGAAAACCTCCTCTGGCTGCTGGCAAGAAGGCGCTCCCACTGGTCTCCACTGCCACCAGCTGTCATTCCAAGATGGAAAGGTATCTTTGGAACACAGAATGAAACAGCACAGCACAGCAACTAAATTAACATAAATCACATAGATGAGAGCTAATTAATTCTCTCATCCCCCTCTAAATTTAAACAGCGTCCGTCTTTGGAAGTACAGGGGCGCTACATGTAATTCACATCTGTGCGTTTTATATGGTGCTCCGTTGTTTGGAAGGGGTCGTAGACTTTTTTTTTTTTTCTGCTGCACATTGCATTTTACGTGTAATACATTGCAATGGAGCCGCTCTAGAAATGCAAGTGTTGTGTTTTTAATGTGTTTTTATCACATGTGTATGATCCACACCTCCCCCTATTCTCATAAATCCGCAAAATTTAATAAAAGCGGATCAAAAATGTAAAACACTTTAAGCGCAGTGACATAGACCTAAGAAGCACCGGTAGTGTACTCGCAACACCGTGGTAATAAATGCATTATCTATTAATATGTTGGTGGTAACATCTACAATTAAAAGTACATGAACCTGGATGTTATGAAATTACTGATCATATACATAGGTGGAAGAGGTAAAAAAGGTGCATGTGTTTTACATGCATCTATTCCATTAAATCGACCTGCATATATGTGTGCACGCTTTTATGTACATGACTGACTCCAGAAGCAGGTTTTTCTATTTTGATTTTAGGGATCTGAATGGAGTGCACTTTTAATTACTTACTTAACACACTGGAAGGGAATTCCTAAAATTGGTGCACACAGAAACTGGTGCAGCTGAACAAGCTGAAGTTAAAAGCAGATTGGTTAGTATGCCCCGCCTCGCCAGATTCTTTGCACTAGTTTTAGTTATATACTCCCACTGTGTGCATGCGTCCATTGAAAACAATAGAACTGTGGTTAAGAAAAAAATGTGTGTGTGTGTGTGTGTGTAGATGCAGCAAAGGACCCGATGGCTGGGCATAGCCCTTTAACACATCTGTGCAGCAGTAATAGAGGTGCCAGAGGGTGGCAAGTGAGGCAAACAGAGACTGAATTTCCTTTTTAAAGCCAAACTTTACCCATAACCGCTTGATAAATATAAAAAAAAAATCTTTAGCAAGGAACATATATTCCATGTTAAAAATGATGTTACCAAAAGTAGTGTGCGCTGTAAATTTCCTCCAGCATTGCTCCTGTTTATTCTTGTCAAAGGCTGCCAATTTGCTGAAGCCCAGAGCCCCTGAGCAACAGTAAATCTTTTGGCTGTCAGCAGAAAAATAGACAGCAACTGAGCATGCTCAGAGTGAGACAGTGGGCTTGATTTACTAAAATTGGAGAGCGCAAAATCTGGTGCAGCTGTGGATGGTAGCCAATCAGCTTCCAGGTTTTGATGTCAAAGCTTATAGTGGATGTAAACCCCAATTTTTTTTTTTTGTCACAATGTAGAGTATAAGATTTTCTATCATCTGTGCCAAGTCTTGCCACACAGAGTTAATCCAGATCTGAGAAATCTTTTTTTTTAATGTTCAGTGAAAATTAACAGAATTAACAGAAATACAGATAAAAAACCGTTTCTGTCTTCTTGCTTTGAGTGACAGGTTATTTACATATCTAGCTTGGACATGTTTATCTTATGTTATGTTATGTTTATCATAACATGAGGTGATTCACAGTATAAAAAGTGAGAAATCCACCCCTCCCCCACATAACACATCCTGGTAATATACAATGAACTTTGGATCACCTCATATTATAATTAACATAACATATGATAAACATGTCCAAGCTAGATATGTAAATAACCTGTCACTCAAAGCAAGAACAGAGAAACAGACTTTATAATTTGGCAAGACTGGGCACCTGTGATAGGAAATCTTATACTCTACATTGTAACATCCACTTTAATTGAACAAACTGAAGTTAGAAGCTGATTGGCTACCATGCACAGCTGCACCTGATTCTGAGCGTTCCAGTTTTAGTAAATCAACCCCAGTGTGTTACTGGTGCTTATTTTCAATGCTTTACATAGCTATACCTGCAAAAGGGGCCAGCTGGAAATGATCTAGCAGGAATTCATTTTCTGACTATAGTTCCACTTTAAGATGCAGTACTTATTATTATTATTGCGGTTGTTTTCATGAGCCCTTAGACCCCTTTCACACTGGCACTGTTCCGTATCAGCTGTAAGGCGTCGCTAGTTTTAGCAGCACTTTACTGTCGTTTTAGCTGCGCTTTTTGGGTTGCTATCGGGCGCTTTTAACCCCTGCTAGCGGCCGAAAAAAAGGGTTAAAAGTGCTGCTGCCAAAGCGATTTGCAGGCGCTTTGACAGCAGTGCCCATTTATTTCAGTGGAGGAGCGGTGTATACAGCACTCCCAAACCGCTCCATAAATGCTGCTTGCAGGACTTTTTCTAACATCCTGCAAGTGAACCGCTTCAGTGTGAAAGCACTCAGGCTCACACTGGGGCTGCAGGAGAGGCGCTATTTTTAGCCCTTTGGCGCCTGAAAAACTGCTCCAGTGTGAAAGGGGTTTAATTGTCAGGGGATGCCACACTGATCTGCATGGCTGTCTGTCCTGTTATATCTGTGGACACCTGAAGATGTGCCGCAGCACTATACAGCTTGGTGCAGGGCGATATTTTTTTTTTCCCCACGTTTCTGCAGGTAGGGCAGCCCATTGAAATGCATAGGTTACCCTACATGCCCCAGTAATGTGAACCTAGCCCTGCATGTAAATATGAAATAAATAAATATTTTGTAGATGGCTGCATTGTTTTTGCATTAGTTACTAACAATCTGGATTCTTTTGTTCTTGATATTAAAACCAATGATTCCCTGTTGTGAGTAGTTCCAGCTCTGCTTGCTGGTTAAACACACAGGACTTATTGGTGATAGTTGTAGTAGTTGTTGTACTTTGGGATGTGCAGAGTACTAATAGCTGACCATCATCTTAAGACAGGTCAGCGGGAATGCCAAGGGTCTTATCCTTACTCCCGTTAGTAGATTGTTTGAGAAAATTCCTTAGTGTAGGGTGATAGCTCATATCTCTAGCCGCTTAAGTCATCCCAAATTATGGACTCAGGTCCTTCCCTAAGACTGGAGATGCCGAGTCTCAGTTGGGATGCCTTCCTTTTATAGGCTCCCGCCCACCTTGGTATCCTCTTGCTGTGAGGACGGTGTTGGTAGACGCTGTGTGCGCATTGGCTTTCTACTGTACAGGACGCCAGGTTCCCTAAAGTCACTGCGACTATTGGGCTCATTTAACCAGGCAAAGAAAACACACCATAAAAAACCATAACAGACAATGCGCAGTCACTCATTGGTTGCCATTGATTACTTAAATTTGTACAACTTAATTGCCCTTTACAGTGCTATATCGAATACGCCCATCTGTAATCATTTACATGATGTGATATTCTGTATTAATCGGGTCGTGTAATAATACCAAGCACTTTGACGTAATGTGGAACTTCACTCTCCCAATCAATATTGATTAGTTATAATCCTGTGCTTTCTCTATATACCCACATTTTGGGTCTCATTTAATGAAAGAATTTGGTATTTTGTGGTAAGTTGTCTCCTTGCACCTTCATCCTGCTCAAACAAAAACTCTATGAACTGTTATATTAATCATTTATGTTAACATTATATACTCCCTCTATTTAACTTTATTGGTTGTTATACCTACATTGAAATATATACTGCATGTATCTTGAATTGTATTTACCATCCTATTTACATATTCTTGTTCTACTGATATTTTGTAGTGATGTTAGTTTTAAAGTGGATGTAAACCCAAAAAATGTTTTTTATTTTTTTTGATGTCACAATCTAGAGTATAATATTTCCTATCATTTGTGCCCAGTGTTGCCACACAGAGTTAATCCAGCGCTGAGTAATCCTCTTTTATGTTCAGTGAAAACTAACAGCCTTCCAGATAAAACCCTGCCTAAATCAAAAAGTCGGAATCTCTCTTCTTGCTTTGAGTGAGAGGTTATTTACAAATATAGCTAGGACATGTTTATCATATGTTATGTTTTGTTTATCATAACATGAGGTGATATAACATCATAACACATCCTAGTAATATACAATGAACTTTGGATCACCTCTTGTTATGATAAACATGTCCACGCTATATTTGTAAATAACCTGTTACTGAAAGCAAAAAACAGAGAAACGGACTTAACCTAATTTGGCAGGTTTTTATCTGAAGTCCGGTTAATTTCCACTGGACTTTAAAAGAGGATTACTGGGCACAGATGATAGGAAATCTTATACTCTACATTGTGACATAAAAAAAAAAAAAAAATTTTTTTGGGGTTTACATCCACTTTAACCACTTAAGGACCGCCGCATGTACATTTACGTCGGCAGAATGGCACCGACAGGCACATCAACGTATATATACGTTGGTGCCTTGGGGGGGATCGGGGGTCCGATCGGACCCCCCCCCCCGTACATGCGGCGGTCCGCGCGGCTGCAGGAGCGATCCGACAAGTGGGGGCGGCTATCCGTTTTCATCCGCCCCCTCCGGATCGCTCCCAGCCAATGCGCGCGCGCCCCGCCCTGACCTGTCACTTCCTCCTCCTGTGTAAACACAGGAAGGAGGAAGCGACGTGATCTCTCCCTCGGCGTTTGTTTCAAGCGCCGCTGAGGAGAGATCACCACACTACAAGTAAGTCTGCACCAACACTACACTACACACACACAAAATCACATTTAACCCCCGCGATCGCCCCCCCCCCCCCCTCCCCCCTGTCACAGTGTCACTGAATGCAGTAATCATACATGTATGATTACTGTATTTAGTGTCAGTGTGACAGACAGTGTGACAGTCAGTCAGTGTTAGTGTCAGGGTAGCCCCCCCACCCCCCCCCCCAATAAAGTTTTAACCCCTTGATCACTGCCCTAGTTAACCCTTTCACTCCCTATTGCCAGCATCACTAAGCGATCATTTTTCTGATCGCTGTATTAGTGTCGCTGTTCCCGCTAGGTAGCTAATTTTTTTTTAATGCGATTTTTTTTTTTTTTTTACTAAAGACATGCGGCTAAATAAATTTTGGCCTAAATGTTTGACTAAAATTTAGTTTATTGGTTTTTTATTATAACAAAAAGTAAAAAATATTGATTTTTTTCCAAAAATGTCGCTCTATTTTTGTATATAGCGCAAAAAATAAAAATTGCAGAGGCGATCAAATACCACCAAAAGAAAGCTCTATTTGTGGGAAAAAAAGGACGCAAATTTTGTTTGGGAGCCACGTCGCACGACCGCGCAATTGTCTATTAAAGCGACGCAGTGCCGAATCGCAAAAACCCCTTGGGTCATTTGCCAGCGTATTGGTCCGGGTCTTAAAGGGGTTCTAAAGGTACAAGTGGTGAAGGTAAGCAGTTGGTTCGAATCTCCTCCAAGCCTTTGAAGCAAGCAGCGCAGCCATTGGCTAGCGCTGCTGTCAATCAATGATGGTGATACAGTCGGCGGCTACAACAAGTCTTCCTTACATTGTTGAAGCCTTTCAATCTCAACAACAGTGGATGGTTTTTATTGATATTTATTATTATATTAAAAATAAAATTATTATTTTTCTACTTTTCTAAAATCTGTGTGTTACTACACTTTATTTGCACCGCTTCGAAAATCTCTGGGGTCCTTAGGTACCCTTCCCTCCAGTTTTCTATAGTCCAGTATCATATGGGATGAGGTGCTTTTATTTTTGAAATTCTGCATTTCCACATTATATTTTGTTAAAGCGGAGTTCCACCCTTCGAAAGTCCCTGGGGTCCTTAGGTACCCTTCCCTCCAGTTTTCTATAGTTTAAATGTCCTTATTTCTTCTGAGAATTCCTCACTTGCTGTTTTTCTGTCTGTAACTCCACACAGTAATGCAAGGCTTTCTCCCTGGTGTGGAGAAAGCCTCTTGAGGAGGGAGGGGGCAAGCAGGAGGGTCAGGACGCTCTCTTCTTTGCAGATAGAGAAAGGAGCTGTGTGTTAGTGGGCGTCCTAACACTCCTGCTCGCCCCCTCCACCCTCAAGAGGCTTTCTCCACACCAGGGAGAAATCCTTGCATTACTGTGTGGAGTTACAGACAGAAGAACAGAAAGTGAGGATTTCTCAGAAGAAATAAGGACATTTAAAAGCAAAATGGAAGGATGAGGTAAGGGAAGGAGGACTGTACTAAGGTAAAGGAAGTGATTTAGGGATTTTTTTTTTACCTTTACAACCCCTTTAAACTCACTCACTTTACTGCTTCCAGGAGCTGTAAAAACGAGCTGTAAAAACATTTTTTTCATTATCGAGAGTATTTTCAATGTAAAAACATGTCTAAATGTGAAAAACTGGTGTTTTTAGCGCTGCTGTAGTGCTGGCGTGCTCCTGTGTAAACGAGCCCTTAGAGCTTTTTGCCAGAAGCTCTGATAACATTTTAGTCAATGTCCTTTTTTTTCTGATTTTACATTATTTCTTGTATTAAAGTGATTGTAAATGCAATTTTTTTTATTTCTATAAAAATCACCAACACGTTCTACTTACCTGCCCTGTGCAGTGGTTTTGCACAGAGCAGCTCAAATCCTCCTTTTCTCAGGTCCCTCTTGGGCGCTCCTGGCCCCTCCCTCCTGTCGAGTGCCCCCACAGCAAGCAGCTTTCTATGGGGGCATTCAAGCTGAACTGCAGCGCCGTGTGTCCGTTCAGACACAGAGTTGCCCCCCCCCCTCCTGATTGGCTAACGGACTTTAATTGATAGCACCTGCTGCTGTGTCACCGCCAATCAGGAGGGAGAGTCACGGACGGCCGAGGGACTCCTGGACATCGCTGGATAGAGAGGGGGCTCAAGTATTAGGGGGTGCTGAAGCGGCTGCTGCACACAGAACACCTTTTATCTTAATGCATGGAATGCATTAAAGGTTCTATTTAAAAAAAATAACAGACATGTCATACTTCCACTGTGCCACTGTATCTGTATATTATAATAAGCCATTACTTTTTAATGATTTTATCACTGCTGATCTCCTGCATGTTCTTTGCAGCTACTTCCAGTCTATATACAGATGCTCCTGAGACTGCACAGTGTCGCTGTCTTCTGGGTCCCCCGGAGGCTCTCGCGGCTCCTCCCTACATCAGATAACCCCCTAGGAGAAGTGCCCTCCCGGGGGGTTAGCTTACGGGTGTGCTCCCGTGTCCAGCGTTTGGCGTCCATAGCCGCCGAATGCAGGACTCGACCCCACCCCCCTGGCGCCTGCGTCATTGGATTTATTTGCCAGCAGCTGGAGCCAATGGGTGAAAACTTTCCAGCTGACTTAAATATTTCTATACTTATTGGCATTTCTGTAGTAATCTACAAAAATGGTCCTGGAATATGGTTCGTTTTTGCGTCATTGTGTACAGTACATCGATTTTTTTTTTGGTACTCTTCTTAAATACTTTTTAGTTTGCTTAAGATCTGTATATTATAATAAGCCATTACTTTTTAATGATTTTATCACTGCTGATCTCCTGCATGTTCTTTGCAGCTACTTCCAGTCTATATACAGATGCTCCTGAGACTGCAGCAGGTCATTTCCTAGGTTAGGTTTCTTGATGGTGATGGTGAACAGTGCCTATGCAATGTGTGACCACATGACCTCTTGTAGACACCATTGGGAAAGCATGCGGCAGGGGGACGGATAGAAGAATTGGGAGACGGAGATACAGCATTGGGACAGAATATTCAGGATAAACCTTAACAAGGGTCTGACAGGATATTCAGGTCTGCAGATTTAGAAAAGACTGAAAACTAATTTTAAATGACAGTCCATGAGATCTAGTGCCTGGGTTTACATCTACTTTTTTGGCAGCTGAAAATTGCCATGGTTGTTTTTGGCACAGAAGCATCAGCACACATTTCTGCACATAAGGTTTTACTACCATATGTGGAATAAGTACATTTTTGTTGCCAAAATGTATTGGGCAAAAATACTGCTTATAATATTTTAATATTGTATCCTTTTATCCTAAAACTGAAATTGAAGCCTAGCCACGAGCCCAATCCTGATACTGAAGCCTTACTTTCTCCCTCGTCTTCCACCCTGAGAGTAGACTGGCTCACCTGACAGGAAACACAATCAAAATGAGGTTTAAAAGGCCCCACCCCTCCCGTGTGCCTCAGTTCTGATTGTGTTTCCCTTTCAGCGAAACGTTTGTTTTTTTCTTCGTGACCTAAAGCCTGGGGCTGGTGGTCGTCCCCCCCCCCCCGGAGCCCGGACCGCAGGTACCGGGTGCCGTTGGGTCCGGTGTAGCTTGCTACCCCCCCGGGGGGGTTTCCCCCGTCGTCTTAGTCCAGGGGGGAACAGGAGAAGACACAGACTCCCCTGGACGCCGGAGCCTCCTAGGAGGGCAGGGCTCTCCAGTGCTCCGAAGAGGCCACATCCTCTCTCCCCCCGCCTGGTTCCCTACCTTGAAGGTTGGGCTAAGGCCTCCCCCTTCCTGCTGGCTCCGTCCGGGGGTTTGCTGGACCGCATGGCGGGTAGTTAGGCGCCGCTCGAAGCGGCGCCAGGAGCATCCGGGCGCCTGTTGATGACGCGCACGGCGCCGTGACGTCATTCCGCTCCCGCGCGGCAAGATGGCGGCCCCCACCGGACAAATGCTGCAGGCGATCGGGGCGCACTATAAAGCAGCCAGGGAGATAGAGGGGCCTGGCGGCCTCAGAGCGTGTTCATGGAAGCCCTTTTCTTGGCACAAGACGCTACTATGGAGGAGGACCGTCTGTTTCCTATGGCTGCAGAGGAAACCACCAAGGGTGAGTCCTTCCTTTTTCTTAGGGGGGTTTTTGTCTCCAAAACAACCCCCCCCCCTCCCCTAATCACTGAGAGGTTGAGGGCTAATGGGCATATGTTTCTCCCTGATATGTTTAGGTGAAGACCCTGTTGCCCAGGGGGAGTCCAGCAGAGTGGCTAAGCCTCCTAAGCGTGTTAGGAAATGTGGCAATTGTAGTGACAAATTACCAGCTGAGCATAACAAGCCATTCTGTTCTAAATGCATCTGTAAACTAACAGGGAAGGAGACCTCACAGATTATGAAGCAATTTCTCTCGGTTCAGACCGAAATGCTATCCACCCTAAAGGAGTTTCAATCTTCCCTAAATAGAAAAGACATTGATTCTCCGGCTCCGGGCCCCTCCTCCCAGGAATCCTCTTCTGCCTCTCGTTCGTTTGTACCACTACAGGCTCGTAGAGTGTACCCCTCGGATTCTGAGGAGTCCGAGTTAACCTTGCGTAGTGAAACCCTGGTTGACAGCCAGGCGGAGGAGGAGGAAGAGGAGGAGGAGGATGCCAGGACAGGAAAATATGTTTCCTGCTGAGGATATGGAGGGCCCTCTAGCAGCTGTTTATGCTACCGAGCATATTCAAGAACCAGCAGAGCAGGTCTCAGCACGGGACAGGATGTACAGGGGTTTAATAAAGCCTCAAACCATGACCATTCCTGTCCATCAGTCACTAAAGGACATTATCCTCAGGGAGTGGGCAGAACCTGAAAAAAGCTTACCAAGTTTCAAAACTTGGAAACGCCGCTGTCCCTTTAAGACGGAGGTAGTAGACACCTTTTTTAAGGTCCCTAAGCTTGATGCCCCCTTGGCACAGGTCTCTAAACAGTCAGACCTTTCCTTTGAGGACACAGGCAGTTTAAAGGATGCCATGGCTAGGTGTACCGACACTTCTCTCCGTAGAGCATGGGAAGCCAATGCAGCCGCCCTTGGTCCTGCATTGGCCTCAGCCTGCGTGGCAAGAAATGCCGACGCCTGGACTTCCAAACTTCTAGACCATCTCCCCAGTTCTTCCAAGACTAAGGAGATACGAGATTCCCTCCAGCTTATTAGCGGGGCAGTGGCCTACTTGGCAGACACAGCGGTGGAAACCGTTCGCGCCTCGGCCAAGACCGGGGCCCTTATTAATGCCTCTAGGAGGGCCGTCTGGCTAAAAACCTGGAGGGGTGATCTTGCCTCTAAACGCCGCCTATGTGCACTCCCCTTCAAGGGTTCCCTCTTGTTTGGGGAAGCCTTAGATCAGGCTTTGTCCAGGTCTTCTGAGAAGGGGAATAAATTCCCTTCAAAACCCAGGCAGAGTAGGAAGCGGTCCTTTCGTCCCAGCCAGAGAAAGATTCCGGCCCCGGACAAAAGACCGTCCACCAGCCGACGTTGGACCTTTGGTAAAGATAGACCAAAGGGGGGGATCCTTTTTTCCAGTCCCAAACCATCCGGAAAGGACACCAAGTGACGGGAAGGTGGGGGGCAGGCTCGCCAGGTTTCTTCCTGCCTGGGAGAGCATAACCCAGAGTCCCCATGTCCTGCAGATAATCAGGGAGGGTTACCATTTAGAGTTCAGAGAGCTTCCCCCCCCGACCTTTCTCCTCACTCACCTCCCAAGGGACTCCAGCAAGGCCGTAGGCCTCTCCCAGAATATTGTAAGTCTGGCAGAACAGGGGGTCATAATCCCAGTCCCACCAGACCAACAAGGTCAGGGAGTATACTCCCACATTTTTGTGGTTCCCAAGCCGGACGGCAAGTTCAGATTGATAATCAATCTGAGACCCCTGAACTCCCATCTCCTCTACAAAAGATTCCGGATGGAGAGTGTGCACAGCCTCAGGGGTCTTTTGTTAGAAGGCGTCTTTATGGCGACCATAGATTTAAGGGACGCCTACCTGCATGTCCCGATTTTTTCGGGACATCAGAGGTTTCTGAGATTTGCCCTCGCCTCCGCACAGGGAATTCAGCACTGGCAGTTTGCTGCCCTTCCCTTTGGTCTGGCCTCCAGCCCAAGGGTGTTTACGAAGGTCCTGGCGGAGGTAATGGCTCATCTACATCTGAAGGGGGTCTCCCTCGTCCCCTATCTAGACGACCTTCTGCTCTTCAGCCCAAGTCAGGATCAGCTCCTTTCGGACCTGGCCGTCGTCATGACCACTCTGGAGTCGCTTGGTTGGATAATCAACAAGCAAAAGTCCTCCCTTCTGCCGGAACAGCGGAAGGCATACCTGGGGGTTATCATAGATTCCCGAGGAAAGAAGCTTTTTCTTCCCCAAAAGAAGTTCCAGAGGCTTGTGACGACGATCGGGTCTTTAGTGGCTACAGAAAATCCCTCCCTCAGAGAGCTCATGAAGCTGTTGGGTCGGATGACCGCTTGCATTCCGGCGGTCCCCTGGGCCCAACTACACGCAAGACCACTTCAGAGGTTCCTCCTCTCCGCCTGGAACGGGAAGGAGGACACTCTCGATTCCCGGGTCAGGGTCCCGATCCTAGTTAAGGACTCCCTAGAGTGGTGGCTTCACCACCAAAACCTCCTGAAGGGCCGTCCGTGGAGTCAGACCAATCCACTGAAGGTCACTACGGACGCCAGTGCTTGGGGTTGGGGAGCCCATGTACAAGAACTGCGGGCTCAGGGATCCTGGGATCCTCATCAAAGGCGGACCTCCTCCAACTATCGAATTACTGGCAGTGGGAGAAGCTCTGAGGGCATTCGAAGAGAGAATTCAGGGCAAGGATGTCCTGGTCCTTTCCGACAATGCCACAACAGTCGCCTTTCTCAACAGACAGGGGGGCACCAGGTCCCAGTCTCTCCTGACACTCTCCCTGGAGATCCTGGGTTGGGCGGAACAGAGAGTACCCTCTATTCTGGCAATCCACATAAGGGGAGCCACCAATCTGGAGGCCGACTTTCTGAGTCGTCGACCCATTTTTCAGGGGGAGTGGGAATTGTGCCAGGAAACCTTCGACTGGGTTTGTCGGCGGTTCGGGGTTCCGGAGATAGATCTTTTTTTCCTGCAGGGAAAACAGAAAAGTGAACAGATTCTTTTCCCTTTGGCAGGGACGGGGTTCTCAGGGGGTGGATGCGCTGGCCCAGGCCTGGGATTTCCGTCTGGCTTACGCTTTTCCCCCGCTGAATCTGATCCCAAGGGTCTTACAAAAGCTGGCCTCCGCGGAGACCAAGTTAATCCTAATCACTCCTTGGTGGCCCCGGAGATCCTGGTTTCCCATTCTGAAGCTCTGGTCTCTAGCTCCCCCGCTTCCCCTTCCTCTCCGAGTGGATCTCCTGCGGCAGGGGCCGATCTCTCATTCGAACCCAGGGTTCTTCAGCCTGACGGCATGGCTCTTGAGAGGCGGAACTTGCAGCGGAAGGGCTGCTCGGATAGAGTCATAGATACCCTACTATCCAGCCGCAAGAAGGTCACCAGACACATTTACGCAAAGGTCTGGACAGTCTTTTCGCGTTGGTGCACCACTAAGCGGATCTCTTCTCCCAAAACTCCCGCCATCCTGGAGTTTCTTCAGGATGACGTGGAACTAGGCTTAAGTGGCAGCTTTATCATATTTTTTGGAGAAGAGCCTCTCAGCGGACCCTCTCATCAAGAGGTTCCTGACAGCTAGGGACAGACTTTCTCCTGTGCAGATTTCCAGGGTTCCCTCATGGGACCTCTCCCTGGTCCTGGAGCAGCTGACTAAGGCACCATTTGAGCCTATAGACAGCATTTCTGTTAAATTTCTTACGATTAAGTTTACCTTTTTGTTAGCCATCACGTCTGCCAAGAGAGTTGGAGACTTGCATGCTTTTTCTATCAAGGAACCCTTTCTGCGGGTTTTTGAAGATAGGGTTATTTTGACTCAGGATCCTCTGTACCTTCCCAAGGTGGCAACCAGGTTCCATAGGTCTCAGGAAGTTATACTTCCTTCTTTTTGCGCAAATCCCAGCAATGAAAAGGAAGCCACTTTCCATTGCCTGGATGTAAGACGCTGCCTTTTAGTTTACCTAGAGAGGGTTAGTGAGTTCAGAACTTCCCCTCACCTTTTAGTTAATTTCTCAGGGCAGAAAAAGGTCAACAGGCAACTAAGGCTTCCATCTCCAGATGGATTAGGCAGGCTATCTCCTTGTCATACACACAGGCAGGTAGACCACTTCCTGTTATTAAGGCTCATTCCACGCGTTCTCTGGCAACCTCCTGGGCAGAAAGGGCAGGAGCTTCCATAGAGCAGATCTGTAGAGCGGCAACCTGGTCCAGCCGGAATACGTTCATCAGACATTATAGAGTCGAACTACTGTCTCCCCAAGACCTGATGTTTGGTAGGAAGGTCTTACAGACGGTGGTCCCGCCCTAAGGTAGGCCTGAAGATTACTTGCTTTTCTCTCAGGGTGCCGTCCTGGAAGACGAGGGAGAAATTACCAGTTACTTACCGGTAGCTGGATTTCTACGAAGTCTTACAGGACGGCAGGCCTACTTCCCTCCCTTTTACTTCTATCTAAATTCCTCCTTTTTTCTTAGTTTCTGTCTATACCGTGTTCTAAAGAGCGGTTACTTATCTTAAACTGAGGCACACGGGAGGGGTGGGGCCTTTTAAACCTCATTTTGATTGTGTTTCCTGTCAGGTGAGCCAGTCTACTCTCAGGGTGCCGTCCTGTAAGACTTCGTAGAAATCCAGCTACCGGTAAGTAACTGGTAATTTTCACCTACTAACCGTTCTATCATAATATTGCATTTCCTATTATTCTATCTTCCATGGAAGGCGACCATTCATTAAAGATACAATGCCCCCCCCCCCCCCTTCTGGTCAGTGTCTGGAGACTGTTCTGTGTATGGCAGCTAAAAACTTAAAGTGGATGTAAACCCGATTCTTTTTAGATCTTACAATGTACAATATAAGATTTCTTATCATCTGTGCCCAGTCTTGCCACACCGAGTTAATCCAGCTCTGAGCAATCCTCTTATTGTTCAGTGAAATGAAACTGACTTGCAGAGTTAAACCTTAGTCCGTTCCGCCTCCTTGCTGTGAGTGACAGGTTATTTACATATCCCATGCACTAGTCGGAAGACAGGCATTATTTTTTATTTCCCACCCCCACTCCTTTTCTGAAGTCATGTGGTTACTTTTCTGGATTTTGACTGGATGTTAGTGATCATAGCAGAATTTAGTGTAAGAAATACACACGAAAAAATGCATGTTGGCAAGGGGGATGTAAAGGTGGGCGGGGAGTCTACTGACATCATGACTCCACCCACTGAGCTCCAAACAGATCCACCCACAGAATTTGCAGTTTTTCAGTTCTTATAACAGACAGAGGGGAGACATTTGACAGGTAAGGATACATGCAGGAGGCATGTATATCCTTATAGATCAGCACTATGGCAGTAGTTTAGAAAGGATGAGAGTGGCTTTACATCCACTTTAATTTATAACTTAAACTGACTATAAGTGTATTGAAATTCTGCTGAATCAGCAGGAACTGGCTGAATTTTAGTATGTTTTGTACCTCTCTCTGTTCAACAAAAGGTGGTCATTGGATCGCGCTCTGCGCTCTATCGAAAGATCCTGCTGAAAAAAGATTAGGCTGGTGCAGTCTACCTTCTCCACTGCAGGTGGCGCTCAGCCACAGCAACATTGCAGAGGGAGAAAAAGTCACTTTATAGTTTCCTGGGTCACTGGAGGAGCTATCTAATTGGATGCTGCTGCCCCATGTATCTCTGATGGCCATCTTGGGTTGGGCAGAGTCTATTTAAGACACTGGCCCCTGGGCCTGGTGCGCTTTTCACATGTGGGTAGTGTAGAGACAGATCACTCATCTGACAGGGACAGTGATTAGCAGTAGGGAGAGGTTCCAGATGAGAAGGGAAAGGATAGGGACACACAATCCTTCCAGGAAGCCTCCCGTTTTGGTATGGACCGCCCAGGCCACATTCCACCTCTCCAGACATATGCTGTTGACACACTTGAGACCTGCTCTGCTACACATCGCTGTTACATTCTGTGATTGTGCCGGTCGAGTGCCTTCCTGCCGGGCTTGTTGTGAATTGCCGAACTTTAACTTTTAATACAAGTTCTGCTTCTTTTAACTGGACTCTTGAGTGTTTACTGCCGCATCACGCTGCACCTCCGTTACTGCAGCCAATGACTGCAGTGCTGATCTGTGTATTCTTATGGGGGGAGGGGGGGTTTCGTACAATTTCTGCTTTCAGAATACAAATGTGCAGCGTGGGAGATTTCTGCATCCACATCTTTTACGTGGATGTGGAAATCTAAGAATTTTTCTTTTTTTTTCTTTTTTTTGAATCAGCAAGTATGTTCAAAGTGTATACCCAGCTTGAAGGTAACATTTTTTATTTTTTTTTCAGATTGGGAATAGAGTGGCAAGGGATTAGAACTGCTGTCAGGTTATTGCTGTCATTGCTCCTGCTAGAGAGAATCCTCCTGTCTAGTTGTCCTGATCACATATGTCACAGGAAGTGAAAGTCAGGCTAAATCCTACATTTTGAGTTGCAACCAGAACAAAAATAAAGAGAGATCTATTATGAAGGGGGGGGGGGGGTGACACTTGTACCAATGGCTTGTCTAAAAGGGGATTTTCCTGACATTGGAAAGATGTATCCTCTCACTTCCTGTTGTGTTAACAGGACAGGAAGTGAAATCTCCCAAAAAAATGACAGTGATTTTAAACTTCCCCTATTCTATCCAAAAAGATCCAGGCAGATTTTAAAGGCAGCTCTATATAACTTATTACATAATTTAAATGTAGTTTTTCAAAGCATGCAGTGTAAGTGCCTGAATTTGACTTGGTATCAGTTTTACAATGCCAATCAGATGTGCTGCACTGCAAGGAGCAATGCTGATATGAGGAGAGAGCAGAGTGGCAGAGACACAAGCTGATGAGTGTGTTGCTGCGCTATTCACGATCCAGTAACAATGTAAGGGTGGGGAGGGGAACTTTTCAAAGAAGGTTAGGCTACTTTTACACAGGCATTCCATTTGTCTCATCAATCCGATGATTGACTGGGGTTGTTTTTCAGGGGTTGGGCTTAGTTCTAGTAAAGGGAACTTTTTAAGGCATCAGCATACCAAGACATTTTGGACAATTTAATGCTCTCAACTTTGTGGAAACAGTTTGGGGATGTCCCCTTCCTGTTCCAACATTAGTGCCTGACCTCACAAATGCGCTTCTGGAAGAATGGACACACATTCCCATAGACACACTCCTAAACCTAATGGTTTGCTCCGGCTCTCTGCCCCCCCTCCTCCTGGATCACACTGCTGCCTTATACACACACTGTTTCCGCTCCCTGTCCCCCTCCGCCTGGATCATATTGCTGCCTTATACACACAATGCTCCGGCTTCCTGCCCCCTCTGCCTGGATCACACTGCTGCCTTATACACACAATGCTCCGGCTTCCTGCCCCCCTCCGTCTGGATCACACTGCTGCCTTATACACACACTGCTTTGGCTCCCTGCCCCCCTCCACCTGGATCACACTGCTGCCTTATACACACACTGCTTCGGCTCCCTGCCCCCCTCAACCTTGATCACAGTGCTGCCTTATACACACAATGCTCCGGCTCCTTGCCCTCCTCCCCCTGGATCACAGCGCTGCCTTAAGCACACTATACTCCGGGTCTCTGGTCCCTGCCCCCCACTCTACATCACACTTCGGCCTTACACAGACTCCTCATTGGATCTCACCCTCTTATCCAGCCCTGTGCTCAAACTCTGTGCTCACTCCCACAGTCTGTGACCAGCGCTACCATTAACAAGTCCCCTCTTTCTTCCCCTTCGGCTCTCTGAACCACTCCTGGCACCTCCCTCTGAGTTCACAGTAGTGGGGAACTACAAAAGATTCATTGGCTAACAATGCTCACTGACATTATTGTCTGACAGCGCCCATTGAGAACAACATTGGGCTGATTACATCCACTACAATGTTGACTTGAGGCAGAACCCCTGAGGACCACCTGGTTGATGACCACTATTTTAAACCACAACAAATGTATACTTTAACAAAACAAAAACAAAAAAAAGTGTGAATACCCAGAATATTCTGCTGGGGAAAAACATGAATTGACTTTAGTATATGTAATGAAGCTGTGCTGTGGGGCTGCATATATTCCATAGCCAATCACTGGTTAAACACTCGTATTGTACAGTACAGAGGAGGTCATGGAAGGTAGACACAGGCCATTCAGAGCTGGCCACATTCAGCTACAAGAAAGAAGTCTCCTGGGAAAAGTGGAATGTCTTTTATTTCCTTCACATTACCTCTGGGCTCAGAGCAGCAAACAGTAACATTCTGTGCAGGTTTGGGGACACAGTGATGCCTTTGTGAACTTTCCAAAGGTGGTGTCAGATTGGGAAAGCTTTTTTCTTCATATATTAGGCTCTCCTTTTCCCCTTTTTAACAGGATATACTTGCCTGGAACAGTACGGGCCTTGATTAACTTGGCTGTGACGCATGTATACACAAGCGGGTTTCCATATATATGTGTGTTTTTGTTGAATTTGGCAGTGCGTACTGCGTCCATACAGACAGCCTGCTACACCTGCCTAATATAATAATTACAGCTTTTATTATAACATGTCATTAACACATCAGTAAACCTAAAATACATGTTGCCTTATGTAAAATGTCTACTAGTAACATTCTAAATCTGCTTGTAAATATAAAGGATAAATGCCATGTATTACAGGCCTAAGCAAATGGCGTGAGGAGCCAACAATGTTCTTGTATGGAGGCATTCAGATCAGGGAACCACATGTAGGAGAATACCCCCAAAGAAAGAGGTTGTACAGATTTAGGCTAGGTTCACACATGTCCGGCGCCAATTCACCTTCAGTTTTCACTGCGAGTTTTCAAAGGAGCTGTTCAGCAGTTCAGCTGCGATTTTTAGATGCGCTTCAGTTTTGGAGCTGGCGGCCAGTGACATCTTTAACATTACAAGGGGAAAACTGGAGTTTTAAGGTTCAAAAATAGTCAAATTGAAAGTAATATCAATTTCAAAAATGTTATTTAACCACTTAAGCCCCGGGCCTGTTTTTCAGACTCTGTGTTTACAAGTTTTTTTGCTAGAAAATTACTTGGAACCCCCAAACATTATAAAAAAAATTCTAACACCCTAGAGAATAAAATGGCAGTCATTGCAATTTTTGTCACACCGTATTTGCGTATTTGCCCACCGCTCGTGGAATGGCGTCAAACTTTTACCCTTTAAAAATCTCCATAGGCGTTTAAAATATTCTACAGGTTGCATGTTTTGAGTTAGAGGAGGTCTAGGGCTAGAACTATTGCACTCGCTCTAACGATCGTGGCGATACCTCACATGTGTGGTTTTAACACCATGTTCATATGCTTAGTTCGCTTCTGTGCGCGACATGTCGGGATGTGGCTCTTTTAAAATATATATATATATTATTATTTATTTACTAGATTTTATTTTTACACTGTTTAAAAAAAAAAAAAAATGGGTCACTTTTATTCCTATTACAAGGAATGTAAACATCCCTAATAGAAAAAAGAATGACCGGTCCTCTTAAATATGAGATCTGGGGTGAAAAATACCTCAAATCTCATATTTAGACTAAAATGCAATAAAAAAATAAAAATAAATTTTGTCATGGTATGGATACGGGTGGGGGCCATCTTGCCCTCACTCGTATCCATGCTCAGCACAAGAAAGGACCCGATCGCCTCCGCCGCTGTGAGAGAGGTGCGTGGGAGAGCAGCGGGAGGGGGGACCCCTCCAGCTGCCGAAAACGGTGATCTCGCGGCGAATCCGTCATTGAGACCACCATTTTCGTTTACAGGACCACTGCCTGAAGAGATGGATACCTCGGTTGTGGCAGCAGCTGCTGCCGTTACCGAGATATCCTTCATCAAAAAGAGGACGTATATATAGTCGTGCGGCAGTCCTTAAGTGGTTAATAAACATTAAATAGGACGTAAATCAGGGGAGATCTGGGCATGCTCCAGTGACGTCATTCTAAAGAACAAAAAGGATTACAACAATACTAAGCAAGAGCCTTGCATAGTGTGACTAAATTTCGGTGGAAGTTCTAGTGGTGCGGTGGGGAACCAGTTATTGATACACAGCGTATTATATCTGCATATGTGGTGAGTGCATCCCCAAAGGGAAGTATGGTGAAGTATCTGGTGGATGGCGATTCCCAGTTAAAGATCAATCACAGCACAGCACAGCACGTCATTTTCTCTGATGAATCCCATTTCTAAATGTTTGGGGAGTCTAGTTTAGGGCAGTCTCTTTCAGTATGCTTGTTTTAGTCTCTTTCAGTGTGTCTTTGTGTAAGGGCTCTTTCACACATGCAGGAACGTATGTCCGCTTTTTCATCCATCTGTTTGCGGACGAAAAAGGTACATACATTGATCCTTATGAGATAGCGGGTGTCAGCAGATGAACATCCGCTGACACCCGATCTCATCAGTGTCCACAATCCTCCGATTCTGCAGACAGAGGAAAACCCTATATTTCCATCCGTCTGCGGATCGGATCAGGTGAACACAGACAGACGGTCCGTATTCATCCGATTTCCCCCCCCAATGGGGAGAGCAGAGATCTGACAGGGTGGTCCCTGCACAGTGTGCGGGGACCGCCTTGTCGTCCGCCGGGTCAGAAGGGATAAACGGAGCGATCCTCGATGAGCAAGCGGAGGTTCCCGGGGGTGGATTATCACGGATCCGTCCTGTGTGAAATAAGGCCTTCGTCTATTTCTTTAGGACAGTTTCTTTCGTTCTCCAGGTTCTTTCAGGTTCCCCCCAAAGCAGCTTCCTCACAGGACAGGACCCTATTTTTTTGCTATGGTACATTTTCGTATGCAGTTTACTCTCTGTAAATATAGCTCTCCAGTCCCGTAGGACCTTTATAAATACTTTAGTATACGTAACTACTCTGTGGTAATAAGCAGCCATCAATGGCCTTGGCAAGTGTGGTGGCTTTTTTGTTCTTCCTAAATATTAGTGGTGTTCTGACTCCGAAGCTCCAAGACGGGCAGACACTAATGTCATTCCGAATGCTGCCAACAAGAAGTGATCCCATTACCCACTAACACTGAAAGCCAAGTTTATTTACATTAGGACAATTGATTATTTGGCTGATGTCTATAGTGCCATTTATACAGCTATAGAACAGCCTTATTTTTGGAATGTAATGAGATGTCCTAAACATGTTTTTTTTGAGGGAGCCCTGAATTTGCCACTGGTTGAAGGATGCCTGTTATTACTTTTCATTACGTGAGCCAAAATCCCCAGTGTAGTATGTAGTAATTGTGTTAAATGGTTTGTGCTATCTGTCTGCTGGCATGCACACAAAGTGAACTGCAATTCTTCAATCGGCATTACAGCCAGCGCAGCAAATGTCATGATACTTCATTTCATTGACAGATCTGCTACTGACATACTACATAGCTATTCTGAGAACACTTGGCTAAATAAAGTGCGATATATGAGGCACTCACCAAATATTAAACTTCAGTGGCAGTTAATAAGCCAAACCTTGCTTATTTCAGCATATAAATTAAATAGATATTTATTGCAAGCTAGTCAAAGTGAACCTAATTTGCTTCATTGAGTTCATCTCCCTCACCCCCTACCCACACAATTCTATAAATTTGCACACTATCACGTTTTTTTCCAAATTATTCATAGCCTTCCAAAGTTTATTTTTCAGCTGAATTGTTCGCCCATGCCCCAAGTGTTCAGTATAGAGATTTATCATATAGAAATGAAGTTAATGCTGCTCAGTCTTGGATCATCCCTAGGGTATAGTCACTTCTTTTTACTGTCTCATAGAGATTGAGGTCAGAAGATTCAGCAGTTTTACAGTCGGAGCAAAATAATGTATTTTACTCTTTCATGACCAGGGTTCATTGATGCCTAGATGCCCAGGGCAAACATAGAAGCATCAGCATGTGCTAGTTAACTTAACAATCACTCTAGTTTGCATACGCAATTCGTGTTGATATTTTATTAAGTGCATACAAAATGTACAGTATATTTGGTACACTGCTTTATTCTATGCTCTGGGCTTCATGTACATGGCACATTGTTCAACCTCTCCAGAAACTATTTAACTTGACAGATGGAAACCGGTGTCTAAAAACAGCCGTTTAGCTGCGTTTTGCGTCTAGAAGCGTTTAAAAAAAAAAAAGTAGTTTTGGGGTTAAAATAAAAAATGTCTGTAAACAAAAAGCTGCTAAACAGGAGTTACTACCCAGTGTACATGTACAGATAAGATAACATAGATGAGAGTTCAGGAGCAGTTGAACAAAAAATGGCCAACTGCTCCTAAATGTCAGTACCAGTGGCAGTGTACATGAGGCCTAAAAGCTGACAAATGTTTTTTTATATATATATATATATATATATACATATATTATACATTTTTATGTTTTATTTAGTATTTATTTTTATTAATGTAGCTGTGTCTGACAATTAACACTATTAATTCCCTTTTACACGGATGGACCATTAAAGCGGAGCTCCAGCCGCGAATTTTTTTTTTTTTTTAAGTCAGCAGCTACTAACAGTGTAGCTGCTGACTTTAAATAAGGACACTTACCTGTCCTAGGCGCCCGCGCTGACGGCCCCCCCCGATGCCGGTCCCGCGATCGCTCCGAGTCCCGCGCCGCCATTCACACTATGGGAAACAGGCAGTGAAGCCGTACGGCTTCACTGCCCGTTTCCTACTGTGCCTGCGCGAGTCTCACGCTGGCTTGTGAATGGGCGCGCTGCTCTCTGAGAACACACACAGTTCCCAGAAAGCAGCGTGCCCCATTCACAAGGAGAAGAAGAAGAAATCAAACCACGGTGCAGGTGAGGCAGATTACGGACTTCCGCATAGCAACAGCTATTTCGGGTGAGTATTTTTTTTTTTTTTTTTTTTTTTTTTTTCAGTTTTTTTTTTTTTTTTAAACAACATGGCAAAATGTTGTTTTCATGGGTGGAGCTCCGCTTTAAGGTCCACCTGTCAGTTTTGACAGCGGACCTGAACGTCCGCTCCATGCATCTCTATGGAGCGTCGGATGTCAGAGACATGTCCGCTGACATGCGTCCCGATCTGCTAAAACCAGACGTATGGGGATCCATCCCCAAAACAGACGTATGGGGATACATCCCCATCCGTCCATCGCGGATCGGGTAAGATCTGATGAAAACGGACATGCTGTCCGTTTTCATCAGATCGCTCCATAGAAGACAGCGGTGCCCGACAAGCCCCTCCCCGCTCAGGGAGCAGAGAGGAGCTTGTCATCTGTCGGCTCAGCGGAGATCTGCAGACAGATCTCCTGCTGAGCTGGCGGGAGCAGGAGGAATCTCCTAGTGTGAAAGGAGCCTTCGGTAGATGGTACCACATCTAAACACTGAAATCTGAAGGTGGCAGTATCTGCAGACCTAAACTTTATAATAAAAAAAATTATAAAAAAATGTACAAGCGCCCAGAGGCGATTAAGTTCGCATGTGCTGCGTTATATAAGTTTTCATTCATTCATTCATAAAAAAAACAAGGATGCGCCCAATCTAAGTGCAGTAACGTTTTAATGGGAGAAATTAAAATAAAAAGAGACACAGCCAAATGGCTACTCACACATTAGGGTGGATAACAGGCATATATAAAAGCGTGGATGTAGTCATCGTCCGGTGCCTAGGAGGTGTCCACATATGATGGTGAGATGCTGTAGATGGAGAACAGCCAGGGAACGGAGAGACTAGGGGTGCTTGCTAAATGCCGTACAAAGCGGCGTGCGTCTCACGATGGAATGCAAGCACGGATCGGTCGCACCGGAAGTGACGTGACGTGGCATAGCTAATACGTGGGGACCAATAGGATGACGTGTTTCACAGCCCAGCTGCTTCTTCAGATCCATTTTTTTCTTTGTCTACCCATGCACAGAGTATGCTTCTGCTCTTCTGGGACTGCTGCCGCTAAAGTGTTATTTTGGACATTCTGGACTTATGAACTTTATATATATTTTGATGAATAATCAGTCACCTTATCCTAATATTTAGATTATTTGCCAAGGTTGTTCTGTTATCTACCTCTCCTTGCGCCATCTGACAATATGTTTATATTCATTAATACGTGAATGTATTTATTTTTTCACAGGAGCCTAGAAAGCATTTCACTTTAGATAAATCAGTGGGAGCAATGTCAGGCTCCTGCAAAACCTTGCTTCAGCTCTGCCTTTTTTTTTTTTTGCAAATATCTCCTAAACCGGGAGTATGTTTACAACCACTTTAAGCTGGAGAGCTAGAGGATGTTTCAATGAGCTGCAAGTGCTCTGATTATTGAACTCGTATTTCTACGAGAAGTATACTCGAGGTGATTGTAGCCATATTAGTGCGATTGTGACAGAGAAAATTGAGTACTGTCCTTGATACTTTTTTTATTTGCACTAACATATTATTTTTCATGGATGAGGTTTCGGGGTGTGCTCCCTTCTTCAAGGTCCAAGCAGTACTCCTTGGACCTTGAAGAAGGGGACACACCCCGAAACCTTGTCCATGAAAAATGATATGTTGGTGCAAATAAAAAAAAAGTATTACGGACAGTACTCCATTTTCTAAATAAAAAGTATAAATCTGCCTCAGTGGCAGACAGGACTTGTAGTTTATTAACAGATCGCTGTAAATGAGTGACGTGGCTGCTCCAATTTCAAATTGAATTGCTGCTGGGAAGAAGAACCCTCACATGCAGTCATGGATGAATGGGCCGCTTGGCAACATGTTACACCCTCAGGGCAGGACTTAGGGTGGTGGGGGCCCCTGGGCTTGTGTCATTTTCAGGCTCTACCTTTCTATACATTACTTTAAATAGAACAAAATGATACATACACAAGCTATGTATTAGAGCATGGGTCTCCAAACTGCGCCCCGAGGGCCAGATGTAGCCCTTTGCTAGCCTTAATCCGGCCCTTGGGGCGATATTGCTCCCAATGATACGAGGCACTATTCCTCCCAATTGCACCAACAATGGGACAACATTTCTTAGACTAATAGCAATGATGGAGCACTATTCCCCCCTCCCCTACCACCACACTGATGCTCGGCCCTGGGGCATTTTCTACCCTGACTGGTCAGAATCCGGCCCCCCTGAAGCCTGAAAGACCTTAAACTGGCCCTTTGCTTGAAAAGTATGGAGACCCCTGTATTAGAGCTACACAATTCCGGATAAACTGAGAATAAAAATAGAGATAACGATTCTGAAGTAAACCCCGGCCGATTTTTGCAGTTTTTCAATTATTAAGTTATAACAGCTCATCGATAGAATGAATATATATATAATATATATATATATATATATATTCATTCTATTCTATCCCCTAAAAAACGAGGCCTACAAATACCTTTTTTAGGATGGTTTCGTTCTCTGTATTTCCGGGTATCTCAAGCGCCATTCGTACTGCTGTTATGTGATTCAAATTATGATGTCGCTTCCGCCCTTACTATGTCCCTGTCGGTAATCTCGCGAATGCGCCATAACCATTCGTTGCTGCATCTGCGGCTGCTGTTTTCTTTCACTCCCCTTTTGTGACTTCTTCTTTAGTCACACGAGGGAGTATCAGGAAGAGTGGAAGAGGAGCTAAACACCACAAGACTTCTCCTCTGTGTCGGACAGAGGGGAAGTTCTCACAGACTGCATTCCGGCAAGCTTTAAATGCTGGTTTAGAGGGGCTAATGTGCGCAAGTGCGGTGACTTCATGCAAATGATCAGCTGCCTGTGTTATGGGCTATTTTTTTAGGACAATGTTGTGTCCAAAGGTTTACATTACAACCACTTTAAAGGACTGGCATATTATTTAACATTTAAACGTAAGGGGCCCTCTATTGGGGGGGTAAGTCCAGCCCTGTACACCCTAAATACCTTTAGCAATGTGTTACATGTTACTCCTGTAGAGTTAAACTTTAAAGCTCCACTCTGGGCTGCTGTTAAGTTCACCCATGCAGTGAGGTGCCCCTGCACTCTATTGGTTAAATGCTGGGGGTGGATAGGGGGTATAGGAAAAGGTGGAATACTTACTTTATTCCTAGCCCCCTGTGACCAATCCACCAAAGCAACTTTACTTTGCTGTCCAGCTGTTTGCAGCTCTCTGACATCATCACATACAGTGGACCAGCAGGGTGGTGAGGGCCTTGCCTCCTCTCTGGAGCATGGGTTAATGTCTGGAATGCCCACTGCCAGGGGAGTGAGGAATAATTTATGTATTTTTTACTATTTCCCCGCCCAGCCAAATGAGCATTTAATGCATGCAGCCTATCGGGAGGGGTCTAAAAAAAAAAACATGCCCAAAAAGGTACAAAGGTATGTAAAAAAGGGCAAAGAATAAATAAAAAATAAGCAAAGAACCCGACGCTAAAGTCTGAACCTAGCCTGAAAAGTTTATGATCTTTACATCTGGCTGAACTACAGCATCAGCCATAAACCTGCGTGAGTTTAGCCACCCCAGATATTAGATTGGTATTTAGGTCATTTCCTTGTATTATGACTCGCAAATATGTGCCTGCTCACGAACAAAAAAACTTTGTGAAGTCCTCATTTAGATCATTGAATGAGTTGACTGATGAAATCTGACTAATCACTGGATGCCCCTGGTTAATGTGCACAGCTACTTTTTTAATTGCACGTAAAGTACATCAGCATAATTTACAGGCTCTGCCAAACAGGTAACAAAGCTCTTTTTCTGGTTATGCGATAGGTAGGCCAAAATGTCAGGATTGGCACCTCCAATACAAAAGCACAACTTACACAGAGGCATCCAAAACAGCCTAACAATGGTAGTTCCCTATCTCAAGAACTATCTGCACCTAATTCTTGCAAGCACTTGCGCCAGTGTCAGTAAATATACTTTTGGATTGAGTAGATAGGGATTAGAATGCTTGTTAGTTTGTATCGCTGTCTGTTCCCCTTTAGGAAGATTCATTCTCTTTATTTGTCCTGTTTATCATTAACCACTTCAGCCCTTTGCTGCCCATTGACCAGGCCATTTTGTTGCGATTCCGCACTGCGTCGCTTTAACTGACAATTCCGCGGTCGTGCGACGTGGCTCCCAAACAAAATTGGCGTCCTTTTTCCCCCACAAATAGAGCTTTCTATTGGTGATATTTGATCACCTCTGCAGCTTTTATTTTTTGCGCTATAAACAAAAGAAGCAACAATTTAGAAAAAAAAGCATTATTTTTTTACTTTTTGCTATAAAAAATATCCCCCAAAAATATATATATATATTTTTTTTTTTTCAGTTTAGGCCAATATGTATTCTTCTACATATTTTTGGTAAACAAATCGCAATAAGCATATATTGGTTTACGCAAAAGTAATAGCGTCTACAAAATAGGGGATAGATTTATGGCATTTTTATTAATATTTTAATTTTTTCCTAGTAATGGCAATTTTTATGGTTAATGCAAAATTATGGCGGACGCATCGGACACTTTTGACGCTATTTTGGGGCCGTTGTCATTTATACAGTGATCAGTGCTATAAAAATGCACTGATTACTGTGTAAAGGACACTGGCAGGGAAGGGGTTAAACGATAGGGGGCGAGGAAGGGGTTAAGTGTGTCCTAAGTAGGGATTATAACTGTGGAGGGGATGGGCTACCAGTGACATGACAGTGACCACTGCTACCGATGACAGGGAGCAGTAGATCAGTGTCCTGTCGCTAGGCAGAACAGGCAATCTCCCTGTTCTGCAGCCCTGTGACATCGAGTCCGTGGGTTCCGCGGGCACAGAGCTACCTGTACGTTGCTTTGCTGCCAACGTATATCTACAGGAGGTGGTCGGCAAGTGGTTAAAAATAAAAGTAAAAGAAATTCCCAAATTTTTCTTCAAACCAAACCCAAACAATTTAGCAACACACAACAACATTTTTTTTTTTGACATACACTATAGGATTGTACTAGACCTGGGACACTTTCGTGCATAGTGCCCCCTCACTCTCCTGTCGGGCCTTGTTCCAAGCCGCATTATTGTCTGAATACTATGTCTGGGTTTCAGGTGGACTGAAACCCGCACACATGATTCAAAACCCAGACTGTCCGGGTGAATCCTGGACAGGTGGCAACCCTAGATATAGCCCTCCCTTTCCTCTATCCCAAATGGGGAAAAAAAAGTTTTGCCTGGAGTTCTATATTAAGGCAAAAGGCTTTTAGCAAGAATCAAACCTTGTCACTAACAACCTCCTGCTTCTTTGTGTGGATGCAACTAGCCATTATATACAGTGCAGTTCCATCCAACAGTTAATCCTCTGGTCAATTCTTTTTAAAGGGTTTGAAAAATGAACGGCAATTGGAAATCAATACAGAGGTTATTACTCTTTACCAATGCATGGAACATATTGCTTGAGCAAAATATTGCATGGTCAATATTCTAACAGAAAACGTGTACATATGTTGGGGACTGCCTACCTACAACACAAGCATTCTGCAGTTCACAAAAAATAAACTAGTGTTTGTTATCCTGATTGGCGTTTTCCTTTAGAGCCGATTCAGGATTTCCAGGTTTACAAGTGATTGCACAGCAATTTTACAGGTGGTTGCAGGGCAAAAGGATTTCGTTGTCGCACATGCCCTGAGGAGACCTGTTCCATTCATGCTGTCAATCACCATACGATGCAGGAAGCAGGACCAGCGACTCATTGGTGCGTGGAGACAAGTTTCTATCCAGGCCTCATGGGAAATTACCATATATTCTTATGTGCCTTCTGCATTCTCAAAGACCCTGACCCACAACATGTATGCACCCAGTGAAGTCAGAGTTGTATATTTTATTCTAGGTCAGTGTCCCAGAAATTATTGAAGCCATTGGATTAAGATGAGAATAACATTCAGGCAACTTGACATTTTTTAGAGGGAGGTCAGCAATTCCATCCTAAGTATCTTAATACAGAATTCCTTTAAAGCTGAACTCTCGAATTAGAAAGTATTGTCTAATAGGGATGAGCCGAACACACCCAGGTTCAGGTTGGCATCCAGAACATGCGAACAGACCAAAAGTTCACGTGAACATTTGAACACCGTTAAAGGCTATGGGACTCGAAAGTGAGAAATCAAAAAGGCGAATTATAAAGGCTACTATGCAAGTTATTGTCCTAAAAAGTGTTTGGGAACCCGGGTCTTGCCCCAGGGGATATGTATCAATGCAAAAAAAAAAGTTTTAAAAATTGCAGTTTTTTCGGGAGCAGTGATTTTAATAATGCCTAAAGGGAAACCCTCTAACGCGCCAGAGGGGCTGTGGGGTCACCCTAGACACCACGGGGAAGCCACCGGTAACCCCCGTTACGTCACAGGTGGCCCAGCCCTCGATTTTAAAAAGAAATGTCACATGGTTTACGCGTCATTCGCCCGGGAGCCTTCTATGGAGGAGGCTGTATCATTCATAGCAGCGGTTTGCGTGGGTCCGGGTCATGGAAGGATGTACATTACTGGAATGTATTTATTTATTTTTTTATTAAAGGACTTTTCTCAAGCTGTCTGTTTTTTTTCTACCTTTTTTTTTTTTGCCACCTTTTTTGGTGAAATGGTGAGGGTCCCCTTTGTTAAAGGGGACTTCCAAATTACAATAAGCCCCTGCCCACAGACCCCCACAACCACCAGGCAAGGGTTGTGGGGATGAGGCCCTTGTCCCCATCAACATGGAGACATGGTGCTTTGAGGGGTCACAGACCCCCAAAGCATCCTCCTCATGATGAGGGCATGTGGCCTGGTACGGTTGTTTAGGAGGGGGGGCTCGCTCGTCCCCCCCCTCTTTTCCTGCGGCCTGTCAGGTTGCATGCTCGGATAAATAAGGGTCTGGTACGGATTTTTGGGGGAACCGTGTGTTTTTTTTTTTTTTTGGCACGCAGTTCCCCTTAAACTTTTAAAGGGTGTTCAGTGGCTTTTCGAATTTGCCGTGAACACCCCAAATTGTTAGTTGTTCGCCGAATGGGCGAACAGCCAATGTTCGAGTCTAACTCATGTTGGACTCGAACATAAAGCTCATCCCTATTGTCTAAATACAAGAATCAAGTGTATTCTTAATTTTATCTTGGTTTGCTTTGTGTGTTTCTTCCAGATCTGTTCAGTAATACAATGTAATACTTTGCCTCTGTGCAGGAACTTCCATTAAGCTGGGTTCACACTTGAGACCGAAGCAGCTCACAGCAGGTGTCCAATGCATTTCTATTCACCATTTCAGGTCCAGTTTCAGCCTGAATTTTGGGATAAATTCGGACCTGAAACAGACCAAAAAACGCACAGGACTATTCACACCGGAGCCACTGCGGAGATGTGTGAACCGGCTCCATAGAGAGCCAGTCACAATCTCCTGCTATGCCAATTGGATGCAGAGAAACCCACATCCAATTCACAATAGTGTGAACCCAGCCTTAATAAAGACCGATCACTGCTTCTCTCTCTTCTTGTGCAAGGTGACCAGTCTTTTCTCCACCCCCTCCTATAGTTTTCTGTAGGCAGCCTATAGTGGGTGGAGTCTGCAGGGTCCTTCCCACAGCTCTACTCTTTGCAGAGGCTATGTACAGCATAGTAATGATTTTACAGATACTTTTATATGGTAATATTTGGGTTTGTAAATTCAATGGTGCTAACAAAGGGGATTTAAATCCTCTGTGGCTATTGAAGAATACTGTATACATGAAGGTTTTTATACCCAGAATTTAGCCTTAAGATTTTTAAGTATTATAATGTTAAATAGTTTTTTAGGGCAAATGTACTATTTAGAATAATTACTGATCTCTAAAGTATTTGGTTTAAATATAAATATTTGCATTTGACAGCAGCATTCTTGTTAGTTCTCACACCACCCTATGACATCATGTACTGTACTTTACTGCAGGCTTTTAACATTGGCAGTCTATGCGACTAAGGGGTGTCAAAAGAATAAAGTGGTAGCACTATTTAACAAAATTAATTTTATTAATACTGCGAAGCAGAGAAGGCTAGTATGGATGGTCTTGTTTACTAAAACTTATTGTTGTATTGCATACAGTTGAGCTAAAAAGTTTGCAAACATGAAAACATGAGTGAGCAGGCAAAACGCAGCTCTTTTATTTCCTATGGGATTCATATTCAACTGTATTTCATACCAGAATGGCACAATCCTAAAACAATACATGGCAGCAAGTAAACAAGCAGTGAGAGCCGCGAGTGCGTGGGGGCGGAGCAACTGCACTCTAAGCTGGCCCACAGTAAGTGCCAGCGGGGTCACTTGTGAGGCGCCTGACGTCGTCAGCAGGTGCTGGAGACGCTGGTTCCTGTCTCCGACAGCGCAAATAGAGGATGCTGGATGGCTGGGGTTTCAAATATGAAGACCCAACAGAGGCTGCGGACCACCACAGGAGCAGGATGGATTGCTCTGCAGCACCTGGACAGGCAGCGGATGCAGGCTCCAGCACCTCACAGGTACTTTTACCCTCTTGCAAATCCTGAGCGTCTTCTCCCCTTGTACCTTGTAGGACTTGGTGAAGATGGTACCTTTTTCCTCTCTCCTGCATGGGGGTGTGGTGGAGTTTTGTAGTGGCTTAATTCAGGGCTCAAAATTGCAAGTCATGAGCTACTAGCCAGGCCTCAAGAGTTACTCGCCACCAGTTGCCCCACTCAATTCATACACTGCCCTGCGCCTAATTGCACCCGTAAACACGCCCTCGTAGATTATCTCATGGAATGACACTGTTAAATGTTTTATGCAGAATCAAGTTACACAATTAAATATTGCCAACAACAACTTTAACAAAATGGGACAGGGCACTGGGGGCAGACCAGAGGGACAGGGCACTGGGGGCAGACCAGAGGGACAGGGCACTGGGGGCAGACCAGAGGGACAGGGCATTGGGGACAGACCAGAGGGACAGGGCACTGGGGGAAAACCAGAGGGATAGGGCACTAGAACTAGGTCTTTTCCCCATTCTCTTGCTGTCTCCTCTGCAACTCCCATCCATTCTCTCTCTCTCTCTCTCCTCTCTCTCTCTCTCTCTCCCTCCCTCTCCTATTTATCTCATCATCAGGAGCCTGTGTGTGCGGCTCCACGCTTGCATGTCCCCACTTCCCCTTTTTATTTAGGCTGGCAGTGAGGAGAGGAGCTTCAGCACAGCGGGAGGGAGTACAATCCAGCGCTGAGATCCACACAACTGCACAGCCATTGACACCATAGCACAGCGCACACTGACACCGCACAGCACACATTGATACCAGTCTGTTCACAGTGCTCAGGCTGAACTGTTGAACACTTACATAGAGCACAAGGAGAAGAAAACTGCACAAACTGGAAGGCTGCCACTCTCATGTCAGGGCAACTTTAAGTGAGCTACATTGGTCGGGGGGCAGGCTCAGAGAGGTCATACTGTTAGGTCCCGTGGCTTAATGAGAATTGTAAGGAGAGATTCTGTGTACTGCTCTGCCTGTGCGTGACTCACCAGACTACTTACCCCGAGCATGCACCTTTCCTCTTCGGTCGCCAATCTCATTGGGACTCTAAGTGTAGGCACAGATTGGAGGGAGATTGGTCATGCAGCCCTGTCATCACTCGCCCCCAGCTCAAATCCACTCGCTAAATGCTAGTACCTTCCACCAATCCCAGGATATTGTGCTACCAACCTTTTGCAGTGTTGTGGAAATTTTATTAAGATGTATTCAATATGTAGTGTCACAAGTGTCTCCCAGTGTTAGTTCCACTTTAAAGTGCGAGTTGGAGCAGACTGACCCTGGTTTAAGGCCCTTTTGGTAGTAAAAAGCTTCCTGTAAGATGTAGAGAGGTGTTTGCAGAGTGGGTAAATGTCTGCCAGTGAAGGGCCCCTGTGCAATGCACAGACAATCGTCTGGGGGGAATGTGTTCACTCTGCAAAGACATTATCGGTTATGGAGGGATGTACGCTTGTGTTTTTCTGTGTGTCTGATCAGAACTGGAAGGCTGCCACTCTCATGACAGGGCAACTTTAAGTGAGCTACATTGGTCGGGGGGCAGGCTCAGAGAGGTCATACTGTTAGGTCCCGTGGCTTAATGAGAATTGTAAGGAGAGATTCTGTGTACTGCTCTGCCTGTGCGTGACTCACCAGACTACTTTTCCCGAGCATGCACCTTTCCTCTTCGGTGGCCAATCTCATTGGGACTCTAAGTGTAGGCACAGATTGGAGGGAGATTGGTCATGCAGCCCTGTCATCACTCGCCCCCAGCTCAAATCCACTCGCCAAATGCTAGTAGGCGAGTGGAAATTTTAAGGGCTGGCTTAATTTACAACCTAGTGTCATTTGTGTTCTGTTTCAGGCTAAGATTCAGGACAAGGCCCAAGCGCAGCCACCTAAGAGGATATATGCACTTTGCGGAGGAAAATTGAGCTTCTCATGGAGTAAAGCAGTCTGCCACACTTGCATAGGCAGTCTAGTTGATTACGATCCAACAGTATCTTGTCAGAAGATGCTGACTTCTGTCAGGGATGAGCTAACTTTAACGTTTAGCTCTTTTTTAAATCCCTAATTGTTTAGATACAGGTCCCCTCATAGAGTCTATCGTTCGATAGGACTCTAGCCCTTTGTTGTGCTCCGCCACCGAGTGTGGAGAGTGAGGATTCTGAGGAAGAAACTAGATCTCCCTGTTCTTCTCAGGAAGAATCCGGGTCAGACGGAGGGTCTAAGGATAGAGACTCTATCAGTGGCTCGAGGTACAAGCTGTCGCTAGAGGATGTTGATGATTGGTTGAAGGCTATCTATGCGACTCCTGTGATAGAAGAAAAGGTACAAATGTCTAAACATGACCTTATGTATGAAGGAATGCATAAGAAAAAGGCTAGAGTTTTCTCTGTGCATAGTTCCTTTCTTGATACGATTAAAATTAGAATTGGAAAATCCAGAGAGAAAAGTTGTTGTTTTTTTTTTTCAGTAACCTAAAAAGGAGGAGGAGGAGGACACAGCGCAGCCTTGGAACAAAATAAAAAATGTACAAAAATACGGACCTATCATTTGACGATATGGGTATGCTTAGGGACCGATAGAAAAGAGAGGAGATATACTTTTACACAGGACCTGGGACTTATCTATTGTAAGTCTTAAACCAGCCTTGTCATCTACTTGTGTAGCCAGAAACCTGGAGGTATGGTAAACACAAATACAAACGCATCTTTTGGCAGGAACTTCAAGACATCAAATCCTTAAATCCTTTGTGCTTTCGGGCAGTAGGTTTTCTGTCAGGTTCTTCCACAGAGTCGGTTAGAATGACTGCTAGGGCCTTGGCCTTGGTGAATTCGGCCAGAAGAAGTCTCACAGGACCTGGGACTTATCTATTGTAAGTCTTAAACCAGCCTTGTCATCTACTTGTGTAGCCAGAAACCTGGAGGTATGGTAAACACAAATACAAACGCATCTTTTGGCAGGAACTTCAAGACATCAAATCCTTAAATCCTTTGTGCTTTCGGGCAGTAGGTTTTCTGTCAGGTTCTTCCACAGAGTCGGTTAGAATGACTGCTAGGGCCTTGGCCTTGGTGAATTCGGCCAGAAGAAGTCTCAGAGCCTCCCAAAAAGACAAGAGTCTCAGAGTCCAGTGTCACACCCACACGTGGCATCCTTAAACTTGATAGCTTGGTATCTGAAGAGAAGATACTAGGCTTTCAGGGATTTTCTGACAAAATGGTCAAAACCCTGGTTTAATCGCAGGAAGCCAAATACAAGAGCTATTTATCCAAAGTTTAGAAGAAATGTAACTCTTGGTTATCTGGAACCAAAGATTGACTTGCGACGTTCCATCAATTTTGGAATCTTTTCAGGAGGGTGCCGACAAGGTTCTTTCCGTTATGACGTTGAAGGTACAGGCGGAGCCTTTTAGCATTTTCCTCCAGTATTCTCTCTTGGAAAATACCACTATAGCTAGATTCTTTAAATAAATATCTAGATCTAAGCATGTCCTACCTGGGACCTGTCTCTAGTCCTTCAGGCTCTGGTAGAATTCCCATTTGAGCCCCTGAAAGATACTTCAGTTAAATTACATACTCTAAAGACAATTTTTCTTGTGGCAATTACCTCCGCTTGTAGGGTAAGTAGGTTGCAGGCCCTTTCAGCTGGGGGGCCTTTCCTCACAAACTTTGAGGTTCAGATTATGTTAAAAACTGATTCAGGGTTTTTGCCTGAGGTAGCCAGTACCTTCCACCAATCCCAGGATATTGTGCTACCAACCTTTTGCAGTGTTGTGGAAATTTTATTAAGATGTATTCAATATGTAGTGTCACAAGTGTCTCCCAGTGTTAGTTCCACTTTGAAGTGCGAGCTGGAGCAGACTGACCCTGGTTTAAGGCCCTTTTGGTAGTAAAAAGCTTCCTGTAAGATGTAGAGAGGTGTTTGCAGAGTGGGTAAATGTCTGCCAACGAAGGGCCCCTGTGCAATGCACAGACAATCGTCTGGGGGGAATGTGTTCACTCTGCAAAGACATTATCGGTTATGGAGGGATGTACGCTTGTGTTTTTCTGTGTGTCTGATCAGCACATGGAGGGACCATGACATGCCCCTGCAGATAGTCTCCCATTTACAGGAATGGTAGAATAATCTGGGTATGCATTGTTCTTTGAACAATGCAGAATAAGGATTCATGCCAATGGCAAAAACAGGAGTCTTTGCATCTGTCTGTCGGGCAGTGTTCGTAATTTCTGATACACCAATCTAACTACATGTGGCTTTATTTATCTAGCTGGAAAGCATAGCTTACAGGTACAAAGGGGGGGACTCATACACACTGCCTCTGCACAGACACGCCCATACACTCCCCTAGTCATTGTTCATTGGTTGAGATTTGTATAATTCCTCCTGTTTGAAGGAATGCTTGATTGGCCGATTGTGAAGTCATCAAGCTCTATTATAAAGAAAACACAGGCTCTCCAGGGGAAGTCTGCCTGTGGAGCTAAGGATGTGAGGAAGGTGGTTATGCCTGTTTTACTCTGGAAGCAGGGGTGTACTAAGATGCATTATACCAAAAGGTTGAAAGGGCGCTTATTAGTGCTGGAGACATGGATTACGCATAGCGTATAGAGAAATTTCTACGTCAGCAGTACGAGGGCGAGAAAGAAAATCAATTTTGTTTACTAGATGTCAAGAGTTCTTCTCTTCTAACTAGAAGTCACCAAAACCTTTAGGAAAACAGATGTTTTGTTCTCTTTTCAGGAACTCGCAAAGGAAAGGTCCCTCCCTAGACTGGTAACTTCTGGTTCAACATCTAATGGGCTGTCCTGAAAGTTAGAGTTAGACTTGCTGGTAACTCCATTTCTGACCGTGTGTATGCTCCATCAGACTTTTTCCAATTGAAAAACTGCTTGAAAAAAAATAGAGAGCAGGTTCTCTATTTTTTCATCAGGAAAAAATCAGATCGCAATTTTTTTTTTGTGTGTAAAAATTCTGACGCATGCTTGGAAACAAATCGACGCATGCTCAGAAGCATAGAACTTAATTTTCTCGGCTCGTCATAGTCTTTTATGTCACCACGTTCTTGGCAGTCAAAAGTTCACAAACTTTTGTGTGACCGTGTGTATGCAAGGCAGGCTTGGGTGGAATTCCGTCGGAAAAAACTTTCAACTTTGTTCCCGACGGGAATTCCGCTGGTGTGGACAGCCGGATTCCCATGCATATTAGTTGCAGGTACGTCCTATGGTTTTTGAGAAATACTGACATGGGGCCTGGGGGACTGCCCTTTTATCTGGTGAGGGTTAACGTGTTTGCTGTCCTGGTAGGAGGAGCCCTAGGTCTCATTGGCTGTCCTGGAAGACTCTCAGAAAAGGAGTTAACGGTAAATCTAACACAGCTTTTCCTATGCAAAGCAAAGTTTTGAGTGTCGGAACCCAAGACATGGCTGGGGAAAGTGCATTTAACGCACAGAAACAGAACAGTGGTGCACTTTTCCTTTTGAATGCAACATTTCATATTGAAGTGTACCTTTTTAATGCATCTGTGCTGTAACTGGTTTTTAGATTCCCACTCCCAATGACCTGTTTTCCAACCAAAGCACATTCTTCAATATTGAGTGCCATTTAAGCTTCATGTTCTCTTCAACCCTCTTAATATTTTTAAGATCCAGAGCTGAGAACGCTACTTATTTTAAGCAGCTTGTATTATCCAAAAATGAGCTGTACCGCCATCTTTTCCAGAATTGTTCTCTTGGATAAGGCTTTCTGGTATGTTAATCCCCCAATAATAGTAATTAAACACCATCTGTTTAAAGACTTGTTATTGTCATTGTACAAGCATTAATATTGTGAGGTAATCAGTATAAATCGTATTGTTTTTGCATTAAAACGCCTTATGGTGTTTCCCAGTGCAAGTTACTTTTTTTTTTTTTCTGATACTGAGATATGCATCAGCCTTTTGTAGACGATTTATTAACGTTTTTGGGTTCAGCTTAGGTGATTGCTTTGTAAACTATGTGCTTGCTTGCTTGTCTGTTTTTGGATGAAACAGATTTCTCAGCTTTGTTCTGACTCTTTGGAGTCAAGGGATCTGATACACCTGAGGGTGCTCAAAGGTGTTCTCATAACTCTTGCTGCTTTCTCCAAAGTATAACTTAAATCTAGCAGGAAGAGTAAGACTAGCTTCTAACGACAATGGCACTGGCAAGATATGGCAACACCAGCTTAGGGATCTTGCCACTGAAGTCCTTGGGAGATGCACAAAATTGGGTAATTTTTTTTTTTCCCTCCAGCATTAACACTGAAAATATCATATTCGATATGATTATCCTTTTTACAATGTGGGCCAATAAATACAATTTAAATAATTGTGTTTGATATTCTTCCACAGAGTATAGCACAGAAGTGTAGGGAGCTATCCATTCCATGCAGCTTTCGTCAAAGGGAATGTACTGTAAACAGAAATAAAATACGTGGTCACATGGCCAAAGTTTAGCTATTATGGCATACAATTGTTATGGCATTTTGAGTATTTGAGTCACTAAAAACAGTAATTTACTACTCCAGACTCCATTTCAATTTCAAGTCTACTAAAATGCGTAATATTGAATGCCCAAGACTCCCATGAACTGTACGTTTTGGGTGAATGGTGACAGTAGCTTGTCATCTCAGATGGCTTTTCAAAAACTGAATTCAGACAAGTCGGTGATCACATGAAAGAATGGAAAGCTTTTGGAACCTTCCCTATTTGTAGATGTAGAGTCAAATGTCTTCTCTGTTCATTTTCCTAGGCTGGTATTTGAATGAGCAGTAGCGCACAGTCTCTGTGCAGTACCACTAATCAGAAAGAGGTGTAAATGTATATGTAATGGGCAAATATGGCTGCTTCCATGTTCATATATAATGGCAATTTATAAAGCAAGAGTTTTAGAGCTTTAAAACACATTTAATAAATGTATCACATGCATATGTATGTCGCCAAATCTTAAAAAGTCTGTAAACTCTCCTTTGAGAAATGGGGAAACCACCCTCAACTCCTTTTTTTCCCCCCACACATACACATTTTTATGGTTATATCTCTCTTTCTCCTCTTTCATTGCCCTGTGTGTTTTTTTTTTTTTTTAATTTTCTTTTCTCTTCCAACCTTCGTTTTAAGTTTTATCATGCATATGTAATTTGCCTCTACTTTAGATTGGGTCTTCTTGCCTTAAATATACACTCTGGCCATCCACTTTACATCAGAGCAGGCCTGTTAGCCTAAACTATATGCTCATATTGTTCATATTGATTATAAATTCTAAAAGAAAGCCTGTAAACTATTTTTAAAGGCAAGTCAATGTTTTACCAATCTCTCCTAGTTACTCTTTATTTTTGATTGTGTGTGCAATAAACAGGTGATGATGCTCATTGGGTCATGATTACATCTTCATTCATCTCTACAACAACCAAACATTTCAGAATAATGTGTGTGGAAACAGAACGCACACAAACACAGAGTACTTCCCTTTCGTTTGTTTCTAGATGCATGGGGTATATGGTTACAGAGCAGAGATGGAAAGACGCTAATCTTCTTTTGTTCTGGGCTTCTTCATTGCCAGTTGAATGGACCACTACTTTCACTCATCATAGGTGTTTTTATTTTGTAAATTGTATATGGTGATGGATAAGGTTTTCTGTAAAAAAAAAGATCAGGTGTGGAGGATTCGGAGCTTCAGGTGTTGTTTGTAAACTTTTCTTAGGACTGCTGCATAAGCGAATGGCTAGCGATGAATTGAGAGCACACATGCTCTGTGAATGCAGAGTGCAATAGGACCCAATAGTGCAATAGTTTCTAAATTGTTACAAGACAAAGGATGAGTTTTCAGGTACATTGGATTATGCTATTGTCTTCAGGAGATTGGACACTGCCAAAAAAAGCTATAGAGACAGCTTGGTATAACCTTGCCAACCTCGGGCATGCTTCAGTTTTTTGCTAGTGCTCTGAGTACCAATGTTTTTTTTATGGTTCCTGTAAGGGACAATTTGCTTCTCATTCCAGTATCACTAGGGGTGTTCAACTGCTCATTCAAGCATATAACCTCATGACAAGATAATTCAAGGTTATGACTGCAAAGGCATGCCACCAGATCAGTTATTGTTTCTTCTGCATCAGCCATTTGGTCTTCTGTTCATCCTTTTGATTTAGTTCTACCAGGTAGATGTTCAGGCCTCAGCAGATGCAGGCTTTGGTTGTCATGTTGTTCAGGCAGTGCTGTTGGATATACTGAGCCACCTCCTTTTTTTTTTTTTTTTTTTTTTGTGCCTGATAGTCTTTTTTTTGTTCTATTGCCCAATGCCCATCCCTCTGGACTGTTTTTGGATTTCCCAATATACCTGAATGCTCATTTTGTGTCGTATAATGTATGTTTAGAAAACAGAATTTTCTGACTTGCTGTTAAAAACAAAAATCTTGGAGAACGTTCTAGACATGGGTTTCTATGATCCATTCTTACTATTGCTTGCTAACAAAATTAAGGCATTCTGGGAAGGGAAGGGGTTTTACCAGGCTGTCTTTACAGCTTTTTTCTTGTTTGTTTCCAATCTCCTAAAGGCGACCATATAACCCAATATGCCTCTAATGCTCCCCTTACAGTGCCTTGAAGTATTCATACCCCTTGAAATTTTCCCCATTTTGCCATGTTACAACCAAAAACGTAAATGTATTTTAATGGGATTTTACGTGATAGACCAACACAAAGTGGCACATAATTGTGAAGCGGAAAGAAAATGATACAGGCAGTCCCCGAGTTACGAACACAATAGGCATTGTGGAATTTGTTTGTAAGTCGAAACCGTGCATTTTAAGTGTGACTTCAGACTGTGCAGGAATGTGGGATGTTCCAGGCTTTTCTGGCCATGCAGTACTGCACTGTGGGATGTTTCCGGTGCTGCAAGATTGCTGCTCGGCGGTATCCAGGACCAGCACATCTAGATGGTGAAATTTCTAAGTCTTGTCACAGAGTCTCAATTGGATTTAGGTCTGGACTTTGAGCCATTCTAACACATGAATATGGTTTGACATAACCATCCCATTGTAGCTCTGACTGTATGTTAACCACATGCTGACCAGCCGCCGTCGTTCTACGGCGGCAGGTCGGCTCTCCTGGGCGAGAGCCCGTCATGCTACGTCGTACTTTCGACGGCCACTAGGGGGCGCGCGCGCGCCGCCGGCGGCCCGCGCCCCCCGCACGCCCCCGAGTCCCGCGCACGTGCCCGGTGGGTACGATCGCCGCCGGGCACCCGCGATTACTCGTTACAGAGCGCGGAACGGGAGCTATGTGTGTAAACACATAGCTCCCGGTCCTGTCAGCGGGGGAAACGCTGATTTTCTGTTCATACAATGTATGAACAGAAGATCAGTGATTTCCCCTAGTGAGGTCACCCCCCCATACAGTTAGAACACAAATAGGAACACACTTAACCCCTTCCCTGCCCCCTAGTGTTAACCCCTTCACTGCCAATGGCATTTTTATAGTAATACAATGCATTTTTATAGCATTGATCGCTAAAAAAATGCCAATGGTCCCAAAAATGTGTCAAAAGTGTCCGAAGTGTCCGCCATAAGATCGCAGTACTGAAAAAAAAACGCTGATCGCCGCCATTACTAGTAAAAAAAAAATATTAATAAAAATGCCATAAAACTACCCCCTATTTTGTAAACGCTATAACTTTTGCGCAAACCAATCAATACACGCTAATTGCGATTTTTGTTTACGAAAAATATGTAGAAGAATACGTATCGGCCTAAACTGAGGAAAAAAAATGTTTTTTTTATATATTTTTGGGGAATATTTATTATAGCAAAAAGTTAAAAATATTGCATTTTTTTCAGAATTGTCGCTCTTATTTTTGTTTATAGCGCAAAAAATAAAAACCGCAGAGGTGATCAAATTCCACCAAAAGAAAGCTCTATTTGTGGGGAAAAAGATGCCAATTTTGTTTGAGAGCCACGTCGCACGACCGCGCAATTGTCAGTTAAAGCAACGCAGTGCCGAATCACAAAAAGTGCTCTGGTCAGGAAGGGGGTAAATCCTTCCGGGGCTGAAGTGGTTAAGGGTCGTTCACCTGCTGTAAGGTGAACCTCTGCCCGAGTCTCAAGTCTTTTATAGACTCAATCTTTCTATCAACTCTGACCAGCTTCCCTGTCCCTGCCGATGAAGAGCATCCCCACAACATGATGCTGCCACCACCATGTTTCACAGTGGGGATGGTGTGTTCAGGGTGATGTGCAGTGTTAGTTTTCTGCCACACATAGTATTTTGCTTTTAGGCCAAAAAGTTCAATTTGGTCTCATCTGAACAGAGGTTCTTCTTCCACATGTTTGCTGTGTCCCTCACATGGCTTCTCGCGAACTGCAAATGGGACTTCTTATGGCTTCCTTTTCAACAATGGCTTTCTCGTTACCACTCTTCCATAAAGGCCAGATTTGTGAAGTGCACGACTAATAGTTGTCCCGTGGACAGATACTCCCACCTGAGCTGTGGATCTCTGCAGCTCCTCCAGAGTTACCAGGGGCCTCTTGGCTGCTTCTCTGATTAATGCTCTCCTTGCCTAGCCTGTCAGTATAGGTGGAAGGCCATGTCTTGGTAGGTTTGCAGTTGTGCCACGCTCTTTCTATTTTTGGATGCTGGATCGAATAGTGCTCTGTGAGATGTTCAAAGCTTTTTTTTTTTTTTTTTTATACCCTAACTCTGCTTTAAACTTCTCTACAACTTTATCCCTGGCCTGTCTGTTGTGTTCCTTGGCCTTTATGATGCTGTTTGTTCACTAAGGTTCTCTAATAAAACTTGGAGGATTTCACAGAACAGCTGTATTTATACTAAGATTAAATTGCAAACAGGTAGACTCTATTTACTATGTAGGAGATTTGTGAAGGCAATTGGTTCCACTAGCTCTAAGTTGGGGGTATTAGAATAAAGAGGTATGAATACAAATGCATGCCACACTTTTTAGATATTTATTTGTATAACATTTTTAAGACCATTTATCATTTTGCTTCCACAATTATGTGCCACTTTGTGTTGGTCAATCACAAAAAAAAAAAAAACACAATAAAAAAAAATATATATTTATATATATATATATATATATATATATATATATATATATATATATATATATATATATATATATATATATATAAACATTTTTGGTTGTAACATGACAACATTTGGAAAATTTCAAGGGGTGTGAATACTTTTTCAAGGCACTGTATGTCCCATAATGTACTCCAATAAAAAGTATTGATGTGAACACCCAACACTGACTAGGTCAGGGAGATATTACCAATGGAGTCCCTGAAACAGATACGAAGCCACTGGAATATTATATCAACCACAACCACTTTTAACCACTTCAATACTGGCCCATTGTCATTTGACGTCCAGAGATGGGATCTCCCATCCTAAGGGACATCAAATGACGGCCTGGGCTTTGTGGGTGAATATCTGAATGATGCCTGCAGCGAGAGGCATCATCCAGATATCCTCTTCTTCAGCCGGCGATTCTGCACGACATAAGAATGATCATAGCGCCGCTTGATCATTCTTACAGGCCGCGGGAGGGGACATCCCCCCCCCCCCTCCCACCGCCATCCGGTGCTTCTCCGGGCTCTCCCATGCCTTCGGGGACCCGGAGAATGAATTTTTTTTCACCGATCTCATGGTTTCCAGCCTGCAGGAGAGATGTGAGGTCTTATTGACCCCGCATCTCTCCTTAAAGAGGACCTGTCACACACATTTCCTATTACAAGGGATGTTTACATTCCTTGTAATAGGAATAAAAGTGGAAAAAAAAAATAAGAATTGAAATAAATAAAAAATTAGTCAAAAAAAAAATAAAAGATAAAAAAAAAAAAAATTTAAAACGCCCCTGTCCCTGGTAGCTTGCGTGCAGAAGTAAGTCCCGCCGACATATGTAAACGCCGTTTTTAACCCACATAAGTTAGGTATCGCCGCGTGTGTTAGAGTGCCAGCAACGAATCTAGCACTAGATCTCCTCTGTAAATCTAAACTGGTAACCTGTAAAAAAAAATTAAAGCGTTGCCTATGGAGATTTTTAAGTACCGAAGTTTGGCGCCATTCCATGAGTGTGCGCATAATTAAAGTGTGACATGTTGGGTATCTATTTACTCGGTGTAACATAATCTTTCACATAATACAAAAAAATTGAACTAACTTTACTGTTTTGTTATTTTTTTAATTTATGAAACAATTTTTTTTACAAAAAAAAGGCGTTTGAAAAATGATTGCATAAATACCATGCAAGATAAAAGGTTGCAATGACCGTCGTTTTATTCCCTACGGTGTCTGCTAAAAAAAATATTTTTAATGTTTGGGGGTACTGTGTAATTTTCTAGCAAAAGAATGATCATTATTACATGTAGGAGAGAAGTGTCAGAATAGGCCCGGTATGGAGGGAGTATAAAAGCCTGGTATTGAAGTGATTAACTTAAAGCGGTGTTCCATCTAAAAATTGAACTTCCGCTTTAAGTACTGGTGACATGCCACATTTGGCATGTCATTTTTTGTGGGGAGGAGCAGGTACCCTGTTTTTATGGGCCCCCAGCTCTCACTTCCTTCCCTGGCTCCGCAGCATTAGAAGAACGTTCACCTCTCCCCCTCCCTCCCTGCAATCTTCTAGGACACGTCACAGGTCCCAGAAGATTGCCTGGTCTTTCACAGTGCAGCTCAGGCATGCGTAATGTGCAGTGCGCGCCCGGCTGCGAAGCTACAGCTGGGCGCCCACAGTTAGAATGCCGGTCCCTTGGAGAGGAGGGGGAGAGAAGTGGGGCTGCCGGCACCCACATTGCTGGACCGTGGGACAGGTAAGTGTCTGATTATTAAAAGTCAGCAGCTACAGTTTTTGTAACTGCTGACTTTTTTAAATGGGTGGAACTCCGCTTTTAATATAATTTTGGAAAGAAGAAGTTCTATGTACTTCTCTTTCATACATAACATTTATTACATATTCCAGGCTGTGGATAGATGTATTTTAGTTATGTTGGTAAAATGTGTCTCTGGTTTATTAGGCCAGTGAGAGAAACATGAAAACGGACATGACTCTCTCCTAAAAATACTAGTTGTCTACCTTCCTTGAATACTTTGACCTGAAAAAAGTATGGAGATCAGAATCTTTAGAACAATGGGGCAGCATGATAACCAGGCAGCTGGCATTCTCGGATTTGGGAAGTAGCAGCCTTATGTTTTCCTATAAACCTTTAACTGTTGCCCATTGATGCCCAGTTGCCCACTTTCAAATAGCTTCAGGATAAAACAATTTTGGTACTTGCACCATAGTCCAATAACTGGTTTGAAGTTTAGCATGTTGAAGCCCCCCTACCCACCCACACATTCCTAGTAGTGTGTGACATGCCAATTTAACTACATGTTTAAGAAATGTCCATATTGGTCCTGATGCTGAGCATGGTAACAATGTCTAAGCAGACCAGATGGTTTATTCTAATACTACTGTAAAGAGAACATTCAGCCAGAGTGTTGTCTCTTTTGAAACAAGGAAGCAGTCTTGCTTTTGACATTCAGTTCGTTCAGGAGAATCATTCTGCTTATTTTGATTGCAAGCAGGGTTGGTGCCAAATTTGCTTGGCATCACTTAGAAACCCTTCCAAGATTATCCTTAAGAGCTTGCCATAATGAAACTCATAAACCCTTTTGTAAAACACAGTAAACATGTAAAATATGTATGTAAATAAAGCTTAAAGTGGCAATATACTCGGTTAACTGATTTTCTAAAGCGCTGTATGGAGAAAGAGACAGGCTCATTGTGAGATGGGCATATCTGCCCACAGAGCGGTAAGGACAACAATATCCTCAATATCGTGTCTAGTGCGCATGGCGTGCAGCTGCACACGATCTTTCCAGGCAAGTAATGAGGGCTTAGGAATTTTACTTTTCCCCTAGCCAGTTTGTACCATTGTTCCTATGAATACTTTAGCAAAATTGCAGTGGTGTAATGAAAGAGAATTAATCTGGAATATTTTCAAGAAAGGCGACATGGAAGGCCTTTGCACCGTTCACTGCACAGTTATTTGTCTTAATGATTATGATTCATGGGAAACGAGAGCATGGCTGGAAAAAGCCCATCTGTCTTACACAGTTGTTTCATTTAACTGTGGTTTATTAGGCTGCGCAGAAGTCAATTGATGGCTTAATATTCCAAATTGTTAAGGCATATAAGGGTAAAAACTATTTATGAAATTTGTGTAACTCTACTGTAACATATTTACTGCAAAGAGTGATTTTTAGCCATTATAATGCAGTATTTGTCTACAGGAGTGGTTGTGCGTCATACCAAGGTTTTATTCTGCAAAATTGTGTGCTTGCATCAGTTTCGTATTTTTTTTTTTTTTTTCTGCAATAGAAATGCATGCACAGTGTTTTCCATGTATTCCAATGGCTCTAGTTCAGTCTATGCAGTCAGTTTCCGGTGGAGAAAATAAAATAGAGCATGCTGCATTTTTTCTGCACAGAACTGTACTGGAACCTAGCAAATTGTAAAGAAACCTGAACTGTAAGCAAAAACTGATCCGGAGTGCATTTTTGTGGTGTGAACTGGCCCTAAAAAAGAATTTCAGCCCAAAAAAATAAAGCTTTAAGACAGGGCAAAAGGGGAAGCTGCCCTGGGCCATGTGATTGTTGTGGGGCTCAAAGCAGCTGCCTCATACTTTCCAACTATCCCAGTTTAAATTGCCTTGCCCCTTGAAGTTTTAGTCCTTTGCTGTGTCCTGATATCTCTGTGTAAAGTGCTGCTACTAATGCTGCCCAGCTCTGCCCTATTTTTGTGTAGGGATGACTTGCCTGCAGACCCTGGCCCAGATTCACAGAGAGTGGGCGCACATTTATGCCGGCGTAGCGCACACACAGTACGCTATGCCGGCGCAGCGCGGAGAGGCAAGCACTGCATTCAGCAAGCCATTGCTCACCAAGATGCGTCAGCGTAGCGTATTTTCGAAGGCGCAGGCCAGCGTAAGTGGAAGTGGGCGTGACCCTATGCAAATTAAGCGTGACCCCATGCAAATGATGTGCCGAGCGCCAGACAAGTACGTATAATGAACTGTGCATGCTCGCAACCACGTCGGAACAACTGCCTAAGATACGCCGGATCACTGTGTACGCCGTTAACGTAACCTACGCCTAGCCAGACACACGTCCAGCGTAAAATATGCCGGCTTGTGTTCGCTGGTGCAGACCTGAGCATGTCTGTTGCTAAGTTACACCTCCTTTATGGGGAATAACTTTATGCCGGACGTTCAACTTACGCGCACCGCGTGTAGCCTGCGGCGGGCGCACGTAGGTTTTGTGAATTACCTCGTTTACCTCGTTTACCTCGTTTGCATGGCTAATCAATGGAAGCTGCACCATGCACCCAGCCTAAAGGTACGCCCACCCTACGCTGGCGTAAGCAAGTTACGTCGGCAGGGTGTAGCCTGGTTTTAGGCGTATATCTGTTTGTGGGTCTGGCGCACAGATACGACGGCGCACATTTGCACTTACGTCAGTGTAACTTGTTATACGTTGGCGTAAGTGCTCTGTGAATCCGGGCCTCTGTGTTTACATGTAAATAACCGTCATTCATATGTAAATAACATGATCATTTATATGTAAATAGCAGTGGCATTCGTATGTAAATAGCTGAGGCAGGCAGCATTTATGTGTAAATAAAGACGGCATTTATTGTATATCATGCTCCTCTGCAGTGAAGAGATGATGTGCTGTAACCTCTAGCAACCAATCAGTGAGCCGTAATGTGTGCTGTAACCTCTAGCAACCAGTCAGTAAGTGGTAATAATATGCTGTAACCTCTGGCAACCGATTGCAATCACTGCCTGATCTGATACAGTAAACTGATTTGAAGTCTAGCTGATATTTCCGCTGTAACAAAGCCCTGCCGCCTCCTCATCCGTGATAGACGAAACACTGACACAATGCTGGGATCAGTGTTTAGTGTTCTGTCTATCACGGACGAGGAGGAGGTGGGGCTTTGTTACAGTGGACAGCCGCTGACTGTATCCGCATGGAGATCAAAGGTACACGGGAGATCAGATGGGTACAGTAAAGCTACAAATGGGCACAGTGAGGCCGCAGATGGGCATTGTTAACCCTCTTTTCCACTTACAGTAGCTGTGGCATTTCCCACCCTAGGCTTATACTCGCGTCAATAAGTTTTCACATTTTTTTTTTTTGTGGTAAAATTGTGTGTCTCGGCTTATATTCTGGTCGGCTTATACTCGAGTATATGCAGTACTAATGTAGAAATCATTTAAATGCAACTAGTATAAATTGCTGAATTTGATTTGATTTCTACCTCTTGCACAGTACTCAGGGTGTGTTGCATTCACATGTGCTAACAAGGAACAAGCTGATTTGAGGAGAGAGCGATGACCTCATCAGTCTATTGCTGTTCCTTCACTACTGTGTTTCCTCGAAAATAAGTCTGGATCTTATATTAATTATGCCAACAAAAGACACAGTAGGGCTTATTTTCGGGGTAGGTCTTACCATGTAATGTGCTGTCTTCTCTCCCCCTCTCCCTCCATGCCAGACAGGAATCCCCAGTGTGAACTGAATTAAAATGCTTGTAAAATCCTATAATCCTCTCTATTACAGTATTATATAATGTACAATGTGTTTCTGTAATTGTGCCAAATACCTTCGTTATAGCGCCATTCTGCGCTTCTGTGACCCGCCGGAGCTCTCTTCCCCACAATTATATTACAGAAACACACACATTGTTACATTATATACTACTGTAATAGAATGGATTTTAAGATTTTACAAGTATTTTTAACTAGGGCTTATTTTTGGGGTAGGGCTCATATTGCAGCCCTCCTGGAAAATAACGCTAGGTCTTATTTTCAGGGTAGGTCTTATTTTTGGGGAAACGGGGTATGCAAGCAGGAGCAGGGAGGTCAACTAGCTGTATTGTTTGACTGCAGAAAAAGGTGAGGTTGCCAGCCTTCCGAGCATGTAGGGCTTTGTAAATCCCAGGACTGGGTGGACACAAGTACTAATCCTCTACATCTATCTTTATAGTGTGGTTGTTAGTTCAGCTCATGTGGACAAAGTGTAAAAGGCTTAAAACCTGGTAGTGTTTTTAATGCATTCTCTGTCCCCATCAGTGAGATTTTCCTTCCAGTCACAGAAACAGTACAGGAATTGTAGGGAAGTTTCACAAAGTTAAGGCGACATCTTGTCTTTGACGTTTGTTCACAAATAGGTGTCCCTGTTGAAGATATCCCTCTACATCTGTTCATGTTATAGTGGTAACATTTTAAGTTTTCATCACTTTATGGTCTATTTGCAGAGGTCCTTTAGGATCCACAGAGTGGGCGAATCTTTCAAGGACAGACAGTAATAAAAAGATTCTAAAATTCTATTGTATATTGCATTTCAGCATAAAAACAAACAGTCGCGTCAGTCATATTGGATAATGTTCATTTATTTTTTGTTAAATTGTATTCTTTGTTCCTGCCTGAGCTCCCTTGGCCAACGTGAATGTTCTGTCACCTGAAGCAAAACACCTGAAGCTCCAAAAAGTACACAAGCTTCTTTTTGGGCAGATTACAGGAGTTTTTCTGCTTTTTACATTGGTGACCTTTTTGACCTGTACAATAACGCAGTAAAAATAATGTGCGTTCAGCTGGAAAGGATAAGCTTAGGTGTGAATGCAGCCTAAACTGCTCCCCTGATATAAACTACAAACAAACCGGGCAATTGGTGGTTTACAGAAGATGACTGGGAAGGAAGATATTATTCTGTGTACCTCACAGGAAGCATAAGGGCTCAAGCACACTACAGCTCAAAGGAGCTCAAAGCAACTCTTTCGAGTTCTCATTTTTCCTGCCTCGAAACTCCCCTCCAGGTTAGCCAATGTGTCTATGCACACTTTGGCATTTTCAGGCATATGCTCCTACAGGCAGGAAAACCTCCCCCAGCAAACTCACGTTTTTGAGAGAAGCCCAAAAGAGTAGGGCTGAAATGATTAATCGATATTATCGATAATGAAAATCGTTGTCAACGAATTTCATTATTGATTAGTTGGTCCGCACCTTGCTTCCTTTCTGTCTGTCCAAAAAATCCTCCTGTCCTGTGTCGCCGTCTTACAAGGCACTTCTGCGCCATGTCCTGTGTATGCGATTGCATAACAAGGCGCCGCCGTATGACGAGGCACGTCCGCGCCACACGTCTTCACCGCCTCTCCACGCCTCTTCTCTGATGGCAGCTCCCCACTGATCTCCTCAGCCCCGCTCCTGCTGCCTCGAGGGAACAGAGGCAAGAAGCAGCTGAGTGAAAGGTAGAAAACCGTACAGTACCAGAACAGTACCAGTCACAGTACAGTATTTGCATATGCATTTTGATGACAATTCCCCATACTCCCATCATTGGTGTTCCGGGGGGTGGGTGGAATAGTAGTGCCCCATCATTGGTTTTCCTGGGGGGGGGGGGGAATAGTGCCCCATTGGTGTTCCGAGGGGAGGAAATATTGCCCCATTGGTGTTCCTGGGAGGAGTAGGGAAATAGTGCCCCATCATTGGTGTTCCCGGGAGGAATAGTAGTACCCCGTCATTTGGTGTTCCAGGGACGAATAGTGCCCTAGCATTGGTGTTCCTGGGAGGAATAGTGCCCCATCATTTGGTGTTCCTGGGAGGAATAGTGCCCCAGCACTGGTGTTCCCGGGAGGAATACCATATAAACGAAAAATTTCACATTACGTTTTTTTAATGATTTTATCCGATTAATCGAAACAATAATCGGCCGATTAATCGATTATGAAAATCATCATTAGTTGCAGCCCTACAAAAGAGCTCACAGAAGCTTGAAACCATGCAAAACCATTTGTTCCAGCTGTCTGTTTTGTTTATTACGTGATTAAGAAAATACTATCTAGGAGAGTGTATGGGGGGGAAAAAATAAACATTTATGCTCAAAGGAGCTTGAAGAAGCTCAATAAAAATGTGCACAAGCGCACACAAAAGCACAAGCTTCTTCAAGCTGAAATAAAAGCATAAATGCCTGTAAAAGCAGATTTGTTTTCTTCACTTTTTTTTTTTTTTCTTTTTTTTTGAGCTGCAGTATTTATAAGCCCTAAAGGACACTTTCTGACCACATCAACAGTATTTTCTGTAATTGCTGAAAAAAATCTTAGCTTAGAAAAACAAAACCTAAGGCATCCAGCACATCTAAGAGCTGTAACCTGTGATATACTGCATTTTCTTGCATTTAGCGATCCTTTAAAAGGGAAGTATGGATTTTTTTTTAATCATATTTACGTAGGTAGATGCACATTGGTCCGATATTGCATCTATCTGCCATCAGCAGTAAGACTGAGAACCGAGTGATCAAACACTGCTGATCGCTCAGTTTCCAGAGCTCCCTAAACAGATAACTGGTGACTATCAGTCACCGCTGTCTGCTCTGTCCCCCCCCCCCCTCCCCCTGCTGAAAACAAACTGCACTCTTGTGATCTGTAGAAGAATTACAGGCAAACAAGATGAAGTACTGAACCGCTAATGACGGGAATTGCATCCTCTCACCTCCCCCGTTAGATAAGGTGCCGGCTCAGTATACAGGATATGTGTGAGCAATGAAAGCCCGGAAGGCCAAACTCCAAGTAAATAATTGTATTGAAAAGGCAAGTCCATACAACAATCGGAGTTAAAAACTGACGCGTTTCACACCACAGGTGCTTAATCATAGCTAATTGTAGCTGATTGGCTGTACTTCTCCTTTAAAAAGATAAGTAAGAAGAAGAGACTGCTCATGTACAAAGCAAATAAGGATATTTCTGTGTGTGCGTATCATGTCTTGAGTTAGAGTTCTTCATAATTCTAAAGAAAATATCCTTAGTCTGTATTGTGGTTTGAAAACTGTCACATGACATTTAAAAAAAGTATCGGTATTCGGTATCGGCGAGTACATGAAAAAAAGTATCGGTACTTGTACTCGGTCCTAAAAAAGTGATATCGGGACAACCCTAGTTTCTAAGATTTGTTTCTAACTTTCCTTCAAGCTCGGTTCACATTGGTGCGATGCGAGAATCCTGCACTGCGGGTTCCGCATCGCACCTGACTCGAAGGCAGTTCACATGGCCATATGCAAACCGCTGGGAGTACCAATACAAAGTTAATGCAATCTGTCAATTCGGACATGAATCGGATCGCATGGGTGTGACCAAAAAAAAGGTCCTGCATGACTTTGGTCCAAATGTGATGCAAATTCAGCTGTACAATCTGTGTGGTTGAATTTGCTTTGCACATACACCGCATTTGATGTGATCTGAGCGTTAGTCATGTCCCTGTGTTCTTGATTTTGGAAAATATTGCCCTCCTGAACCTCATTCACGCCCTTGATGTGTTTAAAGTTTCCAGTCTTTTGCTAGTCACTCTAATTTATTTCCTCTGGGCTTACCTCCATCTACATGCAGTGCTTCCAATAGAATGCAGGGTGGTGCAGCCGAGGGGTCAGTTTGTTTCAAAACAATCAGGGGTGAACATATTTGCACCAAGAAGAGGCTTTGATGGGCTAATTTTCTAAATTAAAGTGTTATAAAACCCAAAAGCAAACCTGTATTCTATTGCCGCTTACCATTGCTTAGATTGTAGTGGCTACATTAGATTTATTTTCTAGGGTTTCTTTCTTCTATTTCATCTGGTGATTCTGTCAGTAAGTCTGTTGTTGTTCAATAGAACAAGCTGTCCTGCAGATGTTGGAGTTAGCGGGTTGAGACAAACCATTTACCACTGCCAGGGTGTCTAAAATGATCAGTTGTATTTATTTATGTAAAACCTTTATCCGAAAAGGGGGGGGGGAAGCAAATTGCTGTGACTGATTGTAAAATGTTATCTGGAGTTTGGCTTCAAATAGTAAATGTGTAGTTGGTGTATCTAAATCTGCTAGTACACCAAGCACTCTTTGTTCTCAAGGACATATAGCTAAACCTTTTTTCCCATTTAACCATATTTTGTTGATCTCAGTTTTATTAAAACAAGTCAGGTGAAACAAAATAACAGAAATAGACCTCAATTCCAAAATTGCATACATTACAGAAACAACGATCTACAATATAGTATGATAGAAAAAACATACTTTTTAAGTTCTCTTAGGGGTGATGGCGATAGACAATGGCGTCACTAGGGTTGGTGTCACCTGGTGCGGTATAACATGGTGTCACCCCCCCCCAAAATATCCCCCCCCCTAATAACACTGCATATATTGGCAACAGTAGTGCGTTAATACCATTGTGCATCAGTTGTCACCACTGTGCCCATCAATTGTCCCCACTGTGCCATGCCATCAAACGCAGCTACTGTGCAATCAATTGTTACCACTGTGCCATCAATTGTCACCACTGTGCCCAGCAATTGTCTCCACTATGCCATCAAACGCAGCCACTGTGCCATCAATAGTCACCACTCTACCATCAATTGTCACCACCGTGCCATGCCAAACGCAGCCACTGTGCCATCAAACGCAGCCACTGTGCCATCAAACGCACCACTGTGCCCAGCAATTGTCACCACTGTGCAATGCCAAACGCAGCCACTGTGCCATCTATTGTCGTCACTGTGCCCAGCAATTGTTGCTACTGTGCCCTGTAAAATGTTGCCACTGTCTGTGCCCTTGACAGCTTGCATTATCTCTGTGGACACTCGGCCGGCGGTGGACCCCCCCTCCCCCCGTTCCTATTATGCCTGGCTGCCTTGGCCGGCGGTGGACTCTGTAGTAGACACACTCCAACCCACCCCCCCGCACCTGTTATGCCAGCGGCCAGCCGAAGTCTGGAGACGGAGGACTGATGTTGTGTGGGCAGGGCAGCAATCATCGCACTCACAGCAGGTCACAGGTGCAGCCATTGAGGCCCGCGCGACCTGGGCGAAGGAACAGAAAGTACTGTGTGTGACTGATGTCACATCATCACACAGTGCAGTGTGACAGCCAGGCACGCACAGGCTGAGCTCTGCTGAGGCTCGCCGCTCGCTGGTGGCAGCGGCTGGTTCGGTCAGTAGGGGAGCGGAGGAAGAAGAGGGAGGGAGGACAAAGATAAAAGTCCAATCAGACTCGGACATACACACACGCGGTATGTCAGCAAAAAAAAAAAAAGTCGGGATGGTGTCACCCCTCTAGCGGGTGTCACCCGGGTGCGGACCGCACCCCCCTAGCAACGCCTCTGGCGATAGATTGAGAAATATATGTCTTGCTTCCTGCAGTATCTTCTCAAAGAATGGTGGCTGCTTCACTTCTTGTGAAGATTCTACACAGAATTCCCTGCTTACTAACAACTTCCTTAACTACACATACAGTAAATCAAATAAACAGAACTGCAGCAATACCAAAGAAGAACACTAGATGGAGCATGCACTCCACATATGGTTGTCTTTTGTAAATTACAAACCTTACATGTAATTTTAACAACACAGATACAGATAATCAGCAGGGCTTTTTTTCAGTGGGAACTTGGGGGAACTCAGTTCCACCACCTCTGACTCAGACCCCTTGGTGCCTGCTCACCACAATCACTTGTAAACACAGAAGTCTAGTTTCTGTGTTTACAAGTGACAGCTCTGCACTCTGTGTGTAACCCCCTGAACTCTGCACTCTGTATGTAATGCAATCCTGGTATTTAATGCCCCTTTTTAGACCCTTATACTGTTTGTGAAATCTGAACAGGTCGTATTTGAGTTCCTGCACCTATTTTCTGAGAAAAAAAAGCTCTGATAATCAGCATAGACATCTGGTGGACAGAACACTCCTCTCCCCCCAGAATGACAATGTTGCTGTCCAAAGGTGCCCCCTGTCCTCCTTCATCCAGAGTGGTGTCTGAATAGTACAGGTGGTGTGTTATTGGCCAGATAACCAGGTGAAAACAAAGGCAACAAAAAAACAAATGGAGCCACCACATTTTAATGATTCGTAAGCTTTAATATTTTCCATTTTGGGTTTAATACCGCTTTAATTGTAGTGTATTTTTATGCGTGAAATTGTCATAAATGCAATGCAAGGGTTAATACAAGGCTATCATTCATACAGTATAGTTTGAATGACTTATTTGACATTTTCATTTTTTGATCTAACTTTAAATGCTTTCATTGACTGTTTTGTTTTTTCCTCTTAAACGTGTATAATATAGAGAAACTATAGCGGCAGGATAAACTGTGTGACTTATGTGCAGAACATAAGCTCTATTTGCTCTATCACACAAAAACACAATGATGTCTGATTTTGCTGTTGTGTGATAAAACCTGTGAAGGTGGGATGTGATCTCCCTCTGAACAGCTCAATGAACAATAGAGGGATAATAAAGGCTCAGTTCAGGGCCCCTGTCTGAATGGCTTCCTGTTCTATGAACAGCTCGTGTCTTCTAACCTTGTGTCCCATTTAGGCTTTAGCTTCTTGTATGCAGTGTAAAAATTAGATCTCCATACCTGCCCTTCGTCTGCTTTGTGAAAGTGTTTGCTTGCATACCTATTGTTAAGAGATCTAAAATAAAGCAAACATTTCTACTGCTGGTGCAGTGGCGGAATTATCAGGGTCACAGAAGTCCGCCACTTTAGGGGGCCCACCGCCCGCCCGTCTGCCAGTGTGATGGGCCTGCTGCCCGCACCGTCTGCCAGGTGTGAGGGGCCCGTCACCTGCCCATGTGAGCGGCCCACCTGTTCATTCTGGGTCTGGTATTGAGGCCAGCCGCCTGTCCGTTCACTCCGCTGCGGGGAAGGGCGCTTTTGCCCGCTGAGGGGAGAGAAGGCAGAGGCAGCGCTAAGACTCTGGACCGCCCTCCGCCCACCTATCCTGAGACCGAGAGAATGTAGGGTAGGGTGACCAGACATCCCCGTTTTTTTACCACTAAACTGAGCTTATATCATGATATACTGTATTTAGAAGTCCGTGACATCGTTTTGATGTTGAATTTTAAAATTCATGAACTTCACAGACTTCTAAATACTGTATTTCATGATAGTTTAGTGGTAAAAATAAGTGTGAAATGCAAGATTTCGGTGGGTGTAAAAAGATGTCCACTTGTTGACTTCAGAGTATAGGCTTAGTGTGTCCAAGTGTGGGGTGTACCAAGAGATGGCTTTGACGGAACATCCCTTCTGTTACAAATTCTGACGGGTCACCTAATCTGACGGAACACTGGCAATCCAGGAAGCTATAGAAGGCAATGGCCAGCAGACAGGTTTCGCTTACCACATGAACAGAGATTTTTTAACCACTTAAGGACCACCTCCTGCACATTTACGTCAGCAGAATGGCACGGCTGGGCACATGCACGTACAGGTCCTGTGTTAGTCCCCAGCCGTGGGTCACAGGCGCGCTCCCGCGACCCAGTCCGAAGAACGGGGAGAGCCATGTGTAAACACGGCTTCCCCGTTCTTCACTGTGGCGGCGTCATTGATCGTGTAATCCCTTTTATAGGGATACACAATCGATGATGTCACACCTACGGCCACACACCCCTACAGTTGTAAACACACATTAGGTCACACATAACCACTTCAGTGCCCCCTTGTGGTTAACTCCCAAACTACAATTGTCATTTTCACAATAAACAATGCATTTTAAATTCATTTTTTGCTGTGAAAATGATAATGGTCCCAAAAATGTGTCAAAAGTGTCTGCCATAATGTCGCAGTCACGAAAAACAAACAAAAAAAAACGCCATTAGTAGTAAAAAATTAAATAATAAAAATGCAATAAAACTATCCCCTATTTTGTAGACGCTATAAATTTTGCACAAACCAACCGATAAACGCTTATTGCGTATTTATTTTTTTTACCAAAAATAGGTAAAAGAATACGTATTGGCCTAAACTCAGAAAAAATAATTATATTTTTCGGGGATATTTATTATAGCAAAACGTAAAAAATATTGAATTTTTTCAAAATTGTCGCTCTATTTTTGTTTATAGCGCAAAAAATAAAAACCGCAGAGGTGATCAAATACCACCAAAAGAAAGCTCTATTTGTGGGAAAAAAAGGGAGCCACATCGCACGACCGCGCAATTGTCTGTTAAAGCACCGCAGTGCTGAATCGCAAAACCTGGCCAGGTCCATTAGCTGCCTAAAGGCCTGGGTCTTAAGTGGTTAAGTAAGCTTACATTGGATTGTCAACTATAATTATTCTTTGTATTGTTATTACAATTCTGATGTTATAAAAATGAAAGTGTATGCTGTGACCATGATTTATTTTAACATGCTCATCCAATAAAGTAGTGATGAGGTGCAATGTATATAATAATCGGATTTTAGCTTGTCAATCTCAAATATTTTCATATGTGATTTCAGACCCATGGCTCTGGGTTGCAATAGCTAAAGTGGTTGTAAAGTTCAGACATGAAATATGAACAAAGCATATCTCTCTATAGTGTGTACTTGTCTCAGGGGCACTAAGTGTCCTTTCTTTCTGCTGCTTTGTTCATCTGTTATCTGCATGAATCACTTCTGACAAATTTTTCTGACACCAAGAAAACAAAAGTGATTTTAGTTAAAGTGTTCCTAAATCTGCAACAGTAAAATCAGTCTGTATATGCAGTAAAGCATGCTTGTTTTAAAGTGGTTGTAAACCCAAATAAAAAAATCCTGTAAGACAAAATAATAATGAGCTAGTATGCATAGCATACTAGCTCATTCTATATTACATCAGATCGAAGCCACCACAGCCGTACTCGTCTCCCCCTCTGGCTACAGACATCTCTCCCGGGGCTTACTTCTGGGCATCTTGGCTCCGGCGCTGTGATTGGCTGGAGCCACAATAATGTCACTCCTGCGCATGTGCGCGAGAGCCACCGGTAACGGCACACGGACTGAAGCAACGTCACATAGGTGCCGTTGCTTCAATTTGCCCCAGTGCGCATGTGCTGATATCAGCACATGCAGGGGACAGGGGGTATCTCCTAAACCGTGCAGGTTTAGGAGATATCCTGGGTAGCTACAGGTAAGCCTTAATATAGGCTTACCTGTCGCATAAAGTGGTCTGTAAGGGATTACAACCACTTAAATCACTGTGGAACCTAAGGGTTTAATCCTCTCTATCCTGTTCCTCCCCTTCTTCCACTGTCTCCAATTCATCTGCTGATAAAACATAGCCCTAGGAGGCACTCTGCACATGCTCAGTTTGGTGTATATTGCTAAAGAGTTTTGTGCATGTGATCAGCACAGGGCCATTAACCACTATCCAGACAGAGAGTCGGGGGTCCTGCAGCCGCATAGGACAGTCGGAGGAGAATGAAAACTCCTGCTACAAGCTTTAACCAGATTTGATGGAAGTCACACGACTGCTATATTATACTTCTGATGGGAAAAGGTCCTGGGTTTAAGTAACACTTTAGAATTGCATTTGTACATAGTCTCCTTTATAAACATCACTCATTTTTTAGATTTGTTAGGAGACTTTGAAGACCTCCTTTAGAACCTCGTGTCATAGAGTACAAACATCTTTACTCGTCATGGGTCTGCATTTCCCCTGGCTAAACACATCAGTCGATTGCAGAATATGTGTCAGATTCTCCCAAGTTCACAGAAGCTGAAGACGCAGACAAGATCTTCCCGGTAAACATGTTTTCAGTAGCTGTATCTTAACATTCTTTCATGTGAAGCTTGAATTTACTGTTCTGCTGCTTCACAGGCAAATATGTTCCCTTCGATGGAATGTCTTTTATCCAGGAGGATCTTTTATCTCCAGTGGTAGACTGTCTGATTCCCACCACTCTCACATTATTGCTGTGATCTGACATTGAGGCAGACTGGAGGTACCTGTAATATAATACCCCATATACAAAGTCTCCCTTTCCATGCAGGTCGCCCACGACTCCTGGATGACTTATGTGTAGAGCACAAAATACTATAGCACAAGCCTACTGTACTCTCCAGTAATATAAATTATTTGTTACATTCGACTACAGTCAAAAATTGAAAGCGAAAATTTAAAACAAAACTTCCGTCTCTTAATTGTAATCTTAATTAATTAATCTTAAACTTAAACTTTTTTTTCCTTACATTTCCTCAGTTATTTCCTGGTTTCCATGCCAAGGAAAATGATGTCATGCATCCCATGAGTCTTCAGAAAGGGGAGAAGGGGCTTTCTCAGCTAAGAACACCCTCACCTGCTTGCATGCCTAAGCTAAGGCAAGATACATCCCAGGAATTAAATGCTACATGAATCATCTGCCCTTACTCAAGATGGCCACAGCCAGAAATGATAGGGGGTGTTTTTCGAAGTGATTTCTCAACAAAATAAAGCATGGAGAGATAAATGATGGGGGCGTTTGCTTTGAATATTAAACATGAATTAAATAGTGTTGTTGGTGCTCAGTTGTAGTTCCACTTAAACTAAGAACTTCAGTCAGTCCTGCAAAAATCGCCCACCTCAATAATAGACACTTTCACCCCCTTTCCTGCCCAGATCATTTTTTGAGTTTTCAGTGCTGTCACATTTTGAATGACAATTACTCAGTCATGCAACGCTGTACCCAAATTTACTTTTCTTTATCGTCCATGGACAGACACAGCCTTCTCAAGTCTTAACAAGTGGGTTATGTTCCTGTTCATAGGAGAGGTCTTAAGATGATTACAAAAAATTCAATTTTTATCATTATTTGGAGACTGATTACTTTTTGTGATATTTAATTACTGCTGTTTTTTTTTAATTTTTTTGTTTGTTTTTTGCTAAATAAATGACAAATGTAATTTTGAAAAACAAAGGGGAATATTGAGGAAGATCGGGACTTCCCCTTGTGGGATACGTTCCACTTTAAGATGCATATATATTGTAAAGCCTATAAATTTCAGACAGTGGAGAAATCTAGAAAAGCAATTCTAAAATAAGCCCTACAAAATGATATGGGATTGGGTTGGCTTTTGGTATTCTGACTACAGTGGAGTACAGGAACGTATGCCCCTTACACACGATTGGAAATTCTCCGATGTGTGCTTTTGAACGGAAATTCCGACCCTGTGTATGCTCTATCATACTTTTGCTGTCGGAATTTCCGGCAACAAAAGATTGAGAGCTGGTTCTTAAATTTTCAATTTGCAAGCAGAAGTTTTTTTTTTTTTTTTTTTTTTTACCTCCATGCAGGTTAAAAACCTTGGCCCAGATTCACAAAGCACTTTCGCCGACGTAAGTGCAAATTTGCGCCGGCGTATCTGTGCGCCAGACCCACAAACCAACATACGCCTAAAAAACTGGCCACCCTACGCCGACGTAGCTTACATACCACGGCGTAGCATGGGCGTACTTTTCGTCTGGACGCATGTTGCTGTTCCCATTGATTAGGCATTCAAACATGCAAATGAGGGAAATACGGCGATTCACGAACATACGTGCGCCGGACACGCGTAAATTGTACGTCCGCTGTAAAGTTATTCCCCATAGATGCAAAGGTCTGCACCAGGGAAGACAAACCGGCATATTGTGCGTACGTTACGTTCACAGCGTACATGGTGATCCGGCGCAGCTTAGGCAGTTGTGCCGGCGTGGTTGTGAGCATGCGCATAAGGGTGCAGTTTCATGCGTCCACGTCACGGCTACGTCACGGCGCATGCGCAGTTCGTGATACGCCGGGTGTAAAACACTGCACCATGCTCGGACTATCATTTGCATGAGGTCACGCCCACTTCCACCTACGCCGGCCTGCGCCTTTGAAAAAAACGCCACGCCGACGCAGCGTTGGGAGCAATAGCTTTCTGAATACAGTACATGCCTCTCTGCGCTGCGCCGGTGTGGCATACAGCGTTTGCGCTACGGCAGCGTAATGTGCGCCCAACTCTCTGTGAATCTGGGCCCTTGTGCCTTTACAACCACTTTGTTTTTTAACCAAAGAAACCATATCAGACACTGGTTTCCGGGTTCTGTAGACATCTAACATCTCCATATCTGTGTTACTTCCTAACAGTCATGAACTAAACCTTGTAAGAGTCTGCAAAACAATCTAAGCACAATGCAAATCTGTTATCAGACACTACTTGACTAAACATTACATAATTAATTAGCTGATTAATGGAGTTTCTGTGATATTTTTTATTTTGCAATCATTCATCGTTGGTGAAGTTTGCGGAAGTGCACTGCCCACAAACTATTCACATCATTAGAAACACTATAGGGAATATATTTTCTGTCTTTACTGACATATCATATTAGGATTATCCAATTAGACTAGAGCAATGAGGATTTGGGAAGTGAATTAACCTATAGCAATGAAATTCAATGTTGACAAATTGGTGAAAGACGATGTCTCATTGTTTGCTGTCATTTATTGCCTTGTAATGATGGAACAGCCATGCTTATGTAATATTTTACTTTGGCCAATGTGGGCCTCGTCTGCAAAGAGCATTCATATCTACTTTAGAAGATAACTCTCTAGCTGTGGGGTGGTTGTGCATCCAGTTACCAATTCACTTTTTTAGACCTCTTGTCTTTTATGTCAAGAAGGTCAAGTGTTGCTATATACAGAGCTGTTTTTAGATCTTAAAGAGACCTAGTAAAGAAGGATCATAGGCATTCTTGTTCAAAGGTGCTAAGAAGAGTACAGGCCTTCCTGTCCATCATACAATTTGGAGATTTGAAATTGTGTGCCCTTGTGTTTCTGTAGATATCCACTCTGTACAATCTCATACATACAGTAGCTCACAAAAGTGAGTACATCCCTCACATTTTTGTAAATATTTAATTATATCTTTTCATGTGACAACACTGAAGAAATTAAACTTTGCTACAAAGTAAAGTAGTGCGTGTGCAGCTTGTATAACAGTGTACATTTTCTGTCCCTTCAAAATAACTTAACACACAGCCATTAATGTCTAAACTGCTGGCAACAAAAGTGATTAAACCCCTAAGTGAAAATGGCCAAATTAGCAGTTCTCCCTCCCAGTGTCATGTGATTCGTTAGTGTTACAAAGTCTCAGGTGTGAATGGGAAGCAGGCAGTGGTGTATTTAGGTTTTGTGCTGCCCTAGGCCTGACTAAACTCGTGCACCCCCTAATTTAAATATGACCCACCCCTTCCTGTCAAGGCCACACCCCCTTCCTGTTTAAGACCCGCCATGAAATTTTCGAGTGGGGACACACTTCCTGTTTGGCTATGGGGCAGGAAGTGAAGGAAAATCTCTGCAATGGGACAGGAATGATAAAAAATTAACTGACATGGGCTCTAATCCCCCCTCCCCCTTATTCTATCCAAGATGAAAAAAAAGTGTTGCCCATAGTTCTACTTTAAGCACAAATTTCTGATAATTTTATGGAGAGGACTAAAAAGATATAACCATGCCAATGGTGCATCAGAAAACATATATGGTCCAGGATGATGGGACAATAAAAATTAGAAGCAGTGCCCCCCTCGGTTGAGGTATGCTGGCTGCCTGCATACGGGAAGCAGTGCGGCTGCTTAATGGGGGGTGCTAGACTAATTTGCCTCTCAGCCTAATCCGATCCATAAGACTAACGCTACACTAACAGTGTAGCGCAAGCAGGCGAGGACTCTTTCCGTGCTGCTCCCCTGCAAAGTGCTGCCATAGGCCTGGGCCTTGTTGGCCTAGGCCAGGATACAGTGTTGGGAGCAGGTGTGTTAAATTTGGTGTGGGGATGTTGTGTTTTTTTTTTTGTTTTGTTAACTTTGTATGATTATAGATCTATGTTTGTCCCAAGCATGTTTGAAGCCTTTTACTGTTGACTGTCTTACTACCTCTACTGGTAGTTTATTGCAAGCATCAACTCCCCTTTTACTAAGATAATCTTTTCTTTTTTGTTTCTGCACCGGAAACTGACCGGAAACTGACTGCATGGTGTGAACTAGAGCCATTGGAATACATGGAAAACATTGTGCATGCATTTTTAGTGCAGAAAAAATGCACATGAAACTGTACGAAACTGCGTCTGTTGTGAACTGGCCCTTATTTTTTATGACATAATAAAAAGAAAGTGAAAGCGGACAAAAAAAACCCCATAAAATACTGTGAACTAAAAAAAAAAAGAAAACGAATACAGCACCACAAGTTTCCTGGACTGAAAAGAGTACTAGGTCTGGTTTAGTGAAATGTCAAACTTTATTTTCTAAAAATTGCATTTACAAGGTTATTTTTTTGTAGTAAAATTACAACGAACGCCGGAGGATAAAAGTCCCAGCACAGCTATAGAATTACCAGAAATTAATATAACTAGGAATGTTTACATTCTATAGATGAACTAAGTGGGAATGTTTACCTTTTTATAAATGGACTAAACTGTATAATACGAAAAGTCTTGGAAAGTATAAGGGAAATTCAATTATTTAATTGATTTTGTGATGTGCAGCTCACATACAAATTTCCAAGTAATAAAGCTTTTATTTCAGTCTATAAAAGCTTACAGATCATCCTAATACTAAAATGTTCACTTCTAACCTGCTTTAATCTGTCTATTAACCAGAAGGGAGCAACATGAAGTGGAAGAAAAATAATTCCATTACCCCCAGGGTCTCTCCTTTTACTTTTAAAGCGGAGGTTCACCCAAAAATCAACTTTCTGCCATTAGATCCAGCATACTGCTGACATCTGCAGTATGCTGTTTTTTTTTTGTACTTATCGTTTTAGCAGGCTTTATTATCTGGCTCCGAGTGGGGATTTCTGTGGGGAATAGACGTTCCTAAGGCAAGCATAGTTGATTGACGGGCTTGGATAGAGCGTCACGCCTTCCAAAAATAGCTGAATTGACACTCGGCTGTTTTACGGCGCTATACGGCAATACCCTGCTCGTTAGAGCTTACATTCTAAGAGGGAGGGTCAAGTAATACAAAGGGTAATAACTGTGGGGGATGAGCTGATAAAGAAAATTAATAGAGTAGTTGTTAGGTCAGGGCAGGATAGGTTTCTCTGAAGAGCAAAGTTTCAGGGATCACCTAAAAGTGAATAGAGTTATGGGCAGACAGATTAGGGTAGGGAATTCCAAAGGATGGGAGAGGCTCGGGAGAAGTCCTGGAGGTGAATATGGGAGGAAGTGACAAGGGTGCTAGAGAGCAGGAGGTCTTGGGAGGAATTAAAGTGGAGTTCCACCTTAAAAAGTAACTTTCGCTTAATCCCCTCCCTTCCCCCTTTACATGCCATTTGGCATGTCATTTTTTTGGGGGGGGGAGTGGGGGCTTCAGTAGGAGTGGAACTTCCTGTCCCACTTCCTGCTTCCGCCGAGGGGCTGGTAAGGCGATTAGGCCTAATCGCCTTACTGCAGCCCTTCCCTTTGGCGATCGTCTAGGACACTGACAGGTCGTAGACGATCGCCTGTCCAATCAGCGGCGGGCCGCGCCGCGCGCGCATGCGCAGTGGGTGCCCGGCCGTGAAGCCGAAGGCTGTCACGGCTGGGTTCCCACAATCGCAATGAGGATGCCGGCCGGGGAGGGGGGGAGAGGAGCGGAGCCCCGGTCGGCGCGTCGCTGGAACGTGGAGAAGGTAAGTGTCTGTTTATTAAAAGCCAGCAGCTACACTACACTACACTTGTAGCTGCTGACTTTTAATAAACATTACATTTGGGTGGAACACCCCTTTAAGAGGACAATTTGGTTGATATTTTGAGACTAGGTTAGTGATGTAGCTGGGTCTGAGTTGTGGGTGGCTTTGTAAGTTGTTAGTATTTTGAATTTAATTTGTTATAAATTCATAAATATATATAATTTTTTTTTTTTTAAAACGGATGACTGAGAATTTTTAGGCTAATAATGCACATGCATTGCAGTGCAGGAAGTGGAAGGTGTTTTGTTTTATTTGACTTTTTAAAAATGAGAAATTTGCAAACAGATACCAGGGGGATCCTAGCGGTAAATGTCAGGCTAATAAAGATATGTGTGGACACCTTCTATGCCTTACTTTCACATAACAGCTAACCAGGTCTGGATGCTAGGGAATCTGGGAAATTTGAGCTTCTGGTTATTAATTGATTACATTGCTTGTCTATTACATTGTGAAAGCCTCTCTATTTTCAATGTCTTCTGCAAAGAAGAGTTGCGATGAAAGACAGCCATTTGTCCAATCTCATTTCAGGGCTTTTAGCTTATTTCCACAGTGCTAAGGCTCAGTTGAAAATGACTGTGGTTCATCAGTTAAATATCACAGTGTTTTAGAGCCCAGCTACAGCCTAGAGCAATTAAGCAGCAGCGTTGATAAAGAGCTTTCCTTATGTGGTCTTATTGAAGATGAAGGGCATGGTATCACTACAGGTTCACTGCAAATCACTGATAACAGCATTAGCTACATTGAGATGGCTAATTCTCTAAGTATTTGGCAGCATGAATCGACCTTCTTCAAAGTAAAATCTGGGTAACATTGTTCCTAGTATAATCACATCGGTATTGCATTTTCAGACTTAATAATAATGTAAAGGACCGACTATTATAAATTCACTTATTAATACGATTTATACTGTTTTACATTTATATATTGATATCCTGTAAGAATATATATGTGTAAGAATTTCAGTTTTAAAATGCTTAATCGTAGAGATGTGGGCCACTTTGCATAATAGGCATTTATTTTTAGAATTCAGTATTTCAGTGGAGTTGTCGCTTTCAGGCTGCTACAAAGTCAAGTATTTGTCAGTACTTGTTGTAAGCACATCTCACAAAGCAGGATAATGCAAAAAAAGAGGGCTGTTAAAAGTTGAAATCTTTTTTTTTTTTTAATCGTCACTAATTTCGAAATTATAACACACATACCGATCCAACTACTTTTAGCTGATCTCCTTGCAGGCTGATTCCCACCCAACCAACTGGAAAAATGTGCAGGATACAAAGAACACACAAAGGCAGCGCTATGGGAATAGCATTAAAACTTTTATAGTCTTCAAGTGAACAAAATAAATATTGCTAGATAAAATCGTGAAATAAACTGTAAAAATGGTGCATTCCAAACGGTACCAAAAGCAGTCATAAAAACTGTAGCTAGTTTCTGGTATAAAAATGACAACGATACCACTGCTGACGGAGGAGAGGTAAACATAGGGGAGGAGCCCATGAAGGGAACTATCACAACTCCCAGTGGATGGCTGTAGATTCCCAGTTGTGAGGGAAGTGATAGAGGGAAGTGCAACAGCCCTTGCGTGTGGCAAAAGGGTCCCGCGGGCAAGATATAAAGGCACAGCAAAGGAGCCCTAGATGGACACCGCAAGCCCCGCCGGTCCTGATGTCACTTCCCGACGGAACTCCCTGAAGGCCCAGAAGCCGGCGGAGAGGTTCTAAAGATAATGATCAACTAAGGAAGTGAAAGGAAATTCCTCTAATGGGAATAGGGAGGAGCTTAGAAGGTGTGTCCTCAAAAGGGAAGCTATTCCTCATTCCTGTTCTAAAGATAAAAACAAGGAAGTGAAAGGAAATTTTAATGGGAACATAAATAATGATAAAAACAATTTTTTGTGTCACTTTAGGTATAACTAAAGGCAAAAAAATTTTTTTTTTTTTTGGATAGAGTTAAGAGGGATTAGAATAATTGAAAGTTTTTATTGCTGTCTGTGCCCCTGTTAAGGAGATTCACCATCTCCGTTTGCCCTTTTTACCATTTATCATTGAACGTGAAAGTAAAAGAAAATGCCACATTTTGGGTTGTCCCAAGAAAAGTAAGAGGGGAAATCTTCCAATTGGTACACTAGTTCTGGTGACCCAAGGAATTTTCTTTAGTTTACAAGAATTTCCTCTCACTTTCTGTTTGGCTATGGGACAGAAAGTAAAGGAAAATCTCTGAAATAGGACACCGATGGCGAAAAATATCTGACAGGGATTATAACCCTCCCTTGCTCTATCCAAAAAATAAAAAAATATGTTTTTCCTATTGTTCTGCCTAAGCTTTCTATCCTAGGTACCAGTGTTCGAGGAATAGAAAGTAAGACGTTTTTATAAACGGCACCCAAATGGGAGTTAAAAACATAAGCGGTCCTATCCTGTGGGAGTGATTTCTCCTCCTTTTTTTTCCTGGCGACCAGTCATTGGGACAGGAAGTGATGGAACATCTCCCCAGTGGGTACACACAGGGCCGCTGATGAGGCAAGGCAACCATTCCTGTTGTATCGGACCCGGCCCCATCAACTCAACAGCGGGGTCCGGGCAGCTGTATAGTTAATTTCTGCCTAAATAAATAAAATATTTTTTCTAAACCACACACCCGCTCCTGTTTGCTTTCCAGAATGTAAATACATATTCTTGGGCCCCATCAAGTCAAAAGAGGAGCAGAGAAGTGCCTTTCTTCCAGCTTTAGAGTGTAAACACATGAGCCCACACCACATATTGTGCTGCACTTTTAGTTCTGGCTATCCACTGGTTATACCTTCCCTGACAGAGTGAAACTTGGGTTGGTGCACAGCCTTAGGCAAGCAGCAGCATACACTGCAGTGACACCGACTACTCTGGGAGGAAGGTACATTCCCCAGCTCTCCTACCCCATTGTCATGATCACAGCACAGCAGGTTCTCTATGGCTTTGTCACATGGCTGTTAGGTGCTGACTTTGTTAACTAATGGCTATACTGTGTGTAACAGATGAGACTGTAGCACAGTACAGCAATAACAAAGTCAGCACCCAGCTGCCATGTGACAGACAGTGACAAAGCCATAGAGCACCTGCTATGCTGTGATCATCATAATGATGATGATCATAAGCATGAGATGCTAGTTTACACTTGTGTTTGGGTGCAGCAGGCAGTAAAAACATGCAGCTGAGCCACAGCTGAGGGGTTCTCTCAGGTGAGCTGTACGGGGCCCCATGATTCCTAACTGCGGCCCTGGGTACACATACCCACTCTGTTCAATGGAAAAAAAATATAAGCTTTATTTCTACTCAATATATCACAGCTCATGTTCTCATGTTCCAGCCAAAACGTATGTTTATTAAAAGTCAGCAGCTACAAAAAGTGTAGCTGCTGGCTTTTAATAAACATTCACTTACCTGCTCCACGTTCCAGTGACGCGCCGGCCAGGGGTCCGCTCCTCTCCCCCCCTCCCCTTCTTCATTCTAACTGTGGGCACCCGGCCGTGACAGCCTTCGGCTTCACGGCCGGGCACCCACTGCGCATGCGCGAGCGGTACTGCGCATGCGCGTGCGGCGCGGCTTGCCGCTGATTGGACAGGCGATCGTCTAGGACAGGGGTCTTCAAACTATGGCCCTCCAGGTGTTCAGGAACTACAATCCCCATCATGCCTAGTCATGTCTGTGAATGTCAGAGTGTTGCAATGCCTCATGGGATTTGTAGTTCTGTAACAGCTGGAGGGCCATAGTTTGAGGATCCCTGGTCTAGGACCTGTCAGTGTCCTAGGCGATCGCCTAGGGGAGGGGCTGCAATAAGGCGATTAAGCTTAATCTCCTTACCAGCCCCTCGGCGGAAGGAGGAAGTGGGACAGGAAGTCCCACTCCTCCTGAAGCCCCCACTCCCCCCCCCAAAAAAATTACATGCCAAATGTGGCATGTAAGGGGGTGAAGAGTGGATTAAGCGGAAGTTCCATTTTTGGGTGGAACTCTGCTTTAACAGCTTAGTGTAGTACCCAGAACCTCTTTATGTGGACTTTTAACTTTGCGTTTCTGAACTAAATTCGCTGGTTGGATTAGTCCATTTGTTTTATATGATTAGTATTTAACGTTTTAGACAATATGATATATACAGCGGGGAAAATAATTTTGGCTGATATTCTGTCTCAATCATTTAAAATACACCTATGATGAAAAATGATCGTTCCTTAATTTCTTTTTAAATGAGCAAACTTACGAAATCTGCAGGGGGATCGAATAATTATTTTTGTTTATGTTAATGTTCGTTGACCATTTTGTATCTTTTGCTATAATGGCAGCACATTTTTTAATACTTTTTATACATACATCTATTCTCAGTAGCAATCTAGTCTGGGTAACTTTTAAAGGTCACAATACCCAGATATATTTGATACCAGTATTTGTATAGAATAAAATGATATTGAAGAACATTTGAATCTAATCTTTTCTTCATGTACCTGTCATTTCAGAAATTCCCTATGCGTGACGGCAGACATCAGTAGAAGGGAAGACTTCCTCCTAAAGAGGGAAATAAATACCAAACGCTAGTAAGATTTAATCTTTAATAATCAGTTGTGACATGATATTGCAGTTTTGTGTGGACTGTGTACTGGATCTTCTGCCTTATGTTTTTTGGGATTCCAAAGATACGGTGACCTAACCATCATTCTTGATTTCATAAGGCCTCATGTTCTCTTTGTATTGCTTCCTTTGTGTGAAATCCCTGGTGTTCCTGCCAGTTCCTCTGCTTTCCTGTCAAAAAACTGACCACACTAGGCAGGAGAGCTCATCGTGATCAGTTTTCTAGCTGTGCTGAGTACTCCTTCAATGATCATTCTTGTCCTGACAGGCCCCTGCAGATCATTTCACTGGGAAGATCAGTGAACTGTTGCTTATCCTCTCCTCTCCCAGCTCTTATGCAGGTGAGAACAGAGGGAATGTGATCACTTTAAGAAAAAAAAGGGTAAAAAAGGTATTTATAATGTGTTTTCTTTTATATATCTGTCAAGCGCTACCCCATTCAGGAGCCGCTGGTTGTTTTTGGGATCGGCGTATTAAGTTACCTTGTAATGTGTCTAGGGGTAGTAGAAGTGAGTAGAAGCAGTGAGCGAATGTCCAGTCATCCAATGGGTTTTCTAAATCCTTTATTCCAAGGCCCAACACGGCCAACATTAACATGAGGTAGGATAGGAAAGGTTGATGAAGCAGAAGAATAAGTGCAGTATCAGGCCCTGAATGATGAAGAAAGCAAGCCTGCTTTCAGTAGCAATGTACCAATACGTCGCCACTCTAGCCAGAGTGGGTGAAGTGTTTCCGAACAGACTTCTGCCACGAGCCCGGCAGCCGAAATGTCACTTTAGGTTGCTGGGAGGAACAGACCTCTGCCACAGGCCTGGCTCGGGCCTCTGCCACAGGCCTAGTACTTCAGTACTCAGATGAACACGATGGATTTAGCGAATCCTCCCAGTAAATGCAATGAAAGGTCACTGGTTGACCGCTGCCATGTACCTGTCAAGGCCTCGGCGACCGGATCCCCGATGGTTCGTTCAAGTCTCCTGGACAACCTGCTTTTGGGTTCTCCCTGAGCCGATCCCCCATCGTTCAGCCCTCAGCTTAGGATCCTCTCAATAAAGTTGGGGACCCAGTAAGTCACTGGGGCCCCTCTCGACATCAGGATGAAACTCCGCGCAGCATGCAATTCCAGCCAGATGGGCCATGCCGATGGGGTCTGTGGATGCGCGCACCCTGATGGTGGATGCCACACCTGGAACCTGGACCCCGCAAAGAGAACCAAGAATCATGGCGTCTGTCACAAATATACCCTCCCCCAGCATGCCCCGCGAGGTCCAACTCCACCAATTGGCTGCTGGGGAAAAGTGGCTCTGCCAGAACTCCTCTAGCGCCACCTGTCGCCCAGGGATGGGATCGCATCCCCGGAGCGCAGACTGACCTACAGGATAGTTCTAACTCTAGCGTAGTGCCTGTACTGAAAGTAAGGGGGCGCTACATCTATACACAAATGTTTGTCTTTCATTTAAATGTTAAACTGAATGGGTTGTTTTACAAATACATTTTTAAATATATAAGTAGGTTACCTGCAATAGACCGAAAAGAGTGTATATCTTCATCTTTTTTTCTGTTTCTTTCGTTTTGGATCCAATTTTCGCAATTCATTTTTTAATGGAGGACTGGGGGGGCGAGTCTGAAGGCAAGGTGTGGCCTCATATGCTATGTTTTTTTTTTGGTTATATGGCAGATGTACTTTAAGTGCCAGTTCTTGTATTGCTTAGAACTCGCCAGCAGTTCACACTGCCTTATGCAAACTGCTGTGGGTGTCAATAGAAAGTTAATGACACCCCCAGATCGGTTCGCATATTGCAATGCAAACTGTAAATTCGGACAGGAATCAGATCGCATGCGATCCACTTCTGGTGCAGACCAAAAAAAAAGGGGGCCTTGCACGATTTTAAACCCTACAATCTGTATAGCTGAATTCGCATTGCACACAGATTACATGTGATCTGCACAGTAGTGCAGTGGAAATCACATGCAATGTCTTGACATTGCGCTGGTGTGAACCAGTACTAAGGAATGTTTTAGAATGCCTATGTGAGTCAGGCTGTTTATTTTTTTTTTATATTTTTTATTTGCAAAGATGCACTTTCACGTGTCCGAAACCAAAAAAAACAAAAACAAAACATATTTAAAAAGTTACTTGCAGATGAGTCTGTTTTTAATAAAAATTACAGAGAGCACATGTAAAGTATGTGGTCAATCCCCTTATTCTTTCCCTACTTCAATGCCATGTTCTTTAGGTGTGAGCAAATGTTTTCTGTACAGTGTGATAAACAGACACCAAAATGTATTCTAGTAGTAGCACTTAACAAATAAGCCTGGGATAACAGATTTTGTTTTTGCTATTTAATATTTAATATCTGTTATGCCGCTTTGATCCCAAATTATACTCGCAGCTTAAATAATGCAAAAGATTGTTCCGATGCCAGAAAACAATTTACAGCCAAGTGTGGTATTTTCTCTGTCTGGAGATGTGCAGTCAGTTGTGTTTAAGTAAAAAGTAAAATACACTTTGCTGTGAACTGCGGTCAAACATTTAAATCCTGGGAGTCCTCAAATGCAATTAAAATATTTTTTTGTGGTCGTTCATTGTGAGACAAAGGATTTAGAGACATTTGCGATATACGTCAACCTACAGGAGGATTTGGGCACTGGCAAACAAAAAAATTATCAGCCGGGTAGCCCCCCTCCTAGCATGCCACTTTTTTTTTTCTTCTAGTGTGCTAGGTGGATGGACAATTTTTCTCTACTGAGAAAGGTTTAAGGCCTTGGAGTACACTTGAGCTAAAAAAAATTGGTTACAGATGTTTGAGACACTTCTGTTCACTTGTACTCTAAGCTTTACCAAGGTAATGTTTGGGCCTCATCTGATGCCAGTTTCAGGCCTAATGGCCTTCAGGCAGCTCCATGAGTTGCAGGCAGCCCCGAGTGTTGTTCACTGGACATGTTAGTGTTCTGTTGCTGTTGGCCACCCTTAGTTGTACAGTACTTCTTTTGGAGGTCCCAGTTGTCTCTGAATCCTGAGTCTTCTATTGAACAAGGACGAAAATCACATTTTGGCACCCAACGTAAAATGAACTATGGTATTTCTTGCATATTGTTTTGTTAAAAAAAAATTAGGCATTTTATAAGTGGGACGGGTTACGCCCGGCTAGTCACTGTTTTTTTTTTGTTAGCATCCAAATCCTCCTGTAGGGAGCAGTTTTTAGCAATTGTCTCTAAACCTTGTAAACCCAAATAAACACCAAGAAATAGATTTTACCGTAAGTAACATTTTTGCAAAAGAATTTAAATCTAAAAAATCAAATTTCAATATTTTGCCAATTTAAGGCAAAGCAAAAGTTTTTTTTATTTTAATGACCCCCCTTCCACCAGCACCTGCACTGTCACATGAGAGTGAGTCCTATGCTTGTCATTACCTGAAAGTACTGAACATTTTCGTTGCTCCCTACAGCTGAACTAGGCCATCAAAAGGAGTATGTGCTACTAGAGAGGGGGGCATTAAAGAGAACACATTGCTTTATCCTGCATGGGTACATCATGTGTTGCTTTAGGTCTGAGAAGCTCAAGTCATCAGTGTCCGATACAGTGAGTGTAAGATATGGAATCTCTTAAAGGGTTACTAAACCAACAACGGTAAAATCGGTCTATATATGCAGCAAAGCATGCTTGTTATACTCACTGTGGGACCTAAGGGCTTAAGGGCTTAATCCTCTGCATGGTGTAAAAAGGTTGTTTGATTCTGTATGCACAGATCCTCCTCTTCTACCACTGATTCCAAAACGGGCCTGCATAAGACAGAGTTAGTGGAGTCAGGGTGCACATGCTCAGTTTGGTGTGTATTGCTAGAGAGTTTTTTTCTTTTTTTTCTTGAGAGTGTGAATGTAATCAGCACAGGGCCAATCCGCACTGTCCAGGCAGAGGGTCAGGGGTCCTGGAAAAAAATCGCAATAGGCGTTTATCGCTTGGTTAATGCAAAATGTATAGGGCTTACAAAATAGGGGATAGTTTTATTGCATTTTTATAAATATATATATATATGTATTTTTTACTACTAATGGCAACAATCAGAGTTTTTTCCGTGACTGCGACATTATGGCGGACAATTTTGACCATTGTCATTTTCACTGCAAAAAATGCTATAAAATGCATTGTTAACTGTGAAAATTAGAATTGCAGTTTGGGAGTTAACCACTAGGGGGTGCTGAAGGGGTTAAGTGTGACCTCGTATGTGTTTCTAACTGTAGGGGGGCAGGGCTGGACGTGTGATGTCATTGATCGCCTTTCCCTATATCAGGAAACAGACAATCAATGACAGCGCCACTGTGAAGAACGGGGAAGGTGTGTTTACACACACCTCACCCCGTTCTTCAGCTCCAGGGACCGATCGCGGGACTCCAGGGGCGATCGGGTCTGCGAGTCCCGCGGCAGCGGTCAGTTTGGGAGTTAACCACTAGGGGGTGCTGAAGGGGTTAAGTGTGACCTCGTATGTGTTTCTAACTGTAGGGGGGCAGGGCTGGACGTGTGATGTCATTGATCGCCTTTCCCTATATCAGGAAACAGACAATCAATGACAGCGCCACTGTGAAGAACGGGGAAGGTGTGTTTACACACACCTCACCCCGTTCTTCAGCTCCAGGGACCGATCGCGGGACTCCAGGGGCGATCAGGTCTGCGAGTCCCGCGGCAGCGGTCACGGAGCTTTGGACTGGGTCACGGGCGTGCGCGCCCACGACCCATGGCTGGGCATTTAACAATTATGTACAGGTACGTGATTGTGCCCAGCCGTGCCATTCTACCAACGTATATCGGTGTTAGGTGGTCCTTAAGTGGTTAACCAGGCACTGATAGAAGTCACAAGACTGCTATATACTGCTGATGAGAAAAGGTATTTAGCAATTTGTATTTACCAAAATAAATGCATTTCCATGTTTTGTGTACTGTTGGAGACCAGCTATAGTGAATGCAGGGACCTGGGCTTGGCAACACTTTAATGTATATTTTGTTTTAATGAGGCACTATCACCCTGCCCATCCTGAGCAAAGTAACAGTGTCTTTGAATAGTTTTTGAACACTTTATACTCCATTCGCCAGAAATTTCTCAAAACTGCTTCCTATATCGCACCAAAATACCTGGAAATTGATTTACTAAAACGGCAAAATCTGGTGGAGCTGTGCATGGAAGCCAATCGGCTTCTAATTTCAGCATTGACAAAGAAAGTCTAAAAGTTGATTGGTTTCTGTGCAGAGCTGCACCAGAATTTACACACTCCAGTTTTATTAGAACAACTCCTTAGTGTCATATCGGTGCTTGGGCCTCACAGTTGACCAGTAGACCCGAGCACTATATAGTGGGAGGAGGGCACCCACCCAGTAGAACCATTTATTTTTTATTTTTTACAGCAGCAGCCATATAAAAGGGAGCGGTTGGCAGCGCTGGAGAGGTTCGCAGTCTATCCCCCCCCCCCCCCCAACGTCTCGAAATAATTTGAAATAATAATGGTTTGTGAATTTATATACTTGGCATGCACACTGGTAAAAATTAAATCGCTATTTTATGTACACCGGTAGCATGATCATAGTGTCAGTTCTGAAAAATACACGTTTTTTTATAAAAAGTTTGAATCTGTTATTCATGCACACGTGTGCAACTCTTCCTCAACATGTCATAGCCATCTGTGATGATGGTGGGCACAGACCTCATAGCTTCAGTTGACTCCTAGAGATCTTTAAGCAGGGCAGAGACCAACCAAAAAAAAATCTGAGGGTGTATATGAGATATCAGCAGCCTCTGGTTTTTCATAATATTGGAAGTAGGTTATATTTACTCTGCCACTATAAACTATACAGCAGTTTTTGTTTTGTCCTGGTATTGTCTACAGAAGGTGACACGCAACCTGCATTCGGAGAGCTGTAACACTGTAAAGCAGTAACTAGTTAATAAGGTCAAGGCATTCATCTTGTTAAACATTAACCAAGTCTCCAGCAGTAATAATAACAAATATTGTTACATCAAAACCTTTCCGGCAGTATCAGGCGGAACATGGATGTTTTGGAATCCACGTTATCTAGGTTTCCCCATGCAGGTATTGGTTGTACTAGACCATAATCAAACACATTGAAGGCAGACAGGAAATCCCAGTGCAAGTTACAACAGTTATCATTGTTTTCAGTGTAAAAATATGCACAGCCCGGTATATTATAGGACACACAGCTCAGGAGAAAAAAACTGCAGGACAAATGACCAGATCAACAGAATCATTTTGTGCCAATTAACCCTGTCATCAGAAATAAGTGAAACTGAGTTTGGAAATGCTGGAGATACCTCTCCCAGGCCAGTTCCTTGTATTGGTTGGCTTTCCAGATAACCTTGGTGTAACGGCCAGGGGTTAACGCCATTTACGATATTCCATTCCACCAACCCATGACAGCTTATCGACGCTCCACAATCCAGCAGACGAACGCGACCCATAGGATTCCCCAGAAACAAGACACACATAGCTCTGTTCTCTGGTTCCAAACAGATAGACACTTTGATGGTAAACTCAGGCTCCTATATACACCAAAAAGTATACTTGCAGTAATCAAATGGACAATGACACACTCCATCCATAACATCATACAGTGGGTACTAACGAGCCTCCAATACACATTTCTTTAGTAGACATAAGTCAGACATCTGACCTTTTAGACTGTGCTAACTCACAATACACATCTATCATCAATAGAACGTTCACACAATACAGTGTCAATTAGCATAACTCATTGAAAGGTTTTTAGAAGCCAGACTAAGGTTAGTTTATATGACAGTAGCAGACTTAATTACACCTTAACAGTCTGTGTTCCCACATGAATGAATCACTCTATTTAGCGGTTAGGTTTAGAATCAACAACCTGTAATATTTCAAGATATCCTGCAATACATTGTGAATTATCATTACTGTCCCATCTCATGTAATCCAATCTAGTGGATATAGGATGACCCTAGACACAAGATTCATTGGTGAAGCTGAAACAGGAGTACCCCCACACCCTTCAAGAGCCTCTGGGTCCCACGGGCCATTCCGTTCCACTTGGCATGTGAGAATGACTGGTTTTGAACTGGGAAAATCATTTGAATGCAAGAATAATTTTACACGGGTCATATGGTAGGTGTATATAATACACCTTAAACCACTTCAGCTCTCATACCTGTATTGCAAAAAAAATAAAAACATTTTTATTAAAAAAAAAGTAAAAATACACTCCCTGCAAGATTTTTGGAGAGTATGCAGGTAAGGTGAATCGGTAACATTTGCTTAATTCTTCCAGCCTGTGTGTTCTATACTTATGGTTTGTTCTGTTTGGCAAATAGCAGTTCCTTAGACTTCCATTGCAGTTTCTAATTCCATGTGTAAAATAGTAGCGACGGGAAGTATAGTGTGCACGGACTGGAAGCATTGAGCGAATGGTACTGATGCTGTCCTTGCACAGTTTTCAGGACTCATAAAGGACCGTACAGAGCTTTGTGTATTAACACTTTTACACTTACCTTACACTGTCCTCTCCTTTAAATCCTAAACATGTAGAGGTTGTGTTTATGTAGTAAAGCATATAAATGAATGAATCATCTACTACTGCTTGAACAAGTTAGTCATCTCATTTAGAAGGCCTCGACTTACCCATGTCTGGTCAAACACGGCATCAATATCAGAATATATGACCTATATAGTAACAGCGCTTCTTTAGTATGTACAATTTCATCCATATAATATACGCCACATAGGACAATTGATATACTGCATTGTCAAATTCAACAGATTTCAAGGCACCATCAAATGAGGGGTAACATTTGATTTATAGATTGGTCATAATAAATGAAAGCTTTGTGTGCAAGTTTTTGATCATGTGAGTGTATCCAATTGCCCTGCTCATTCATCTTATGTGCTACTGGCTGTAATAAAAATGCAAATCAAATTTCCAATTAATGCTTAAATTTGTCTTCCCTGAGCATTTTATTTAAACTGCCAAAATGCAAATACTCACTAGAGAGGCAAGAGATTTGTATACTATTGTGGTCTTGGTGTGCCCTTTAGTGTGAGATGGAACTATATACGTATGTGTGGGCAGGCCTGAATGTAGGGAATATGAGATAACGTCTTCATCAGGACTGCACAGATAAAGGTGGCAAGTCTCTTGGTGTGATGGGATAATGTTCTGTCCTCCCTACACGTTTCCTGTGTGTAACTCGATTCTGCAATAAAGCCAAAGTGTAATTTTAAAGCTTTGTTAACAAAATGGAGAGAAAACAATAAAAGATGCGTATTAATATATGAAATATACAGAAATACCATGAACGAGTTAGGCTGTAGATTATGATAAGTAATTCTCACCAGCAATGTTGAGTTTAGGGGATGCAAGCAGATGCAAGTTTTAGTCCAACATGTGCTCTAAAAGCTGGTTCCTTCTTTCAGTCTCTAAAGTGCAGTCTGATTTTCCAGGATGTACCTGATTCTCTTCCTCGGACTGAAGAATGATTGGAACTTTTGTTAAAGGTGAACAGTTTCTATTTTCTCCAAAAACGATCATTTATAACCAGCTCCATCTTGTGGTCAAATCTGATATTGCAGGCAATCCATTTAATTATTATCCTGCTGGAGGCAGAACAGACACTATAAGTGAGAGTTTCCACCCTATTTCTGAAAGGCCCTGAGTATATCCCTTTCTGGCAGGATAACTCGGTGAAATCACTATGTATACATAGGCGTTCTGTGTTATTCCAGCTAAAATACTTTCTTATCATTTTGGATAGAGTTAGAACCTCTGAGCTGTGTGCACCTCTGTTGGGGAGATTTCCCTTTATTTCCTGTACTGGAGACCAAGATTTCTGACAGTATCTACTCAATAGTAGTTCTAGTAGATGGCTCCAGCTGTCGTATTCCTCTGACAGATTGAAAATGAGTGCTAACATGAAACATTATCTAATATAGGCAACATCACCGTATTTCATTATTTTATTTTTTTCTGTTTTTTTTATTTATGATCCCCCTTTTGAGATGCTCATAATCTAATAACGCCTTAATTTCATCATCCGATGTTCTGCAGAATTGCTGCCGGTGTCTAACTTGACATATGCTTTTTTAAGACGGACCTGTTTTTTCCAGAAGTTGTCATGGATACACATTTTGACAGATCTGTTTATTTGTGTTGATTCATTGGAATAAGAAAAAATATAGATTTTTTTCTGATTAGATTTTCTGTTTCTGCATCTTTGTTGGTCAATAGTGTTATGTATTAAAGCTACATTCACATATACAGTAAAACCTTGGTTTGAGAGCGTTTTTCAAGACCAGCAAAATGTTTTAATAAATGTTACCTTGGTATACAAGCGATGTCTTGATATAAGAGTAGCGTCATGTCACAACTGAGATAAAAAAAAAGGAGAGAGGCCTCTCTTAAGTGTAGCAATATGGTTACATTTAATGATGGTACAACATTTACCAACTTATTGCTACACTTTTAGGCACCTCACTTCTCTTTTATACCCGGTAAAAAAAATGCTTTGATATACAAGTGCTTTGGATTACAAGCATGTTTCTGGAACGAATTATGCTCGCAAGCTAAGGTTTTACTGTATGTGTTGTAGTAATGCACAGTAAAATGTGTATGCTTTACTATAACATGCATAACACGCAGATACTGTGAATGTGTCAGAGAACAGTGTTGTGTGGGCTGAATTTATATTTGGTTCCCTTACAGCGTTTTTTTAATTTTTAAAGCTGAACGCCATTCACATCAGACAACCACCACCACCGAAAGCCCATCTACTGTGTAGCCTGTATGATGACATAGAGTGAAGCTTGTGTATATGTATGTGTATATATATATATTTTTTTTTTTTTTTAATGGGGGGTACCTGTACGTCAAGTTCCAATTTAAGGCCATCTGCAGCAATCCCTGTCTAGAAACGCTATTCCTAGGATGGCTTCACATTAAAGTTATGTATTACAGCTCGGGTATTTAAAGCTTCTTAATGCTGGACATCATGTTAAGACATACAATTATGTAATATTTAGCTGTTTACAGAGATCTTGAGGCTAATCTCATTACGACTGATTAATAATAATTATAGGTGATCTTCAGAACAATTCAGCTGGCGTGCCTGGAAAGGTAAATGTTTGTAGCAGGTAAACTGCTATTCCAATTATTATTTTTTATGTTGTATCTTACCCTTCCCAACAACTGTGGCCATCACACTGATGGCCGAGGAGTTGTGTACTAGGGATGGGCAGAGCCTGATGGGGAACTGAGAGACTGATTGGCATGCATGGCACTCCGTAGATTCATAACTTCCAGTCAGTACAATAGCGGCTTTGCCCACTGCAATATGCCATTAATCACAGGCAAGGCAGACTTGATAAAGTAAAATCAGGCTCCACCCACGTAACAGATGTGAATTTGCATTGTCAGATGGACAGAGCCTGATGGGGAGCTCTGAGACTAGTTCCCTTTCAGGTCTGTCTTGCCTGCGATTGACATCGGAAGGCAGTGGACGGATTCTAAAGCTGCTACTGGATATAAAAGCCTTGGTTTAGAAAAAAAGAACAAACATGTTATACTTACCTGCTTTGTGCATTAGTTTTGCAAGGAGCAGCCTGTACCCTCCCCTTCTCGGGTCCCACACCGGCACTCCTGACTCCTCCGTCCTACTGAACTCCCCCACAGCAAACCATCCCCACCCGCTACAGAGGGGGCATCCCCGCTGCGTCGCTGTAACCAGCCAGATCAGACGACTCACGGTCCCAGCAGCCGGTACGGCATCTCTGCCCATTCTGCAGAAGTATGCACCGACTTGGATCACTCTTCAGCAGATTCCTATGCTGTTGTTCAGTTTGGTGAGAGGGCAGGGCCGCCATCAGGGGGGTACAGGCAGTACACCTGTAAGGGGTCCGGAGGTCCCCAGGGGCCCAGAGGCCACCAGGGCCCCAGATGGCAAGCCCTTTTTTTTTTTATAACAAAATATATCTTTTTAATATATTTTTCTTTTCTTTTTTTATTAAAGGGCCAATTTTTTTCTTTTATTTTTTTTAGAGGTCCGGAGGTTCTTTTATTTTTATAATATATATATATATATATATATTTATTATTATTATTAAAGGGCCCACAGGTCCCCAGGGCCCCTCGGATGACAAACTCCCTTTTTTTTTATAATTGTATTTTTTATTTTTGTTCATATATATTTTTTTTATTTTTTTTATTAAAGGCCTAGAGGTCCCCAGGGCCCTGGAAGGCAACCCCCTTGTTTTTTTTTTTTTTTTTTTATAAATGTTTATTTCTTTTATATATATATACAGTATATATATATATATATATATATATATATATATATATATATATATATATATATATATATATATATATATTTATTTATTTTTTTAAAGGGCCCAGAGGTTCCTTTTTATTAAAGGGCCCAGAGGTCCCGAATGGAAAGCCCCCTTTTTTTGTAATTTCCTTTTTATAAAAAAAAAAATAAGGTCCCAGGGCCCCAGTTGGCAACCACCCTTTAAAAAATATACTGTGTATATATATATTTTTTTCTCTCTCTTTCTTTCTTTTTATGAAAGGACACAGAGGTCCCCAGGGCCCCGATGGCTACCCCTCTTTTTTATATTTATATATATTTTTCTTTATTTATTCTCAATTGGCAGCAGCAGCCCCCCCCCCCCCCCCCCCGCTTCTCAATTTTTCATGCAGCAGCACCCCCCCCCCCTGGTTCTCTGCTCCAGGGGGCCCATGCCTGAAGCTGTGTAAGAGGCCTCAAAATTCCTCATGAGAGGGCATCCACTCAATGTAATCTTTGCTTGATCTTAGTTCACAGAACACGGTATATAGAAATATAAAACACTTGGAATTACCCTAAGGATTACAACTAGCCAAGCACAACTGTTTGCTTTGATTACAAATCACTGTGCCACACTCAGATTCTTGTTCCATGAGCTCCAACTTACCGATGAAGATCATTGCAAGGCCTTGCAATCCTGGACACTGTTATCCTATTGCTAAGGGACATACCCCTAAGATCTAGAATACCCAGTCTCTCATTAGGATTAAAGGTATAATAGGCCATGCTGGGTCCCCCTGTTTAGCAGTGATGTTATATACAGCCAGTAGTAGTTTTCCTTAGATATTCATTTATTGTCTGCTTCTAAGTGTATTCCAATTTTATATCTGTGATTCCAAGTTATTTCATTGTCTCAGGGGACCTTTCCAACTGAGTTTTGGCTGTTTACCCAGGACTTAGCTGACTAATACCCTGTTACATGACTCTCCTTTCGAATGGGTAAAATCAGAGAGGGCTAATCAACCTGCATTGTGTCAGTGTATTATTTAAAGGTACATTCAGCATGTCTGAACCTAGAGTGTCGGAAGGGCTGTAAAGTTCACAGGGACAAAGTGACGCAGATGTACATGCAATTCTAAGCAACCCCCAAGGGGGCAGTGATACACACACACATAGAGCCATGGCTGGGCCTCACCCCGTATAGCCCATTCCAGCCTTGTGTAGGTCTACAATCTTGTCGCTGACATCCTTGGATAGCTGTTCGGTCTTGGCCATGGTGGAGAGATTGGAATCTATTTGATCGATTTTGCTTCTCTGGACAGGTGTCTTTTATACACTTAACAAGCTGAGATTAGGCACACACTGCCTTTAAGGCCTCTTACACACTATCAGTTTTTCTTCAGGTTTTTCTCTTCAGGTTTACCAAATCCATCTAATATGAGGTCTAACCTCAAGAGTCTCAATTTGTATGCAATCAGGCAGGCCCTTGCACTACATGGTTTTGGTAAACCTGAAGAGAAAAACCTGAAGGAAAACTGATAGTGTGTAAGGGTTGTAAGAGACTGTGCCTAATCTCTGTGTATTACCTGTATAGAAGACACCTGGGAGCCAGAAATCGTGTTGCTTGATAGGGGATCAAATACTTATTTACTCATTAAAATGCAAATCTGTTTATAACTTTTTTGAAATGCGTTTTTATGGATATTTTTGTTGTTGTTCTGTCTCTCACTGTTAAAATAAACCTACCAATAAAATTATAGACTGATCATTTCTTTGTCAGTGGGCAAGCGTACAAAATCAGCAGGGGATCAAATACTTGTTTCCCTCACTGTAGCTCTCACCGTGGATACTAAATTACTAGAAACCAAGACACCACTAATATAATTAATTGTTAAAGAATGTGCTGTCCTGGCACACCAGTTTCATTAACTTAAAGCGGAGCTCCAGCCGCGATTTTTTTTTTTTAAAGTCAGCAGCTACTAACAGTGTAGCTGCTGACTTTAAATAAGGACACTTACCTTGTCCTACTTGCCCGCGCTGATGGCCCCCCCGATGCCGGTCCCACGATCGCTCCGGGTCCCGCGCCGCCATTCACACTATGGGAAACAGGCAATGAAGCCGTACGGCTTCACTGCCCATTTCCTACTGCGCCTGCGTGAGTCTCACGCTGGCTTGTGAATGGGCGCGCTGCTCTCTGAGAACACACACAGTTCCCAGAAAGCAGCGGGCCCCATTCACAAGGAGAAGGACAAGAAGAAAAGGCACCGCGGAGTGGAAGAGGCAGATTACGGACTTGCGCATAGCAACAGCTATTTCGGGTGAGTATTTTTTTTTTTTCAGGGTTTTTTTTTTTTTTTTTTTTTTTTTTTAACCACTTCAATACCCAGCCATAGACAATTGACGGCCTGGGATGGGATTTACCATCCTAAGTGGCCGTCAATTGACGGCCTGGGTATTGCAGGCGAATATCTGGACGATGCCTGCAGCCAGAGGCATCATCCAGATATCCATCTCTTCAGCCGGCGATTCTGCACAAAGTAAGAACGATCATAGCGGCGGTTCCGCCGCTTGATCGTTCTTACAGGCCGCGGGAGGGGACATCCCCCCCCCTCCCGCCGCCATCCGGTGCTTCTCCGGGCTTACCTGTACCTTCGGGGGCCCGGAGAACGAATCGTCGGCGGCGGCAGGAAGCATAGAGATGACTGGTGACCAGATGGTCACCAGTCATCTCTATGACCGTCGGAGGACCCCGGCGCGATCTGATGACGTCACGCCCGGGTCCCCGTATGTAAACAAAGCCGCGATTGCGGCTGTAAGTCACCATTCATGAGATCGGTGAATTTTTTTTCACCGATCTCATGGTTTCCAGCCTGGAGGTGAGATGTGAGGTCTTATTGACCCCACATCTCTCCATAAAGAGGACCTGTCACACACATTTCCTATTACAAGGGATGTTTACATTCCTTGTAATAGGAATAAAAGTGGAAAAAAAAAAAAAATGAAAAAAAGTGTAAAAATAAATAAAATATAAGTAAAAAAAAATAATAAAAGATAAAAAAAAAATGAAAACGCCCCTGTCCCCGATAGCTCGCGTGCAGAAGCGAACGCACACGCAAGTCCCGCCGACATATGTAAACGCCGTTTAAACCACACATGTGAGGTATCGCCGCGTGCGTTAGAGTGCCAGCAACTAATCTAGCACTAGATCTCCTCTGTAAATCTAAACTGTAACCTGTAAAAAATAAATAAAGCGTTGCCTATGGAGATTTTTAAGTACCGAAGTTTGGCGCCATTCCATGAGTGTGCGCATAATTAAAGCGTGACATGTTGGGTCTCTATTTACTCGGTGTAACATAATCTTTCACATAATACAAAAAAATTGGGCTAACTTTAGTGTTTTGTTATTTTTTTAATTCATAAAACAATTTTTTTTACAAAAAAAAGCGTTTGAAAAATAATTGCGTAAATACCGTGCAAGATAAAACTTTGGAATGACCGTCATTTTATTCCCTAGGGTGTCTGCTAAAAAAAACATATATAATGTTTGGGGGTACTGTGTAATTTTCTAGCAAAAGAATGATGATTATTACATGTAGGAGAGAAGTGTCAGAATAGGCCCGGTATGGAGGTGGTATAAAAGCCTAGTATTGAAGCGGTTAAACAACATGGGAAAATGTTGTTTTCCTGGGTGGAGCTCCGCTTTAAAATGCATTTAAAATTCCTAGTAAAGTTTAAATAAGACAGCAAGTTATTTATTCCTAAGCTAATGTAATTACAAAATTGTCTGACTAATCAAAACCATATATGATCAAAGAAAATATAATATTCATATAGAAAAAAACTATGTGAAGGCATTTTGCAGATCTTGCGAAAGTTATTAACCTTTAATGTGGACTGTTCTGGTGTAAAATTAATAACCATTTTACCATGAAGACATGTATCACTCTTTTCAAATACAACACAAACACAAGTGGGGGAGCTGAATATGTATAGCGGGGCGATCTATACCGATATCATCTGTAATATAATTTTTTTATTCCAGCACAGTTTTCTACAGAAGCTTCTCCCAGAGGACTTCTGGGCAAATAACAATTTCTAAGAATTTAAAAGGATTTTCAGCTTACTTGGCCTCATGTGCTACAGAATTAAATCTTAACACCTTAACAAAATATTTTTTTTATGTTGGATAGAAAGACTAATGCCGCGTACACACGACCGTTTTACGGGTTCTAAAAAATTAGTTTTTTTTTTAACCTCATTAAAAACGATCGTGTGTGGGCTTCAGAGCATTTTTCGGGTTCTAAAAAAATGGTCCAAATTTTCTCGGAACATGCTCTATTTTTTCACTACATCTTTTATGTTGTCTTTTTTTGGGTTGTAAAAAATGGTCATGTGTGGGCTTTAATGACTTGAAAAAATCTGAGCATGCTCAGAAGCAAGTTATGAGACGGGAGCGCTCGTTCTGGTAAAACTACTGTTCGTAATGGAGTAAGCACATTCATCACGCTGTAACAGACAGAAACACGCTAATCGTATTTTACTAACACGTTATAGTCGTACGTGTTATACGTCACCGCGCTTTTCTAGAGCTTTTTTTTTCTCACGATCGTGTGTAGGCAAGACCGTTTTAAAGATCAAGTTGAAAAAAACGTTGTTTTTTTCTAGAGCCTGAAAAACTTAGTTTTTTACAACCCGAAAAATGATCATGTGTACGCGGCATAACAGTCTATATTGTTTTTTTTTTTCCTGTCTGGTACCTTTTTGGATAATATTCCTCACTTTCTGTACCTGAAACACCAGTACAAAAAAATGAGTAGTGTGATTGTCCGCAGTACGGGAAAGCACAGGTGGAAATTAAAACATCAGAATTTCTAACCTTTGACCATTTTGGAGAGACTTCTTATCACCTCCTGTCCTGACAAGACATGTATCAGGCCGTGTACACACGGCAGAGAACCTCGACGGGCAGAACACATCATTCCGCCCGTCGAGGTTCCCTGCCGGCCGTCGAAATCGGTGACCCGCCCGTCGGAAATGGCAACCAGCCATTCATCCAGGCGGGCCGTCGAGCAGATAGAGAGCGTGCTCTCTATTTCTGCTCGACGGGCTTCCCGACGGGAAGCTCGCCGAGAGCGTACACACGGCCGAGGTCCTCGCTGGAATGCAGCTTCCAGCGAGGTTCTCGCTGGTTTCCAGCGAGAACCTCGGTCGTGTGTACGCCGCCTAACAATAAAAACATGGGGAGGCTCCAATTCTTCACCTCTTTTTCCAAAACAGTGTAATTTGGCTGGAGTTGTAGACACATGTAGTTTTTTTTTACTGCCTGTCTGTCTGTTTGTTTTTTACTGTCTGGTGTCCCGCTGGGTCCCTGACTTGGCACTTGCTGAAGCCTTCCCACTTCTTCACTGTCCCCGGTTGGCGGGAAGTCTGCTCTGGTACTGGCCTCAGCTTGCTCACAGTGGTCTCTGGTAGCAAGGTGGATGGTCCCTTAATGGCAACAGCTACCTCTGACCACTGGCAGAACCGTTACTTCTGGTTGGACTACAAGCCCACAGTCTCAACCCTTTGCTGCTCTCCTGCTTATGGATAGGCCCTCAGAAAGCCTAGCAGCCAGATGTTCCCGGGACATAGGTTTCTGGCCTAGCAGCCCAGAGCAGTACAACACAAGTCCACCCAGACATCCAGGTGGCACAGAACCCCGATTACTTGACTCCACCCAAATAAATAGGCACTCCCAGCAGAAAATCCCTGCCCATTGGCTGAGACACCCCATTCTTTCATAATCTGTTCTTGCTTTGCCCTTGTCTTATCCAATGTCACCAGCTATAATGCCATCTAGTGACAGAAAAGAGAAGTGCAGCAATTACAGCATTAGGGGAAAAATTGGCCAAGACAACTATTGCCTGGCAACTAAATTTGATAGCAGCCCTGCCTAAACATCAGGGTGCTACATACAGTATATCTCATCTGCCTATTATTCTCAGGGTGGATTAGAGATTGTTCTCCCTAACCATATAGTTGGTTATTTATATTTGCCACTGCATATATATATTTAAAGCGGTTGTATACCCTTTTTTTAACTTTTACCTACAGATAAGCTTGCAATGAGCCACTGACTTCAGAGGCACATGCGCTCCTGAGTTTCTCGGCTGAAAGTCTGGCAGACGCCGGACCTTGCCGGAAAGAAGTCTCCCGCACGCATGATGACATCGCAGCTCCGGCCACTTACAGCGCCAGAGCTGTGATACCCGGAAGACACGCCGAGGGAAAATGTCCACTTCCTTGGCATGGACCGGGATCACCGGTGACGCCTCGTTCTAAGGTAAGTATTTCATAATGAGCTAGTATGCGGTGGATACTAGCTCACTATGCCCTTTGCCATACAGGTTAAAAAAAATCGAAGGGTATACAACCGTTTTAAAAATTGTTACATATTAACTAAATTATACACCACTTTTTTTTTATGTTATTATACGAATAATTGATTATTCAAAACAATAATCGCTCAACTAATCGATTTATGAAAAAAATATTAGTTGCAGCCCTAACTATTTCCCACCAGACTCCAACATCACTGTGATGATGGATCTGACCTTGTGACCTAATTCTGCCTGGAAGTTAAAAATAAAAGTGAAGCAGATCTGTATATCATTGGTGAGGACAGTGGTAAAGTAATAGATCGCCCAGTATGAACTATAGCTTTGCAGAGCCTTTTAGAAAGATTATACGGTGCTGTAAAGTAACCTATTCTGCAGTTAGGTCTTGTTTGGCTGTGTGATGAACTCATTCTGACAGGTAAATAGCAGCAGATAGACAGGCAAACAGTTAAAGGTGCTTTTTCTTCTCTAGCGTGAAATGCAGCCAAGAAAAATGTCAGCACCAGTCTGCCAAGCTTAACAATGCCGAGACTCCTTATGATCCATTCCCTGATGGATAAATATGACACTTGTGACCCTTTTCTTAGCGTGTCATCAGATACTTAACTGACCTCTATTGTAGCTCCAATCTTCTCCATTTTAATGTGATCATAAATGTTATTCCTTTCAAGCTTGAGAGGGGTAGACTGCCCAAGAAGTGGTTCTGCATTTTAGCTGTGGGCAGAATGTTTTACAGTAAAACCTTGGTTTGAGAGTAACTTGGTTTTTAAGAGCATTTTGCAAGACAAGCTATTTTTTTTTATTTGACTTGATATACAAGTAGCGTCAGGTCACAACTGGGTATAAAAGAGAAGAGAGGCCCATCCAAGTGTAGCAATATGGTTACATTTAATGAAGGTACAACATTTAGCAACTTATTGCTACACTTGGAGGCGCCTCTCTTCTCTTTTATACTCTGTAGCTCCTGCTGGATTTTTCTTCTAATCCCCTTGTGGTGGCTTCCATTTATAGATGGACATTTTATGGTTACATAATCCAGTCAAATATTTTTATATGGACTATAAACTGAAGAACCTATGAATAAATGGTTGTGGATCTGTGCTTCCTACACCCTTTCTGCTGCTGAGGCCTCATGCACGCACACTGAACATTTTTTGACGCTGCTCTTAGGAGCGTCTTCCATTTTATTTTTGTGCCTTTAACAGCCCCTGTATGTTGGCTGATGTATCCATGCACACATAGACATTTAGGCCGCGTACACATGACTGGTTTCCTCGACAGAATCCATCAAGAAACTTGGTGGGAGAGCTTTTTTGCAGAGGAAAACGATCGTGTGTATGCTTTCCATCGAGAAAACTATCGAGGAACTCGACGAGGAAAAAAGAGAGCAAGTTCTCTTTTTCCTCGACGGGAGTCGTCGTATTCCTCGTCAGGCTGGTTTTCCACGAGAAACACGTTGGTGTGTATGCTTAGAAACCCGCGCACCTTGTTGCATAGTTGTATTTGTAATGAAGATAGCACATTTGTCACGCTGTAACAGACTGAAAAGTGCAAATGTCTCTTACCAAACTTTTTCCTAATATGCAGTAACATGAGATTAGCAAAAGCAGCCCCAAGGGTTGTGCCAGTGGAATCAAACTTCCCCTGCCGTTGTATGTGTTGAAGTCACTGAGTTTGAGAACGAGTAGATTTGGTCTTGACTGTGTGTATGCAAAGACAGCTTGTCAAGATTCTCGACAAGCCTAACAAGGAACTCGTCGAGGAAAATGATGTGTCTTTTCCGGCGAGTTACTTGGTCGTGTGTACGATGCCTTAGGCCGTGTACACACGGCAGAGAACCTTGACGGGCAGAACACATCGTTCCGCCCGTCGAGGTTCCCTGCCGGCCGTTGAAATCGGTGACCCGCCCGTCAGGAATGGCAACCAGCCATTCTTCCAGGCGGGCCGTCGAGCAAATAGAGAGCGTGCTCTCTATTTCTGCTCGACGGGGTTCCCGACGGGAAGCTCGCCGAGAGCGTACACACGGCCGAGGTCCTCGCTGGAATGCAGCTTCCAGCGAGGTTCTCGCTGGTTTCCAGCGAGAACCTCGGTCGTGTGTACACGGCCTTAGAGTAGTTTAGAGGCAGGAAAAAAACTAACTGCAAGCACATCCAGAAGCAGCAGCGTTATAGCAGAAGAAAAACTTGACACATGTAAAAATGTGTTAATGCATCTAGACATGCACTAATGCTAGGCGAATTTTAGAGTTTGAGTGTTAATTAATTTCAGTGGCCAGAATAAATGTTTATTCTGGCCAATGACTTCACACACAAGCGATTGACGCACCCAAACACACTACACATGCTTACAATCATTAATTGTTTTTTATCTGCCGCTGCCAGGAAAGGGTGTCTAGGAAAGATGACAAAAATGTCCAGTGTGCATGAGGCCTTAAAGCGGAGTTCCTACAAAAAAGAAAAAATATTAAAAGTCAGCAGCTACAAATACTGCAGCTGCTGACTATTAATAATCGGACACTTGTCTGTCCCAGGGTCCAGCGATGCAGGCGAACAAAGCCCTGCTCCTCTCTCCCCCTCCTCTCTGTGGGTGCCGGGCATTGTCACCGTGGACACCAGGCTGTGGCTTCACAACCGGCACACACTGCGTGTGCGTGAGCCGCACTGCGCACTGTGACTGGCTCAGCAATCATCTGAGACCTGTGACGTCGTGTCCTAGGAGATTGCCGAGAGTGGGGGGGGGGGGGGAGAGGTGAACTTCCTTCCGGCATGGCATGTCAGGGGGGGGGGGTCGCGTTCCCTTAAAGCAGAAGTACCAATTTTTGGGTGGAACTCCGCTTTAATATTACCCCACTAATTATCAGACAATAGTCTTCAGAGGGGCAGCTTTAGGGCTGGGATTGCATCTGTTTTCTGCAATAAACTGTGGTACTGCACCATGCAAACATTAGCGCACTGCATTCCTATTCATTTTGAATGGTACTCTGAGGCAATGCCCCTGTCTTGCAGTTTACCACAGTACACCGTAACGCAAAATCCTACTTTGAGTTACAAAAAAGGAATACCTTCAGGAGCAGATAACAGACGAGGCAGCCACTTGGCCATGCTCAGTAGCAAGTTAGATGCAGTTTTGGCTCTGCTGAGGTGTGAAGGCAGAGTAGAAATTCACCGCTCCAGGTGAGCCGTGGAGATCCCACAGTAGGTAACCCCACAGGTGGTGGCACGGCTCGCCACCATGACAAACAAGGAAACTATTGCTGATTTAGATGCTGTTTGTAATGAAGTGGTGGACAAAAGCAACAACTGACCCAGACAATGCAAAAGTATTTATAGACCTTCAAAATAAATGTATTTAATATCATTAGTTATTAGACATGTGCAGACTGGAATATTTTGTTTTGTTTTTTTGTTTTCGTCTGGAAAATAAATTTATTTATAAAATAGATTTATTTTGTTTTTCGGTGGGGAATAGCTTTAATCCAATAATACTTGGTTTCTGTCGAATGGTCAAAGAATATTCAACGGAACTTCGAAACTTTACGCCGAATTGTACATTTCCGGTCGAATATTCCGCCTACAAGAATTCTAATGTTGTATGACTAGTAATAATAATAATAAATAATTATATTATTATTACTAGTCATAGTCAACCAACATTAGAATGTTTCTATAGCCTATGGGCGGAGCATTAAAATGTACGGGTGCAGTATATCTTCTCCGTCGAATCTGCTTAGCACTTTCGATATACACGATAAGCCTTCTATTCTCTATAATGTCTAATCTATTTTCTCATAAATCGAAATCTATTCTCTGCAATGTCGAATCTATTATTTCTATAGTGTCGAATCTTTGCTCTATGATGTCGAATCTTTTCTCTATAATGACGAAAAGTACCGTATGTGTGTGTATATCAGGTTTGATAGACAGATTGCTATTCATTCACTGTATTCAGTCAGTGTCATGTCAAATCTCTCTATCAAATTTTTATCGCAACGAAAACAAAAATAAAGCATTTTTTATGTCGGATCTTTCGGTTTTCGTTTCTTGCGCTTTCGGATGAAAATGCATTCTAACGAAAATGAATGCACATGTCTATTAGTTATGTTGTTGAGTTAATAGAAACCAATTATTGTGAGAAATATTAGTTCTGGTAAGAACTTTCTATCAAAAATATATTTGCAGTTTGGCCCATCATGAACAGAGGGTTTCTCGTCCTTTGGAGACTCTTGGGACCCCCACTAAAATAAAAATATGTCTATTCTTTCTGCAGTTTTCATATTCTGTCATCATTTATTAAGCAATATTTATTCAATTCACTAAGAGGAAACATGGTGGAATTTGTTGAAACATTATGATTTAGGCGATTCTGAAAAACCCATGGGCCCACTTTAGGTACATTTGCTCCCAGACCCACCATGCCGGTTGTAGTTAACGCTGGTGCACATCTGAACCTGGGTCAGCTCCACTTCTCTGCTTCCAGATAAGGCTCCTGATTCACATGTTATAACTTCTAGACAATTGTGTGATGATCATAATAGCCCAAACGTATAAAGTGATACTTTCCCTCCTCTTTAACCTGAAACCAAGTGCATTTTTTTGCTGTCACTCGAAACACAAACAATGAAGAGTTATTCTCGGACTACGCCTTCTTCCGGATCTCAGTTTAAGGAAACTTGCCTTTCTGTTCTGACAGAAGAGATTTTGAGTTTGAGCCAATATGAGAACAATGCATGTGGCACTTTTAGCTTCACACAGGGACATCAGAAACACAGGACAGAACTACTTCCCTAGCACAATAGTGCTTCACCTAGGGCTGTCATTACATATTCAGCTTAATAACTAATGTCTATTATGACAATTCCTTTCACTTTTTAACATGGTTGCATTGTGTTTTACAGTGACTGTAGACTATTGATCTCCAAATTTTTCAGTATGAAGGCCACATCATAAGTTTTGCACATGTTCGCAGGCCGAAAATAAATCCAGTTTTAAAAGTGAACAGATCAAATTGAAATAAATGAACACATTTTACTTGAGGTATTTTTTGCTACCAGCATTATGATTATGTTTGCAGATCCCCCCTGAGCAAGGTGACTGATCCATGTCCTTTTCCCTTATGCAGAACAGACACAGGCGTTCTCCTCTATGGTCCATTTACACCAGACTGTCATCCGATGCGATCTAGCAAGATGATCCCGATCTGTCTGTTTTTAGCAGATCAGAGGAGAATGGAGTGTCCGCCTGCAAATTGGACAGGTGGACCCGATTGGACTGCTAGTGTGAAATGGGCCTAATAACAATAGGTCCAACACGACCAACATCAACAGGAGGTAGATAGGACAGGCTGATGAAGTGAAGGAAAACCTTGCAGTATCAGGCTTGGATGAACAGGAGAGCAAGCCTGCTCTCAGTAACAATATATTTAGTCGCCACTCTAGCCAGAGTGGGTGAAGTGATCCCCAGACAGACTTCTGCCACAAGCCTGGCAGCTGGAGTTCCACTTTTAAGGTTGCTGAAAGGAACAGGTCCTTGCCATGCCAGATGAGGCCTCTGCCACAGGCTCTATGCTGACAATGTGAACAGCAGAGCGAATCCTTCCAGTCAATTACAATTAGGTGACCGGTTGCCAGTTGAAGTGTACCTGGCAGTGTGTTGGTCACTAGATCCCCGATAGTTCGTTCAAGTCTCTCAGATAACCTGCCTCCGGGTTTTCCTTGAGCCGATTCCCCACCGTACAGCCAGTGGTCTAGGATCTTTCTCGTTCTGGTGAGGAGACCCAGCAAGTCACTGGGGCCCCTCGGCAGCATCCGCCAGGAACTCTGCGTAACTTTCAACCCCAGGGTCTGTTGGATGCGCACACCCTAAAGGTGGGTGCCGCACCTGGAACCAGGAACCCGCGTAGAACCCGAAAAATGCTGTATGCCACAGATATACCCCTCCCCAGCATGCCTTGCGAGGAAAAACCCCTCCAATTGGCTGCTGGGGAAAAGTGGCTCTGTTAGAACCCCTCTGACGCCATCTGTCGTCCGGGGGATGAGATTGACACCCCCGGAGCGCAGACTGACCCACAGGACAGTTCTAAAATGACAGCAGTCCAAATTTAACGAAATTAAGAGTGAGAGCAACATAACTCTCCCACTCCCCACTAACTTTAGCGTAGTGCCCATACTGAAAGTAAGGGGGCGCTACAACTACATTCACTAAAGCTATCTGCAAGAAGCGATGTCAGTAAGCTGCTTTCTATCTAGAAAATACATCAGAATGCTGGTAGTTGTGTTGCTTTAAATGTACCTGTTTGAAATGATTTACATAGTTCTGGAAATAAAAGAAATGCTAGTCCCTTCACAACACAGTTAATGTGTCTTTTTGAAAAGCCCCCACACATGTGCTATTCTTTGTGAAGATCTGATGGCAGACACATTTCCGATAATCCCTCTAATCATCTCTAGTAGCAGCTCATGTAACTAGATTAGTCCCACATAAAAGATCCTGCCGAAGATTTCCTAGGAAACAAGATCAACAGGTTTTTGTGTAATTCATCACGATTTTGTACTTCTGACTAGGGGGGAGGGGAGCTAATGATGGCAATGTGTTCACCGTGTTGTGATTGAGCTGTCATTGCAGCTTTACATCTCCAGAACATGTTACTTACTAGGCCACATGCCTTCAGGTTTCCATGGTTCTTTAGTAAATTGGCTAAGAAGTCCATGGCAGGGGTACTATTTTAAGGAAAACATACTGGTCTCTAATGAGACTTATAGGTAACTTATTCTTAATGAATATTATAATATAATTTTCTATTATTTACAATAATGGATAATATCAATTAATATATTATTATATTATAATATAATTTTATTCTAATATTTATAACATTATTATATCATTTTTTTGTTTTTTAACCACTTGCCTACTGTGCACCTACACCCCCTTCCTGCCCAGACAAAATTTTAGCTTCCAGGACTGCGTTGCTTTAACTGACAATTGCGTGGTCGTGCGACGTGGCTCCCAAACAAAATTAACGTCCTTTTTTCCCCACAAATAGAGCTTTCTTTTGGTGGTATTTTATCGCATATGCGGTTTTTATTTTTTGGGCTAAAAAAAAAGAGCATACATTTTGAAGAAAAAACACAATATTTTTTACTTTTTGCTATAATAAATATCCCATTAAAAAAAAAAAAAAAAAAAAACGTTTTATCTCAGTTTAGGCCGATACGTATTCTTCTACATATTTTTGGTAAAAAAAAAATCGCAATAACCGTATAGTGACTGGTTTCTGCAAAAGTTATATTGCCTACAAAATAGGGGACATAATTATGATTTTTTTTTTTACTAGGAATGGTGGCGATCTGCGTTTTTTTTTTTTTCGGGACTGCGACATTATAGCGGACACATCGGACACTTTTGACACATTTTTGGGACCATTCACATTTATACAGTGAACAGTGCTATAAATATGCATTGATTACTGTATAAATGTGACTGGTAGGGAAGGGCTTAACCACTAGGGGGCGGGGAAGGGGTTAAATGTGTAGCCTAGTGAGTATTCTAACTGTAGGGGGAGGGGGATGACTGGGGGAGGTGACCGATCTGTGTCCCTATGTACAAGGGACACAGCATTGGTCTCCTCTCCCTCAGTTACTGGGCAATCGCGGGTGCCCGGCGGCCATCGCTGCCGCTGGGCACGCGCATTGGGTGCGCGCGGCTTTAAATGACAGGATGTCATATGTCAGAACAATAAGGTATTCCGCACGCCGTCATTTGATGGCGTGCGGTACCCTAGTGGTTAAACAAGCAAGTATAATATAGCTTCCTATTTATTCACTAAAGTTAGCAAAATAAGGATTAAAAATAGTAAATGTTGATTGCTTTACAGATCCCAGCTACTAACGTACTTGCTAGAGAGGCATAGTATTTCTGCCTCCATTTATTAGGAAAAATTTTGATCTTTAGCTTTGGCTTACAAAGTAAGCATAGGGGAGAAGCAGTGACACTAAAATGTGACTAAATATTTTTGGCAGGTTATTGCTGGCACCTGCAGAAAATGTTCCCTCATGATAGGTGGCCTCTGCTTTGTTTGCTTTGGGAAAAGATTCCGCCTGCTGAAATTGTCAGGTTTTTTCACTAAAGATGAATGGTAGAGTTATTTAAATTTTATTATGGTTTCTTTAGAGCTGAGCTAAACTAAGGAAACAATATAAAATATTTTCATGCATCACTTCTTCATATTGACTTGCATCAGTTCCCTCCAGCTTTTTCACAGGTAGGTTAAAGCAGTGCTCATCAACCCTGTCCTCAGGGCCCACAAACAGGCCAGGTTTTATGTATTACCTTGGGGGGATGCAGACTAGAATACTGCAATCACTGAGCAGAAAATTATATCACCTGTGATGTATTTCAGTTATCTTATATAAGGTGTTAACTTCCTGTGTACTTCCTGTTTTTTTGTGGAGAATAGTGTGGTGGAACTTGCACATATGTGAACCATCAAATGCGATTTCAGAACGATTTACATTCATGTCTATGAAGACTAAATTCACAACGCTCTAAACTCGCACAAGACCCTTTTTTTCATCACATCGCATAGGTGTGAACGACCATCATTGAAAACAATGACTTTTTGGATGACGTGCGAATCTAGTTTTTGTTTAACGCATCGCATACGGTATCAACTCTTAAGTGTGAACCGGCAATTAGAGGTTCGTGTGTCACATAATTCATCAAAGACTTTCTTACTGATTTGTACTTAAGTTGTGAACGTTTCTAGAACTTGCTGCAGAGGAAAAAAACTGAGCTCCTGATTAGGGAGATTAGAGAAGTAAGTGAAATTTGCTGTTTTGACACCTCACGCATACGTAAATTACCCAACAAAGCTGATTTTATGAACATTAAAGTAAAAAAATGCTTGTGTTATCATAGCATGTATTTAACCTCTTCCATACAGGGCATTTTCACCCCCCTTCCTGCCCAGAACAATTTTTAGTTTTTAGTGCTGTTGCACTTTGAATGACAATTGCACGGTCATGCAACACTGTACCCAAATGAAATCTTTGTTTTTCCCCCCACAAATAGAGCTTTCGTTTGGTGGTATTTCATCATCTCTGCGGTTTTTATTTTTTGCGCTATAAACAAAAGAACAGCGACAATTTAAAAAAAAAACACTATTTTTAATTTTTGATTTTATAAATTCCACAATTTAAAAAAAAAAAAGTATTTTTTCCTCAGTTTAGACCGATGCGTATTCTTCGACATATTTTTTGTAAAAAAAATCGCATGATTTGTTTTTGAAAAAGTTATAGCGTCTACAAAATAGGGGATAGATTTCTGTCATTTTTTTTATTTTTTACTAGTAATGGCGGCGATCTGCGATTTTTTTTTTTTTTTATTGTGACCATGACATTGCGGCGGACACATCGGACACTTTTGACATGTTTTTGGGACCATTCACATTTATACAGCGATTAGTGCTATGAAACTGCACTGATTACTTTGTATTAACTGTAGGGGGCTCACAAGGGGAGGAGACCGATGTGTGTTCCTCTGTACTGGGAACACAGCATCGCTCTCCTCACCTCTGACAGGAGGTGGATCTGTGTGTTTACACACACAGATCCAGACTCCTGCCGTGATTAGTGGCAATCGCGGGTGCCCGGCAGACATCGCGGACACTGGGAACGCATGCCGAGTCACGGGCGGTGCCGCGGGCACACGCGCCCTAGATGGCCGGGAAGAAAGGACGTCATATGACGTCCACCCTGATCGAGGGAGGGTTCCTGCCCACGTCATTTTACAATGGCCCGGTAAGGAAGAGGGTTAAAATGAGTTTCATGGGGTAATACATTTTGCAGCCTTCCCTGCTGGCAGAACAGAATAAATACTGCCACTGACAGTAAGCGCATGCAAAATATCAGACAGGCTGGTTGTACTGAAGTAAATCGACGGATCGCTCTCAGTACAACCAGTTTACCCATACATGGATTAAATCTTGGCTGTTTCCTGCTGAACAGCCGATATTCAATCCATCAATAACTGGATTATGTTTGTTATGTTTTACCTTACCCTAACAGACCAAGTGGAAATTAGAGGGTTGAAAAAACCCATCCAACACTAATGTTGCGTACACACGATCGGTCAATCCGATGAGAACGGTCTGATGGACCATTTTCATCAGACCAAACCGATCGTGTGTGGGTCCCATCTTTTATTTATCAATCGGTTAAAAAATTTGAAACTTGTTTTAAAATTAACAGATGGATACCTAACCAATAGAAGAAAAACGATCGTTTGTAGGCACGTCCATCGGTTAAAAATCCATGCATGCTCAGAATCAAGTCGACGCATGCTTGGAAGCATTGAACTTCATTTTTTTCAGCACGTCGTTGTGTTTTACGTCACTGCGTTCTGACACGATCGTTTTTTCAACTGATGGTGTGTAGGCACGACTGACCATCAGTCAGCTTCATCGGTTAACTGATGGAAAAATCCATCAGATCGTTCTCATCGGTTTGACCGATCGTTTGTACAGGGCATAAGACTGGATTCACACCTACACTGTACTTACCACTTTTTGTGAAGCAGCGGCTGCGACCGCGACTTGACTGTTAACTCTACTGTGTTTGCTGCATTGCGTTACTTGTACCGTTACTATGCAAATCAATAAAAAAAATTGGAAAAAAAAAAAAAAGACTGGATTCACACCTATGCATTTTTTGTGCTTTTTGCATTTTGCAGATTTGCACTACAGAATGTGTTCCATAGAAAACCATGTTAAATGGACTGTAGTGCAAATCTGCAAAAAGCAGTAAAACTGCATAGGTGTGAATCCAGCCTAATAGGGGCGAATATAATGGCCTGATTCATTTTATTATTTAGATTTATTAGATTAGATTATTAATTTATGTAAAACCTTTCTTCCAAAGGAAAACAAAAACGGTTGCTGTACTCGCTAAAAAAATTAAATAAAAAAAGTAAAATGTATTAATCAAATTCATCTAGTGCACCTAAAGGCTCGTACACACGGTCGGACATCCAACAAAATTTCCCTTGGGTTTTTGTCCTAATTGATTTGTCCGGTCACACCCATAGCATACACACAGTCAGACTTTTCTGCAAACTTTTCTAAAACTTTCGCATCATGACGTGGTTTTTCTGCTCTTTACCGCCACCCTTTGGTTAACTTTCTGCTATTGTTGGTTGATTTTAACATTGGTTCTGAGCATGCGTAGTTGCACTTTGTACAAAAGTTGGTTGGATTGCTGTACACACGGTCACACAAGGCACCATCGGACTTTTGTTGCCGAAAAGTTAGTCTGTTCGCAGACCCAACTTTTTGTCGGAGGAAACCAGAAAAAGTTGGTCCGATGGAGCGTACACACGATCGGACAAATTTGAAAAGTTGCAGATTTTGAAGTTGGTTGGCCAAAAGTCCGACCGTGTGTATGGGGCTTAACACTACCATATCCCCAGAATTGGCAATGCTGCTGTCCAAAGGTGTCTGTATTGCGGCTCCAGTGCAGTGGTGACACCCTGAGGCAGGCCATGTATTAATGGTCGCATGACTAGGTGAAAATAAAGAAAAGAAAAGTCTAAAAATGAAAAGTCATGCATCCACCACATTCAAGGATTGGTAAGCTGCAGTATATTACATTTTTGTTTTTAGGTTTAATGCCACTTAAAGTGGAGTTCCAGGCAAAAATTGAACTCCATTGTCAGCATTAGCACACCCACACCCCCTTGTTTGTGTGTATATGTATGTATATATATATATATATATATATATTTTGTTTTCGTACCTTTTTAAAAAAAAATCAGTTTTATTCAGGACTTCCGTCCAAGGGTGCCATGGAGGGGTACGTCACTTCCGCAGTGCCCCCCTACTTTCTGGGACCTGTGTGTGTCCCAGAAGAGGAAGGGACCATTCAGAAAGGGGCACGCGACTTGCACATGCACAGTAGGAAACTTCACTTCCTGTTTCCCTTAGTAAGGATATCGGCACCTGTACCTGGAGCCGACATTGCAGGCTCCCTGGAGAGGTAAGTGTCCTTATATTAAAAGTCAGCAGCTACAGTATTTGTAGCTGCTGTTTTAATTTTTTTTTCACCCAGATTAAAAGCCCTCTTTTAATATTTTTGATAAAGCAATGTTAAATTCTCATAGCAGTCCTATTTACGATAACATGGTTTCGCTTTTAGCTTGAATGCCCCCTGGGTGCTAGTGATCTCTGTGGCAATACGTACCATGGTCATTGTTTCTACCAAAGGGACACGGTGTAAACAAACATTCCTTTTAAGTGCTAAATATGGTGCTACTTAATGAGCACTCACAAGTCTCTGCAATCAGCAGATCATTTCTAAACTTGGCAGCAATATCTTTGCTTTTAGCACCTTGGTTTATCCAATACAGCAGAACTATACATGACCTCTACATTTATAGTCTATTTTCAGTGCAAGCTTTTACATATTTCATAGATAAGCTTCAAGTGCTAGTTTCTGACTAGCTATGATGATTGACCTTGTTTTGGGGTTTATGAGGAAGGGGGAGAGGGTTTTTTTGGGACTTTAAATGAGGTAATGGGTTAATTACCTCCATCCCTTGCATTTGTATATAGAGAAAGGAACAGGCAGGACTTTAAATGAAGCATGTGCAGGAAAGGTTTGCAATAAATTGGGGGAAAATAAATAATAATAAATCTGGAATACGTCGAAATATTTTATTGCTTTCACATAATGCACCATACATGACTATATTGCACTATTGAAGAAAATAGATATACATATGTAATTCACAGATTGGTTGGGGGGAAGGTTTATATAGGCAGTAACCCAAGTGTATACAGACAAAAAGGTACAACAAACTGTACTGCAGTAATTAAAACATGGCATAGACAGCTCATATGAAGATGATACATTGTGTAGTACTTCCGTAAATATACATATAGGTAGATAGCTCTATGCGTTTCGCGACTATTGGTCGCTCGTCAGGAGCAGGCATGCATTGCATTTATTATCTGTAATGACATAAGCACATAACTGGTTATACCAGGGCATTCAACATTTTGGGGGCCGAGAACATGTCAAGGTCCCAGATGGTACTCACCAGGTGGCCAAATGCGGCTGGCACTGGGGTGAAGCTCCTGACGCAGCCCCTGGCGGGGGCTGTGGCTGGAAACTGGGGGACACGGGGCCCCCAAACAGGATGCACCCAGGTGGCACAGGCATGATGATGGATGGTGGACCAACAAAGGTCTTATGAGTATAGGTGACTGTAAGAACCAGGGAATACTGTCGAGGTCACTCCTGCAAGAACAATCTAAAATGCCCAACTCAGAATTTTAATTAACCTTAACATTAATTATGTTCAGCTTTGAATAAAATGTCCTTATATTGAAAAATGGGAACCAGACTTGGGGAGGAGATAGAACTGATATAATGTCATAACTAGTTGCTAGTGGCATCTAAGACATTCATAAATGCCTCAAATATCAAAGCAAATGATTGGGTGTTAGGATGGTAGATGGTTCCATCCTGATTAGCCTTCTTTGTACCTGAAGCTTCACCCAGCTCCTTCTGTGGATGCAGCCGGCAGGCACCATATACAGTGCCTTGTGAAATTATTCGGCCCCCTTGAACTTTGCGACCTTTTGCCACATTTCAGGCTTCAAACATAAAGATATAAAACTGTAATTTTTTGTGAATAATCAACAACAAGTGGGACACAAGCATGAAGTGGAACGAAATTTATTGGATATTTCAAACTTTTTTAACAAATAAAAAACTGAAAATCTGGGCGTGCAAAATTATTCAGCCTTCTCAAGTTAATACTTTATAGCACCACCTTTTGCTGCGATTACAGCTGTAAGTCGCTTGGGGTATGTCTCTATCAGTTTTGCACATCGAGAGACTGAAATGTTTTGCCCATTCCTCCTTGCAAAACAGCTCAAGCTCAGTGAGGTTGGATGGAGAGCGTTTGTGAACAGCAGTTTTCAGTTCCTTCCACAGATTCTCATTTGGATTCAGGTCTGGACTTTGACTTGGCCATTCTAACACCTGGATATGTTTATTTGTGAACCATTCCATTGTAGATTTTGCTTTATGTTTTGGATCATTGTCTTGTTGGAAGACTAATCTCCGTCCCAGTCTCAGGTCTTTTGTAGACTCCATCAGGTTTTCTTCCAGAATGGTACTGTATTTGGCTCCATCCATCTTCCCATCAATTTTAACCATCTTCCCTGTCCCTGCTGAAGAAAAGCAGGCCCAAACCATGATGCTGCCACCACCATGTTTGACAGTGGGGATGGTGTGTTCAGGATGATGAGCTGTGTTGCTTTTACGCCAAACATAATGTTTTGCATTGTTGCCAAAAAGTTTGATTTTGGTTTCATCTGACCAGAGCACCTTCTTCCACATGTTTAGTGAGTCTCCCAGGTGGCTTGTGGCAAACTTTAAACGACACTTTTTATGGATATCTTTAATATCTTGATATCTTGCCACTCTTCCATAAAGGCCAGATTTGTGCAGTATACAACTGATTGTTGTCCTATGGACAGAGTCTCCCACCTCAGCTGTAGATCTCTGCAGTTCATCCAGAGTAATCATGGGCCTCTTGGCTGCATCTCTGATCAGTCTTCTTCTTGTATGAGCTGAAAGTTTAGAGGGACGGCAGGTCTTCATAGATTTGCAGTGTTCTGATACTCCTTCCATTTCAATATTATCGCTTGCACAGTGCTCCTTGGGATGTTTAAAGCTTGTGAAATCTTTTTGTATTCAAATCCGGCTTTAAACTTCTCCACAACAGTATCTCGGACCTGCCTGGTGTGCTCCTTGTTCTTCATGATGCTCTCTGCGTTTTAAACGGACCTCTGAGACTATCACAGTGCAGGTGCATTTATACAGAGACTTGATTACACACAGGTGGATTCTATTTATCATCATTAGTCATGTAGGTCAACATTGGATCATTCAGAGATCCTCACTGAACTTCTGGAGAGAGTTTGCTGCACTGAAAGTAAATTTTTCTGTTTTTTATTTGTTAAAGTTTGAAATATCCAATAAATTTCGTTCCACTTCATGATTGTGTCCCACTTGTTGTTGATTCTTCACAAAAAATTACAGTTTTATATCTTTGTTTGAAGCCTGAAATGTGGCAAAAGGTCGCAAAGTTCAAGGGGGCCGAATACTTTCGCAAGGCACTGTATGTTGGACGTGCCCAAAAGTCAGGCTGGATCAGAATGTATAATTTCATATACACTATCACCCAATAAATACCATAACCAAAGAATGCTAAACAGATTTAGTGGAGATTATGTGACGACCTAGGAGTTTTCTGCCCAGGACTGAGGAGGAGTCCACCTAGGCTAGATAGCTGGGAGCCAGAGCAGCAAGGGGATTCTAGGTATATGCACAGAATTGTGTGTGAAGATGGTCTGTTGGAGACAGACAAAGGACCTAAAGGGTAGGGCCAAAGCAGGCGTACTGTATGTAGATTTGTAGATTTCTTTGAAAGGAAATGTTGAAAAACCCTGCGAGGGATTTTGATTTCTGGAACTTCTGGGAACATAGACTATGCTAAAACATGATGAGCAGATATGCAACATAATGTGAATGTTGGAGAATGTAACCTCAGGATTTCTGTAATGGCAATGTTAGTTTCTCTTGGAAAACTCAATAAAAGTATGGGAATTTTCTGTGTGTATATATATATGTATATATATATATATATATATATATATATATATATATATATATATATAATATTAAACTATATAGGTGATCAACACATTTAGTTATTTATATACACACACAGTTGTGTGAAAAAGTATTTTCCCCCCTTCCTGGTTATATTTTTTTGCATAACTCTCACACTTGATTCTGATCATCAAACAAACTTAGGTACGTGTCATAGTTCCAGACTTGCATAAAACTTGCCCTTGAGCCAATTGTTGGGAAATTCCTAACTTTTCATGCAAAGTAAAATGTTATATTTCATGGGCTGCTCATTAAACCACAATTTGAAAATAATTGTTCTTGCTGGATTGTTATAATTAGCAGTGTAATAGCCTTTTATACAGTCAGTTTTAATACATCATAGGTGCACTCTCCATTTTTATAGTTTTAAGGTATACATGTTATAATGATTCAGTTTTAGGTCATATATTTCATACTTAACTTTGAAACAATTGTAGTACGTCTGGAGTCTGCATACAGTGGATATAAAAATGAGACAAAGATAAATAATTTCCACCTTTAATGTTGCCTATAAACTGTACAACTCAATTGAAAAAACAAACGGAAATATTTTATGGAGGGGATAGTAAACAATATAAAATAAAATAATGTGGTTGCATAAGTGTGCACACCCTCTTAAAACTGGAGTTATAGCTGTGTTGAGTATTAAGCAATGACATTCAAACTGATTGATTGTTAAATAGGAGTCAGTACACACCTGGCATCATTTAGAGTGCCTCTGATTAACCCCAAATAAAGTTCAGCTGTTCTAGTAGGTCTTTCCTGACTTTTTCTTAGTCAAATCCTACAGCAAAAGCCATGGTCTGCGGAGAGCTTCCAACGCATCAGAGGAATCTCATTGTTGAAAGGTATCAGTCAGGAGAAGGGTAAAAAATAATTTCCAAGGCATAGCTATACCATGGAACACAGTGAAGACAGTCATTAAGTGGAGAAAACATGGCTTGACTGTGACATTACCAAGAACTGGACGTCCCTCCGAAATTGATAAAAAGATGAGAAGAAATCTGGTCAGGGAGGCTGCCAAGAGGCCTACAGCAACAATAAAGGAGCTGCAACAAAAACATGCAAGCCTGGCTAAATTTTGCAACAACACATCTGAAGTCTCCCAAAGACTTGTGGCAAAATGTGTTATGGTCTGATGAAACCAAGGTTGAATTTTTTGGCCATAATTCCAAAAGATATGTTTGGCGCAAAAAGAACACTGCACATCACAAAAAGACCACCATATCCACAGTGAAGTATGGCGGTGGAAGCATCATGTTTGGGGCTTTTGTTCTTCAACTGGAACAGGGGCCTTAGTCAAGGTAGAGGGAATTATGAACGGTTCCAAATATCAGTCAATGTTGGCACAAAACCTTCAAGCTTTTGCTAGAAAGCTGAATATGAAGAGGAACATCATCTTTCAGCATGACAACCACCCAAAGCATACATCCAAATCAACAAAGGAATGGCTTCACCAGAACAAGAATAAAGTTTTGGAATGGTCCAGCCATACCCCAGACCTGAATCTTATTGAAAATCTGTGGGGTGATCTGAAGAGGGCTGTGCACAGGAGATGCCCTCGCAATCTGACCGATTTGGAGTGTTTTTACAAAGAACAGTTGGCAAATATTGCCAAGTCAAGATGTGCCATGCTGATAGACTCATACCCAAAAAGACTGAGTGCTGTAATAAAATCAGAAGATGCTTCAAAAAAGTATTAGTTAAAGGGTGTTGCAGACTTATGCAACCATATTATTATTTTTATTTTTACTTCCCTCCACCTAAAAGATTTCAGTTTGTGGTTCAACTGAGTTGTACAGTTTATAGGTCACATTAAAAGGTGGAACAAGTACTGAAATTATTTATCTTTGTCTTATTTACATCACAGAAAACTGACATTTTAACAGGGGTGTGTAGTCTTTTTATTTTCACTGTATACCATGGAGTACTAAGCAAACTCTATGGTATGAATTGGAGAATCGGTGCAGGAACTCCTTCTTTAAGGCTACGGTCATATCTCCACGTTCCGAATCACGGGTGGAATCGCAGGAATACTACCTGCGATTCGAAATTGCGGAAAATCACGAGATACCTGTGCGTTCCCTGTTTTTTTAATAGAACTCTAAACGAGCCGCAGCTTTGCAGCAATCACGGTAAAATTGTGCAAACAGAATCGTAGGACGATTTTGGGCAAGAGCTTTTTTTTGGGCGATAGGCATCCTGTGATTCTGTTAGCGTGATTTTACCGCAATTGTCGCCCGACACACCAAGATGTGAACAGATCCTCAGTCGCCCTTTGTCTCCACCCCTACCTACCTTTAAGCACCATCCCCTTGGTTCCAACCCCTACCCACCTCCCAGTATAGAGAATACAGAACCAAGCAACATTTGTGGTGGAATTTGTCAATGATAACAAGAAAAGCAGTATATAAAAAAAAACACCTACAGCCAGCAACAATGGGGAAAAAAGCCCTGATATGAATAATGGTACCATTCCATTGATCAGTTAAATGCTACTGCTATTAAATAAGGTTTACAAAGAAGACTGGCAATCAGGGATCAGCAAGGTGTCCGTACACAGACACTGGTGTCTGTGAGAGGTCCTTGCAGGGTCTGCGGCCACTGCAGACGACTTTTGTACTTGTATGAGGAATCTTGGTCAGCTTGACATGGCACTGCTCCCGAACCAATAGTGTCAGGGACACCAAACTTTTGGAGCACCGAGAGGGGACACAGGACTACAAAATATCCAATTTTGGGGTCAGCCAGCTTGCCTAGGTAATCTACCATGTCGTTGTCCAGGGTCCCCTTAACTTGCCTCTCAAGTTGGTGTCCCTGTCACTTATAGTTCGGAAGCGGTGCCATGTCAATTTGACCAAGATTTCCCATAGACAACAATGTTAGATGTTAAAATCCAGGAGCAATGCTGTGTCAAGATGAACAAGATTTTCCATAGAGGTATTTGCATGTATTAAGAAGTGAAAAAAGGTATTGTTTTACTTTGAGTACATTTTAATTTTTGCATACATGCTCTGGTCCCATTGCGTACTTAAAAGTGGGGTATGCCTGTATATATTCTTTTCAGGGGGAGAGCCTGGAGTGTGGTGCAAGAAAACCTGGGGAATAGGTGAAAAGGTAAGAGTAAGAAGACTGAAGCGGGATCTGATCTATGGGTGGCCCTGTCCTGCTATAAAGGGGGATCTATGGGCAGCCCTGGCCTGCTCTGAAGGGGGATCCATTGGGAACCCTGCTCTAAAAAGGGATCTATAGGGACTGCGCCTAAGGGGGTCATGTTGGCTAAATATATATTTTCTTTGAAGAGAAAGCCTGGAGTACCTGGTAGTGCAGGAAAACCTGGTAGCATAGAGAATATAGGAGAAAAGGCAAGACTAAAGGGAGATCTATGGGGACCCTAGTCTGCTCTAAAGGGGATCTATGGGAACCCTGCTAGTACACAGAGTGTTTTTTGATGGTTTTAATTTGAAATGTACCTTGGTGTCCTTCACTAAGGTTTGTATTTTGTAAAATGTCCACCACAGCCTTGGTCTGTGACTATCCCTGCTGGCAATGTTTGGGTGAGGTCGTTTACATACTGGAGTGTAGATATTTGAAAAACCTACCCATAGACTTTAGCTGATTGAGATTGACTGCCACAGCTCTACCATCAGATCACCAACAAAAAAGATTCAAATCACCAACAAAAAAGACCAATATCATGAACTAGGAATATGCCTCACTATGATCGATAATTGGGTGACTGAAAGCTCCCTCAAACGCAACGGATCCAAAACTGAACTCCTCATCCTTCACGCAAATATGAAATCTAATTCTAGGACCACATGGACACCACCCACCATCCTCGGACAAACTATCGCGCCAAGCAACAAAGTCAAAAGCCTCGGAGTCATCTTTGACTCAGACATGACTATGGATGTACAAGTAGGATCAGTAGTCAGCGGTTCTCATCATCTTCTCCGCATGCTACGTAGACACATCCCCTTCATCCCGGAAGAGGACACAGCGGTAGTGGTTGGAACTATCATCAACTCACGACTCGACTACGCAAACTCCCTCTACTTAGGACTACCGAAATACCAGATTTCACGTCTTCAAGTTGTCAAGTCTTCACGGCGGCCAGACTGGTAACAGGTAAAAAAAACGTGGGAACCAATCTCCCCGGTCTTGAGGTCCCTCCACTGGCTGCCCGTACAGGACTGGTGACTTTCAAGACACTCTGCCTCACCCACAAATGTACACAAGGAAACGCTCCTCAATACTTAAGCAAGAAAATAAAACCTTACGTCACCAAACGCGTGCTCCGGTCAACCAACCAAACCCTTCTCCAAATCCCTAAATCCCACTACAAATCTCAGGGAGAATGTAGATTTGCAGTCAAAGGACCCTGACTTTGGAACGCTCTACCCACGACCATCCGCTTGGAAGAAAACCATCAGGCTTTTAGGAAAAAAACTAAAGACCCACCTCTTCTAAGGATCAGGACAACACTGGATGCAAAGCGCCTCGAGGCGATTAAGTTTGCATTTGTTGCGCTATACAAGTTACTCACTCGCACACACTCACTCACTCACAGACATTGGTGGACACTCTCTTAGTTGTGTTGGATCTGTTTTATGTATTAAAATGGCAATGTGGTATCTACTGTGTTTGTTTTTGAGATGGGTGAGTGGAGGGATGCTCTCACAACGATCAACAATGATTGAGCTTCCCTCCTGCTTGTCATTTTACTTTTCTCTCAATGGCTTCCTATTAATAAATGTCCCATTACACGTTCCTCCATATTCAGTTTACATGACTTGCTGTGTTTTTGTTTTTAGCATGGAGCCACAGTAAATAACTTTCCCATAGCTCCGGCTGGCTCCTTCTCAAATACTGATTTCTATCAGCTTTAACCTAGTGATGACTTTAAATCATGATGTGCTTGAGATTAAAACACGATGAAAACAGCATTAGATCTGCCAGAGAGAACTGTCTAAGCTTTATTTTCTTTCTTATTTTTCCAGAAACATTTGCAGTCATCCACTAAATAAAGGAAAATGTTTATAAGTGTCAGGAACACAGGAAGTTCAACGTTTAGTTCTAGCCGTGTATACCGGGAAATTGCTCTAGCTTTGATCTTGTGTGCTACATTTTTTAGTCTCCAAGGCTGTTTATGGCCTTTTATTTAATGCTGACGCCTACTCCTTAAAAGAACAGCAAAGGCTAATCCGACATCATCACATTTACACAAAACTAAAAACATAAAAAAAACATTAAAAATAGACAAAAGGGTAGAAATGGGCAATAGATCAAGCTACTCTCTTATAACTTATATCGTTCAATGTATGTGTGGAAATAAAGCTTTATGAGTATGTGATTTAAAAAGTGTGTGTTAGCGTAAGGGGATCCAAAAGGACCACGCCCCTCCGCACCAACATGCTTCTTGTGTATTGACTATTGAGTTGGTGTTTTATTTATTATTATTTTTTTTTAACACTCTACCTTAATGTAAATGTGGGAGTTACAAATAAATGTGTAAAATAAACCTGTTTTCTAAATTTCTTTGTGGGGGCTGAGTACTTAACCACTTGCGGACCGCTGCATGTGTATAATGGCGCACCTGCCGCGAGTTCCGTGACTGTGCCCGTGGGACCTGCAGATTCGATGTCCGTCGGTGTCTCAGGATCGTGTCAGGGAGCTTCAGAACAGGGGGATGCCTATGTAAACAAGGCATCTCCCTGTTCTGTCTAGTGACAGGACAGTGATCTACTGCGCCCTGTAATCGGAAGCAGTGATCACTGTCGTGTCACAGGTAGCCCAGCCCCCCCACAGTTAGAATCACTCCCTAGGACATACTTAACCCTTTCTCACCCCTAGTGGTTAACCCACTACCCTGCCAGTGTCATTTACACAGTAATCATTGCATTTTTATAGCACCGATCGCTGTATAAATAACAATGGTCCAAAAGTAGGGTCAAAAGTGTCCGCCATAATGACGCAGTCACGATAAAAATCACAGATCTATTTGTGGGGAAAAAAAGGACATAAATTTTGTTTGGGTGCAACGTCGCACGACTGCGCAATTGTCAGTTAAAACTATGCAGTGCTGAATCGCAAAAAATGTCCCAGTCATTGGGCAGCCAAATCCTCTGGGGCTGAAGTGGTTTTAACCCTAAAAAAAAGGTCTTGTTCCTTTAAAGCAGGATACACAGCATAGTGCTTGTTCCTCTCTGTTCTAAAAAAAAACTGGTTGATCCTGTCTGTTCCTGTGCCCCTATGTAACCTGACTACGGTAATCACGACTGCTGATCCATGATACTGTGGTCAGTTTACATGCCTCCATCATCCTGCTGCTCTCCTCTCTCCTCACTCTCCCCCTTCCTTTATGCCAGTCAGCTCCTGTGTGTGAGCTGATTTAACAAATCCACCCTCCTTTCCTTCTCTGTTGCTCTTAGTAGCTGGTAATAAAATCAAAGAAGGATTACTGCCAGCCTCTCTGTTCTACAAAGCTATACTACACTGTGTACACGTGTTGAAAATTATGCCTCTAAATACCTTCTTTTAGATTGTTTCTCTTCGGTCACATGACCTCTGGCTGCTTTCCTCCTCCCATCTAAGGGCTATAGCGAGAAGAGCTCAGCCGTCAAGTGATCTCCCAGGTGACATTGGAGGATGATCTCAGCCTTTTCCACTGTAGCCCTTCGATCGGAGGAGGAGAGTGGCCAGAGATCACGTGACTGAAGAGAAACAATCTAAAATAAGGTGTTTATAGGCATAATGTTAAACAAACATGTACACTTTGTAGTACTGTATAGCTTTGTAGAACAGAGGGGCTGGCAGTAATCTTTTTATGGTTTTACGACCACTTTTAAGCTTAGTATACATGATTAGAAAATCAGACGAGAAATCCCGCTTTTGAATCGATCGTTTGATAATCTGATCATTACTACAAAGCTTTCGAGAGCTAATCATGGCAGTTCATCTGAAATTATCCAAAGGGGAAAAACACAAAAACTGTTCTCATATGATACCAGATCGTACGATTTTAGTTTAATCAGTACAGCTTTTGTACATACAAATACAATACATTACACCACTTCCGAAGTTGTATTCTGTTGTACGAGAATTTTTGTAAGTTTAACCTCTTCATTTACGAGATGAGACTAGCATACAAAAAAAACACAAACAATTCATCTGATATTCTCATTGTCAAACTGTTCCATGAGCTTGTGATTTCATCAAACTGTTGACTGCTAAAGCATGTGTGTTGCCAATAGAATTTCACTTGCATATATTAATTAAGGCTACAACAATTTTAAGAAGCTTCACACTAGTAAAATACCTAACAGTATTTGCTAAATGGCTCCCTTTTGGTGTTAGCTACTCCAAATAATACTGTATTATTTGTGCATCATCATACAATGAAGCAGTTATGAGCAAAACATTATTACTGCTTGTGTAGTTTACACCATAAGGTGCCATTTATGCCATCTGTTTAGTGACTGGTGACTATTGTGTGATCAGGTTACTATTTGCTAATAATCACATGTGTAGTTTTAGCCATTGGCAAGGGTATGAACAGTTCAGTGCTTTGGTGACTGTTGGCTGCAAAAAATGTGAGTAAGCAACTTAAACCTTATTTATGATACAACTACACTTAAAACCAGCACCCTGGGTGAGCAGTATATTAGTAAAAAAAACAAAGGCCCTGAGTGACTGGAATACATGTTTTTGTTAATCACGGTTTAGTATAAGACTAAATTTATTTTAAATGTTATATTTAGACTGAAGAGCAAGAGAATCAGAAAATAGTTCTCAGATGTTCTCGATGGGAATAATATTCCCTTCTCGTCCCAGAAAGATTGTCTGCATTCTTCCCAGGTACTGCTGACATTTGCAGGTCATGTAGGAATTCGAATTAGGAGAGGTTTATTAAAGTGCCAGAAGAACATTTTATTATGCAAGTTACAAATATGGGTAGCACAGTGGCTTAGTGGTTAGCCCTTCTGCTTGCATCACTAGGGTCCACTATTCAAATCTCAGAGGACACTACCTGCATAATCTTCCTGTTATCCTTGTGATTGTTTGGATTTCTGGTAATCTGGTTTCCTCCCAAAGATATGTTGGTATGTTAAAGGGTTTGTGAAGGCTAATTTTTCTTTTTAAGTTAAAATAATAAAAAGATTTATATTTACCTGCTGGTATTGCACAGAGCAGCCCCCATCCTCCTCTTCTGGGGTTCACAGCCGGCACTCTAGGTTCCTTCTCTTCTTTGTGTGCTACCATGGGAAGTGGACTCCTATGTTGGCACATGACTCCCGAGCCCTGATGTGTATGTCCATAGACACAGCCCTGCCCCACCTCCTGCTCTCTGCTCACAGGATTTAATTGACAGCAGCAAGAGCCAATGGCACCTGAGAAAGAGGAGAAAGCTGTCGCAGACGGGCACATCGCTGGATGGAGTGAGGACTCGGGTAAGTATTTAGGGGGTGAGGGGGAAATAAAATGTTTTACCCTAATGTAGGAAATGCATTAAGGTTAAAATGTTTTTGATTTACAACCACTTTAATTGGGTTGTCTAAAATAGGCCTTAGTATGTTTATATATATATATATAGAGAGAGAGAGAGAGAGAGAGATGGGGAACCTATGGCAAAATTCAAGTTGGCACTCAGATATGTCCTCATCTGCTGCCAGTCGCTAAGAATGCAGGCAGTGACAGATCTTGTCCCAGCTCCATGGATATCAATGTGAAAAAAAGGTGACAAAAGGCTCACAACAAAACCATGTATGCAGAAAGTGAAAACAGTCTCAGCCCGGGCTATGTTCAGGCCACATCCCCCAACGCGTTGTGGGGGGCCCTAGTGATTGATCATGGGGATCAACCAGGACACACACCCCAATGTGTTTTGTCCTGCCCACAGGGCTTAATCATGGAGAAAAGGATTCCATAAAAGGGGGGGGGGGGATAAAATGTTTAATCGGCTGTCACTTAATTAAAAAGAATAGGTGTCCAGTAAATGTTTGTCCACACAGTAATAAGACTTGAACAGCCATACAAAAAGTGTTCAAAAAGATGCTGAAGCATTCAAAAATACAGAAAATTTTACACTGGAAAACCTGTGCTGGCAAGCAATATACAGTTGTGGCCAAAAGTTTTGAGAATTACACAAATATTAGTTTTCACAAAGTTTGCTGCTACTGTAAACTGCTTTTAGATCTTTGTTTCAGTTGTTTCTGTGATGTAGTGAAATATAATTACACGCACTTCGTACGTTTCAAAGGCTTTTATCGACAATTACATGACATTTATGCAAAGAGTCAGTATTTGCAGTGTTGTCCCTTCTTTTTCAGGACCTCTGCAATTCCACTGGGCATGCTTTCAATCAACTTCAGGGCCAATTCCTGACTGATAGCAACCCATTTGTTCATAATCACTTCTTGGAGTTTGTCAGAATTAGTGGGTTTTTGTTTGTCCACCCGCCTCTTGAGGATTGACCACAAGTTCTCAATGAGATAAAGATCTGGGGAGTTTTCAGGCCATGGACCCAAAATGTCAACGTTTTGGTCCCTGAGCCACTTAGTTATCACTTTGGCCTTATGGTGAGGTGCTCCATCGTGCTGGAAAATGCATTGTTCTTCACCAAACTGTTGTTGGATTGTTGGAAGAAGTTGCTGTTGGAGGGTGTTTTTGTCCCATTCTTTATTCATAGCTGTGTTCTTGGGAAAATCTGTGAGTGAGCTCACTCCCTTGGATGAGAAGCAACCCCACACATGAATGGTCTCAGGATGCTTTACTGTTGGCATGACACAGGACTAATGGTAGCGCTCGCCTTTTCTTGTCCAGAAAAGCCTTTTTTCTGATTCCCAAAACAATCGGAAAGAGGATTCATCGGAGAATATGACTTTGCCCCAGTCCTCAGCAGTCCATTCACCATATTTTCTGCAGAAGATCAATCTGTCCCTGATGTTATTTTTTGGAGAGAAGTGGCTTCTTTGCTGCCCTTCTTGACACCAAGCCATCTTCCAAAAGTCTTCGCTTCACTGTGCGTGCAGATGCGCTCACACCTGCCTGCTGCCATTCCTGAGCAAGCTCTGTACTGGTGGCACTCCGATCCCCCAGCTGAATCCTCTTTAGGAGACGGTCCTGGCGCTTGCTGGACTTTCTTGGGCACCCTGCAATTCGTCTGATCACTCTTCATAACATTCTGGAGTATATGCAATTTCCCATCTCAAAAACTGAGGCAGCAGACTTTGTGAAAGTTAGTATTTGTGTCATTCTCAAAACTTTTGGCCATGGCTGTACATATCCAAAAGTAAAGAACAAAAAAAAAAAAAAGATAGGAGAAAAACAATAACATCTTTAGAATGGGAAGCCCCCCTTTTTTTCCCCAAATATATAAAACAAAAATGAAAATAGAGAAATACAGACTGGGGGAGACCATATTGCCTATAGTACATGCTTTTCATGCTAAATATCTCTATTCAACACCATCTTATATCTGGAGTCTCCATACAGGATAGATGGAGATACCTGGAGATGTTTCATATCACATAAAAATTTTGACCTATGACATATGGAAAACATAAGAGCTGCATTGATTTTTGGAGAGTGATGTTTCAACAAATCCATCCTAGACATATTTCTAGCATGTAGCCTGGCTTTCTTAACCACTTAAGACCCGGACCAATACGCTGGTAAATGACCCAAGGTGTTTTTGCGATTCGGCACTGCGTCGCTTTAACAGACAATTGCGCGGTCCTGCGACGTGGCTCCCAAACAAAATTTGCGTCCTTTTCTTCCCACAAATAGAGCTTTCTTTTGGTGGTATTTGATCACCTCTGCGATTTTTATTTTTTGCGCTATATACAAAAATAGAGCGACATTTTTGAAAAAAAAACACTATTTTTTACTTTTTGTTAAAAAAAAATCAAATAAACTAAATTTTAGTCAAACATTTAGGCCAAAATTTATTTAGCCACATGTCTTTAGTAAAAAAAAAAAAATCGCAATAAAAAAAAATAGCTACCTAGCGGGAACAGCGACACTAATACAGCGATCAGAAAAATGACCGCTTAGTGACGCTGGCAATAGGGAGTGAAAGGGTTAACTAGGGCGGTGATCAGGGGGTTAAAACTTTATTAGGGGGGGTGGGAGGGCTATCCTGAACCTAACACTAACTGTTTTTTACAGTGCCTGTCACACTGACACTAAATGCAGTGATTAAATCACTGCATTCAGTAACACTGTGACAGGGGGGTGGGGGGGGCGATCACAAGGGGTTAATATGCCTATGTGAGTGTGTGTCAGTGTTGTGTTGGTGCACACTTACTTGTGATGTCTTCTCTCATCAGCAGCACTGGGAAACAGCGCTGCGATGAGAGAATACATCATTTCCTCCTTCCTGTGTAAACACAGGAGGAGGAAGTGACAGGCTGGGAGCGCGCTCCCATTGGCTGGGAGCGATCGCGGGGGGGGCGGATATCACGGACATCCGCCCGCAGATCCCGGATCGCTCCCAGAGGTAGGGAGACCCCCGCATGCCGCGGAGGGGGTCCCGATGGGACCCCCGAACCGCACTCAGGCGGGGACGTAAATTTACGCCCTTGTGCCTGTACGAGCCATGTTGTGGCCGTATATGTGCGTGCGGGGGTCTTTAAGTGGTTAATATTGGATTAATTGTATTAACTCCAAAGAAGCAGCCTCATTGTCAAAATCGGCCAAATAAGAGCAATTACACCTAGCTCTAATAGATTGCCCGCACGGAATGGCCCTGATGGTATGAGGTGGATGACAGCTAGATGCATGTAAAATTGCATATTTTGAGGTCGGTTTTCTATAGGAACAGACGATTACAGTTTTATCATGAACAGATCCAAGTAAAGTGAGATCCAAATAGTTGTTTTCAGTAAGATGTTTCTCAGCTGTAAACCGTAAAGGGGATGTAAAGGTTAATTTTATATTTTTTTTAAATAACAAACATATCATGAAGACAAAGAAAAATGGATAGCTGCACTCCAAAACCTGATGGGTGGTCTTTTATTCAATAGACAGCATGTACAAAAATGGGGTCACAGCAGTGGAAACAAGGAACAGCCGACGCGTTTCGCACTGGATCAGTGCTTATTCAAGCCATGAATAAGCACTGATCCAGTGCGAAACGCGTCAGGGTGTTCCTTGTTTCCACTGCTGTGACCCCATTTTTGTACATGCTGTCTATTGAAAGACCACCCATCAGGTTTTGGAGTGCGGCTATCCATTTTTCTTTGTCTTCATTTTGCTTAGTGCACCGCCAGCACCCTCGGTATCCTGCACCACCTGTAACCATTTAGTGATCCCACTTGCCTCCACTGTGCAGTTCGTTTTGCACAGAGTGGCCCTGATCCTCCTGTTCTGTGGTCCCACAGTGGCTCTTTCGGATCCTCCCCAAAATAGCTAACCCCCTCTGTGAAGCTCTTTCCCGAGGGGGTTTACTTGCGGGCGTGCTGCTGTCTCATACACTCGGCGTCCATAGACACCGAGTGTATGACTCAGCCCTGCCTCCAGCAAGTGCATCATTGGATTTGATTGATAGCATCGGGAGCCAATGGCTGCGCTGCTATCAATCCATCCAATCAACGCCGAGACTCCGTAGAGAAGAGGACGCTGGGGACGAGCCTATCAGGTGGATAGGCTCAGGTAATTAAAACAAACTGGGGGGATGGGAGCCCCGTCATTGTCAGGTGTTTTTACACCTTAATGCATAGGATGCATTAAGGTGAAAAAACACAAACCTTTACAACCCCTTTAAGTTCAAAGGATTATTATTCAAATAATCCAAGAACTCGATTGATAAACTACGGTCAACAATAAAAATTAGATCATCGATGTAGCGGTAATCATATTCCTGAATGGATTGCAGGCGTTGTAAATAAATTGTTCCTCCCACCACCCCATGTTTACATTTTTGTAGGTGGGGGGAGAATCTTGCACCCATGGAGGTCCCTTGTTTCTGTATATACAATCCTCCATCGAAAACACAATAATTATGTCATAGAAGAAAAGATACTCCCTCCAAAATAAACCACTTTAATTAAAGGGGGACTATTCAGTGTAAAGATCCATATGATGATTAAGTGACTAATCCCAAGTTGTGTGGTATGCTAGAATACAGGGATCTAACGTCACAAGTTAGCCACTTTGTCTTCATAGGCAGTCCTTCAAGCATCTGTATGGCGCGTTTAGTATGCCACAAATGGGAAGGTATTCTATTAACTAGAGGTTGTAAGATGTCTATCAAATTACCCAATGTTCTCCTAGAGAACCTTTATTAGCCACATGATTAAGCCCCATGCGTGGGGTGAAATGCATTGGAGGTGTGGCCTGGATGGAGCTTGTGCTGAGGCTGGTTTTAGTTTCTACACACAGGGTTTTATTGTGAGGTGCAGCTTTTGGGACATTTCTTTCTTCGCATGTGAGATGGGCTGGGACTGATATGAATGTACAATATGTAAAGCGCTGCATACATTGTAATAATAATAATTTCCTTATTTCAGTGCTGTACTTTATTTACTAGACGTAAAACGAGAGAAGCCCTTCAACTTGAATAATACGATTTGTTTTCAAAGTGATTATTCTAGGCACATTACTGTGAATATGTTTTAGCAGTTGGACGTTCTAGCCTTCCCCTCCCCAATAAATAAAGGCTTTATTGCTGTTGTGTCTTTTTTTGTAGACCTAGTCCCTTACTTTCTGTACCCAGAAGGACCACATATAGTGGTAAAAACTTAAGAGGCTCTAAACCAGAACTAAAATATTGGATGGTCCTACTTTAAAAGTGTGTGGCCTAGCAACCTTATTCCTAAATGCCTGGTTTGCCATAAGTCAGTAATTATTAAAAAAAAACAGCAGATGGGGCTTTTTGCAGTTCAGGTCTGTCTCAAGCTCCTTTTTACATGTCAGGTGGGTCCTGCATTCCCATACAAGTCTATTGGAATGTAAAACCCCCAAGTAACAGATCAACTGCAGGTTAAATGCCCATGTCAATGAATACCAAATGATCCAAAGCCCATTGACACGGGCCCTTAGATTGTGAGCAAAATGCAAACAACAATAGAAAGTGAGATACGCCACTGTTTTTTATATGAGAGATCTGCCTTGTGCTAGTCTAATAAGAATTAATTGATGTCATTAATATTTAAACTAATTCAAGAAAACTTTAAGAAATTTCTCAAACCACGGTTGTAAAGCTTAACTGAGGAAATATTATTTTGAGAATACAATGCAGACAGACTAATAGAAGTACACTGTCTTTTTTTTTTAATAAAATCATTATCATTCATGTGAAAGTGTTTCATGTTCGACAACAGTATAATATAAAGAACAGAACATCCAAGCCATCATCTAAATAATTAACAAAGCTCGTGCTCAGTTACCTCTGTGTTCCATAAAATATGTAAAAGCATCACAGTCTGCATGTGCTCTGTGAGTGCCGCAACTTTGCTCGCCAAGGAAGCCAGGAGGAATCCAAATAACTTAAGAGAAGGAATTTTAATGAATAGATTGCAGAGGCTATAAATATGGCCTGGCAGAAATCTCTGGTCCTTTGCCCAGTCTGTTGTATTAATACATCCAGAGAACTAGAAAAAAAAGCCTCCATCACATGTCCAGTATAGACTGTGGGTGATAGTCACCTTGATTTTCTGCACATAATAAATACACTAAATAAAAGTCTGACAAATAAGAGATGTCTACTAAGCTCCTATTATCGCTACTGTACTTTGAATGTTGCATTCACCCTATGAGATTTACAGAAAATGTTTTTTTGTCAATTTTAACAAAACCTGCTCATTATTTGAATAACTGTGTTCTCAGGTATATACTTGGCTTGAGCAGTTCACTTGTTGCCCCAAGTGTTATGCCTCGTACACATGATCAGTTTTCCCAACGGGAAAGCTTTTGGCTGGCAATCCCAGCCGTGTGTATGCTCATCGCAGTTTTTCCCCAACGGGAAAACTGTCCAAAAACCGCATTTCCTATGGAAAAAACTGCTATGGAGCATACACATGGTCGGGATTCCCGGCCAAAGCTCCATCTCCGTTTTCCTGTCAGGAAAACTGGCTGTGTGTAGGGGAAAGAGTAGGTTCTCGGCTTTCCCCTCGGGACTTCCGACAGGAACTTTTCTCATTGGAAAATCCTGCACGTGTGTACAGGGCATCTTTCCAGAGAAACGTTCCTACAACAATGTTTGAAAATTTTCAAGGACAGTTGTTATAAGAGCATGGTTCATTACTAGTCCAATAGCATTTTTTGTTATCAATGCTTGGATTAAAAGCAGCACTAGTACCAATTTCATCATTTACAGCTTGATTTAAATGAAACTTTCACAATTCTGGGCAGTCCAAACTGAGCATATGTCATTATGATCAAAGATCACGTCATTATGATCAAAGATCAATAAATACATGCAAATGAAGTTAAAGTGATATTAAAGCCGACATTTTTCTTTTGAAATTGAATGCAGATGTAGAGACTTACTTATAAGCCATATAGAAAGGAATCCATGCTAAAATATGCAATGCTATTGTGTTAAGGTTAGCTAAACAGTCATAGGAAATTGGGCCTAGCTAAGACACACATGTACCTACGCTCACCTGTGTAAAGTTTGAGACAGGAAGGTATACAGTAGTTAAGACTTGCTTTAGTCAAAACCAAAAATTGACTGTTAACAAATGGCATGCCTGCCTAGATTATTATCTTGGTGTAGTGCACCAGGAAGCTTTTTTTTTATATCCAATTATCAGGAAATGCTAATTGCTGAGATGTGATTATACAGAATATTTATTTCTAATTCCCAAAACTTTCTGGTTTGCAGACATGGAAAGAATTTATTGCTCATTAAGCTGAAGTCCCATGTAAGAGCTGCAGAGAAGCGGATATAAAAAAGACCTAATTTTAGGTACATTGATGATCTGACTTTAGCAGATTTTAATGTGGTGCATCAGCTTTGCTTCTTTAATTACATAGCACGAAGAACACTGCCATGCAGTCACACACTAAACATTGCCTATGCAAAAAGCTGCTACACTGACACAAAAGAATGCATTTTGAGCTATGCCACAAAAATTAAAGCTCTTTTAGTAGTTTTTAACTGCATATGTTCACACAATTGTATAGTGGAACATGGTTAAGAAGCGTTTCGCAATACGAGCACCGTATTTTTAAAAATCCTAACTTCGTTCACAAGTGTTGTCTCGCAAAACTAGCAGGATTCAGACCAAAGCGGGCACAGTACCACGTTTGGCCTGAGGTGGTGGGCGTCAGAGCGGAGCTGATCCCGGCCGATCGGCACACTTCAGAAATGCTCAGAAAGACACGGAAATACTCAGTTCCAGAGCCTTTCTGAGGTTGCAGAGGTCAGCCGAACTGTCTTTGGGTCTTTCCGGCTGTTTCCAAGGCTCTCGGGTGCCCCCCACCTCTGGCCAAATGCGGTATTGCATGCCACTGAAGTCAATGCGGAACAAATTATTTTCGTTTCCATTGACTTTGCTTTAATATGTGAGTACTTTGGATTACGACCATTCTCCTGGAACAGATTATGCTCGTAATCCGAGGTTCCACTGTACTATATATTAATTAGTCCAATACATGCCCATATATGGACTGAAAACAGAAGAAAGATACATAATGAAATGTTCTAATATTTTAGAAGAGTAGTTTTTCCATCATACAAACAGGGATGTGCACTCCCCTCCCCCATACTGACAATGCTTCTGTCCGAAGTTGCCCCTGTGCTCCTTCACTCCTTCAACCAGAGTGGAGGCACTCTAATACAGGAGGTGTGTTGCTGGCCAGATCACCAGGTGAAAACAAAGGGGGGGGGAGCCTAAAAAGCAAACAAATGCAGTCACCACATCTAATGATTGATAAGTTGCAATATATTACATGTTTTGGGTTTAAAATCGCTTTAAGAACAAGTTGAGCTCTATTAGAGTGCATATCATAGGACAACAGCCCTTCCGCCAGAAATCATTCTGACAGTTTGGAATGAATCAGAGCAGTGTTGAGTTCCATTGGTCTTTCTTCATGGATGCCACTGCTGGTTAAGTTACATTGTCTGGAAGAATGGCGCTAATGCTGTCTCCACTAGCAGCCAGCAAACACTCCAAGAATGTGGTGTCCTCAATAAGTTGTAGCTCTTTTGCTAAGCTGAAGTTGGAATCAAAGAAACTTTATCAAAACAGAACAAAAATGATTGGACTCGCTCTAGTTTTAGACAACTTAAAAATATGTGAACTGTATATAAATGAGCTTTATTTGAATGCCAGGAATTTTGCTGATGCTGTTAAGAGCCCTGTGTGGCCTGAGCTTCCCTATGTGCACACGTTTTATTTGATGTGTCAGTAGTTAAAGAATAGACATATAAGTAAGGGCTGGAACCAGGACATGTTGGGCCTGTAGACTGTATATTTGCTATGCATATATTTAGGCACTGACAAATGTTCTGTCTTTTATATTACACAGTAACTCATGCTTGTGTTTTATATAGGTGCAGAGTAGTGATGGGCTGCTTTAGGATTTTTTTTTAACTTCTATGCAAATCTTTGATAAGTAGGTATATTCTAGGTACATGCCTAAGTTATGTAGAATGGAGTTGTATTTTAAAGTTGCCCTGCTATTGCGGAAAACTATTTGTTTTGGCACCTTTTTTTTAAAATGTTTACAATACTGAAACCAGTGCCAGATTTATAGGGGGCAAAAGGGGATATTTCCCCAGGACCCCCTTCCAGAGGAGGCCTCAGACTTCCTTTATAAAAAATCATGATGATCACTAGCTGTTCAGGAGAGAGGTCGTTCAGCAAATTGGCACTGATAAAGATGACCCATGAAAGGCTAAGTGCTCTGTGCCTATTGGCTATCGAGAACAGTGTCCACAAGTTGATACAGTTTGAGTTAGGCAGCCCATAGATTATGCAATTTTCTTTCCTTCCATCATGGGTGGAGCTAAAGAAAATCACTTAAATTCCCCATGAACACAGTCAGCATTAGAATACCTGCCAACAGTAATCGCATGTAAAAAAGCCAACAGGCTGGTTGTACAGAACTTGAAAGATGGGCCAGCCTGCTGAACCGGCTGAGCTTCCATCCTTCTATGGCCAGCTTAAACCCACAACCATAAAATCATTCTGTATTTGCAGTAAACATGCTTGTTATACCCACTGTGGAACCTACAGGGTTAATCCTGCGCATTGTGAAAAATGGCTGTTTTCTCTGATCCTCCCCTTCTTCCACGGTCCCCAATCCATCTCCTGATAATACAGAGCCTTTGGAGTGTATTTCTAGATATATTTTTTTTCTTGGGAGGGTGCATGTAATCGGCACAGATCCAATCAGCACTGTCCAGACAGAGGGCCAGGGGTCCTGCTGCCTCATAGCACAGTCAGAGGAGAATAAAACCTCCTCCTACAAGCTTTAACCAGTACTCGGCCAGACACTGATAGAAGTCACAATACTGATATTTACTGCTAATGAGAAAAGGTATTTAGCAGTTTATATTTACTAAAATATTTGCATTCCCATGTTTTGCGTACTGTGCAGACCAGCTATAGTGAATGCAGGGCCCTGGGTTTAGTAACAGTTTAAGTTAAAGATTTTGCAAATGCAAAGTGCAGGAAGAATGTATTTTTGTAAATACTGTAGTGTGATGAATAACTGTGATGTAGGACTTGCCAGTTCCAATTACCTGTGTAATATGTATTCTTGTAGGCAAAACAATTGAGAGGAAAACAAATTCTTATTTGAAACCTAAATTTTATATATTTTATTAGAACAAATGTTTCAGTTTGTTTCTGTTTATATTTTTAATTTCTGTGTTGAGGGGTCACCCTGAATTTTTAAGTGCCCAGGCCCCCCAAGGTCTAAATCCAGCACTGTATGGGGCCACGCTTGACATTGCATATTATTATTCAGGATGTATATAGCGCCAACAGTTTGTGCATAACTGGGTGAATGTTATGTAACTTTAATCTGAAAACGAATACAGTCTTCAGATACGTTCCTTTGTTCAATTAGCAAAATGCTGAAAAATTGATGGCCTTTATATTGGTATCAGTTGGTTCAGTTATTGGTGAGGGATTTATATTATGGATTACATACAGCAGCAATGTAAAAAAAAATCAGGAAATTTGTATTTACTTTTAGTTGTAGTCTTTTGACTAAACTAAATTAGTTTTGGTTGTATGTCATCTGAATTGTTTTAGTCATATTTTAGTAGACTAGAATCAAATGGGTTTCGTTAAAGTATAATGCATTATTTGAGCGTGTCTTTTATACTCCTAAATAGTCTGAGGAAGCCTGTAATAGATAGTGAGTACTCTAGATGGTCTAAGGAGGCCTCTAATGTACACAGTTCTCTGGACAGTCGTCTAGGAGGACAGTAATGCACACATTGCTCTTGACAGTGGTCTGAGGAGGCCTGTAATGCACACAGTACTTTGGACAGTGGTCTGAGGAGGCCTGTAATGCACAGTGTTCTGGATGATCTGATGAAGCCTGTAACACACAGTGCTCTGGATGGTCTGAGAAGGCCTATAACGCACATTGCTCTGGATGGTCTGAGAAGGCCTATAACGCACATTGCTCTGGATGGTCTGAGGAGGCCTGTATAATACACAGTTCTCTGGACAGTCATCTAGGAGGCCTGTAAATGCACGCATTGCTCTGGACGGTGGTCTGAGAAGGACTGTAATGCGCACAGTGCTCTGGAGGGCCATCTGAGGAGGCCTGTAATGTTTTATAGTACTAAGCACGCCATGCCAATAAGTACGCTATGGTCACTTGCCTTGCTTGCTGGGAGGGGAAACACAAGCCTTACAGGCGGAGCTCTGAGAATAGTGGAAGTTTGTGTGGATAAATGTCCCTCCCCACATTGACAAAATTTTTAAGTCAATTTCGTCACTGGAAACATGCCGCTAATAAAAATGATGACATATTTTCGTAAACAAAATGAACACTGTATAGCAGTTTTTAGAGCACATACTGTATATTTGGACTAAATTAATGTTATTTTCATTAAGTTTATTAAAGGCAACCCCCCTGGTTGAAATTCAGGTGTTTTCTAACAGGGTAGATTACGTTTTTCAGCCCTGTCATTGATTGGTGAGTGTCTAGGAGGAAATGTGTTGGAAAGGTCTCGGTGAACACATTTTTTGTTATGTGGCCAGACCTATCTTTAGCCACTATGTAGACCATTTCTCTTAGCATGAAGCCCATACAGCACTTTTTGTTACCATTAATAAAAAAGGAGGGAATTGAAAAGACTCCAGTCAGAGAAGTGAGCACAGATGACTTGCATTTGTTAGGAGCTACCTAGCATTCAAATAAAGACTCCAAGTAAGTGAGTTGTGTTTTGTCTCTTGTAGTATGGTGGAATTCCCCTAATAAAATATGAGCTCTGGTAGGTTGCAAAGATTTTGACAATAATTCCCTGTGCTAGCAAACACACAAGTAGAGAAGGATAGAGCACTGTAACCTGTTTGCAGTTGTCAAAAGAGAAGACGGTCCTAAGTACTGGTATAAAGACACGGAAGTAAAGTCCTGGCATCTGTTCACAAATACCAGTGTGGTCACACAAGTGGAAGCACAGCTGCAAGTGCGCTCAGAGGACAAGGTTGATAAGTGCATGATCAAACCATCACCCCCTTAGCCACAAAATTAATTCAACTTTCTCCCAGGATTCACACATTTGGTGAAAGTTGTATTATACTATATAGTGAGAGCATTGTGACTCCTTAGAAGCATATCCTTATCATTTCTTGGGTAGGTAGGTTTTGTCTCGAGGGCCTGGTGTCTGACACATGTGTTGTATGTTCTTTATGATTTACCATCTCCTGCAAACTGTAGTGATATATTGTATGTAGATTTGCTTAAGTAAACCTGTAAGATCACATAAGTATATACACTAGTATTTTCTGACAGGGCCAACTACTGAATTGAGCAGATGTACAGTATCTCACAAAAGTGAATTTCCGCCCTCACATGTTTTTAAAATATTTTATTATACCTTTTCATGTGACAACACTAAAGAAATTACACTTCGCTACAATAAAAAGTAGTGGATGTGCAGCTTGTATAACAGTTTACATTTGCTGTCCCTTCAAAATAACTCAACACACAGCCATTAACGTCTAAACTGCTGGTAATAAAAGGGAGTACACCTCTAAGTAAAAATGTCCAAATTGGGCCCAATGTATCAATATTTTGTGTGGCCACCATTATTTTCCAGCACTGCCTTAACCCTCTTGGGCATGGAGTTCACCAGAGCTTCATGGGTTGCCACTGGAGTCTCTTCCACGGCACATGATGACATCACAGAGCTGGTGGATGTCACCTTTACCCTCAGCTTCTTTAGCAAGGCAGTGGTTAACTTGGAGTTGTGTTTGGGGTCGTTAACATGTTGGAATACTGCCTTGCAACCCAGTCTCTGTAGGGAGGAGATCATGCTCTGCTTCAGTATGTAACAGTTCATCTTGGCTTTCATGGTTTCCTCAATGAACTGTAGCTTCCCAGTGCCGGCAGCACTCATACAGCCCCAGACCATGACACTCCCACCACCATGTAGGCAAGACACATTGTTATATTTACATAGTCAGGTTGAAAAAAGACACAAGTCCATCCAGTTCAACCATAAAACACATAATTTTTTTCAGATCCTCAGAGAGTTCTTTACCATGAGGTGCCATGTTGAACTTCTAGTGACCAGTATGAGAGTGAGAGCGATAACACCAAATTTAACACACCTATTCCCTATTCACACCTAAGACCTTGTAACACTAACGAGTCACATGACACTGGGAAGGGAAAATGGCTAATTGGGCCCAATTTTCACATTTTCACTTTGTGGTGTGGTGTGCTTCACTTTTATTGCCAGCGGTTTAGACATTTAGGCCCTTTTCACACTGGGGCGTTTTTCGAGTGTTTGAGTGTTTTTCTAACGTTATTCAAGCGTTATTCGAGCGTTATTACAGCGTTATTCGAGCGTTATTACAGCGTTATTCGAGCAAAGCCTTATCTGCAATTCCAATGTGTTGGTAAAGCACTGATAAGACCCTAAAGTTTTAGGGCGTTTTTGCAGTGCCTCGGTGTGAAAGGGTAAGGCGTTTTTACAGCGCTTTTCAATTCATTTCAATGGAGAGGGTTTTTTTGGAGCGTTTTTTCAGCGCTCAAAAGCTGCTCCGGAGATGCTGCTTGCAGAACTCAGTGTGAAAAGGTCCATTGAGATGCATGGAGAGTGTTTTATGAGCATTTTAAGAGCGCTATTTTTAACGCTAAAATGCTATAAAAACGCTTCAGTGTGAAAGGGGTCTAATGGCTATGTGTTGAGTTATTTTGATGGGACAGTAAATTTACACTGTTATACAAGCTGTACACTCACTACTTTACTTTGAATCAAAGTGTTATTTATTCAGTGTTGTCACATGAAAAAATATAATAAAATATTTACAAAACTGTAAGGGGTGTACTCACTTTTGTGAGATACTGTATGTTGCACTATGGTTGTGGCCATTTTACTTCTCAGTGGCAGGTCGAATTTTCAGAAACAATAGTGAGTAGGAAAAATGGCATTTGCCCCAGCCATTGGTCATATGCTTAATTCAGTAATCATTAGCTGTAATATATTTTTTACATCACAGCAATATGAAACTAATATGGCTGAGAGCTCAACCACATTTGGAGAAAATAACTTTAAGAAAATTGCATCTGACGTTTAAGACCCTAATTTCTATTTGGCTCACAGCTCCTCACTTTACTGTCTCTCAATGTACTTGGCTCAGGGTGTTATATCCTTTGGAACCCTGGGTCTCCTCTTAAACAAGCACTCCTGTGTTCTTATACTATGCCATGAATTTTCTACTTCTATTTAAAGTAAAATTATAGACAGCATATGGCTGGGAAATGTTCCTGCATGATTTTTTTTTTTTGCTGTGATAATCAACAGGTAAAGATGTTGCTTATTTCTCAGTTGAAATGTGGCCAAGTAATACACGTAACAGGCTCTAACAGTTCTATATGTTGATTTTTGGCTACACTGGAGAAATCCACTTGGCTCTAAAGTGAAGGAAATTATACACAGCAATTGATTGCTACATCTAACATTAAAAACGATTTCAACAGGTTCTTCGTATAATGTCACAGTATTTATCTGTTTAGAAGAACAATAAACCCATTTCATATAGATTTAGTTTTAAAGTTAGACAATCTGAATATAAACACTCACATAGGGTTCTCAATGCCTTATAACATGGGTGCCCAACCAGTGGCCCGGGGACACATGTGGCCCGCAAAGCCATCTGATGTGGCCCGCGACCTCCTGCACTGGGGTGGTGGTTTGGCAAGCCCAAATTGCAGGTTGCTGACCCGTCACCCCAGAGCATCGGTGTTGTGAATGAAGCCAGCGGTAGAGAAAGCAAGCATATGCAGAGCAGAGCCACATAAGCTGATGTTCCCTGTATAGCGCCAGCTCCTGTCATTATCAATACCAAATGCACTCTGCCTGAGACAGCAAAAGCCGGGAAAAACTGAATGGAAGATTGTTATTAAGTTAAGTTTATAACTGAAATCAGTGCAGATAGCCATAGACTTCTGTTACCTGTGGGTTTGGTGCGCTTTCAGAAATTGCACCACACCTGCAGGATATAATAAAAGTCTATAGCACAGTGCAGCTAACCTGGGTTGATTGAATTGGAGGACCCCTAGAGTAGCGTGGGCCGTGTCTGTATCTGTTCAGCATTTGCAGCGTGGACACAGACCTGTCATTCATCCATTCCACTCGTTTTGCCCCACGACCAGTTACCAAGTAGCTTCAGTGACCCTCGCTCTTCAAAAGGTTGGCCACCCCTGCCTTATAAGGTAGGTATAGGATGTCTGTTGTCCAAAACGTGTTGGCTAGGTATGAATGACCCCAACAGACATACTTGAGGCACAAGAACCAGACAAATTCTTTTTATAAGCCAGAATTGTATTTTTATAGCTCATTGTCCATTGTGTAAATAAACTAATTCCAAATACGGAAAGGTTTCTTCACAGTAATAGCTATAAAAAATGTGAAATAGACTCCCTCCAGAGGTGGTTCTGGCAATCTCAGTAGATTACTTTAAGAAAGACCTGGATACTTTCCTAAATGTACATGTAGCGCCATGCTCCCATTGAGTAGGCGCTATGTGTTAAATTCTAGTTGCCTGAGCTGTAGTTTAGCTCAGAAGGATTATGCTAAATTGTTGGTTCTGTTTCAGTTCAGCTGGGATGCACAATTTTCCCCTTGACGGTGGGTGCCACTGTTACCACAGGTCAAGGTTGGAAAGGCAGCAGGCTGGATGCATTGGGTATCTCTTTCCCAGAGGCAGCTCAGGGGGCGTGGTCAACCCGCTGTGCATTCTGGGGAGGGGTACTTAAGGGACAGACGCTGTTTTGGCGGGGTTCGTCTTCTGATCCTGACCTGATGGCCCTCCTGGCCTCAGGGATCTGAGCTGTTTCGTAGCCTCGGGGCTGGCTGGTCCGAGGCCTCGCAATTGAGAGTAGGCCCAGGAGTTTCTGGCGCCTACTAATCCAGGGATGGTCCTTCGATACCTTACCTACGGAAGGAAGCTGAACCAGTGGGATTCAATTGAAGGACGTATCCTGGCAAATTTACCTCACTGTGCTGCCAGCCTGGCTGAAAGTTTCTTGGCACCGTAAGTCGTGTACTTTATTGGAACTATACAAAGTGTGCAAATGGTTACACGATCTTGTTGCAGAAGATCGTGGGATGGCCTGACATCACTTATCAAGTCTGTGGCAGAGACTTTGACGAGCTTCGCACCAGCTGCTAGATGCCAGTGAGAGTAGGTCTATCTGGTGGTTGCTGAAATCCAGTGTGGAGCTGAGTTAATCCTCTGGATCTAAGTTGTACCTGTGGATCCGCAAAGCAAAGGATACTGAGTCTTTCCCCATCCCTCTACCCCTCTGTTGGAGAACTTTGTTCAATAAAGACCATATTGCTGTCCAATGACCAGAGCACTTTTTGTGATTCGGCACTGCGTCGCTTTAACTGAAAATTGCGCGGTCGTGCGACATGGCTCCCAAACAAAATTGGCGTCCTTTTTTTCCCACAAATAGAGCTTTCTTTTGGTGGTATTTGATCATCTCTGTGGTTTTTATTTTTTGCGCTATAAAGAAAAATAGAGCGACAATTTTGAAAAAAATGCAATATTTTTTACTTTTTGCTATAATATCCCCCAAAAATATATAAAAAAAAAAAGTTTTCCTCAGTTTAGGCCAATACGTATTCTTCTACCTATTTTTCGTTTAAAAAAATCGCAATAAGCGTTTACTGATTGGTTTGCGCAAAAGTTATAGCGTTTACAAAATAGGGGGTCGTTTTATGGCATTTTTATTAATATTTTTTTTTTTACTAGTAATGGCGGCGATCAGCATTTTTTTTCAGTACTGCGATATTATGGCGGGCACTTCGGACACTTTTGACGCATTTTTATAGCGATCAATGCTATAAAAATGCATTGTATTACTAAAAAAATGCCAACTGCAGTGAAGGGGTTAACACTAGGGGGCAGGGAAGGGGTTAAGTGTGTGTTTCTGGGTGTGTTCTAACTGTATGGGGGGGTGGCCACACTAGGGGAAATCACTGATCTTCTGTTCATACATTGTATGAACATAAGATTAGCGTTTCCCCCGCTGACAGGACCGGGAGCTATGTGTTTACACACATAGCTCCCGGTCCCCGCTCTGTAACGAGCGATCGCGTGTGCCCGGTGGCGATCGTACCCGGCGGGCACGGGCGCGGGACTCGGGGGCGAGCGGGGACACTTAAGATCGGACTTATAGCTACGGGCTCTCGCCCAGCAGTGCCACCGTCCCGCCGTAATATGACGGCGGGCGGTCGGCTAGTAGTTAAGGAGAACCCCTGAAATGAGCGTATGGAACAGTAAGGTAACGGCAGGCCCAAATCTAAACCAGCATCTCCTTTTGGGGGTAGTGCTACATACATAATATAACTGGGTACTAACGGTTATAGGTAAAGTTGATCCAAGGAAAATCCGATTGCCTCTCGGGGGGATCAGGAAGGAATTTTTTCCCCTGCTGTACCAATTTGGTTCATGCTCTGCTGAGGTTTTTTGCCTTTCTTTGGATCAACTGTGGGTATAGAATTAGGTATATGGGATTGTACGATATTTTTTATTTTATTTATTTATACGGTTGAACTAGATGGACTTGTGTCCTTTTTCAACTTGATTAACTATGTAACTATGCATCACTGTCTATTAAACACTTGTTTCACAAAGGTCTGTTAACGCAGAGCCACAATTATTTTTCTTCATTTATTGTCCTATTTGAAAGGTGTAACTTAATTCCCCCCCTGTAACACGACAGGAAGTAGGGTAACCCCTTTTCACCAGAACAATTGTCCCCATTGGAATATTTCCCTCTATTTCTGTTATGGCAACAACATTTTGCATTTTATTAATGAATGTTTTAAGAAATCCCAAAAAGCTATTTCAATTATTGTAGTGAGACCTGGCTATAAATAGCCGGCATCGGCGATACACAGTCGCATTTTACCCTTTCATCGACCGCTAGCGGGGGTTAAAAGCGACCCCCCTACGTTAAAATGTAAAAACACCCCACTGTGCCCCCTGCATCTTTCAATATCTTTTTGTCCCTACTGTGTACCCCCTCTCCACAACTGCACCTCTGGACCCTTTACATTACACAGCACCCCACAGCTCTGGACCCCTTTACAATACACAGAACCCTGCACGAATGGACCCCTTTACATTACACAACACCCTGCATCACTGGACCCCTTTACATTATACAGCCCCACACAGCACAGACCCCCCTTTCAGCACAGATGGACCCCCTTTAAGCACAGACCCCCCCCCTTCATGGATATATACTGTAGTCTTATGATTTTATGATTTTATTGGGATATTATCAAAAGAAACAATTAATTAGATTTCACTGGCATTCACTTAAAGAATATGTGAAACCTTACCTTGTAAATCAACTCATTCAGTTTAAAATAGAAGGCAGACATTTGTATGTGTGTATATCCACTCATCACCCACTTTATTAGGTTCAATTGCTTGGTAACATAAATTGCTAATTGGCTAATAACATGGCAGCAACTCAGTGCATTTAGGCATCTAGATGTGGTGAAGACGACTTTCTGAATTTCAAACTGAGCATCAGAATGGGGAAAAAAGGGGATTTAATTGACTTTAAACGTGGCATGGTTGTTGGTGCTAGACTTGCTGGTCTGAGTATTTTTTTTAAAAACTGCCGATCTACTGGTATTTTCACGCACAACCATCTCTAGGGTTTACAGAGAATGGTCAGAAAAAGAGAAAATATCCAGGGAGCGGCAGTTGTGTAGACAAACATGTCTTGTTGAAGTCAGAGGAAAATGGGCAGACTGGTTTGAGATGATAGAAAGGCAACACTAACTCAAATAACCACTCATTACAACCAAGGTATGCAGAATACATCCCTGAATGCACAACACATCAAATCTTGAAGCAGATGGACTAAAGCAGCAGAAGACCACACTGGGTGCCACTGCTGTTGGCTAAGAACATGAAACTGAGGCTACAATTCGGAGGCTCCCAAAAATTGGACAAGAGAAGATTTAAAAAACATTGCCTGGTCTGATGAGTCTTGATTTCAGCTGTGATATTCAGATGGTAGGGACAGAATTTTGTGTAAACATGAAAGCATGGATCCATCCTGCTTTGTATCAGTGGTTCAGTCTGGTGGTGTTGGTGTACTGGTGTGGGGGATATTTTCTTTGACACACTTTGAGCCCCTTAGTACCAATTTAGCATAATGTACACTCCACTGCCTACTGGAGTATTGTTACTGACCTTGTCAATCCCTTTATGACTACAGTGTACCCATCTTCTGTTGGCTCCTTCCAGCAGGATAATGCACCATGTCACAAAGTTCAGATCATTTCAAACTGGTTTCTTAAACATGACAATGAGTTCACTGTACTCCAATGGCCTTCACAGTCACCAGATCTCAATCAAATAGAACACCTTTGGGATGTGGTCGAATGAGGGGTTTGCATCATGTATGTGTGCTGCTGACAAATCTGCAGCAACTCTGTGATGCTATCATGTAAATATGGACCAAAACCTCTGAGGAATGTTTCCAACACCTTGTTGAATCTATGCCAAGGGGGTCTAACCCGGTACTAGCAAGGTGTGCCTAATAAAGTGGCCAGTGAGTATATCCAATAAACGTATTTGAAAAATCTCTTTTCATGTTGTGGGTTCTGCCTGTTTGCTGGCTATCGCTTTCCACAACTTCCCTCTGCTGTCTCAAATTCGAATGACTACATATCCCATGGTACCTTGCGGCCTTCAAGCAGTCATTCCTGTACTAACTTCACCTCCTAAAACTCCTTTGTTCAGCTCCTCTGTAGTGCAGGAGGCAGACTGTGATTGATGTGACACCACACTTCCTACTCACAGGGCATAGTGTTACAGAATTCCAAGAAGTAAATATGTGGGCATCTTCCCAAAGTAAGTTTACAAACGACAGGATCATTCAGATTAATAGGTGTAGGCTAGAAATAATGGAAACACAATGCGGAAATTAATATATCATTTTACATTTTGACTATATATAAGTTTTAACATTTGTTATATTTAAACTATTCTGTAGAACTATCTCTGATTCACAAATGATTATATAGAGTTTCTCATGAGTATGTACCACAAATGCAACTTGCTGTACTTCTGAGCAGACACGCACGTGACTTTATTTGGTGGTTGTAAGAGCTTCAGTTTTTTTTTTTTTACCTTAACCACTTCCATACCAGGCACTTACGCACCTTCCCGCCCAAGCCAATTTTCAGCTTTCAGCACTGTCGCAATTTGAATGACAATTGCGCGGTCATGCTACACTGCACCCAAACAAAATTGGCGTCCTTTTTTCCCCACAAATAGAGCTTTCTTTTAGTGGTATTTGATCACCTCTGCGATTTTTTTTTTTTTTTTTTTTTTTGCGCAACAACTAAAAATAGAGCAAAGATTTTGAAAAAAAAATTAAGTTTTTATTTTTTTCTGTTAATTTTTTTGTAAATGAGTATGTTTTCTCTTTCAATTACGGGCACTGATATGGTGGCACTGATGGGCACCGATGAGGTAGTTCTGATGAGCACCGATGAGGTAGTTCTGATGGGCACCGATTAGGTAGCACTGATGGGCACAGATAGGCGGCGCTGGTATGGGGCACTGATGGGCACTCATGGGCGGCACTGATGGGCACTCATGGGCGGCACTGATGGGCACTCATGGGCGGCACTGATGGGCACTCATAGGCAGCACTGGGCACTCATAGGCGGCACAGATGGGCACTCATAGGCGGCACAGGTGGGCACTCATAGGTGGCACAGGTGGGCACTCATAGGTGGCACAGGTGGGCACTGATAGGTGGCACAGGTGGGCACTGATAGGTGGCACAGGTGGGCACTGGGCATGGATTGGCACTGTGGGGTGGCACTGACAGACACTGGGGTGGCACTGATGATCACTGAGGGGTGGCACTGATGGATCAATGTTGCCAATCAGTGCCCATGTGTGGGCACTGATTGGCATCATTTTTTTTACTGCCCCCTTTTTTTTTCTTGCTGACTTTTTTTTTTTTGTCTTTTTTTTTTTTTTTGTCATTTTTTTTTGTCTTTTTTTTATGTTCCCTGGTGGTCTAGTGTGGGCACTCCCTGGTGGTCCGTGTGGCGATCCGAGGGGGGGCTGCGCTGATAAACAATCAGCGCGAACCCCCCCTGTCAGGAGAGCCGCTGATCGGCTCTCCTGTACTCGCGTCTGTCAGACGCGAGTGAGGAAGAGCCGTCGACGGCTCTTCCTGTTTACATCGTGATCAGCCGTGATTGGACATGGCTGATCACGTGGTAACGAGGCTCCGCCGGAGACTCGTTACCGAGATCGGAGGTGCAGGGTGTCAGACTGACACCCCGCATCACCGATCGCCGCGCTGCGCGCCCGCACGGGCTCGCGCGGCATGAAATCGTGCTAGACGTTTGAGAACGTCTAGTCACGATTTAATAACCACTTCCCGGCCGTAAATCGGCTATTGGCCGGGCGGGAAGTGGTTAAGCATTCTCTGCCTTAAAGTGGAAGTAAACCCTTCTATCATTTTCCGCCAAGGAAGCTGCCATCTTGGCCTCTGTTTAATCATCAACTGCCGTGGTGCTGCACATGTGATCAGTTATGACACCAGCCATTGGATGGTTTGACAGTTTGGTTGAGAGCACAACCAATGTGACAGTTGGCAATCCGTCATGCCGGAAATGTAACTGTTTTTTGAAACTGTTAAATCGATGGGTTTACTTCCGCTTTAAGGTAGAAAAAAATGTGCAGCCCCCGTAATACTTACCTGAGCCTGTTCTCAGTCCAGTGCTGTATACGAGCGCAGCGGCGCTTTCCTCTCTCTCTCCCTTCTCACTGGACTCTTAGGCCTCGTACACACGATCAAATCTGTCTGCTGGAAACGGTCTGCTAGACCGTTTCAGCAGACAGATTCGATCGTGTGTACGGGCAAACAGACGGATTTGGCCACCAGACAGATTTCAAAGCATGCTTTGAAATCTGTCGGCTGGGAACCCGTCCGCCCGACATGTCTGCTGGTTAGTATGCTAACCAGCAGACATGTCTTCTCGCACACGCGCCGAATGATTTCGACGCATGCGCGGAAGTGTTTTACTTCCTGGTGCGGTGACGTGGCGGCGTCAACGTCACCGCCACGTCACCGACACGTCAGCGCGCTGTCTGCTGGCGGGGATTTTGGTTTGCTCGTGTGTACACGCGAGAAAACCAAAATCCAAGCAGACAGATCTGTTCAAATCGGTCGGTCCGACCGATTTGAACAGACAGATTTAATCGTCTGTACAAGGCCTAAGAGCAGCATAATCCATTGGCCCCTCCTGCAGTCATTCAAATCCAGTGACAAGGGAGCTGGGCTGAGCCTTAGTGTGTGTGTCAATAAATACAGACAGCACTGCTCCGGATAAAGATCGCACTGGTACCACTATAGAAAGCATATTACATTTCTCTGTATCCTGTCTTTATAATGCCAATGCACTTTAAGTATAAAAGCAGCAATTGATAAGAGTCATCAGCTTAGGCTGTACAATTGTCACAAATTGTCATGTAAATTTGTCTGAATTAAATATTTTCTTCATCAACAGGCAAAGTGACGTCACTTTTGCGAAATCCTGCTGCATCAAGATGAATACAGGTATGATTAAACTCATTTTAAACTGGACCCTTACTATGGTACAGGTGGCATAAGTAATATCTGATATATTGTCTGTGAATGGCTCCATCTTGTCAGTTCTCAAAGTGCCTATGATGGGCAAACCGGGTCACTGAACTTTCCTTCTTCACAACATTGTGCATTCACCTTTCCTTGCTCTCCTCTGTTCTGCTCAGATGCTTGGAGTAAAAACAAATACCCAACAATTCCAGGTATAAGGGCTGAGCCTGGGTTCACACTGGTATAACAAACACTCCGACGTTGGGAGCTCCTGTCGCATGACATGTGAAAATCAATGTTTCCCTATCTGTCTTAACTGGTCTAACACGGTCCGACTTTGAAAATGTTCCCTGCACTGCTTTGGTCTGACTTTGGTGCTGCTTCAGCCCATTTGAATATTATTGAAGTGGGATCAAAGCAGGATCCTTGTCCTAACTATCCGACTTGTGACATCCAACATGGTGATTACAGGAGCAGTAAAAGGAATTTATGTCACTCCGAGATTGTGTTGATTGGTCAAAGGACAAGACCTACTATCTCAAATTCGGATTAAAATCTTATCTTCATTCAAGTCGGACGGAAGTAGGACAGATGTAGCAGGGCAAAGTAGGATGATAGTAGTACCAGTGTGAACCCAGCCTGATTCACACCTATGAAGTTTGCAGTTTGCATATTCCAAGTGCATTTTGCATTTTTCAATACACATTGTTTTCTCTATTTAAGTCTATGGAACCAAAAACCAGAAAAAGTCCCTGGCCCTTTCCATAAAATGCACAGATGTGAACTACATCAATAGGAAACCATGCTAAATGGATGTAGTGTGTTTCTGTAAAACTGAAAATGCACAAAAAAATGCATAGGTGTGAAACAGGCTTAATGAAACATATGGCTCATTCCTCTTCTTCCATGGCCCAGTGTTGTCACATGGGAGTGAGGGAGTGAAGAAAAGGTGATTATATGCTGCTGGGTGTGAGGGGGGGGGGGTGTTAAATGATCCTGTTACTTCGCCCTACATGGGCAAAGTAAATGGTCACTTTAAAACTGATGAGCTAATCATTATTGACCTAAATACATTTAAAAAAACATATATTATATTTGTTTTTGTTTTTTTGCTAAGGTAAAACATCTAATAGAATCGTTTTTTGTTTTTTTTCATTAAAAAAATGTAGACTTGTACATATTTTTATATAATATTTGAATGAAAGGACACCAACCATGCTACATAGCTAAGCTATTTTACAATATCCCCAGATGTCTACAAGTAAAACGGGTATGAAAAGTTTATGATTTTTGGGCAGAGCTAGCTAATCAGTGGCTCAGTTTGATCAGATCTGTCGCCATTTGTCATCAGCCATGTGTATGGCACAACTTTTCTTAGCAGTTTAGATTGCAGGTGTGATAAAGGGTTATAAAATAGTTTTGCATTTATATCATGGTTTTGGTCTCCTTTAGAATCTGCTTTTTTAAAACCTCACCCCCGCTATCAAGAGAAGTACTTGCGTTTTAAATCAAATTGACATATAAAAAAGGGTGTCAGGTTTTTGCACCTATTCGGCTGTCACATGTTTATGAACTCAGAATGTAAGCATTTAATGCTTTATATATATTTTTTTGTCAAATTTTCTGGCAGGAATATTTTTACTTAAATGTAAATAATGTGTGCTTGCACTGCTAACTTGATCTGATTCAAATTCATTAAGAACATAATGATAAATCATACCAATAAGTAAACTAAATTGAATATAAATAAAAAACAATAATCAACGATCTTCAATAAGTGAATCAATAATTAATATGAATCTTCACCATCATAATGTGTATCCAAATGATATATAAAATACGTAATGTAATATTAATTTGTGTAAAAAGTAAACATCAAATATCACCTAAGGGTGAAACAAATCTAAAAACCTAAGCTAAATTTTTCAACTTTAACATGTGTTAGTAAAACTGTACGTATCATCACAACTACATAGTGTATTTAGGTGGATTATACCTTGTTTTTTTGTTTTGTTTTTAAGGACAAATTGGGCTTTCTTTTAGTGGTAAATGGTAATGGATACCGTTCCCGTATCATAATTTGCCAACAAAGAACAACCCAGTTCATGCCTAGTTCGACCAGCCATTCATTTGCATGGGGTCACGCTTAATTTAAATGGATGACGCCCACCCCCTTCCTACTTTGAATTAGGCGGTCTTACGCCGGCCAATTTACGCTACGCTGCCGCAACTTACGGAGCAAGTGCTTTGTGAATACTGCACTTGCCTCTCTAAGTTGCGGCGGCGTAGCATAACGAAGATGCGCTACGCCCGCACAAAGATACGCCAATGTATCTGAATCGCGGCCTATGTATCATTCTCTTTGTTCAGAAGAGGAAGGAAACCCAGGGGCCTCTTCACAGTGACTGATTACTGTGATAGCCAATCAGAGGCTATCACATCGATCAGGTAACCTGGAACCAACAGTCTTGAGTACTGATTGTTGGTACGAGACCTGGTGCTCTCGGTGAGACCCTGGGCTCGTTGCTGGGAGTGTGCTGTGCGACAGGCTCCCAGAACAAAGGGGGTTATGCATATGTGTGGCCCCAAAGAAAAAAGCCCAGTTCTGCAAGGCTGCATATATGTGAGCGGTCAGCACGAAGGGGTTAATAACAATACTATCACCAATAAATCTAAAAAAGTCCCCAAACAGTCCAATTAAAGTGCTTAAACTGAGTGTCTTCCATGTATGACAGTCTTCACACCAGTATATTCCGTGCTCCACCACCAGCCGAATGGCATGCACACCTTGTTGGTAGACCCATATAAACATATAGGTCTCTGAGGCTGCGTACACACGATCAGTCCATCCGATGAGAACGGTCCAAAGGACCGTTTTCATCGGTTAACCGATGAAGCTGACTGATGTGCGTTTAAAAAAACGATCGTGTCAGAACGCGGTGATGTAAAACACAACGACGTGCTGAAAAAGACTCCAAGCATGCGTTGACTAGATTCTGAGCATGCACGGCTTTTTAACCGATGCTTTTGCATACTAACGATCGGTCTTCTCCATCGGTTAAATTTTAAAGCAAGTTCTCTTTTTTTTTGACCGAAGGATAACTGACCGATGGGGCCCACACACGATCGGTTTGGACCGATGAAAACTGACCTTCAGTCCGTTTTCATCAGTTTTGACTGATCGTGTGTACGCGGCCTAATGCTCAACTAACACAGGTCCTTAGTGAAATGTCCTATCCAATGATCACTCTTCTACATGGATCAGTTCTATCCCAGGATGATTCCCTTTCAGTGCAGCATCTCTAAATAGCTCAGCACATTATTAGGTTAGTGGTATTTGACATTTACTTTTAAAACAGATGAACATTATAATTACATTGCACATATGGTTTATTTTATATATTATTTGGATACACATTATAATATTATTTATTGCTTCACTTATTAAAGATCATTAATTATTTATGTTTTTTTTTTTGTTTTTGTTTTTTAAGTTCAGTTCACTATCGGTATGATTCATACATTTTTTATTAGTGAATTTTAATTAGATCAAGTTTTAGCAGCGCAAGCACACATTATTACTTACATTATGGTATGGTGTGGGAACACATTTAGTGGTCACAGCAGCTATTATTGTAGTTAAGATTATTGGCAGTGCACTCAATATTATTTTTATTGAATATTTTTACTTTATTAAACACACTTTTTTTTTGTTCTCCCAGATGTATTATATCTGAGAATGTTGTAATAGTGCTATATATATTTTTTATTTAATTTTTTAAATGTAACAGTCTTTTAACATTTATATTCTATAGAAATATTTTTCTTTACGTATAAGAGCTGACTGTATATCTTATTAATATACTGTATAGGAGACTTGGAGCTTCTTCCAGCATTGTTGGTAACCCATGCAGTGATCTGACCAACATAGTTTTGACCAAGTGACTTTCAATTTGTTACTCTGTGTTTTCCCAGCTTGCTCTGCCATAGCATGAACGTGTATGCACAACGCATATCCTCATTACTATATTTATATTTTTGCAAATAATATATGAATTACTTTCCAGTTTGGAAAAAGAATCAATTCATTTTGTGAAGTTTCTGTAGTAAGTGAAAAACATAGTACATGTAATAACTTCAATGTGCTTTCTCTATGCGCTGCTATGGGCTTCCATGTCTATTTCACCAAGTCTTGTTTCAGACTGGCCAAATCTAAACAAGAAACAATGGCAAAACCATAAGGAAGTTCATGCTTTTCGGCAGTTTATTTTGTTTTATTGCAGTTTTGGGGGCTTTTACTGTTGCTCCATGCTCCACAAATAAATTGATGATAAGCTTGAACATCTCTGACATTGAAAAATGCTTACTTATATACCTTGTGGTTCAGTTGCCATGCACTATCCTAACCCTTTCACCCAACTTTACTATCCCCTTGTTTTTCTACTCTTACCACCAGTTTCCTAGAGGTATACAAGCTACTGCTGTTTGCTTCAATTTGTCAGAAATAAACTATCACGTGAAAATATATCTAAACCCAAGAATAAATATTAAATATATTGCAGTTTACCCATTCCTATAGGTGGTACCCGCATTAGTTTTTTTTTTTCAGGCTAGGAACATTTTCCACAGGTACAGAAAAATGCCAGTTGATCCTGCCAGAAATCCTTGTAACTTCCTTTGCACTGAACAGAAATCTCGTACAATCTCAAGCAATGTTATCAGCCTCCTCAGCTGTCTTATGTGAACTACAAAGCAACTCCCCTCTAATGTAATGGAGAGGAGGAGAGGGGGAAAAGTTTGTAATCCAAATAAGAAGAGCATTCCAGGGTGACAATGCTAAGTACTGTACAGTGAGTGAACGTTGCCACATTAGGAGAAGAAGTTTGTTACTGGCAGAATCACCAGGTGAAAAAAGAAAACTAGTGAGGCCACCACATCTGAGGACTGGTAAGCTCCAACATATTTGACTTTTGGCAGGGTTTAGATAAGTGTTAAAGTGGTTGTAAACCCTCTCATATACCCAGTGAAGTAAAAAGCCTCGTTATACACAGAGATGAAACAAATCCTCCTACCCAAGTTTTACTTTTTTATCTAAAGTCTTCTCTTCTCTACATTCATTTAAAAGTGCAGAATTGGGATAAAATTCTTCTGTATCTGTCGGTATCACAGAGGAGGGGGTGGAGAGCTACAGTTAGACTTTTGTAAACTGTGTGAGAGTTGATTGCAGGGCCCCCATTCACACATGGCAATGGAACGAAGGAAAATGCAGAGCTGTATTCTGAATAGACAAGCTGTGTGCTGAGCACCCACCCCATCATACATTTTATCTCATGTGTCGGAAAACTTGTCAGAAGTGACTAGCACCAGAGAAAAACGCTGAGGCGGGGTACACACGGCCGAAGCTCTCGGCAGAAACCAGCGAGAACCTCGCTGGGAGCCGCATTCTGCCGAGAACCTCGGCCGTGTGTAAGCTGTCAGCGAGCCCCGCCCATCGGGAAACCCGTGGAGCAAATAGAGAACAGGTTCTCTATTTGCTCGACGGCCCGTCGGGATGAATGGCTGGTTGCCTTTCCCGACGGGCGGGTCGCCGAATCTGACGGCCGGCAGAGAACCTCGACGGGCGGAACGATGTGTTCTGCCCGTCGAGGTTCTCTGCCGTGTGTACGCGGCCTTAGCGTTTTGGAGATAGACAAGTAAACACTACAGATATATGTGCTTTTTTCAGATTTCAAGACTGAGATTTACAACCACTTTAAGTCCTAATGGATAAAGATTAATTTTACTAATAGACTTGGGAAATAGAATATTGGAAGCCCTCTTTTTTGGAAATGTGTTGAATTTTGATACAATGTGTGTTATTTACCATACGGCTAATGTACACACAGAGGCTGACCTGTAAGATTCAGCAGGCAGCTCATCAAAATGTTGAAGTTCAGTTGTGTTACACATACAAGTATGCACCTTCCATCTAACAAACTTGTGTTTTCTGCTGACAAGCCACGCTGTACTGGTGTTTACATTGCATGTGCCTGCTATGTCTGTGTTTGGCTTGCATCATTACCACTTTGTGTGCTTCCAGATAGCGGTGGATTTGCTCGTAAACGTGCTGCAATGTCTGTCACACTAACAGCTGTGAAGAGAGCGCAAAGTTCTCCAAATCTTTTGACTTCAGGTATTGAAACTAACCAAGCCACACGGAGGGCAATAATCAACCTATGTGCCTATTGTATAAAGACTGTAGGAAAGGAAAGTGCAGGTTTTTGCCCACATCTGTCCATCACTTATCTAGCGTGTGAACATCTGATTGGTTGCTCTGGACAACACGTTATTTTCCTTTCCTCTTTGTTTATACTTGAATTTTAACCATCTTAATTAAGTTTTCAGCACTTAATAAAACCATTGACAAATCTGATTTAATGTGTTATATCATATACAGTCAGCTAGAGAAATGCCTTGCCACACGTTGAAAAACAGACACACACTGCATTGGAACGTGTAACCTGAAAAATGCAACTCTAAATACAAATATGGGAAAAAGTGTACCCTGAATGAAGTGGAACACCAGCCATATATATTTTTATTATTATTAAGTGGAAATGTTAGAATATTATTCTGGCTTTCTGGTTCAGAGATGGTGGTAACCAACATGTGAAACAAGGACAATCTTATCCAAAAAGGACAGTAATAAAAAACATTTGCTTTCTTGTTCATTGAGGGACACATGATGCAAAAACAACTATATTATACTGCCTTCTACAGTGACATGTGAACACTGGCAACAGTTACCAGCTTGGTATAACCTGTCTCAGTCCCAGCATACCTAGGATACATGTTTTGCTAGTGTCCTAGGAGGATGGATGCCTTCTTTCTATTGTTCTTTTTGTGTAGCTATGCGGATTGGCGTATTACCCCCAGTAATAGCTTTGAAAGCTGTGCCACTGGTCTGGACAGTTGCAGGACCTTCTTGAAATGTTACCCTCAGGCACTGAGTTCCACATTGTAGTGCCTTCCAGACCTTTGTACACTGTGTTTGGTGAGTTGCAAATAATTTTCCAGGTCCAGAGCTATGGCACAGCATATGGTGTGATTCCAGCCTCTAATGACTCACTTTGTGAGTAGGCCACCATGTGAACTGAGCACAAGGAGACTGTTTATTAGAAATGCTGGATGTGACAAACGCATACCTCCCAACATTTTGAGATGGGAATGAGGGACACCCCCTAACAAACGTATGTAGGCATAAGACCCATAATGCCCCTCTGTCACACCCCCTTAAAGGATAATTAACCAAAGAAAATGTTAATTAAATTCACAAGGATTTTTTTTTACCACCACTATTCCTTTATATTGGCTTTTAAAATGTACAAATGTAGCAATTTAGAAGTTGGATAAAAGGTCCAGTACTGGGAAACCCTTTTTGAAAGATAAAAAGTGCATTGTATATACAACTATATGGATCAGACCAAAATGAGGGACAGAGGGACATTGCTCCAAATCAGGAACAGTGCCTCGAAATTGGGGACAGTTGGGAGCTATGCAAATGTGGGTATCAGATCCCTGCCCTCCTCACTAATTTGTGACAAGGATTGGGCAATCTCACACCATGCTGTCACTATGTAACAATGCCACTCTCAGATGCACCCGGCACACAGATTTTCCAGCTTGCGAGACCACAATCTAGGTGCTATCTAGAGTGATTGTCACTGGGCTAATTAACCCTTTAACTGCCACCACCCCTCTTTTGGACTGAGCAGGAGGAGACTCGTAATTTTAGCAATTATGATTTCAGAATAATCATCTGCACTCTTCAAGAGACAGGTTCTTGGTTAGCTTGCATTAAGAGCTTAGAGTGTCAGGATCTGGGCTTGAACATGGGACCTCTTCTGCGTCTGGCATTAACTCTTCCCATTGAGCTATTTGGGATGCTGGACAGCTTCCTGTCTGATCTGCTGAACAATCCTATCTGATCCATTGGAATACTCTGCCTTGTGTCTTGATTGTTGTTGAACCTTGAGCCCCTTGCTCCTCCCATGAACTTCCTTTAAAATCCTTGTCTTAGCACTTCCCCATTGCCAGGTTATTGTGCCTTCCCAGACAGTGCCTTGTGATTTGTCTGCTCTGCTGCCATTTGTACCTGCAACCACCCGTGTTTGACCCTCAGCCTGTTCCTGGATTACTCTTCTGCCTGATCCCAATCTGCAACCACCCGTGTTTGACCCTCGGCCTGTTCTTTGACTACTCTTCTGCCTGATCCCAACCTGCAGCCACTTGTGATTGATCCCTTGTCTTGTTTACTGACAATGCTGCTGTTTCATCCTTGTCTGCTCATCCGCTACTGTACCCCGGCTTGCTCACACCCTGGTGGGGCACACTTGAGGACCGCGACCTGATTCTAGCTTGCAGCTAAATCCATCTCCACCATCAGAAGCTCTAGGGAAAACCAGCTAGTACTTAGACTTCGCACCTCTGGGGAGCCTGTGTCATCTGCCAGAAGTGACTGCCTGTATGCCTGCCCTGCCACTGCTATAGCTACTGGCCTCTGAGCCTGACGTCTGATCGTGACATAGGGACAATGTTAACACTTTTCAAAATAAGGTTTTAATAATGAGAAGGTCAAAATTGGCACACAAAAATATTTACAGAAAAATACATAATACAGCAACAGAGTAACAAGACTGAGTGAGAAGAATACTTGCACAATGTCCAAATGGTTCTCTAACTTGGCAGATGTTCCTGATCTGATGACAAAGTAGAACTGACAACTGTCTTGACATCTCCTATTTTCTCTGAAATCAAAGGGGTGGTGACAGATGCCCCTGACCAATAAAATGGATAAGGAGGGCCCATTGGCTGTCTGGGGTTGATGACAGTATAATGACTCTCCATTACACACAGTTGCATTATTGAAACTGATAGATTATTGTTCAGAATTGAATTATGTGTACAGCGTTACTAAACATAGGGTAGCTCAGATAAACTTGCCACCCAGGAGGCATTTTACAGCTTTTCATTTAGCTTACTTTTTATTAATGTGTCATGTTCCTGTCTGAGTTTATGAATCATGCGTGGATGCTTAAGTTTTGAATTGGGCAGAAGTCTCTGAAAGGTCACTTCTGCTCTGCATGCCCTATTACGACCTTCATTAAGTCTGAGCATCCTTGGATGGCATGCTATGTATTCTTAATGGATTGGGTTATAGTTTTATGATAGGCCTGGACAGCATAATAGACATCCTGTCAGGACTCAATTAGCTGTTTACAGCCCTGCAAAGGCCCATACCTGAGATAACGGTTCTTTTGAAGTAAGCCTGTGGATTCCATGAAGTAAGGGAGGAGGGAGGGGGTTAAGATTACTGCTGCAATGTAACTTTTCTACCAAACTGTCATGGCTGACGTCTGATTTCTGAAAAAGCTGGCAGATAGCTACAGGTTTAAATATGTCTAGTATGTGATACACTGGAGACCATTATTATCCTCATTTCCCTTGGTTTTCCATGGAAAGGTCTAAAAGCTAATGGAATTCGGTGCTGCATCACTAGGTGGAACGTCAACTGTGCAAATTTCTGTCTCTAGTTTCCAATATTCAGTGTGATGTAGCACTTTCCCACCACTGCTCTCAATCGTTAATGACACAGTTATTCCTTGCTGCTGTCTACAGTGGTCTGATCACTTTTGTTCATTGAACCTTCCCTGCTTCCAGCAGCCAGTAGGTGAGTTCTTAAAGTTTTTACTTGTATTCAGAGCTAAGTTTCTTCTTCCCCGCAAACACATTGGACTCTACATTCCTTGGAATCCTCTTTAGCTCTGTCGGGTGTGGCTCCGTCCTCATTTTCAACCCAGGAGGGTTTCACTGCAGTTATGCAGGATTTTATGGGCCAAATTCTCTTATGAAGAGTCTCCAAAATCCTTGGTGGATGATGATGTCCTTATGGAGTTGCAGGCAGTTGTCATAACTTCTAGGCTTAGAGAAACTATTTCAGCTCTTATTTATACAGTGCATACCAATTGAAAAATAGAGGAGCGGTCTGTCTCCAGTGCTGCTACCTCTCTATCCCCTAGCGGCCCTAGGACTACGTTTAAAATGTTTTCAATTGGCTTGCTTCCAGATGTCCTGTACTGAGACAGAAACACCTAATAACCTGTGTACACCTCACAAACATTTACCAGTACAATACTCATTTGAGGGGTCCTTTTATTAAGAAGTGTGCGGTTTCTATCGTTAACTCAGGAATCTTCATAAAGCATTGATAATTCTTGTCGAGGATGCTCCAGTATTTAAAGAACCTATAGATAAACGTTTGGAGATACTTGCAGAAATCTTGTAGGCTCTGCCTTGCAACCAGCTGAGATGGTAGCCTTTTAGACTTTAGGGAAATTAACCAAACTTATGAAACGGGCTGCCGTTGCAGGTCCTCTAAATCAAGAAGTTTTTGTGGCTGAAGGGTTTCAGAGATTTTATTCCAACCTTTTCACAGTTCCCAAACAAAAAGAGGGCATTTGTTCTAGCTTGGATCTCAAGGGCCTAAATTTCTTAATTTCTACATGGAAGCCACTAGGTCTGTCATAGCCTTCCTTTATTAGTAATTTTTTTAACCTCTGTGGACATCAAAAATGCATACATGCATGTCCCCATAATTTTTTAGCACATTGGTGATTCCTTTGCTTTCCTGCGATTTCCCAACACTTCCAGTTCATGGCCCTGCCATTTGGCCTGTCTTCCGCACATCATATGTTCCCCAAGGCTTTGGCTCCTGTGCTTGCCTGGTTACGTTACCAGGGCATTCACTTTTTGGGACATCTGGATGACCTCCTGTTAAGGGAACAGTTGGCAGAAGTCCTGCCTGAACAGACAATCAAACCATTAAAAAGTTTTGTTTGAGCTTTAGAGCCTTCAGAAGTCAGTATTGGAGAAGCCCAGTTCCACTCCATACCCCAGTAATCATTAATCTGTGAACAAACTGATATGCCTGACTCAGAGGACCAGGTTGTCTCTGGCCTGATAGTTTAGGAATACAGCTCTGGGGAGTTGGCAACATTTTACCATTTAATAGCTTGGAGGATCCTTATAATCGATGTCAGCCTGACAGGCTGGGGAGCAGTCCTTAACACTTTGTTGGTGCAGGGGACTTGAACGCTAGAGGAATCCCATATCTGAATCAACATTTTAGAGTCATTTCATTGTCCTTACAACACTGCACACCCCAACTGGTTGACCATCCAATCAGGATCAATGTCGGCACGGCTATGGGCACAACTGCATGTTCTAGCCCTGTCTGGCATGTGTACTCCAGGCATGGACAATTGACAGGCAGACTTTCTCGGGTTCTGTGTCACAGATGGGTGATGCTGGATTTGGACTTCCTGGATTCCATGTTTACCAACAGACAGAACAGGGTTTGTCTCCAGGTCCATGGATTCTTTGGAGGAAAGAGAGGGTGCTCTGGTGGCTTTGTGGAATCAGTAAAACCTGATATATGCCTTTTCTTCTCTTGAAACCCTGTCATCATCTGTTTCATTGAACTGAGATGGAGGGCATTCCATATTTAAAGCTCTAAATTTGACCAGGCAAATGTGATATTCTGACCTGATGATGCTCCTGGCAGACCTGCCAGATCCTGACCTTTTTTTTATAATTAGGCCTACATCAGCATTTGCTCTGAGTACCATGAAGGGCCATATCTCTTTTGTTAAACTTGTTCCAAAGAATACTATCCTCCCATTCTTTAAGACCTTGTGGTTCTTGGTATCCTCCTTGTGGTTCCTCTTGTGTCTTCACCTGTCATTTCTTGGGATATTTTTTTATGTGCCTACAAAGTCCACCTTTCTACAAATTTTAAATCCTGTTCTGTATAGAACCACTTCTGGTCTAACACAGAGATACGGTAGTGTTAAGCCTAGAGCTGCTGTCCTTCCTAAGGTGGTTTTGGATTTTCACCCCAACCAGGACATTGTGCTTCTATCCTACTGGATGTAGTTTGAACTATGCATGTTTACCTCACAGCCACGGTTTTCATTAAAAAGAAGTATCATCTCTCTTTGTCATCACAAATAGCCTGCAAAGGGTATCCAGCTTCCTGCTCCACCACTTCTTGGTGGCTCAAGACAGATCATAAGTCAAACTAAGGTCCCTTTCACACGGGTTCCTCTGCTATACGGAATCCGGTTGTTTAAGTGGAATCCGCTTAAATGAAAAAAACAAAAAAGAAAATGGGCAGACTCGATGGACTACTCCTTTTCTTTTTCTTTTTCTGCTGTCACTTTTCTAGGTTTCTATCTCTCTGCTGAGCAGGTGGATGACGGGTCTGTTTCTGCCTTGCTATACATATAACTGCTGACACCTGCCGCTCCATAGAGGATAATGCAGGGTCTGATTAAGTCTGCCTGAAAAATGTACGGACCCGATCGGACTGCCCGTGTGAAAGGGGTCTTTTGGTTTTAAGGATCAGGTTTCAATCTTTCCTATCAAGGCAACCTCTAGAGTGCAGTTAGTGCTTCTTCAACATCAGGCAAATGTTTCCAGGTTTCCAAGGCTACCACCTGAACTTCAGTTCTCAACTCTCTAAGTTTAACCTTTATCATGTGTCCTTCAATTGAAAAGAGAGAAATTTGGATTGTATACCTGCCCTAAAATCCTTTTCTTGGAGTTCATTTAGGGACACCGGGTCCACCCTTTTGTGTTCATGGTTTTGGTCTTGGCAATGCTTTCCTATAAAATGAGGCATTCTGAGAGTGGGAGTACCAATGTGCTTACTGTTTTTTTTTGTTTTTTTTTGGTTGGCTAGTGGCCAAATTTACCTGTAGGCAGCAGTATAACCCAAATGACTCTAAAGCCTGTGTCTCTGAATGAACTACAAGAAAATAATTTTATGGTGAATTTGAAAATCTAGGTTTTATGAAATGTAAGGAAGTACGAGTGCAAAAAATATTGTTATTGTTTACGCATGTCTCTATTGGGGAGATTCTTCTTCCCTAAAGGTTGCTATAACCCTTTACATCTCTATCCAAAACAAAAACAAGATGTTTTTGCTGAAATACAATTTTTATGCGTATCTTTTAAGTTCCCTAATGACCATTTTTAAGAAAGGAATAATGTGTCAGTTGTATGATGCACTGGTGTTATGAGAGGGTTCGCATTTTATTTCTATTCTCTCCATGTTTATAGTGAAGCCCATTGTTTTTCATCAACAATTTATCCTATCAAGTTGAAAACAAAGATATATGCTTTTATATATGCCGCCAAAATCAAGTGTATCTCTCTAGGAGAGACAGTTCTAGTTATCGGCAATTGTATGGGTACATGAACCTGTACTATGCCTCCATTTGTCTGTAGCCTATTATTGAGTTTCTTAAAAACATTATTTAATTGGAGCACTGCAGTATTGTAGCATTCTAAGCCTAGTATGTATTCAATGCACATGGTTTGCTATCTTTTGCTGAAAATAGTTGCTCATAGTCTAAGAAACGGTATTGTCCCAGCGGCTGCAAATCTAAATGCAAATCTAAACCTGTGAAAGTGTTGGAAATTGGAACTTTTTTTGCAAAAGATGAATCATTGGCTATCTTTGTACGCATAATTGCTGTATCTTCCTTTTTTTTAAAAGACAGAAAATGAGTCACTGAGCGAAAATGTATTCCTGAAACAAAATATATTACATTTAACCTTTTCAGTAGCAAAATGCTTTACTGGCAATAACCTGATGTTTGTAGAACTGTGCCAGGGGGAAGTGGCTTCAGTCATTAATCCTGATGTGTTCAGCTACCTCAATGTCATCATTCAGTAACTCTGTATGGCAATATGTGCTGAATATCCAAAATAAAAAGTTTTGCAGGTTAGGGTCAGATTTTCAACTTTATTTTAGAGTCGGTTCACACTGGGGCGACACGACTTCCAGCACGACTTTCAGAAGCAACTTCAACACTACTTGAGCATGAACCACAGGGCGATCTGGGGCGATTTACAACACGACTTGAAGTCCTTTTCAGGTCAGGAGACATTCCAGTGGCCAATAAAACAACAATCAGCTCTGGGAGAGGGAAGGGGAGGGAGGGGTTTGCCTGAGAAATGTATGTTATCTTGCTTGAAAGTCGCTTCAGTTAAGACAGTGATCAGACTTGGAAGCGACTTCCATTGAAATCAATGGGTACAAATCGCCTAGAAGTCTGATTGAAGTAATACAGGAACCTCTTCTGAAGTCGGAGCGACATGAGTAGTGTGTATTAACACCGCTCCCATTCACTTACATTGCTTTTCTGGACAGCACGACTTGAGACGAATTGAGACGACTTCAAGTCTGATCCCAAGTCGCCCTAGTGTGAACCGACTCTTATTCTGTCCAGCAATTTACATAAAATGTTATTACATATTATGGTAAAATAAAAAGTTAAATCATGGTTGGACATTGAGGATGTGTTCACACCTGTGCATTTTAGTTGAAGCTCTTGCATCTCAGCATATGTTTCTAGAAAAGTACATACGTAGAGAAAAATGGTAATGTGTAAAATGCACCTAAAGCTCACAGCGCCCTCAATGCACCACAATGCATAAATGTGACTAGTGCCTACACATACTGTACATTGCACTGTACAGAGCATATATGTCAGTTAAAATAGTTAAGCAGTGAATGTCGTGCAAGGCACAATATAAAACAATGGGAATTACATAAATAATCTTTTCCTGACCAGGTCTGGCACTTTACTGTGTCATCTTCAAACCTAAAATCTCAGTTTACCATGCCTTGAAAAAATACATTTAAATTCCATATAATGGGATAAGGTTAAAGTACTGTTTTTTATTTTTTTATTTCCTATGATTAGAGAAATAACATCTGTAAAACAGGTGTCATATGGTTGCTTTCTAAAACGGGTCTCTGTTGCTCATTGTCGTGATTGGACTCCAAATGCTTTCTAATTTTCAGCCTAATGTGTTAACATCACTTGCCAAAACAGGTAGAGGTACCATAACAGTCCTGTTGTACTTCAGGTAAAGGTTTCTGTGAAACTAACCTGACCTCATTCTCAAAAGCCAATGTAATTTCTATTTATGAATTCAGCCTTAAACCACAATTTTTAAAGCTACCCAAAGCAAAACATATAATTAAATAATTGTATTTTAGATTACATTAGTTGGTGATTTGAATTTTGTTTTTATTTTAATTGTTGCCAGCTTCTACAGCATTATGCTTACCTTTTTCTTCCAATTACCATACATTCAAATGTAATTTTTAACTATACAGTCCTTGTAGGAAGGCATTGAAAAGCTTAAAGAAAATAAAATATGTTCAAAAAGTAGATGTACCAGATGGCACCTTTTTTCAAATGATTTTGTACTGTTATACCACTTTGACTGTTGTCCATTGACAGTGATTAAACAAAATGTAGTCCTCAGGTGGTTTGTGTAGAGGAAGTATGTTTAAATGTTTTACCAACAACCCAAAAATACAATTGTATAATCAGATTTCGAAAGCTGTTTGGAGGTATTGTCTAGGTTAACATAGATTGAATTTGGGTGTTCAAATTCTAGCTTTTTAGCAATTGAGGAAGTAAAAATAAAATGGCCAGTTACCCAAATGTCTAAGTTTAAAAGAGCTTGTGCACCCCAAAGTAAGATTTTCCATAATTTTCTGTCTTCATGACCACTGTCACCAGGAAAGTCATGCTCAATGGGGACACAAACTTTGCAAAATTCAAACCTTACCAACTCCCAAACAAAAAAATGAAAAATGTTGTGGCTGATGTTCCACTAAATAAAGTTATTCGTTCATTGTACAGTTCAGTGGTGATAATAAATGTACTTGAACTGTTGCCTTTTACATTGTGAATATCATGATTTATTGCAAGGGGGTAAATTATCCTTTTTATATAGGGACTCCTTCTCAATCATGACAGTATGCAGACCTAAAAGTTGAAGCCATACAATCTAATCACTGGCATTCTTACGCTACACAAAAAAACGAGCTGTGTGTAAATCCTCCTATATGCGGATTAACTATACACTTTTTCTTTTTATAGGACGGGAGTCCCATTCACCTGATTCAGGTACACATATGTTTTTGTTGTATAGCTTCTCATCGATGTATAACTGAGGATTACAGGCTACATCAGAGGTGCAGAGTAGCTGGTAGATACAGTATCTACACTGTATTTACTGGGGTCACATTTCTGGTGCTGTAAATCTCATCTGATTTAACCTTAGATATCTGGAGATCTTACAATGATTGTATCAACGATGGTCTGAATGGTGACTCAAGTGGTTCCTCCCTTGCAGCAAAAGGCTTTAGAAGTGTCCGTCCAAATTTACAAGAAAAGAAATCACCAACTCAGGTAAGTATGTTTTTGCTTTTTGCTACTAGTAGTTAACTGGTATAGCTTCAGCAAAGCAAATGATAATTTAGTTATACTGTATGTTATGATACAGACACCAACATGTTAGTTAGCATGTGTTTACCCGATCCTACTTGAATAAAAAAGCTATGATTTTAGTGTGCTGTATTTTACAGATCACTATTTCAGCTACATGTAACAGTACTTACTAGTTAGGCACTGTTGTCATATATGTTATCCAGAGACCATTTATCCCGTAGTTTTCGAAAACCGGAAAGAAACAACATAAGTGAAGAACAGCTGCTGCTGTCCGTTAATGATTGTGTGTGCATAGATGTGGATGCCAGACATTGTGTGTTCCAGAAATTGTGTGGCGGACAGATAAATATTTTAATGAGCTTAGGAATGCTAGGAACGGTGGAAGGAAGATCAGTGATATATTCATTCAGCTACAATTTTAATATATATATATATATATATATATATATATAAAATTCTATAGGTTATAAAATGGCCTTAAAGTTAGAAAATGCAAAATGATCACTTTCAAAAATTCTGTATTTACTGGTTTCTAATGTGTGCTTGCCTCCATTCCCACTATGTAACATGTTGCGTGTAAGTGTGTGTTTCCACATATTGTTGCATTTTGTGCATAGGGCAGCTCATTCATTTTAATGGGCTGCCCTACATGCGACAAACATGGCAAAGATGCCTAAGTATTTTTTCATATTTGAACTTTGTGCATTTTTTAACTGCCCATTTGCCTTTTTTTTTGCTGCATTTGAGTGCAATTAACAATGTATGATACTACAAGCCCGACATGCATTTTTGGGGCTACTGTAGTATAATTGACCTGCTGTCACCAACAATAGAGGTCTTGAGCATGCAGCAGTTCACACATTAGCATGTTTTAAAGTATGTCTAAAATTGTACTAGTAGAGATAAGGGAAGAGTTAACGCCATGTCAGGTTTTGTTTGCTGTTGTCTTTTGGGAAGGTTTTTTTCCTTTATTACCTGTATTGAAGCACAACAGGAAGTGAGAGGGAACTTTCGCTAAAGGAAGCATATCATCTTATAGGCAGTTGTCGCTGGAACAAGTGTCCCCAATGGAAGATTTACTCTCCATTCCTGTTCCAGTGATAACTTACAACTTAGATTTTCAGTCCAGCTATCTTTCCATGATCTTTAGGACAAATAGGGTAAATCTCCCCAATGGGGACACATTTAACAATTGAACCTGACTAAAATTAAAGGGTCACTAAAGGAAAAAAAAATTAAGCTAAATAGCATCCTTTACCTTACTGCAGTCCTGGTTTCATGTCCTCATTGTTCGTTTTTGCTTTGAAGTAGCTGTAATACTTCTCTGATCTCCACACTTCCTGCTGGTCTGGCTCCTTATGAAAAAAACTTATGCTAGCTTTTCACTGTGGTCCATGATCAAAGAGGTGTGATTACTATGCGTCTTAAACTCCTCAGAACCAATCGGATTCATTTTAAAAACAAACATTGCCCTGTATTTGTTTGTTTTTGTTCTGTGTGTCTCTTTACTTCACAGAAACATGAAACCATTTTTTAAAACGAAACTAACCTGCAGGCAAAAAATTCCTTTAGTGATCCTTTAATTCTAAATCAATATTGCACTGAAAATAATGAGTTTAGGAAAATTCTGTTTACAGAGAGTGTATTATAATGTATAATAACAGTACCATAAAGTTTTCAATACAACTGTTTCATTCTGTCCAAAAAATGGATAAAAGTAATACAGATGCCATGGCTATTGCAGGAATATGATGACCGGAACAGAGCCTGTGCATAGTAATTTTTTACAATGAGCGTCAATGGGCCAAAGCGTTAATTTTTTTTTATTACAACGCAATGTCTTCCTGTCTAAACTATTCTTTAGCTGGCATAGCAGAGTCACACATTAAGCTTCTGTGGAGGCGGTTTGTTTGAGGATGACAGTGCTGTGGGCAGCATGCAAATGTGTCTTGCAGTAGCCATAGGTTGTGTGATCTCTGAGTTGTTGTATTAGTCCAGGAGTCTCCAAACTATGGCCCTCCAGGTGTTCAGGAACTACAATTCCCATCATGCCTAGTCATGTCTATGAATGTCAGAGTTTTACAATGCCTCATGTGAAGTGTAGTTCCACAGCAGCTGGAGGGCCGTAGTTTGGAGATCCCTGTATTAGTCAGTCACTGTATTACCTGGATTCAGTCCTGATGGCAGTGATCCATGTTTACCAGGTCTGACTCCAAAGTATCTCTAGCAATTGAGATCCAGCTCCAGGCTTGGTTCAAACTAAATTACTTAAAGAGGAAGTAAACCCTGATGTTTTTTTTTTCTTCCCTGCAAACAAAGGGCATAATGTGCATACAAGCTCTTTATTAAACACTTACCTGCAAACTAAGCATGCGTCACCGGTCACGGCACAGGCTTCTGAAAAAATTGCACGGGCAGCCGTTCCTCCAGAGGGTGTGTGCCAATGACATCGGCGCAGTATACAGTAAATATTTAGTAAACGGTTCACGTTTAGGAGATGTTTACAGTACCTATAGGTAAGCCTTATTCTAGGCTTTCTTATAGGCACAAAGTATACATGAAGGTTTACTTCCTCTTTAAACTCCAAAACCAGTGAAAGACTTAGGGAATCGTTTTACTACAGGCAAATGCTCTAGATAGAGTAAATGTCCTAAACTTACTAGTTCCAGTTTATCTTTCAGTATATGGCTTGTTAACTCATTGAAAAGTAAAATGGATATTTTTTATTCAAGGAAAAATTTTAGCCTTAGGCATGGCTATATCTTAAAAAATAAATAAAAAATCTCACTTATTTTATAGTAGTACTCTGAATACTTGGCAATAATATATATTAAAAAAAACATAAAAACAAGTTAATTTTAAAACATTTTTACTAAGTAGTTAAAAATGTTGGATAAAATGATTGAAAAGTACAAAACTCTTTTCTTCAAAGCTTAAGGCTTGGTTCACACCATTGCAAATTGGATCCCTGCATCCAATCTGCAATAGCAGGAGATTTTAACGGTCTCTCTATGGAGCCGGTTCACATATCCAGGGCCGTCTTTAATATGTTTTGGGCCCTGGGCAAACATTTTTTTTTGGGCCCCCCTCCTTTTTAAAACACTGACCAGACCTGCAGTGAATCATCAAATATTATAAAGACTTTGGGCACACTCTACAGAAAACTTCTATTTACAATATAGCAAACAGTGACATACCTTGAGGAGCAGGACATGAAGAAGTCAGCCTCGGGAAGAGCAAACTGGGAATGTTAAAAAATCACATTCTAATTCACTTTTATATACAAGCAGCACCCAGTGGCAGGAAGGGAGAAGTGCACTTCTAAAGGGAAGCCAGGGGTGCTGTACATTTTAAAACACTGGGAAGGGAAGCAGTACTGTCATTGGCTGTGTGCCGCTGATGATTTTCAGCCTGATTTGTGGGCAGCACAGGGGCTTAACGGGAATTATGGGGCCCCTTACACAGCTTCAGGCATGGGCCCCCTGGAGCAGAGAACGGGGGGGGGCCCCCTTAAATTGAGAAGTGGGGGGGGGCTGCCACGAATTTAGAAGCGGGAGGCCCTTTACAAAAAAAAGAGGAAATAAAAAAAATATATATAAAAAAGGGGTGTAGCCATCCGGGGCCATGGGGACCTCTGGCCCCTTTAAATTACAAAAAAAGGGGGGTTGCCATCCGGGACCTCTGGACCCTTTAATAAAAAATAAAATAAAATATATTAAAAATAAACATTTATAAAAAAAAGGGGGGGGTTGCCATGCAGGGCTCTGGGGACCTCTGGGCCCTTTAATAAAAAGAAATAAAAAATATATATAAAAAATATATTATTTTTTTTTAAAAAAGGGGGTTGCCATCTGGGGACCTCTGGGCCCTTTAATATATATTTTTTTTTAATAAAAATAAATTACACAAAAAGGGGGGTTGCCATCCGGGACATCTGGACTCTTTAATAAAAAATAGAATAAAAAAAAAATATTAAAAATAAACATTTATAAAAAAAAGGGGGGGGGTTGCCATCCAGGGCCCTGGGGACCTCTGGGCCCTTTAATAAAAAAGAAAAAATATATATAAACAAAAATAAAAAAGGGTGTTTGCCACATGGGGCCCTGGGGACCTCTGAGCCCTTTAATAAAAAAATATATATAAAAAAAGAAATAAAAAGAAAAAAAATATATATAAAAAATTATAAAAAAGGGGGGTTGCCATCCAGGGCCCTGGGTACCTCTGGGTCCTTTAATAATAATAACATTTATATTATATAATATGTGTGTGTGTGTGTATATGTATATGTATATATATATATATATATATATATATATATATATATATATAAAATTAAAATAAATATATAAAAAAAAGTTTTTTTATATAAAAAAAAGGGGGGTTGTCATCCGGGGCCCTGGGGAACTCCAGACCTCTAAAAAAAAAAATTGGCCCTTTAATAAAAAATTAAATAAAAATATATAAAATAAATATATTTTTTTATTTAAAAATCAATAAAAAAAAGGGGATTGTCATCTGGGGGCCTCCGGGTCCCTGGGGACTACTAAAAAAAAATTGTCCCTTTAATAAAAAATACAAATATATTAAAAAAAAATGTGGCCCTTTAATGAAAAATAAAAAAATATATTTATTTTATATATTTTTATTTTATTTAAAAATAAATAAAAACAGGGGGGTTGCCATCTGGGGCCCTGGGGACCTTCGGACATATCTCTGCAGCAGGTACAGTGCGTTTGGTACATCTTTTGGTCAATTTTAGGTCAGAATTCAGCCCAAAATTCGGGCTGAAATCAGACCTGAACCCGTGATACACCGGACACCTGCTGTAAGACGGATGGGGTGATTGTGTTAACCCAGCCTTAAAAAAAAAAAGTGTATCCTAAGGCTGGCCAAACACTATACAATTTTATTGTTCAATTTTCTTTAGATTTACCTTCAACTGTGTAGTGCAGGGGCCTGCCTGACTGCATACACATTGAAAGTGTTTAGGTTTGACCTCATGTTATATGGTAAATCTAAAGGAAAATGTAATAAGAAAATTGTATAATGTATGGCCAGCTAGAAGCCCAGCTGTAATGCATAACCAACAGTATCTAATAACTAACCCAGAACAATGATGCAGATCAGGAGTTTTGACTTCACTTGCTGTATAAGTTTTCCAATTCAGAGACAGGCAGGTTAGTAATAGAATGGGAGCCCAAATACTTATCTCATCGGGGGTTTCCTTTCCTGTCCTATAATTTCTGAAGATTGCATGTTTATTGAAAGGCACAAGGTCACAGACAGAATCCTACCCCAAAAAATCTGATATTTCTATTTTTCATTTAATATCCTTGCACTGTGATTTAATATGCATTTTATACTTTTCTGTTGTTGTCTACATATAAAATACACATTTGCATTCAACTGTAATCAAATTCCCAGTTGTAAAAAAATATTGGCATATTCGGCCCACTGGAATAGGCATAGCAGCTTGGCATTTGTAAAAGGTTAGACTCCTCACTGATTTAAATGTACAGATAGTGAGTGACAGATTTGTAGAACATGTTACTATGGTGATTCACACCGTGATAGACAGTACTGATAAAAAATTGCAAGCAGCCGCTCCAGAAGAAGGGATCATCGATGCAATCCATTTCATTCTAACAAACTACAGAAGAGGCGTAATAATGGCCAATTAAATTTAGTATTTAACTTTTTTTGGTGAAGGTTAGAACATTTAAGACCATTGCTAATGGGTTGCTGTAGGCAAGAGCTCTGTTTGTTTGTTTATTTCATTTTTATTCCCATACATCAATTCTGCTGCTTTTTGGTTACTTAATTATGTTCATACTGATAGAGTAGCACACCCATTAAAGTCAAGATAAGTAGATGACTATGCAGTCATAAGTTCTGTTTTTCCATCTGTTCTATAGTTACAATGTTATAAAGTGCACAGTCAGGCTGACAAAATCTTTCATGCATTATTGCCTTTTTACAATCTATTCCTCCTTTAGATGTAGCAAATAAATGCCTTCTTAACCTGTAGTTCTCCTTTTTTAGTTTTAAGTTCTCTGTAAGAAATACCCAGCTACCTACAATGGAGGCCACCATTGTATGTTTATGAATATAAGTTTGGATATACACTCTTGAGAACACAGCCTGTTGTTTAAAAAGTGACACCACTTAGGTGCATGCTAAAAAAAACCTCATGCATGTTGTTGACATCTTATAAGTTTCAGCACTCTGTAAATAATGAAGTGTCAAGGCATAGGTCCTCTTGGCTGCTATCATTTATTAAAAAATATTGTGTGGTTGCCAAGTGTACCTGACTATAAATATGCAGTAGATCACACATTTATATGTCTAAATAGTACTATAGTTGTATATTTATGGCACTTGAGACCTATAGGTTGTTCAGCTTTACTATACTCATCAGAGATTGTCCCTTGGTGAATGCTGCATCAGATAAAAAGGTATTCCAAAGATATACACAGCTAAAGATATCTGCAAATCTTCTGTTAAATTTGGACTTGACCCTGCTACCTCCAACTATCCAAGTCTCCCCATTGCTTAATGTAACAGGCAACCCCATTGGCCCATAAGGGGGACTCAGGAGGTGGGAGAGGATGGGATCAAGCTTGAATTTTATGGAAAGTCTGTATTTGCATATTATTTGGCTGCCAATATCCCTTGATCTACTGACCATTCAGACATGTAAGTTTTACTGAAGCTGACCTCTGCATATGCATTTTTAAGTTTGAATTACCCAGGTCCGAGGGGGTTTTACTGGGAAGGATACTTTTCAATGTGCTTTTCCTGTTAAAACTAATAATAACTTTTTTCTATACATTGAGATTCAGCTCATCTTCTTTTTATCAGTATCCTTTATTTACCAGAATAACACCTCTACATAGTTTTGCGAGTGTCGGCTACAAGAAAATAGGAGTAAGAATGTTCCTATTACTCCCATAGTGTATTTATTTATTTTTATATAAAAATAACACTGTGGTGGGGCGGGGAGGTTTACTTAAGGCTCCATTCACACCTTGGCGTATTTACGCTCGTGCCGCTGGAGGGGTGATTTTACATTGTTGTCTATGGAGATGGTTCACATCTCCACGCCGAACGTCGAAACGCTGTACGCCTAAAGCTCAAAACAAGTCCCGGACCCTTTTTTTCAGGTGGCTTTCGGCGTTCGCCATAGACAACAATGTTTTGTAAAAAAAAAAAAAAAAGGTTGTAAAAAAAAAAAACGACCCGTTTTGTCGTGGCAAATCGTGGTACAATACGTCGCAATTTGTCGTGGCAAAATACGCCGCGTTATAGTGTGAATGCAGCCTTAATCAAAGCAGACAGAAGCTAGGGTGTCATGCTGATAATTAATAAGCTTCTAGCTCCAGCTTGTTCAGTTAAAGGGGTTGTAAAGGTTTGTTTCTTTATTTTCTAAATGGGTTCCTTTAAACTAGTGCATTGTTGGTTCATTTACCTTTTCCTTCGATTTCCCTTTCTAAATGTTTTTTTTTTGTCTGAATTTCTCACTTCTTGATCCTCCTCAGTAAGCTTGCCCCCATCATCCGAGCAGTTCTGGCTGGGGGTTAGTCAACGTGCTCTCCCCCTCCCTTGGGACTACATCCCTGCAGGGAGACATTGTGTTCCCCCCGCAGGGATGTAGTCCCAAGGGCTCGGATGATGGGGGCAAGCTTACTGAGGGGGATCAGGAAGTGAGAAATTCAGACAAAGAAAAAAAAACATTTAGAAGAGAAATTGAAGGAAAAGGTAAGTGAACCAGCAATACACTAGGTTAAAGAAACCTAGTTAGAAAATAAAAAAACTAACTTTTACAACTAGAGATGCACCAATATATCGGAGACGAAAATAGCACTTTTGGGGAAATGCCAAAACAACTAAAAATTTGACGATAATGACCCAAACGGCCGCGCTGCCTGTCTGCTATATTTTTTCCTTTTAGATTGTAAAAGTCGGCCGCGGCGGCCGCCGATTGGCTGGCTGGCTGCTGTATTGTGGGAGTTGTAGTCTGCACTGCTGCATCGTTCCTGGTGGCGATGGGTGGAACTGCAGCCAACTACAACTTCCAGGTGTCTCAGAGGCAGGCAGAGGCAGGGCATGGCAGGGGACGCATCCTGTGACTGGCTCAGCCTGGGGCTGGCTGGACTGTGAAATTTTCGGCTGGCGGACTGTGAAATTTCCGTGAAAAAGGTCCCGCCCTCCTCCTAGAGCAGCTCGTGTGATAGACGGAACAATCCGTCAATAACACAAGCTGGTCTAGGAGGAGGGCAGGACTTCCGTCACAACGGGGCCAAAAATTTCAGACAGCTCTGTGAGAGCTGCGGGAGATGCGTAGTCCACGCACTGACTGGCAAAGTAAGTGTGATTATGTTGATTTACAATGATGGTGGTGAGGCTGCAATGAGGACACAGAAAGACGGCAATAGGGCACAGTAAGGTGGCAATAAGGGCACAGTAAGGTGGCAATAAGGGCACAGTAATGCGACAATACGGGCACAGTAAGGCAGCAATGAAGGTACGGTAAGGCTGCAATGATGGTCATAGTATGGCTGCAATGATGGGCACGGTGAGGCGGCAATGAGGGCACAGTGAGGCTGCAATAAGGGCACAGTGAGGCTGCAATGAGGGCACGGTAAGGTGGCAATGATGGGCACGGTGAAGCTGCATTTATGGCCACTGGTGAGGCTGCTTTTTAATTCTGGTTATTTTAAATCAATGAAGCTAATTAAAACGTCTCATGTAATACATACAATTATTTAAAAAATAATTCTGAAATTTCCATTTCGGTGCACCTCTATTTACAACCCCTTTAAGCTTTGAAAGTGTGAGACCGCGTACACACGATCTAATCTATCTGCTGGAAACAGTCCGACGGACCGTTTCAGCAGACAAATTCGATCGTGTGTACGGGCGGACAGACGGGTTTTTCCAGCAGACAGATTTTAAAGCATGCTTTAAAATCTGTCTGCTGGGAACCCGTCCGTCCGATATGTCTGCTGGTTAGTACGCTAACCAGCAGACATATCTGCCTGCACATGCGTCGAATGGATTCGACGCATGCGCGGAAGTGTTTTACTTCCTGGTGCGGTGATGTGACGGCGTCAACGTCACCGCCACGTCACCGCGCTGTCTGCCGGCGGGGATTTTGGTTTGATCGTGTGTACACGATTAAACCAATATCTCCCAGCAGACAAATCCGATCAAATCGGTCTGACAGACCGTTTTGATCGGATTTATTTGGTCGTGTGTACGCGGCCTAAGATGTAAGTTGGTTACCATGCACAGCATCTCCAAATTCCGTCTGCCCCAGTCTTAGTAAATTCCCTTCTGGGTGTTCATGTCTAACTTTATGGTTGTCTATGGTTTAAAGTGACAACCAATATAATCATAACACATGTGAGAAGTAGAAGGCATAGTAGGCATAGTAAAGTTTACAATCTTTGATTGCTGATGTTGAAATATCCTATGATAACAGTTAATAATAGTCTCCAAGTACAGTCCAAAAGAAAAACCATTGTCACATAAGACATTCCTTTAAAAACAGGTCAACTTTATTGTTTTTCTCAGTTAAAATAAGTGCTATGCCTATCATGTCTAACTTTAAAATGAACAGCTAAGTGCTTCTCTCCTTAAATGGCAACATGCTTCTGTGGTCACTGTGTAACGGTCCTACACCTTACCACCTCACTATTGGTTAGGTAGACTACCAATCAATATGAAGGTGGGCGGAGACCCATAAGCTGTTCACTGTTGACAGAGAAAGCACCCTGCTTTTCCCAGGTCTTCATTTAGTAAACAGGGCTACTGTAGGATCGAAGAATATGTAGAGTGAAAAGAGACAGGCAGAAATGTCTGAATTTGGAGGCAAGATCTGAGTGAACCTGTTCTTTCAATTTTTGGAGTTTTTACAGGGAGTGGTGAATAATGTATATTTTTCTTTTTTTCTAAAAATGTTTTTTCTTTCATACTCTATTAATGGAAAAGTATTTATATTTTCAAAATAATTTGCACTTTATCTTTTATGTAGGTGAAATAAACAAACTTACTATGCCAGCGATGGCAAACCTTGGCACCCCCAGATGTTTTGGAACTACATTTCCCATGATTCTCAACTACACTGCAAAGCATCATGGGAAATATAGTGCCAAAACATCTGGGGTGCTAATGTTTGCCATCACTGTACTATGCTATTATATGTATACTGGACTGTATTTTCTGTACATGGTTGGACAATGTTTGCCCAAAATACATTTTAGTGTACAGTATGAAAATCTGTTCTGAACTTCTATTGGCTTCAAAACATTTTATACATTTCCAAGCAATCCAATTATCAATTAATGTTCATTTCATGTACTATGTTTTACTATTTACAACTATTAATTTAATAAATTAATGTTTTTGGAGAGTAAGTGTCTGCATTAATGTTACAGTGTACTAATAATTTCTGTCTGGGTGCATCCATGTTTAATGATTCTCTGGTTTGCTCTGTAACACTGGTCTGGTAGAAGATTTATTTCAAAGCTGAACTTCAGGTAATCAGCTAAACCGTGCCTAACACATAAGGAAACTCTATAACTAGTCAAAGGTTTGAATGTACCAGACAATACAGCCACATCCTACACCTTTGAGGCCGCAGCACCACAGCCTGGTCAAGAGCACACCCAAGTTTGATAACTTGACAATAAAGAAGCAGCAGTATACGGATGAGGTTATCTTTCTGCTTGTTGTGCTTTCTACTGCTGTAAGCATGTGTTCTATCAGCACATGTGCACTAAGGCAGGGCCCTTTGTGCCAGTCCTCTTTGTCATGGCTGCTGTAAGTGAGATTAAAAGAAGCTGATGTAAAAACACAGTTATGCATTTTACACTAGTTGCATATAAAATGCATTAAATTACTTTTTAGAATACATAACTTTTTTTTTGGCAGTTATGTATTTGGCCTGGAATTCAGCTTTACATCTGGCCATATGATAGTAGTGAATAAAGTGCTTCTAAATGAGTTGTAGATGGATCTTTTAAATTACTGTATTTATTGGCGTATAACACTCACTTTTTTACCCTGAAAATAGAGGGTAAACTGTGCCTGCGTGTTATATGGGGGCTGTGGAAAGTTTTTTTCCTGAAACTTCCCTCTTAAAGTTAGGGTGTTATACACCGATAAATACGGTATATATTTGTTATTTGTTCTAAATTGTCATTTGTATAGACTATCTAAAAGCCATTGCTTTTGCATTTAGGGTACTTTTGCATTAATCTTAACATGCTAATATGTGCCTTTTTTTTTTTTTTTTCTTGTGTGGCTGCATGTAAATAACAGGCTCCCCTTCCACCCCCTAGGAAAGGAAGTTTTCACAGAGCATCTAATAATTACCAGAAGCAGGGTGAGATAGGTGAATACATAATAAGCCCATTAGCTGTTGAGACATTTGCCAATAAGGAAAGTGTCCGGTATTCTAATTCGAGCACGAGTATGAGGCAAGTGACTACTAATGCACAAATATCATCCTCTAATCTCAGTAGAAAAGCAGGACATATTCATCAGGAGAGGAAGCAGGATTCAAAGGAACGTAGAGTTTCCACCTTAAAACTAATCTTAAAAGAGTTCTCTTCAGATAGAACTCAATCTAACCATCTGCGCAAATCCCACTCCTCTTTAGCCCCAGACTATTCACCTAACCTCCTATCCCATAACCCCACCCCTGAGAAGCACACAGCATCCCTGTCTGTTGAGATAGCACCCAGAGCGGACACCAAGGCAGAAGAAAAGCCGGGATTTCATGGACGTCCTTCAGCAATGTCTGCTGATGCTGTCAAAGGCTCAACTAGTATTTCTGGACAAAAGAAAACTACAGCGACATGGTCTACAGAAAGCCATGTGGTATACTGACAGTTTTAAACATGTTGCTAACCTTGTTAAAGGAATGCAGTGCTGTGATTTAGAGCCTTAACCTAACCTAATAGTAGTGTTTTCAAAAAAAGAAAATTAGAATTAGTGTGATTGCATAGCATGTGGCAGCATGTGGAATACAGGGGTCAGTGTATCAATGTGGAGCCCTGAGTTCATCATAAATCAATGAACATTTAGGCTTAGCCTTCTGCAATTCTTAGTTCTAAATGGCAGATTTATTTTAAGTATACGCCTGTAGCACGTTAACAGCGCATAAAGTATAAGGCAATACATACATTGATTCAAAGACCCCGTATAGTTGAAACCATTTAACTCTGATTCTAACATTGTGGATCAGCATAGTAAAAAGACATAATGAACTAACTGGTTTTGATTTTTCTAGGCCACATATTTTGACTCCTGTTGTATTTGGTGTGTCTCGGCTCCAGCAGCTCTTTTCTCTTTTGATGCAGTGGAAGAGATAGCTATTTATTACAAATGATATGATAGATGTAACCTGTTTTACAGGGCCTATATGGAGAAGACCTCTTAAGTACTGCACATGGGGAGCTCTCAGGAGAGCCACCTCCACAAACACTGGTGGAAGCTCTCTGATATATAACGACATGTTTATTGTGTGTGTAGAAATAAGACTACAATATATTCTTAAAGAATATTACGTTTACCTGACCAAACAAAAATAATTTTTTTTTTATCTTTTTTTACTTTTGACCATAAAAAAAGAAAAGATGCTCAATTCACTTTGCTTTACACATTGTGGTCCTTATTTTCAGTTGTATGACTATAATGCAGCGCCGATCCTGACCTCCCTGGGGCCCTAAGCAAAATGACATGTCACATTAAAGTTGAGAAGCGGCGGAGGGGAGGGAGCTGCCGACAGTGACATGTCACGTTAAAATCTTTAAAATTGAGAAGGGGGGGTGTTCTGCTGTCGGAAATGACATCTTACATTAAAGTGAGAGGCAGGGGGTGTTAACTTCTTACTTCTTCTCCCATGCAGCCAGCGAGTTGAGAAGTGGGGTGAGGGGCGAAAATTACCAGGCGGGGCCTCTAGTAATTTGGGGGGCCCTAAGCGGCTTGCATAGTGAGCCTATAGGGCGGATTGGCCCTGCTATAATGACATGTACACGCGGTCGGAATTTCCAACAACAAATGTTCGATGTGAGCGTGTTGTCGGAAAATCTGGCCGTGTGTATGCTGCCTATGTCCAAATTTCCGAAAACAAATGTTTGAGAGCTTGTTCTCAATTTTTCCAACAACAAAAGTTATTGTCGGAAATTCCGACCGTGTGTACACATTTCAACGCACAAAAATCCTACTCATGCTCGGAATCCGTTTGACGCATGCTCTTGGAACTATTGAACTTAATTTTTCTCGGCTCATTGTAGTGTTGAACGTCACTGCGTTCTTGAAGTTTGGAATTTCCAACAACATTTGTGTGACCGTTTGAGCGAACATCTGTCGGAAAAAAAATCCAGTTTTGTTGTCGTAATGTCCAATCGTGTGTACGCAGCACTAGTCTCAAAGCTCATTGAACTACGACAGCAAAATAACTTGCTTTTTAAAATGGGGATTCTGTTCTGGTGTTTTAGTTTTCTTATTTTATTCAGCCCTTCAAAGACAAAAAAGTTAAAAAGTAACAAGTGGTGGAGATAGGTGATCTCTACAATTCCCCAAACTTGGAACTTCACCCAAAATATTTTCTTTGATTTTAAATAAAGTGGCAGAGTATTAGAACTCCCTTCGTTTTTTATTGCTTGGGCTTCGGGTAGATTGTCCCTCACTTCCAGTCCCATTGACAATGTTGCCATCTGAACAAGAAACTAGGGGAAACCTTGAATAGAAACTCAGGCGGCAAATAATACATATGAGTAATGAACATTTTGAAGAGCCTATCTACCTGTGCTTATAAATGTTTTTGTGTATTTTATGAACATTTTCTTTCTTGTTGTATGTGTTTTAGGTGATGATTTTTGTTCATTATGCAAGGTTGGGGGGAACAATTGGAGTGTAGATTTTGTGCAGAGCTTAGTATGTCCTAAAAATTACGATATGAGCATTTTGTGCATTTACTATTTATTCCAGTGGGCTTCTTTAACGTTTAGCTTGAAACCTGCTGTAATCTCCAATGCATAGAACAACATGGAAGCTGTTTTAACTGATTTTCTTCTTAAAATGCCAGCTGCCTGGCTGTTACTAACGCCATTGTCTTAATACTTTCTGAATTGCTGACCTGGAACATGTATGCAGATCAGGAAAGTCAGAACATATCTGCTTATTTGTTTAGAGTTAATGACTCTTGAAGTCAGGTGGTCATTCCGACAACCAGGTAGAGCTAGCATTTGTAGAATGAGAAGTCATTATTGGCAGCCTTTAAGTTTTTATTTGAAAAGGTTTTCTTTCAAATAACAGAAAGCTTTTCTTTACTGTTAGTGATCACAGAGTCACTGTTGTGTGTCAGGTTAAACTGTGCACATTTTAGAATGCTGCTGTAAGCTCAGATCATTTGATTTTTTTCTGTGTTTTCCGACATTGGTAACCTACGAATAAACATTCTCAGTTAAAAATAACGTAGCAATCATCAAATGTAAAAGAACAACACAACGAAAGAAAAAAGAAACGAAAACATAGAAATAACAAAACACCGAACACAAAAAAAAAATCATTTACAAAAATAAACGGCAAACTTACTAATATTTGGCGAAAAGAAAACCCTACGATAAAAAACGAAAAGCCGAATGAAAAATAAATTACCAAGGAAATGAAATAATGTAAATTCTTTGTATCCTAGCCACTCTGTCCCTTCCCCTGATTTGTTCCTTCCCCCAGTCCATTTAGCCTATAATCAGTAAATTACGATGTTTTACAACGTTCTCTAATGTATTTTAACAGTAACTTAAGTGTTATAATCAAATGAAATTAGACTCTTCACAGATTATTTCTTACGAAAATACAAACGCGGCATAGATTTTTATCAAAACAACGAAAAATAAACCAACGTAAAAACGAATGAACGAATTATGTTAAACGAGGCAGGATATTGTAAAGTGTATAACATAAAAAAACAGGTAAAAAAAAGTTGTTAAAGAGTACTAAAACGAACGTATGTATTGATTGGACAAACAGAAATGAAAATTTTTGGCAGAGTGTTTCTGACTATTTCTTAGGGGCCCCTACGATCCCCCAAGCTTTGTATCCTTCTTTTAAAAAAAATCGGGCAACGTTCTCTAATGTAACATAAGGCACAATTAATTAGATTTTTATCTTAAGTAAAGTGTATGTTTTGTTCCAATTGGACATAGGCAGACTCTACTATTTCTTAGTAAAAAAAAAAAGTAGGCACACGCAATTGGATGTCACACGTGCCAGGATTTTCAGCTAAGCCTAAAGTCCAAATGAAATATTTAATTTTTTAGCATTGGATATACTGTAGTAGGGAAGAGAAGGGTTTTCACTGTGTTGGGTATGTTGAGTACGTTTTTTCAGAATGAACCAAGAATGTTCAACATTTGCCAGTAACCACCCATCCGAATGTGCCAAGCATCTGAGTGGGGTGTAATTGTAAAGCCCTCAAAATCACTGAGCATCTGATGAGCAACCCTTTGGCAGGTTTGCCTGAAGACATGCACCTAATGTGCATTGTAAATGTGTATAGTTCTTATTGCTTTCTGCATCTCTGATGAGCAAATTTTGGAAGTGATGGGAAATCTCTTCATTGGGAATTTTGGAAAGGTTAAACTACTGTGAGGTTTTATAGGCTTGTGTACACCATTACTGTTTTTTTCTAAATTTGCTTTGTATTTAAAATGCAGAACTGCAGATTTCCATTTACTTTCCAATCTGGCCACAGGTCATCAGATGTATATCTTATGAAGAATAACAGATGGGGCCGATCTACCTATCTCAGCATTATTACCTTAGGATAGCTTCAGAGTGTTTTAGCTGACATGGATAATGTGGGAAAAGAAAAGATTGTACAACAACTTTTGTCTCTCAGTTGTGCTTATTATTCAGAATGGAGATGCTTGTAAATATTAGAGAATTCTTACTATCAAGAAACTTAAAGGGGTTGTAAAGGAAAACATTTTTTTTCATAATAAGCATCCTTTACCTGCAGACATTCCTCTTTTCACTTCCTCATTGTTCGTTTTTGCTCAGAAGTTGCTCTATTTCTTCTCTGTTCTATTCACTTCCTGCTCTGATTTTACTGACCACCGTGAAGGGAGGCTTTACTGCGGTGGTCAGTAACGTGCTCGCCCCCCTCCTGGGAACTACATCTGTGTGGCAGGACGCTCTCTACGTGTTAGAGACTTCAAGGAGGTGTGAATTACTGGGCGTGCCACAATTCATACTGGGAATTGTAGTTCTTACATGAACAAATGATGCAAACCAGGAAGTGAATGAGAGAACAGAAACTAGAATGCCGGAGGTAATATAGATGAAGGAATTTAATAGGTAGTTACTCGTTTGTTAACAGAATCATTACACTATTCTGTCTGTCTACCTTGCAGACATTCATTTTAGGCAAAACATTTTTTTCCTTTACAACTCCTTTTAAGTTTGTCTTCCACTGTAGGAACTTTCTGTCAAATAGAAACACATTAAACTTTATATACCTGACAAACAGTATAAGGTTCAGTACCATCTTGTGGGAAATTGGTTACATTTAAGAACAACATTCAGTATAATTACATAAGTTCTGAAACCCCTTTGGTAGTTATTGCAAGAGATACTTCTCAAGTATCTTGGAGATACTTCTAAACTATATTAAATGTTTTACTAAACCCACAACAGTAAAATCAGTCTGTGTATGCAGCAAAGCATGCTTGGTATACTTGCTGTGGAACCTAAGGGGTTCATCTTCTGCACTGTATAAAAAGACTGTTTGATCCTGTCATCTCTGTTCCTCCCCTTATCCCACAGTCCCCAATCTATCTCCTGATAAGACAGAGCCTAAGGGACAATCTTCACAGACTCAGTTTCGTGTGTTTTGCTAGAGAGTTTTGTTGTTTCCTTGGAGAGTGCATGTGATCAGCACAGGGCCAATCAGCACTATCCAGAGAGATAGGGGGTCCTTCAGCCTTATAGGACAGTCAGACCAAAATGAAAACTTCTCCTACAAGCTTAAACCAGACACTGATAGAAGTCACAAGACTGCTGTAACTGTTGATGAAAAAAGGTATTTAGCACTTTGTTTACTAAAACTGTTGCATTTCCATGTTCTGTGTACTGTGGCAGACCAGATATAGTGAATGCATAGTCCCGGGTTTAGTAGCATTTTAATGCTTTCTTACTGGTAGACAATTACTTTTTAATTTTGATTCAATGAAATTGTTGGCTCATTGGTCCTGCATGGTATCAGATTGTCAATGGCAGTTAAAAGCTAGGTTCAAATGAATGAGGAGGACTATATTTACCACAGCCAAGACACTTATGGGTCAGTGCCTAGGCAAAGATAGGCACAGAGCGCAGATAACAAAAAAACCTGGGGAATGCAAATAACCAAGATAGACCAACTCGGACAACCAATTAACCTGTATCAAAAACAGGGGTTTTGTCCGCAGCGCAGCATTGAGCCACAGAGCCGCGCCAAGGCACCCCATAATTCTGTTTCACTAAACAGTTTCCCCACAATGAGGCACATTTCTAATGTGGAATAAGGGGAGCCACCCCTCCTTAAAGCAGGAGCACACCAAACACCCAGCATTGCGCTGGTAGGTGTGTTGCCCTGAATGTAAATATATCCACCGAAGCAGGTAAGTATCAGAGCGCAGCATTGTGTTTTACTTTTTGATTGTGGAATATGCATCGGATGGACAAGCAGTTTTCATCGATCATATGTACGTGGCCTAAGAGGTCAAATAAGTCAAACCGATATAAGAAAGATACAGAAAAAATATAAATTAAGAAAGAATGAAGTGCAAAGATAAACTAGGTTCTTTGCTTGTAGCCAGATTTCTTCGTCCAAGGTGGATGTTGTCATAACCTAGGTTTTGTATAAAATATTTTTTAGTCTGTAGCCCCTCTTGATACAGATGCAGATGATTTCTGGGCTTCCAGACACATGTCCTACAATAGACTTTACCTCCAACAATAGCTCTACAATGAAATAGTACATTTTTTCTGTCTTCAGTACTGGTCAGGTTGTGTGAAATCCATACACCTATGTCACACACCCTTTTAAAAGCCATACCCAATAATGACAAGCTACCTACACTCTGTATCATTGTGCTGTGCTTTATTTGTTTTCCCACTTTTCCAAATCTAAAACAATGGCACATTTTAACTTAATGTCAATTTGTAAAATGTGGATCTGCCAATGCAACTTACCTGTATTTACAGCATCATTTGCACAGCATCCTTCTGCCTGGGGTTACCTAGGGTTCTACATAATGAAGTGGTCCAGGAAAATCTTATAATGCCTTGTACACACGATCAGTTTTCCCATCAGGAAAACTGGCCCTGTGTATGCTCCATGGCAGTTTTGCCGACAGGAAAACCGCCGGGAAAAATTAGAACATTTTTTATTTTTTTCCTGCCGGGATACCCGGCGGTCTTTTTCCCGGCTGTTTTCTTATGGGAAACACTGCGGTGGAGCATACACATGGCCAGGATTCCCGGGCAAAGCTCTCATGGCAGTTTTCCTGTAAGCAGAACCGGCCATGTGTAAGGCCCGTACACACGTCCGAGAACCTCGTCGGGCTAAACTCATCGTTCCGTCCGTCGAGGTTCCCGATGAGCAGTCGAAAAGGTCGTCGAGCCAAATTTCCTCATTGAACAACGAGGAAATAGAGAACATGCTCTCTATTTTGGCTCGACGAGCTTTCCGACGGGACGCTCGTCGAAAGTGTACACACGACCGATTTTCTTGGCAGAATATGTCTCCCAGCGAGCTTCTCGCTGGATTCTGCCGAGAAGCTCGGTCGTGTGTACAGGGCCTAAGGGAAAAAAGCTGCCGAGCAGGTTCTCGGCTTTCCCCTCGGTTTTCCTGGCAGACTTTTTACCAGCGGGAAAACCGATCGTGTATGGGGCATTACACATAACTGTTAGGATGTTTTAGTGGAATAAATAATATTGGATGTGTTAATATTTTTCAAAAAAATATGTTAAGGTTATACTTCAGATCCCATCGTCTTTTTTTTTCTTGTTTAAAATTCATCTCTACTAAACAAGAGATGACGAGCTTCCCTATGAACTGATAAACTGCTGAGCTTGAAACCATACTGCTCACAAGTGATTCTCATAACGGTACGCTACCGCAATAAGCACTGTAACAGCTGTGGGAACAGCAAGCAATTGCAGTACACTGACCTAGCCTGTCGTTTATACTTAATTGCTTGCAGTCTGTAGGGATATTATCAGTTGTCAAGAAAGACATTGTTTCCAGTTCTGTTAAATGTATTTCAGATAACAGCTGAATATGTAGTTTGACACAAAGGTCAAACTGATCTCTAACAATATCTGGGGATCCCCTGCAGAGTCTTAAAAACAATCTACACCTTAACATGGTTTCCTACTGGTATAGGCCTAATGGGAGGGTTGTGTAAACGGTTTCTTTAAAACTATTTTTGCCATTGATAAAAAAACTTTATAACCACTATTTTCAGTATAATTTATGGCTAGTATACCTAAATCCCAGATATAGTTCACTTTTAAAGGAAAATATATAACATTTTAAAGTGGTTCTAAAGGCCTACGTTTTTTTTTTTTTTTGTACCTTAATGCATTCTCTATTCTCTGCATTCTCTATTATTTAAAAAAATATTAAGTTTTAGACTCATGTTACGTTATCACTTTCAAATTCACAGAAATATTTGATGTGGCTTTCATGTCTTAACTTTTACATATTTTTGCTGGTGTACAGCAACTGTTGAGAAATTATATCAACCATATTTAGAGTGTATTTTGCAGTGGGTTGTCTACCTCATGGACCTACATAATGAGAAAGAAACGTAAAGCATTAACCATATGTAGCACAGCAAAGCAGGAAGGAAAGGACTGCATGTACTAAAATATAATGTGTGATTCTGTTTTTTGTGTGTTTTTGTTGTGTAACAGACTAACCCACAAATGCAACTTATGTAGTGATTACGTTGGGTGAAGGTGACTGTGCATTTGTGTACTGAAATGATCTTCTTAGATATCTCCTAGATGAAGTTTAACATTTTCTGTGTTGCTGTGTATTGTCATTTATTGCAACTGATTTAATGTTAACTATACTACTTTTATAAAAATTTTTTATTTTATTTACAGACTCCAGTCACAGTTAATGGAAATTCATGCAGCCCATCCAGTCCAATGAGTCATTTTCAGAGGCCATTCTCTCCAACATATCCCTCTCCACCACCACCACCACTAAACTCGAACAGCATTACCATGCAACAGGGCAGAACATTGGGTAGGTCTTGTAATTATTTAGCATTTTGCCCTTTGGGTTTCGTTTTTTAAGTGGTGTAAAGTGAACATGGTAGTTTGAAATAAGCACTTTTCTTCTTTGTATGATGTTCAAAATATAGCTTAGCTAGAGATCCCCCTCTACGTTCCTTCATTCCTATCCCTCTTGTATTGATTTCATTGTACTTTTAATGTCTCTATTTTTTGTAAACTTCTGCACAAACATCTAGTGCTATACAGTATAAATTACTGTCTTCTAACAGAATTATAATACTATGGTTTAATGACAGCTAGAGTTGCTGTGAGTTTCTTGATCCCGGTTGGCCTGGGCTTCTTATGTGTTCCTATAGAGAGTTTACTATAGAGACTATAACACAAAGAATACTGCAAGCATGCATCACCCTATCTGTGTCACTGTCCCCTAGTTAGTTCTTCATAGTTCAGTTCAAAGCTGAGTATCGGCTGTTAGGGCTAGACTGAAAGTAAGGGAGATCTTCATTCAGGGGCAACAGAAAGAGTTTTAAAGCATATGTGCAGTCAACCAAGTAACCAAGTTATATTTGGATCTCTTTTGTCCAATTATGTTGTGAAATTAATTAATTGTGAAATTGAAGGCTTTCTTCTACTGACAGAAAATGTTGGGGAGGGGAGGAATTGCTGTGGGGATTGTGTGGCAGCTTCTGTAAGGCACTGGGAGTCACCCATCTGTCATGCACAGCAACATTACATTTAAGGCCCATTCACACCATTACATTGCGGCAACATATTGTACGTGTGGTGTTTTGCAGTACCATTCATTTTAAATGACACCCCAATAATACACCTGCACTGCAACTCTCTTTGCAAAAATAAAAAGGGCAGTCTACAATACATTTTTGTGTGTTGCAATCTGCACTACATTTTGAATTTTTTTATGTGCTGTAGCACATTCATTTCGAATGGGCTCCCTAACACCGCAAATGCAAGAGAATGTGCACGTTGCTGCGCATACTGTTGTAGTGTGAACAGACCATGTAGTGGGCTTCTGAGTGGGTGGAGCATGTTTTCCTTAATCTCTCGTCCAGGTCAGAACTTGCATTACTACTCTGTAGCTAGCAAGTAAAAGCCAGTTTAACATAAATAATTAATATTGGGATTAAAAAAAAAAAGAAAAAGAAAAGTTCAGCTATATTATGATGCCATTCTATTGATTGCGACAGTTCAGCTTTAATACCTAGTTGGGGACTGAAGCCTCTCTCATTCAAAACAAACAAACAGTGGTTGTAAATATACTTTCCTTATACCCAGTGAAGTTACTGGCCTCAGGTAATACACACAGATGAAACAAATCCTCCTACATACGTTGTACTTGCTTATCTGCAGTCTTCTCTTCTCTACATCTGTTCAAAGTGCAGAATTTATAATGCTTGTCTGAAAATGGGTCGGAGAGCTGAAGTTACACTCTGCAGAGATCAGTGAGGAGAGCTCTGAGAGCTAAAAATGAAATAATTTGAGTGCACTCAATGTGTACCAGTATATTATTTTAACAGAGAAGATAGGGAGAGGGCAACATTGCCAAAAAGGGCACAGTAAGGGTTAAATGGGTATACATTAGTCCGTATTAATGTCCATAAGATGATCTAGAAAACAAACTTCCGCTAAGTGGCTGCCAGCTGACAGATAGAAGTGATCTGGGAAGCAACGAGAAGAGAGAGAAGCAGCGCCTCTGAGAGCTGATGGGGGGGAATACACACCTTCTTCACATAGCACACAGGAACAGAGATAAGGCTGTCAATCAGCTGGAGCTCCCTTCCCTGTCACCTTTTTTTTTCTTGGTGTCAGAAGTTTCATGCAGATAGCAGAGGAATAAAGCAGCAGACAGAAATGGCACTGTGCGCTCTGGACTGAGACAAGTACACACTATAGAAGGATATGCTTTGTTCACAAATCATGTCTGAGATATACAACCACTTTACGTTTTTTATTTAAATATATGATATACCATGCAATGTTTAACCACGTCCTGCCCAGCCTATAGCAAAATGACGGTCGGGCGGTGGTTCAGTTATCCTGACTGGACGTCATATGAAATCTAGCCAGATAACAGCCGCTGCACGGCCATGGGGGCGCGCATCGCAGCAATCAGTGGTGTGGTGTGTCACGATGTAAACAGGAAGAGCCTCTGATTGTCTTTTCCTCACTTGCTTCTGACAGACGCGAGTAGAGGAGAGATGATCGGCTGCTCTCCTGACAAGTTGTTTGAGTGCAGTCCCCCCTCGGATGCCCGCCCAGGACCACCAGGAATGGCCATTCACACTGGACCACCAGGTATGCCCCCCTAGACCACCAGGGAAATGCCAATCTGTGCCAAGGCAGCTGCCAATTAGTGCCCACCCACAATGCATGCCAGTGCCACAGGGATATATATTAGTGCTGCATATCAGTGCCATGTATCAATGCCCAGCAGTGCCACCTATCAGTGCCCAGCAGTGCCGCCTATCAGTGCCACCCATAAGTACCCATCATTGCAGCCTTTCTGTGCCCATCAGTGCTGCCTATCAATGCCCATTAGTGCTGCATATCAGTGCCCATCAGTGCCACCTCATTGGCCCTGCCTTATCAGTGCCAGTCAATGCCGCCTTATCAGTGCCCATCAGTGAAGGAAAAAACCTGCTTATTTACAAAATGTTATAACAGAAACATTTTCGGCCTTTTTTTATTTGTTTAGCAAAAAATAAAAAATGCAGAGGTGATCAAATACCATCAAAAGAAAGCTATATTTGTGGGAACAAAATGATAAAAATTCTGTTTAGGTACAGTGTAGCATGACCGCGCAGAAAGCTGAAAATTGGTTTGGGCAGGAAGGGGGTGTAAGTGTCTGGTATTGAAGTGATTAATATTTTAATTAAACTCTATAATGTGAAGCTTTTTTTTCTGCATCCTTTAAGTAAATATATTGATTTGTTTTCTTTTTGCTTACTTTGTTTTTAAACCACACCATTGGTTGTAAGAACACACCAAATCTCTAAAACTAAAGTTCAGGGGCCAGATTCTCAAAAGAGATACGCCGGCGTTTCGTAGGAAACACCGTCGTATGTCTGTTTTTTTTACTGGGTATCTATGCGTGTGATTCCTAGAATCACTTACGCATAGATACAGTGAAGATCCGACATGTGTAAAACCATTACACTGGCGGATCGTAGATGTAATGACATCGCCGGCCGCTAGGTGGCCTGTACGTTGTTTTCTCATTTGCCTATGCAAATGAGCCTAATCCAACAATTCCCGAACGTTTTTACGCCGCCCCGTCGTAGTTTATGTCGTTTCCGTACGCGTAAGGTTACCCCTGCTATATGAGGGGTAACCTTACAAAGTTCCGTCGTTGCTATGTTAAGTATGGCGTCGGGTCAGCGTCGTCTTTTTCCGTCGGTAACGTCGTTTTACTAAGTCGTTCGCGAATAGGGATTTACGTAAACGACGCTCACGTCGGTTTTTATTCACTTTTTCCGACGTGAGCTGGAGCATGCGCACTGGGCTATTTTGAGGCCGGCGCATGCGCAGTTCGATTGGCGCGGGGGCGTGCTTAATTTAAATACAAGCCGCCCCCTTTGAATTACGCGGGGATACGCAGAGCCATTTACACTACGCCGACGCAACTTACGGAGCAAGTGCTTTGGGAATACGGCACTTGCTCTGTTAAATTGCGGCGGCGTAGTGTAAATGGCTTACGCTATGCCAGCGCCAAATCTACGGGAATCTGGCCCCAGAAGTACTTAATCATTTTAGGCCATGTACAGCTCAGTGCTAATTGATTGACAAATATGTAAATAAGAATGCTGTTGGCATCCAGAAGATGTTTACACCTGGCAGCTGTACCGATCATATGTAGAGTCTACACTGTCCAAGTTTTGGGCTTTCATTGTCTGTAATAAGGATCAGCAGCTGCAGTTATGGATTGAAAAATGAGGTGGATGGGAGTAAAGAGGTGCGCTTACTGCATTGTGAATGTGTCCTCTGGGCTGTGTGAGGAATGTGGCTAATTTCAATGTAACCAGAAGAAGAGTCTCTGAAACAAAGGAGACCTCTGATATTCTGCCAGAATCAGACAATTGCCTACTGCTCGTGCGGTTTGAGACACTTATTGTTCTTGACGCTGCTTTTCAATGGCCTCTGGGGCCCACCCTAATTTGTATAACCTTTTATATTTGTGAGCTGAAAAATGAAATGTTCCATTGTAATGTAGGAGGATGTTGTGTGACAGCTCAGGGTAATGAATGATGGGAAATCTCTATTCTCTTTAAATGTTTGGCAGTCACATTTTGCCATGGGTCTCTTGGAGGGAAAACACTGTTGCTAGAATTTATATAGTATATATTGCTGTAAACATTCCTTTAGTGTAAGAATAAGTAGTGTATCTTCTTTCATCCCCTAGCACACAGTAATAAACCATGTGCATCTGATGAAAGTGATTATTATATAAGTCATATAAACAAAATAAATATAATAATAAATAAAGGAAAACATACCATTGTATTTAGAAACTAGTGAGACCACAACTGCCACCCAACTACTGCATCCACTGCAAAAAAAAAAGTGTTCTGATTCAAAGCAGTTATTCCAAAATTCACAATATCAACTGACAATACATGTCAGCATATGGCTGCATTTAGTTTATGGAAGCCTCATGGAGCCCTGACTACTTCTTAAATGCACCCGTCAAGGTTCATGCACGCTGGCTTAACAATCGCTGCTTCTACAGGAGTTTTGTGTTCTGCCTGTAGAAACAGCTCAATGTTATCCTACTATGAGCCCATGCACATTAGGACGATTACAGGCATATTTTGAGCTCAAGGTTTAGAGGCAGGAAAAAGAAAAAACGTCTGGTTTGCGCTACTTATTGGAGCTTACTGGCAGAAAATACACAAAACTTGTCTAAACCTTGTACAAAAAAGCGCTCTATATAAGCGTTTTTTGCCATTGGAACCATTTTTTATCAAACCCAGTGTGCATAGAGAGACAGACAAAACAAAAAGCAGATAAGGGCAGACTAGCTCATATGGTGTGCCAATCTGTCTAGCTTTATTGTGAAATCCAGTGCTTTAAGGTGTCCCAGAAGCCCTTAAACCTAGGTGCATGTAAGGTTTCAGCAGTTTGAATTTGGCACTGTTGAGTGGACTCTCTTATGCCGCGTACACACGGTCGTTTTTTGTGTTGAAATAAAAAGACGTTTTAAAAAATGTCATTTAAATTGATCGTGTGTGGGCAAAACGTCGTTTTATGTCTTCAAAAAAACGACCAAAAAAAAATTCCAACATGCTTGAATTTTTTGTGTCGTTTTTCAAAACGTCGTTTTTTGTTTCACAAAAAGTCACCGTGTGTAGCAAAAACGTCTTTTAAAACGACGTTTTTCAACCCGCGCATGCCCATAAGCTAGTTATGAAGCGAGCTTCAATGGAAAAGAGTGGTGAACGTAACCTCGCTTTTTGTGAAAAAAACGATGGTGTGTATGCAACATCGTCTTTGAAAGTGACGTTTCAAAAACGTCGTTTTTTACTTCACAGAAAACTTCGTTTTTTTTCATCACAAAAAATGATCGTGTGTACGCGGCATTAGAGAATCCCAGAATGCAGTGCGGAGACTCAATAATGTATTGAGAAAACACTGGCAAAAATATAAATACAAGCACACATCTGCTGAATCCTTTTTTTTTTTCTTCAATTAATTTTATTGGGCTGTATGATATATCCCTCATGGCTCCTCACCAATAGAATCCTGGCTTTACCTCCTTCTCTGTATTTCACTCCATCAGGGGCCTTATTATAGAACAGCCTATTTCAACCATGGTGCCTTGCCCAAAAATTGGTAACGAGCCAGTGAGTGGTTCAAGTCTGCCTTTTTGTTACACAAAGCCTCAGGTTTTTATTGTGCAGCATTACAATTATGGTACCTTGGGCATTACATTATGGTACCTTGAGCACCATGCGTGCCAGCCGCTGGCATCCTAACAATAATGGTGTCATTGGTTGATAAGGAGGACGTTGGGCGTCTGCATCCTTGGTTGCCCCTTTCTTCTCTGTCAGTGCTGGAATCACATTGGCTGCATGTCGGAGAGAAAATAAGGGAGAATAAATGTTGTAATACTAGTCAGTACCGGTGTGCAAAGGTGTATTTGCTATGTAAGAATACATTACTTAATTGGGGGTCCTACATATGTGGATGCTGCCAGATTTATAAGTGGGCAAATGAATCAATTGCCCTTGGTCCACCTGCCAGAGGGGGCCCCAGAATTCCTTTATAAAAAATGTAACTTATTTTTCCTTCAAGACTTCAGTTTGTCCAGTTTGCAGTCTTTGTCATGCTCCAGTCATGTCTCACTCCATCTCAACAGGCAGTTTTATCACATGATGAAAGGCTTTCTGATCCCTTTCCAGGTGTTAATGTAGCTCTTAGAATATATTTTGCTTCGGTTATATATAGTTCGGGAAAAAGGCTGTCAGCAAGTTGACACTGATAAAGTACTATCTGAGAACCACGATGACCCATTCAAGACTAAAGCTGGGTACACACTAATAGATTCTTCCATTCAACCAAGCGGGTTGAACGAAAAGAAACCTGACAGCTCTGGTTGGAGCTGATGTACTAAAGATCCAACGTTAGTACAGTGATCTCTCCTTCTGAGATCGCTGTACTAACGTCAGATCGATGTGTTCTGACAGGTGGATGGCCCCCCACCAGAACATTCCGATCAGTGCTCTCAGCCATTGGCTTCTGTCAGACCGGCTGACGTACAGACAGACCAAATGTTGGATGGTTTTTATTAAACTGGCCAATACCTCCCGACATTTGGCTCATGTGTACAGGGCTTAGGTGCTATGTGCCTACTGGCTGTCGAGAGCAGTGTCCTTAAGATGATACAGTTTGATGAGTTAGTTAAAGATTTTGCAGATGCTAGATGCAGAAAGACTTTTTGTAAATATTGTAGTGTGATGTATGACTTGCCAGTTCCACTAATCTGTGTAATGTGTATTCTTACAATCAATAAAATTGAGAAATAAAAAATCAGATAAGTGTCCGCTTTGAAAACGATCAGGGCTGGAGACAATGTTGGCACCACCAACATTCCCACTCCCCGCCACTAGTCAACAAGAGAATGGACTTTCTCGGTAACAGTGTGACAGATTACACATTAAGTCAAATGTTTTAATTTTTTAAACACAAAGATAAAAACAGGATATCCAAACAAAATTGGGAACATCATATTCAATGTTCATACCAAGACAATTTTAAAAATGCAAAGGTGTTTATACAGGTGTGTTACTAGTACTTAATGCGCTCCAGAAGTGGAGACACAAGGTATAGTAGTTCCTCACAAGACATGTAATCCTCTACATGTTTTGTGTGGTTCTACATCTTCATCAGGAGGATAACGTCTAGAATGGAATAACAAAATAAACATAATGGTCAAGGGTACAAAAGACAGACACTTAATAATCAATACAGTTGGTAAATGGGGAAAAAATAGGTATACTTCCGCTTACCCATAGATCAACACACAAGGCACCACCAACATTCCCCCTCCCCCGCCATGGCAGATATGAGGGATATATGCAAATGGGTAAAGTATAACTACCGCAGTAACTAAATTGAATATATGTACATAGGTATAAATATGCTTGTATAAAAAAAAAAACAAGGAAAAAAGGCTGAAGGAAAAAAGGGAGAACCAAAAAAGTGGGAAAATATGAAAGAAAGAGGGGAAGGGTGGAAGAAGGAAAAAGGAAGGAAGGGGATAGGACAAAATGGAGAATAAAAAAAGGTAAGGGAGGGGGAAAAAGGAACAGGAATGAAAGATGGAGAGGGGAAAAAAAGAGGGAAAAAAAGAAGAGGAGGGGAGGGAGAAACGGGGGGGACAAAGAGAGGGATGGGTGAGACCAATGGTAGGTAAGGACCCTGGATACATAACTAACCTGGACTGGCAGAGTTTTTTGTCCTATCCCCTTTTCACTTCCCCTTTCTTCCTTTTCCCTCCCCTTCTTTCTTCCTTCCCCTCTTCCCTTTTTCTTTCATCTTTTCCTTTTGTTTACCTTCTTTCCCCTTTTCCCACTATTTTGGTTCCTCTTTTTTCTTCCCCCTTTCTTTTCCTCTCCCGTTTTTCCTTGTTTTCATATACAAGCATACTTGTACCTATATACATTATTTCCATTTAGTTACTGCGGAAGTTATGCTCATCCACTTGCCCTGGCTCTGCCCTTGTGTGTTGATCTATGGGTAAGTGGCAGTATACCTATTTTTCCCCATTTACCAACTGTGTTCATTATTAAATGTCTGTCTTTTGTACCCTTGACTATTATATATATTGTGTTCCATTCTAAACATTATCCCCCTGATGAAGCAGTAGAACCATGTGAAACATTTATTCCAATCCAATCCAACCCTGTGAAACATGTAGAGGCAGGGTCGGCGCTAGGCATAGGCAAGTCAGGTGGCTGCCTAGAGCGCCTGGGTAGGGGGAGCGGCAAAATCTGGATCCCCAGCCACTCGCATCATTAAAATACCTCCTGGTCTGGAATTTTTAAAAAACATGCCTTACGGCACCAGCCGCCAGGCTAGGGGGCGGTTTGCGCCTGTGGAGACACCACCTTCTTCACCACGCCATCCCCAGCCTGCAGCGCCTTTGCCTGATGGCATGGCTGAGACACAGAGCCAAGCTGGAGCTGAGCACAGTCCAGAGAAGTAGGACACGGGAGGAGCACACAGGCGGACAGCGGCCACTGGTGGCAGCAGAGAGCTCCCTGCAAACTTCATGACACGAACATGATGGCAGGTCGGGTGCGATGGAAGCCCTGCATGCAAGCCCGGGCTCGCCGCAATCTCTCCCCCCCCCCTCCCGGCCTCCCGGGGATCCCCCGCTAGAGGAGCAGACAGACGGGCGGCAGCGCCGGCTTCCCCCAGAAAAGCCCCCACCGCCGCCGGCTCAGGTACACAGTGGATGCACAGGCAGGACGCTCAGTGCTGCAGCCTGTCACAAGGAATAAAAAAAAATACTCTGTTGTCAAGTTTACATTTCACTGTGTACAGAGGGGGAACTGGTTTGTGTGTGTGTGTGGGGGGGGGGGGGCAGATGTGTGTGGGGGGGAGGGGGGTACAGAATGGGAACTGGTGTGGGCGGAGACAGGTGTGTGTGGGGTGGGGGGGTACAGAGTGGGACCTGGTGTGTGTTTGTGTGTGTGTGGGGTGGACAGATGTATGTGTATGGGGGATGGAGACAGAGTGGGAACTTGGGGGGGACAAATGTATGTGTGTGTGTGGGGGGGGGTACAAAGTGGGAACTGGTGGTGGGGGGGGGGCAAATGTGTGTGTGTGTGTGTGTGCAGGGGGTAGAAAGTGGGAACTGGTGTGGGGGGGGGGGGGGCAAATGTGTGCGTGTATGCGGCAGGGTACAAAGTGGGAACTGGTGTGGGGGGGACAGATGTGCAGGGGGTACAAAGTGGGAACTGGTGTGGGGGGGACAGATGTGCAAGGGGGTACAGAGTGGGAACGTGTGTGGGGGGGGGGGTACAGAATGGGAACTGGTGTGGGCAGAGACACGTGTGTATGTGGGGTACAGAGTGGGACCTGGTGTGTGTGTGGGGGGGGGTGGACTGATGTGTGTGTGTGTGTGTGGGGGATGGAGAAAGAGTGGGAACTGGTGTGGGGGGGGGGGCAAATGTGTGTGTGTGTGTGTGCGGGGGGGTACAAAGTGGGAACTGGTGTGGGGGGGACAGATGTGCAGGGGGGTACAAAGTGGGAACTGGTGTGGGGGGGACAGATGTGCAGGGGGTACACAGTGGGAACTGGTGTGGGGGGGACAGATGTGCAGGGGGGTACAGAGTGGGAACTGGTGTGGGGGGGAGATAGGTGTGTGTGGGGGGGGGGGTACAAAGTGGGTACTGAGGGGACAGAGTGGGAAATGGTGTGGGGGGGGGGGGCAGGTGTGTGGGGGAAACATATGTGCAGGGAGGTACAGAGTGGGAACTGGTGTGTATGTGGTCAGGGGGACAGATGTGCAGGGGGGTACGAAGGGGGAAAAGATAAAGGTGGTAGAATTGTGGTGATCTGAGACCTAAAATTACAAGAATTGGGGTGATTTGAGGTGTGAAGGTTCAAATCCAGTTTTGTAAAAAAATAAAAATAAATGCAGATCCCTTTGCAGGTCAAAAAATGTACATTTTTTTTATTGTTTTTACTAGGAGCGTAGCATTGTCAGTGTATCTGTCGCTCGTACAGACAGGCAGTTACACAGTTGGCCTCTTTGTATACTGCTTTAGCCTAGAAATGGGTGAAGAGGCACCGCAAAAATCTAAGTGAGGGGCGGAGTGAATGGGGGAGGGGGGGGGCGGCAAAAAGAGGCTTCGCCTAGGGTGTCTAAAATACTTGCACCAGCCCTGTGTGGACCTACTATACCTTTTTGTCTCCACTTCTGGAGCTCATGAAGTACTAGTAGCACACCTGTATATACGCCTTTGCATTTTTAACATTGTCTTGGTATGAACTTTGAATTTCCAATTTTGTTTGGCTATCCTGTTTTTATCTTTAAGTAAAAACATATAATTTTATTTATACACAGTGGGCCAGATTCTCATAAGAGATACAATGGTGTATCTCCAGATACACCATCGTATCTCTGTTTTTCTCCCCGGGTATCTATGCGTCTGATTCCTAGAATCATTTACGCATAGATATGGCGTAGACCCGACTGGCATAAGTCACTTACACCGTCGGATCTTAGATGTAATTCTACGCTGGCCACTAAGTGGCGTTCCCGTCGATTTCAGCGTCAAATATGCAAATGAGCCTGATACGCGATTCCCGAATGTTTTTGCGCCGCTTCGCCGTAGTTTACGTAGTTTCCATAAGCGTAAGGTTACCCCTGCTATATGAGGGGTAACCTTACGTCAGTCCGCCGTATGCCATGTTAAGTATGGACTCGGGACAGCGTCATGTTTTTCCGTCGTTTACGTCATTTATATAGCTCGTTCGCGAATAGGCCTGTACGTTAATTACGCTGCCGTCATAATCAATGTATTTGCGGCGTACTATGGAGCATGCGCAGTGGCACGGGGGCGCGCTTAATTTAAATACAAGCCGACCCCTTTAAATTGTGCGGGGATACGCCGGGCCATTAACACTACGCCGTGGCAAATTACGGAACAAGTGCTTGGAGAATACGGCACTTGCTCCTGTAAGTTGCGGCGGCGTAGTGTAAATAGCTTACGCGACGCCGCCGCAGGATCTGCGAGAATCTGGCCCAGTGTGTATTCTGTCCCACTGGTACCTAGAAAGTGCATTCTCTTGTTCTTTGGAGATTTGTTTGGGTAACGTTCTCCATCCCCAATTTTTGACTCAACCTGAATAATGGTACCCCTTCTTGAAGTTTAAATTTAGTTCAGAGGCCATTTATTATTTAATAACCCAAGTTATATTTTTTAGAACAAATACAGTTTATCATTTATTTAAGTTCACTTTTCTATTTGTAATATAATGTAATTTCTATGTTGAAGGGCCACCAAACTTGAAGTGCCCCAGGCCACCAAGCTCTAAAGCTGGCACTGGCTGCTACATTACGTAAAACTATTATTGTTTTTTACATTTTAGAATGGGGTGCCGCATGATTGTGCAAGATTTAAAAGGGTGCAGCGATTGAAAAAAGGTTAAACACTGTCCTAGAGGGCTCTGTGATGTATAATACAGCCCAAAAAATGTAATTGTTAATATTTGTCATTGAACATTTTAAACAATCTATTCAGTGAATCATCACATGCATTATGAGTTTCCATAAATCCAGGCCTAATAGATTGTGAGCAAGTGATTCTGGCTGTTAATTTAAAAAAAGGACGTGACAAAGGTATTTAAATAATGTAGGGGTGTAATTGCTGTCTAGGTCTGCTTTGCAGAGTGTTCACTTCATTGCCTGTACTGGTGTCCCAAAGATAGAAAGTGAGGGGAATCTCCCTGACATGAATGCAGATTACAACAGAAATGTAACAAAAGGTCTAGCCTTCCGACACTTAAAAAGTTTATCCTGATTAGATAGAGCTTGTGTTTTGGTTATCACTATACAGGAAATAAAAATCCTCTCCTGCTGGGCAGAGTTTCTATATCCAAAATGGAAAAATAACCATTTTTGTTGTTTTCACATGATACACTGCAACTGTATCTTTCAGCATGAACCAGTAGAAGTATTACCATATAGTGATTTATGCCTATTTGCATTCAACTCTTCTTTAAAAGTAGCAAAAAACCTTTTCCTCTGTGTTTGTAGATTCTGCAGACTTCTACTCCCAGCAGTATCAGTCAGAAATTAGCCGAAGCAGCAGCACTATACCAATCTGCAGGATCTCCGAGGAGGAGAAGAAAGTCACAGTCGTTAAAGCCCCACACTATGCTGGTATTGGACCAGTTGATGAGTCAGGAATACCAACAGCAATTCGAACGGTAGGAAGAATGTTATTACATTGAGTTTGCTATGCAAAATATCATCCTTAAGGCCCATACACATTATCTGACTTTTTGACAACAAACTTCAAAATGAGCAGGTTTTTCAGAAAATCTGACCGTGTGTACGCTCCATCGGACAAACTTGGTTTTCATCAGACAAAAGTTCGCTCTGCAAACAGACAAACTTTCCGGCAACAAAAGTCCTATGGTGCAAAGTCCTGCCATGTGTACAGAAATCCATTGGACTTTAGTCCAAAGTACAACCACGCATGCTGAGAACCAATGTTAAAATTAACAAACAATAGCAGAAGTTGACCAAATGGTGGCGGTAAAGAGCAGAGAAGAGCTGAAAAACCACGTGATTTAGGGAAAGTTTGTTGAAAAAGTCCTGCCGTGTGTATGCATACCAAGTTCACGGTCAACACCCTTCAAACAAATATCCACGGAAAAGTTTGTTTGAAGTCCGACCGTGTGTATGAGGCTTTGGATACACATGACCATTAGATGACGTGCCATTTTTTTTAAATATGAATATTCTCTATTTCCTTATTGAAGAGTAGCCTTATACTCCAGGCTTTATACTCCATATACTGGGGTCTTATATCTGTTTGCACATCATGTGTGAAATAGGACAGAATAGCACTGGAACACAATTCCCTGCTATAAAGCAGCACTGTGGAACTAGGGTTTATTTAGTGATACAATATTTATCTCACTCTGTGGTAGTATTAGGCCCCTTTCACATTGAGGCGTGGAGCCGCGGTGACGGTATAGCCGCGCTATTTGTAGCGCCGCTATACCGTCGTGTTTACCGCGATATTCGGGCGCTAGCGGTGAGGTTTTAACCCCCGCTAGCGGCCGAAAAAGGGTTAATACCGCCCGCGTTGCGGGCGGTATTACCGCGCTATTGCCGCGGTTTCCCATTGTTTCCAATGGGAAGGCGCGCTATAGGAGCGGTGAACACACCGCTCCTATACCGCGGTAAAGATGCGGCTAGCAGGACTTTTGGAGCGTTCCTGCTAGCGCACCGCTTCAGTGTGAAAGCCTTCGGGCTTTCACATTGAACACTACAGGGCATGATTTTTCATGCGGTATAGCAGCGCTATTTTTAGCGCTGTACCGCATGAAAAACGCCTCAATGTGAAAGGGGCCTTAGTGTATTCCTTAACTGTTTAGTAAATTGATTCTTCCCATGATAGTGCTGTAATTTTCTGTGAATTCAATGCAATATGGCAACCTGGAGGCATTTTGTACACAGATGGTAAATGGAACACCCCCCAGAAATGTAATTTCCTGCTTGTACAATTGGCTTACTGATTTTGCCAGAAGTCTGCACTAAGACACAAGTCAGACACTGCCACTTTCCCCATTAGAACCCTGGAAGTGCATCGATGGATTGGTAATTGTTAATTCACTCCCACTCACATTTACTTTACATGGACACAGACAAACGACTATTCCTTTTAGAATAACAAAAGGTGGGAATCTGCAACAAAGTTTCCTTGCAATGTACATAAATCACCCAGAGGGGAATGTTTTTTTTTATCAACAAAAGTGGAGTTACTGTTTGAAGGTGTTTTCTACTTTGTCTATAGCTAACTTTTTGATACTTAAAAAATAGCATTTTTCAATATTACCAAATACAGCTAATGTTGTTATACCATCATACCAACAGTCAAGTTTTTTCCTGCATGTGGTTTATAGACTAATTACACTGATTAATATTGCCCCCTTATTTTATGTTGTATACCTTAAGCCAGACTCTTTAGCTGTCAGGGCTTAAGCCTCACTCAAAATATTGCAAATTGAGGGGCCTCACACAGTCAAAGCCTAGGAAACATTGTTTGAGGTCAAGGAGTTGACAGTTTAAAAAGATTCAGATGACCTCTGACCCTCTACATCATCATTATCAGCTCTTAATTTTCAGTAGATAATACCAGATAGTGTATTTTAGACTACAGCTGATATAAACAATAAAACCATCACAATATATACCTTGCTAACCTCACCCTCTGTTATATATAAGTTATGCAAAACTGCAAATAAAAGTATAAGCCAGTATCAGTGTGACAGCTATTTGAATAAAACAATTAAAAACATATTCAAGTGTTCGCTATAGAAAATATTCAAAATATACAAAAAGTATTTCTACTTATAAATATGTTGTAACTACGCCGGTAGAAAAATCGAGATACCCCAGGGTTTCAGAGGTTTTTATTCTCAGTGAAAACCAGCAGCAGAGAAGTATCAAACTGCTCAGTTGTGTGATCTAGCATAAATAGTGATGTGTGGTTTTGTGATGTATAATATATGCTGGTAAAACATTCGACCTAGAAAGTACCCAGTGGGAAAGAAAAGTTTGGTAAAAAAGATTCTGTATTCTATAGAAAGGGTAGTTTTCTTTCAGTCTAGAACATGCTGGGTGTCATTTCTATTACTGAAATCAATACCTGTCAGGCGATTTTTCTTCTGAGACTGAAATTCAATTCTTCAAATCCCAGGATTCACTTTTATCCTGAGATAACTCCAGAGACTGCATTCAAAAGCCAATTTATTCTTCAGGTGATTTTCGTGCTCATGATAAAAAATAAAAAGTTGCATGTGTGTACACTGAGCTTACAAATAAAGCTTGAGAGAATACTTATGCCAGGACTCGGCAAGGAGGTAGTGATTTTTTTGTATATCACCACATCTTTAAACATAATTATAGCTGAATCAACAGAGACAGTAACTACAAGTAGATTGAAAGCTGAGAAATATATTCCAGGTTTATTCGTAGCTCATATTCCTTTTCAGAAAATACTAGTAGATGTGTGGCCATTGGGTTTCTTCCTCCTCTGAACCAGGGGGTGGTTCTCAGTGGTTGGCTTTGGCTGACCACAAGGAGCAGGGTCTGCCAGGCCTTTTGGCTGGGCAGACCAAGTTGAAACCTTGTTCCTGTCAGGTGCCTTGCGCCCCGGGGGGTTCAGGGTAAGGTTCTACCTTTTTGGGGGTTGGACAAGGAGCACACCCTTAAGTGAACTTTTTTTTATGTTTTCACATGCACCTTCTTTGTTCACTTTTTCACCCAAATTTTTTTTATTATTAAGTTAGAATACTAGTACACCTAGTGCCCCACACATCAAAAAATCATTTTTATTCTGTAAATGTTGAATAGAACATAGGACTAAAGTTAATGGACATTGTCTTTTTTCATCAATGGTATAGATAGAAGTGAACAGCTGGTGAAGAGGTAGGTAGACGGATTGATGAGTTTTGTTTTGTTTTTCAACATTTTTGAACAGGCAAATATTAGATCCAAATCCGTCGGCTCGCCCGTACACACGGTCGAATCTGTCTGCTAGGACGGTCGGGCCGACCGTTTCCAGCAGATAGATTTGATCGTGTGTACGCGGCCTAAGAGAGCAGAAGTTGGCAGCATTGAAAGCTGTAAACTGCAAGTGCTTTAAGAATTTTAACAATTGATTTACTGGAATTTAAAAAAAAAAAATTATATTGTGCTGAATGTGGCAAACTTAAAAAATGTTGAGGGATTAATATTAGGTTAAAAGGATTTAGATTAAAGCTGAATTCCAGTCAAAATGCAAAATATACAAATTAAATACTGTATATACAGTCCCGCATTTTGCAGGTCTGTTCCAGGCACATTCATTCTAGGACAATATAGTGTCCCAGAATGAAACTGACAAAGCCCCCCCACCCGGCCAATCTGATGCCCCCAAAAAAGGCCGCCACTTCACCGCTTTACTCACTGACAGTACTTGTCCTGGCCGGGAATGCCTGGGGGAGCACAATCCCGCCCCCTGCTTGTGATTGGAGAATTTATAAATCCCACCTCTTGTGTCCAATCACTGTGCTGTGATTTGTTACAGCACAAGCTGAGTTTTGGAAAGGGAGGGTGTCCCTGAATGGTAGTTTGGAAATGTGGTCACCCTAGCAGTGGCATGGACTTGATCCTGCTCTCTTTCACTTGCACCCATAGGTCTCCTTCCCACATCTACCCTGTGAGTGAACAGTAAAGCAATATTAACATAGCTTTATTTTATCATTTAAGTAGAGGTTTAAGCGCTTCCCTCAAAAAAAAAATGCATGTGGTGCTTGGCAATCCAATCTCACAAATATTAACTGAGACTTGGAACATCTGGCCAACACCCTAAGGCGTTTCTAGAATTATAATGACAGTTGTGCAATTTTTTCATTTTTATTTTTAAATGTTCTACACTTACAAGGGTATGTTCTGCTTAACAATGCAATGCCTATTTACCACATACTGGCTAACCGCCTATGCTTTATGTGATAGATGTCATTTGTTACTGACAACTGAGTACACCTGTCTCTGTAGCACCCATTATACTTTCTACATTTTGAACCACTTTTGAAACTCAATAATACTTAAAAAAAAAAAAAATGCTTGTGTTTTCAAAGTCAAACTATTTGAGCAATTTACAACTTTATTTACCGTACTTATTTCTAGCTTATTTAATATGAATAAACAAGTGCACTGTACACTACTGGGGACATGAAGCATATGGCAGTGAAGGAAAATAACTTGGGCATTGCTGTTTGCCAGCATGTGTGCAAAGATATGCACAGTGCTTGTTATCACTGCCAAATGATAAATTCTACCCTAAGGATACAGGATTATTGCCGCTGTACTCAATATGTTACTGAAATCCTGTGTGAATTTTCATCAGTAGAAATGGCTGCACTTTTTATTTTATATCATGGTCACAATCTTGCAGCATTTACTTTTGATTTACATGGTTTAAATCTTTTTTATATATATATTTTTTTTTTTTGGGGTGCAGCAGCAAACATCCCTAGCAGTGTTATAGTTTGTCCCAACCCCTGTCACTTTTTGGAAAGTTTTGACTGCATGCAGGGGCGGACTGACCCATCTTGCACTCGAGCACCGACCAAGGGACCGAGCCATTAGGGGGCCCATGAGAGGCTCCACAATTTCCTCAAAACAGGTCTAGCACAGGGATTCAGGAAGCAGCGGTGACAATACCGCTCACAGTGCGCTGCTCCCCGCTGGCCCCTCCTTCCCTCCTGTCCATCCCAGGTGCTTGTACTGCACATGACATTACCTGGGACAGACAAGAAGAGAGGAAGGCCAGGCAGGGAGCAGCGTGCTGTGAGCAGTATTACATCAAGTAAGGCCACCATCACGGGGGCAGCCAGTGCAGATGTAGGAGGCCGGGGCCCTGGTCCCTACAGGACCACAGGAGGCCTCATGTAAGGCTCACAGTCCTTCCCCCGCATGGTGTCCTATTGTGCCCTCCACCCCTTCCCACAGTGTCCCACTGTGCCCTCCACCCCACCCACAGTGTCCTCCTGTGCCCACCACCTCCCACAGCATTCATATGTAAATAAAGGTGGCATTCATATGTATATCATGCCCCTCTGCAGTGAAGAGATGATGTGCTGTAACCTCTAGCCACTAATCAGTGAGCCGTAATGTAACCGCTCGTAATCAGTCAGTAAGTGGTAATAATATGCTGTAACCTCTGGCAACAAATCACAATCACTGCCTGATCTGATACAGTAAACTGCTTTTAAGTCTAGCTGATATTTTTTGTATGTCTCAGAGCAGGTGGTGAAGATCAAAATTGCAAGGTCCAATCAATATTAAGGACGGCCCTGTATTTTAATATTATTTTTCTTTTTATAAAAGCAAATCTTGCACTAAAATACAAGATCCCCCAATACAGCTGTCAAAATGCTGCATCACTGCAATGAAAAAAAAAAAACTCCTTAACTAATTGCCGACCGCCCGCCGTCATATTACTGCGGGACGGTGGCACTGCTACGCGGGAGCACGTAGCTCTACGTCCTCCCCTTAGCAGCTTGTAGGGCGCGCGCATCCCCCGAGTCCCGCGCGTGTGCCCGGCGGGTACGATCGCCGCCGGGCACCCGCGATTGCTCGTTACAGAGCGGGAAACGGGAGGTATGTGTGTAAACGCATACCTCTCGTTCCTGTCAGCGGGGGAAACGCTGATCTTCTGTTCATACAATGTATGAACAGAAGATCAGTGATTTCCCCTAGTGAGGCCACCCCCCCCATACAGTTAGAACACACCAGGACCACACTTAACCCCTTCCCTGCCCCCTAGTGTTAACCCCTTCACTGCCAATGGCATTTTTATAGTAATACAATGCATTTTTATAGCATTGATCGCTATAAAAATGCCAATGGTCCCAAAAATGTGTCAAAAGTGTCCGATGTGTCCGCCATAATATCGCAGTACCGAAAAAAAAAAACGCTGATCGCCGCCATTACTAGTAAAAAAAAAACAATAATAAAAATGCCATAAAACGACCCCCTTTTTTATAAACGCTATAAATTTTGCGCAAACCAATTAATAAACACTAATTGCAATTTTTTTTTAATGAAAAATATGTAGAAGAATACGCATCGGCCTAAACTGAGGAAAAAATATGTTTTTTTATATCTTTTTTGGGGATTTTTATTATAGCAAAATGTAAAAAATATTGCATTTTTTTCAAAATAGTGGCTCTATTTTTGTTTATAGCGCAAAAAATAAAAACCACAGAGATGATCAAATACCACCAAAAGAAAGCTCTATTTGTGGGAAAAAAAGGACGCCAATTTTGTTTGGGAGCCACATCGCACGACCGCGCAATTGTCAGTTAAAGCGACGCAGTGCCGAATCACAAAAAGTGCTCTGGTCTTTGGACAGCAATATGGTCCGGGGCTAAAGTGGTTAAAAGAAGATGTTATAAAATACTTACCTTTTTAGCAGGCTGCCATGGGCAAGATGGAGTCAATGGGTTTTCTTGCGGGATTCTAGGAAAGTGGAATGCTCATGATTGGAAAAAGGTCTTCCAACCGGTTACCGATCGGCACTCTCAGGCAATGACTGAGAGCGCTGACCGCAGTGTTAGTACAGCGGCTTCGACCTAAGCTGTCAGTTTATTTTCCATTCAACCCAACGGGTTGGTACACACCACTAGAAAAACTAGTGGTGTGTACAAGGCTTTCGGCCAGTATTTTTAAAGCTTCTTTTGAAGTGTGTTTGTTTTATTATTTCTGTAATGTAGTGTGGTTTAAAATGGTTAAATGAAATGTTCAGCTCTGTAAATACAGTTTATCATGCTGGTAGTTAATTTACCCCTGATGCATGCTGACTGTGTACCATATCTGAGAGCCATAATCTGGGAAAATACAAGGAGACAACAACTTCTGAGAAATACTGGGCAGTATAATCCAATTGCTGTGTGTGTGGGAGATGGAAAACATTGCTGACATTGCCAAATACAAATTTCTGCGCCAAAATGTCTGATAAGCAAGAATGTGATCCCCTATTAATAATCCAGAGCCATATCTTATTCATGTACTATCTGAGAAGCCCAGTCTCCTGCCCTGGTTTTCTTGGTGTTATTACTGTATTGTACATGTTATTCATGGTCTCTTATTTTCAGGTCATGTGAATAATATAATAATATACAGGCATAATGAGCAAGGCCTAATTAGCAGCTGGCTTTGGTTAAATGATCACCTCTTTCCCTCCTAGATGGCTAATTCTGCATGTGCCCCATGATGAAAATGTGTAATATTTTGTCACCGATGTTCTTGAATTGGCACAAACAATTGTCAACAAGTCAGTCAGTCGTATACTATTAATTGTTCAAAGAGGTCGTCATGCTGCAAAATGACTGCGAGGGCAGTAGTAACATTTATCAATTTATTTAATCCAATTCCTATAACATTCAAACTAAAGCATAATTATAAAGACTGATTGAAGGTAATGGCACACTGCTTGCTTGTTTTTTTTCCCTTCAGCTTTGAAATGTACCGTAATAAGCGATCAGTTTAAATTATGTAACCTATTTTACTGTATCCTGTTAAAAATAACCAAATATTTGTAACATCATGAAATGCCAAAATTACCTATTCATACTACCAATTTAAAAAATAAAGCAAAATACAAAATTCACACAATAACTGTGATGTTGTTTGCATTGGAAAAACAGTTTTTCATCATTTGCCACAGTAATGTAAGTAATGTGTTAGGCCCCTTTCACACGGGGCAGTGGAGGTGCGGTGGCGGTATAGAGCCACAAAAAATAGCGGCGATATACCGACGGAATTGCCGCATGATTTGGCCGCTATCTGTGCGGTATTAACCCCCGCTAGTGTCCGATAAAGGGTTAATACCGTATTACCGTAATTTCCCATTGTTTTAAATGGGACGGAGCGGTATACATACCGCTCCAAAGATGCTGCTTGCAGGAGATTTTTGTTCTCTCCTGCCAGCGCATCGCCTCAGTGTGAAAGCCCTCGGGCTTTCACATTGAGAAGGCTGGGCAGTTGTTTTTCAGGCGGTATTTAGGCGCTATTTTTAGCGCTGTACCGCCTGAAAAAACAGTGTGAAAGGGGCCTTAAGTATAGGGCCATTTCCAGAAAGACTAAAGTGTTATGTTTCCACCAATGACCAACTAAAATAAAAAATCTTCAGCCACAACCTTGGAGTGAGGCTTGTTAGACGCTCTGTCAGGTTTTTATCTGCAAGCCTGTGATTCCATTCCAGAGATTGTTCTTGACTTCGTGTAGGACAGGAAATGATGGAAAGTCTCTTCAGCGGAGACAAATTATAACAAAACCCTTTTAATAAAAAAAAATTCTGTTGTCTTAGTTGAGGGAGATAAAAACAAGAGGAAACAAACAATGAATATAAACATTTACTCTTGCCCAGAAGGTACAAGTGGTAGAAATAATGATATATGCAGGGCCGATCAGCCCTATAGGCTCACTATGCAAGCCGCTTAGGGCCCCGCAAAGCTGTGGAGGGCCCCCAAAATTACCAGAGGCCCCGCCCGGTGAGAAGTCATTTTCGGCTTCTCAACTTGCTGGGTGCATGGGAGTCAACTAGTCAACTTGCTGGGTGCATAAGAAGTCAGCACCCCCCGCTTCTCACTTAATGTATGTCATTTCCGACACAAACAGCAGAACCCCCCCCCCCCCCCCCCCCCCCCCCCTGCTTCTCAACTTTAACTTTTACATGTGACATGTAATTTTGCTTAGGGCCCCAGGGAGGTCAGGATCGGCACTGGTTAGATGACAACCATGAATCCATTAATACTAAACCGCAATTGTAGAGTAAAAAAGAGCCATGTAAGATCCTGTTACCCAGAACAGGATCCCCTGGGCAGTGTTGTAAGTAACAGAGTTACAATAAACGCAGTTACCTAACGCAGCCCTTTTTGAGGGCAACGAGTAATCTACCTGATTACTCTTCCCCTCACGGTAACGCAGTTACCGCAATTACATCTACCGCCACTAGATGGCAGCAGAGTAATTGCTTCTGCCGGCCATGTGAATATGAATATGGGTGGAACTCATGTGACCGCTGTGATGGCCTGTCACAGCGGTCTTAAAATTCCCAATCGCAAGGAGCCCTGGATACAATGAGCCTCATCCGCCTCACACTGACCTATCACCGGGGAACAACTCACATCGATCACACACACTGTGTGCGCAACCTGATCAATGATCCGGGTAACACATGGCCGGAACAAAATGTTCCACAGAACAAACGTTCCCTATACAACACAGTGTACACAGCGACATCTAGTGGTCAACATGGTAAGTGCAGGACACCTATACAGACCAATGATCAGCAGGTTATTTTTGGTCAGTGATTTCATCTCTTCATCAGACAACAAAGAAAAATCTGACATCCCCATTCCAGATCCCTTGCATCTAATAAAGCTTATATAAGATAAATAAAATAATAAACAATAAACTATAGAAAATTCTTATAAAGCCTAATATAAGATTTTAAATTACAGACTCTGTAAACGTCAAGGGAATGTATATTATAAACATACATTTTAATCCTGCTTATAATTTGGATGTAATATATAGCAGATGGATAAGGGTTTTAAGTCCTATTAGCTGCACATACATGGTGGGACGGATGCACCTAGGCTGGCATATACACGAGATCACCATTTGTTTCCGGTTTTCTTCTCTCAAGGATCTGGCATTCTTTTGTCTTGGAGTATTAACTCACTGCTCCCTGGCAAGCGCCCGTCACCTGCATTCTACAAAGGAAATCATCTCAACAAAACATTGTAGAATATAAAAAAAAGTCAGTTACTTTGCTGAGTAACTAATTACTTTTTCAATGTAGTAACTGAGTCACTAACGCAATTACTTTTTCGGAGAAGTAATTTGTAACTGTAACTAATTACTTTTTTAAAGTAAGATGAGCAACACTGCCCCTGGGTATATGATTTTCACTTATCTGAAAAAAAGGACTGAATTTTTCAAACTGAGGGGTGTGAATGTTTTTTATTTAGCAATAAGGTAGGTCCTTCTAATGTATGTTGGTGTCCTAATATTTTGCTTAAAGTGAATAGATATATCATGATATAGAAAATCTGTGTCTTGTTATTGTAATGGGTATATGAGGAAAGGGGAGACTCAAGGATTTATTATAATTTTGCAGTGGCTAGCAGGATTGTGGACAGTCTATAGATTTCTCACCTACACATGGTGAGGGGCTTTATTTATGTCTGTTATAGCGAATAGAAACAAATCCTAATAAGTTCTGGTCTAGGTCCTGCAGTTTGGAGACTGTATAGCTTTGGAAGGGATACAGCCTCCAGTCCTGGGCCCACGTTTCCAGGTAGACCTCATTGTATAAGCTGGTCATATAAGGCTCAAATATCGACCAATTCCTGCTCCACAAATGGTTAATTGAAGAATCAAAGGTATTGTAGTAGTAAAAAACGTTGACACCATTTATAATTTTCCTTCCACTTCACAATTATGTGCCACTTTGGGTTGGTCTATTACATAAAATCCCAATAAAATACATTTATGTTTTTTGGTTGTAACATGTCAAAATGTGGAAAAATTCAAGGGGTATGAATACTTTTTCAAGGCACTATAACTTAAATTCTGGCCATCATCAAGTTTCTCTCAGATTCTGGTCTGTCAGATGCAGTTGTCTAGATAATTATTCCTTGGAAACTAATCAGTATGTGTGAGTTCTAATTGCAGACAGAGTAGTGTGACTCCTGCTAGTGACAGTACCAGCTGGTCTTGGTTCATCTGTTAACCTTCTATGTAATTGAAGGTTTGCTGAAATAATTAAGCTCTATGGGAAAAATTTTATGTTAAAGTTTTTTTTTATGGCCAGCTATTTATGTTTTTAAAGACTTTCTAAAGTAAATTAAAAAGCCATAGCAGTCTATCTGTATCTCCCCCAAATAATATCTTTGTTTCCCAATTCCACCTCAACTTCATGCCAGATGGACCCTTTCCAGCGTATTGGAATGCTTATTGATACAGGCCTTCACTGGTGGCTTGATATGCCGAGTATCACAAGTGAAGATCAAAGGTGCATTATGTCTGTATTGCAGCAGTTCACCAGATTCTTAGCTTTTGAGCTGAATCAGTTGGAATGGCTGAAACAAGCCTTTCATTATGCAGGCATCTAACACAATGAGATGACTAAATTCTAAATGTATATGGCTATCACATCGGAAACCTTCAAGCTGAGAGGTGTTAACCACTGCATCTATACAGTGCTTTTTGGTATTCTGGGTCTCTGCCAAATATCAGATCTTTGACTATAAAATGGCTAACTTTTCATACATGAATCGCAGAAACTAGCATATGTAATTAAGCAGAAATATATTATTATAATTACATTTTGTGTAATATAACTTAATAGCCTCATAGCATTATGAAGACATTTTATTGCAATAAAGTTTGCTTTATTTCCGACATGATATCACTTTTCATTTAAAGTCCCACCTATGCAAACGCATAGTCCCCCCCACTTTGTTGTATTCAAATAGGGATGGAGGGTCCTGACTTAGGTAGCAGTGTTCCCCTGCCACCTATGTGGGTATTTTAGTTCCCCCTCTGTGGCCATGGACCACTATGGGGGACTTGTTCTCAATTGAGACTTGGTTTTCCTGTCCTTGAGATAATGGCACAAATGCGGTTTTCTCATTCCAATGGGGTTTGTTTATTGTGTTGGTCATCCACTGCCTTTTTCTGTTGTCAATTACCCGGTAGCTGCGATGCGCTCTGCACGTCCTCCCTTTGCCCCTCCCCCGCTGTACAGGTGGGGTGGATCCATGGTGCATCGGGCGGTGCTCACAGTGCATCGACGCCACGCCCACGGGACCCGCGCCAGACGCCACTTGTGACGTCATGACGCCGGTCGCGATACCATCCATTCCAGCCGCCTGCAGCCCATGGGGATCAGTCTCCTTCGTGGGCGGAGTTACTTCTTCCTCCCCAATCGGAGCCCCTCCTGGCTCACGCACGGCCTGCGTGGCGTTGGTGTGCGCCATTACACAGCTGTGCACAGGGATATAGGGATGTATAACAAAGGCTGTCCACACACAGTCCTTTCCAGTTCGACGGGACCTTGCTATACCACCTATGGCCCCCTCTCCTTGGCCACTTAACACCCAGGTATTATTATTTTTTGCCGTATTTCTTGCCATTTGTTTGCCATTAGACTTCAATCTAGCTTGTGCATTTTGCTCAGATTTTATTTTACTTTATTTTATAATTATTATTATCTTCTAGGCAGTATCCTGGGCATTCCTCCCAAGTAACCACCAATCTGGCTCAATTTACCTTCTGCCCTGGCCACATCTTAACCCTATGCTCTCAGCTGCCTTTGGCATACTCACCTCAGCTCCCGGGACTGACACCCCTAGTTGGCAGTGGTTCAGCACTTATTCACTCCCACTACACACAACATATTTTCTGATTTGGAAGCATCAGCCCCTGATGAGTGCTATCAGCACGAAACGCGTCGGGCAATCTATAGATGCAAACCCATTCCATATCTGACTCACCAGCAATAATGAACTACAATTGTCTACCTCATGTTTTTAACTGCACTGTGCCACTTTAAGGAAATGTGTGTGCTCATATTATGTACTCATGGGAAGCTGTCCACTGTTCTTCACACTATGTTGTATCATTTGTTGTTAGTATTGTATGCCCTTGATGCCCATGTTTCATATGTTAAGCCATATGTCATGTATTTTCCAAGTTGACATCAATATGTACCTTTAAATATTCATCTTAGCTATGTTGGTCCATGTACAGCTCCATGGTTCTAGTGAGCCACCACTTACCGTTTCATGCCATTAAACTAATTTTTCCTTTACAATATCCCACCTTGTCCGAATCCTCATTCAAAGTCCCAAACTTCCTTGCTTTTTAAAATGTATTAGGGATGGAAGCGCAAACAGTTGCTTCATTTAAAGTCCCACCTATGCAAACGCATAGTCCCCCCCACTTTGTTGTATTCAAATAGGGATGGAGGGTCCTGACTTAGGTAGCAGTGTTCCCCTGCCACCTATGTGGGTATTTTAGTTCCCCCTCTGTGGCCATGGACCACTATGGGGGACTTGTTCTCAATTGAGACTTGGTTTTCCTGTCCTTGAGATAATGGCACAAATGCGGTTTTCTCATTCCAATGGGGTTTGTTTATTGTGTTGGTCATCCACTGCCTTTTTCTGTTGTCAATTACCCGGTAGCTGCGATGCGCTCTGCACGTCCTCCCTTTGCCCCTCCCCCCGCTGTACAGGTGGGGTGGATCCATGGTGCATCGGGCGGTGCTCACAGTGCATCGACGCCACGCCCACGGGACCCGCGCCAGACGCCACTTGTGACGTCATGACGCCGGTCGCGATACCATCCATTCCAGCCGCCTGCAGCCCATGGGGATCAGTCTCCTTCGTGGGCGGAGTTACTTCTTCCTCCCCAATCGGAGCCCCTCCTGGCTCACGCACGGCCTGCGTGGCGTTGGTGTGCGCCATTACACAGCTGTGCACAGGGATATAGGGATGTATAACAAAGGCTGTCCACACACAGTCCTTTCCAGTTCGACGGGACCTTGCTATACCACCTATGGCCCCTCTCCTTGGCCACTTAACACCCAGGTATTATTATTTTTTGCCGTATTTCTTGCCATTTGTTTGCCATTAGACTTCAATCTAGCTTGTGCATTTTGCTCAGATTTTATTTTACTTTATTTTATAATTATTATTATCTTCTAGGCAGTATCCTGGGCATTCCTCCCAAGTAACCACCAATCTGGCTCAATTTACCTTCTGCCCTGGCCACATCTTAACCCTATGCTCTCAGCTGCCTTTGGCATACTCACCTCAGCTCCCGGGACTGACACCCCTAGTTGGCAGTGGTTCAGCACTTATTCACTCCCACTACACACAACATATTTTCTGATTTGGAAGCATCAGCCCCTGATGAGTGCTATCAGCACGAAACGCGTCGGGCAATCTATAGATGCAAACCCATTCCATATCTGACTCACCAGCAATAATGAACTACAATTGTCTACCTCATGTTTTTAACTGCACTGTGCCACTTTAAGGAAATGTGTGTGCTCATATTATGTACTCATGGGAAGCTGTCCACTGTTCTTCACACTATGTTGTATCATTTGTTGTTAGTATTGTATGCCCTTGATGCCCATGTTTCATATGTTAAGCCATATGTCATGTATTTTCCAAGTTGACATCAATATGTACCTTTAAATATTCATCTTAGCTATGTTGGTCCATGTACAGCTCCATGGTTCTAGTGAGCCACCACTTACCGTTTCATGCCATTAAACTAATTTTTCCTTTACAATATCCCACCTTGTCCGAATCCTCATTCAAAGTCCCAAACTTCCTTGCTTTTTAAAATGTATTAGGGATGGAAGCGCAAACAGTTGCTTCATTTAAAGTCCCACCTATGCAAACGCATAGTCCCCCCCACTTTGTTGTATCGTTTTTCATTGATCAAATTCGCCTTTTCAATTAGTTGTTTTACTGATTGCATAGTATACAACAAAATGAGTTTGCCGTTGCTCCCTGTCAAAGAGTTAGAACAAGCTGTATTGTATAGGTAGAACAGTAAAAATGTGGTTGCCTTAGAGGCTCAACAGGTTGGGTTAGTTATAGTTTCATTATACATTGGAGAGATTTTTGTTTGCTAGAAGATCATCCAAATCAACAGAATAACTTACGGAAGCCAAACGTGAGGATACTGCATACAGCTCGCAGACATGGATTTTCATTCCGATAACTCGCTAACAATATCTAATGAATTGGTGTCCTTTCTAAACAAATTGGTACTATGCTCCTATTTTCACAAACTGTACAGCACATGTACATGTTTAACTTATTTAATATTATTATTGCTTTTTCCCCTATAGACAGTTGATAGACCAAAAGACTGGTACAAGACCATGTTCAAGCAGATTCATATGGTCCACAAGCCAGGTATGTGTGTTTATACTATTTTGATTGGTTGGTGGTGTATATGAGGTTGTGTTTCTGCATTCTCTGTTCTTTGGTTGTAATTTTTATATGCAAGTCATATGTACCACTGCTTTCCAAATCCCTTGAAAGTGGTGTGTGTGTATAGGAATGTTATTTTTATGCTTTAAATACACGTGCCTTTTGGTCTCTGATGAAACTGTAGTAAATGTTTGAGGTGTTTTTTTTTGTTTGTTTTTTACATGTAGATGTAGGTGTGTTCTGAAACCAGTTTTAATTATAAATTGGGAAATAGTTGTTATACTTCACTTGTGTGTTGAAGGTAGAGAGACCTTTTTCCCCGGTACTGATAATCCTTGGTGTGCACAAAATAATTAAAATACATGTATTATTATTGTATTACTATTGGGAGCCATATGAACACTAGATGAATGATTTGCCTCCAGAACAGCTTATTTTTGTCCCATTTTTACAGACAAAATGTTTTTAAGGGTCAAAGGGTGTAGAAAACTACTTTGCAAGGCCATAGAAGGTTGTCTAATATTTAAGAAATCACTCAAGTTTGTTTAGCCGGGTATATAGGGGTAATATCACCTTTTAATATGGAACAGTGTTTGTACTGTTGGGTTCACCTGGTCGCATGAATTGCCCTCATGTATTTTGGATGTTGTACCACCAATAGAAGCAGTTGTTGGATTTGTACAGGGAGAGTAAAAATCCTACCTTTCAGTGGAGCTGTCCCCACACTGTGGTCCTCTGATGTCATTAAGCCCATTGGAAAGCCCTGCACTGTATGTGAGGATGTCAGAGAACTATCCACTACTTGAATGTAGTACAGAAGAGGAGAGCATCAGCTGCAGTGGCGGCTGGTGCTTCAAACGTTTGGGGGGGGGGTGCAAAACTTCAATTGAAGTCTCACTGTGCCCATAAATTGAAGTCTCACTGTGCCCATAAATTGAAGTCTCACTGTGCCCATAAATTGAAGTCTCACTGTGCCCATAAATTGAAGTCTCACTGTGCCCATAAATTGAAGTCTCACTGTGCCCATAAATTGAAGTCTCACTGTGCCCATAAATTGAAGTCTCACTGTGCCCATAAATTGAAGTCTCACTGTGCCCATAAATTGAAGTCACTGTGCCCATTAATTGGGGCCACTGTGCCCATTAATTGGGGCCACTGTGCCCATCAATTGCAACTGCACTGTGTCCATCAATTACAACCACTGTGCCCATCTATTTCAGCCACTGTGCCCATCTATTTCAGCCACTGTGCCCATCTATTTCAGCCACTGTGCCCATCCATTACAGCCACTGTGACCCCCCAGCGACATTTAACCACTTAAGCCCCGGACAATATTGCTGGTCAAAGACCAAGCCACTTTTTGCGATTCGGCACTGCGTCGCTTTAACTGACAATTGTACGGTTGTGCGACGTGGCTCCCAAACAAAATTGGCGTCCTTTTTTTCCCACAAATTGAGCTTTCTTTGGGGGTATTTGATCACCTCTGCGGTTTTTAGTTTTTGCGCTATAAACAAAAATAGAGCGACAATTTTGAAAAAAAATATATTTTTTACTGTTTGCTATAATAAATATCCCCCAAAAATATATAAAAAAAAACAATTTTTTTCCTCAGTTTAGGCCGATACATATTCTTCTACATATTTTTCGTAAAAAAAAAAAAAATCGCAATAAGGCGCAAAAGTTATAGCGTTTACAAAATAGGGGATAGTTTTATGGCATTTTTATAAAATACATTTTTACTAATAATTGCGGCGATCAGCGTTTTTTTTTTTATCGGCACTGCGACATTATGGCGGACACTTTTGACAAATTTTTATAGCGATCAGTGCTATAAAAATGCATTGATTACTATAAAAATCCCACTGGCAGGGAAGGGGTTAACACTAGGGGGCGAGGAATGGGTTAAGTATGTTCCCTGGGTGTGTTCTAACTGAAGGGGGGCGGACTGACTGAGGGAAATGACTGATCGCTGTTCATACATTGTATGAACAGACAATCGGGCATTTCTCCCCCTAACAGGACTGGGAGCTGTGTGTTTATTGGCTGCTCAGCGAGATGACGTATAGCTACGTGATCTCGCCCAGCAAAGCCGACCTGCCCCCGTATAACGGCGGCTGGTCGGCAAGCAGTTAACCAGCACCCCCCACCCGCTTGTTTTCTGACCGGACTTCAGGCAGCAGGGTCAGGCAGTGGCAAGCTGTGGGATGGGAGGCAGTTCCTGTGTCCTTTGTTTCCGCCCTGTGTCTCTTCTTTCTTCCTGCTAGGTGCCCAATAGGATCGCCTGTCCTTTCAGCCAATCAGGTGATGGCAACAGACCCGCGCTTCCTGATTGGCTGTTCAGGATTAGAAAAGTGAATATTCACTTGCTTCTCTAACACACCTGGGTAGGCTCAGAGGGCACCCTATTTTGAAGCCTATTAGAGCCTACGGCTCTAAACAGTTGCTTCAAAAAAACACCCCTGCCAGTGTAATTTAGGCACCCGATGTCCTAAAAGGTGCTGGACGCCTGAATAGGGAGTGGCCGCGGCGGTCATGGATAGATTCATGCTATGTATGAATCTATCCATGATACATATGGGGGGGGGGGTGATAAAGAGGGCGGTGCCCTGCGCCCTTAGGGAATTCGAGAATCGAGCAAGTAAAACTACTTCCTGCATCTGATTCTTTTACTGGTTGTTTAAAGCATAACTTTTTTTTTGAGAAAAAAGCAATTTGGGTGATCAATGTACATTGCAAGAATTTAAAAGTGGAATTTGAGTTTAAAACTGCACCCACCCCCTGCCTAACACGTATACTAACTACCCTGTAAAAAGAAGATGCATTTACTTACCTGTTTTCAGAACGCTTCGCACCAGTCACATGATCGGCTCCCGCTGGTGGCTTCAGGGGAGATCATGGGACTCGACTACAGCACTCTGAAAATACGCAGGTATAGACCTCTTTCTTCCATCGGCTAGTTTGTATAGGACTTAGAATGGCAGTGGGAGCAGGTTTAAGATTAGAATAGACTGGACTTCTACTTTAAAGTGTAACTAACCCCAAAAACAAAACTAGTAGTAGATTATAGGACGTGGTGGCTGCATTGGCTTTCTTTTTTTTTTTTTCAAGCTTTTATCTATTTTTTTCACCTACTGATCAGCTAGTAACAGACCTCGCACATTCACTTCTCCACAGTATCTAGGGAGAAGCAACATAGACACCATTGGCCAGCAGCATTGTTCATCAGTGGCGAGGATAGTGTTAAATGGACTAGTAGATTTAGTTGGACTTTACATAAGGTTCTGTTACTATATGGCATAGTGCGAATGAGCGTTTGTGCTTGTGAATTTGTATGCGATTCTCACACGATTCTGCATGTTGTGCATCGGGTGGCCCATTTACTTGAATGGGCTACCCTATGTGCGTTTGTTGCGGCAAAAAAGGCCAGGGACCACATTTTGGCCTTGAGCTAGGCCTGGTTTTAAACTAGAGCATGCCAAGCAACAATCACAGCAAAATTTCCCTGTGTTTTGCCGCAGGGCCAAAGTGACTAACAATTTAACCACTTAAGGACCGCCTAATGCCAATATATGTTGGCAGAATGGCACGGCTGGGCACAATAATGTAACTATACGTGATTGTTAAATGCCCAGGCGTGGGTCGCGACCCGGTCTGAAGCTCCGTGACCGTGCCACGGGACCCGCAGACCCGACCGACGCTAGAGTCCCGCGATCGCTCACAGGAGCTGAAGAACGGGGAGAGGTGTGTGTAAACACACCTTCCCCGTTCTTCACAGTGGCGCTGTCATTGATCGTCTGTTTCCTGATATAGGGAAAGCCGATCAATAATGTCACACGTCCAGCCCCACCCCTACAGTTAGAAACACATATGAGGTCACACTTAACCCCTCCAGCGCCCATTAGTGGTTAACTCCCAAACTGCAATTGTCATTTTCACAGTAAACAATGCATTTTTATAGCACTTTTTGCTATGAAAATGACAATGGTCCCAAAAATGTGTCAAAATTGTCCAATGTGTCCGCCATAATGTCGCAGTCATAAAAAAAAATCTCTGATCGCCGCCATTAGTAGTAAAAAAAAAATGCAGTAAAACTATCCCCTATTTTGTAAACGCTATACATTTTGTGCAAACCAATCGATAAATGCTTCGCTTATTGCGATTTTTTTTTTTTTTTTACCATTAGAAGTCATATAGACATGGCAAATGAATGTGTGCAATAAGTTATGATCAACATTGCTTCTGTAATTCAACAGTTTTCTTTTTTTAAAACCACAGATCACAATTACTTTTATATATTATTAAACAAGCTTTAATGGGTGTTTCTTATATACAGGCTTAGCAAATATTTCTCCACACATAGCTATTATTAGTGACTTTAATGCAATGTTATTGCACTTTTCCATTATTCATTGTTCAGCGCTATGGAATGCATTACAATGATAAGGGCAAGGACCAAACAAGGTGAATCAATGGGTATGCAATCACTCTAAAGAGAAATGAGCTGTTAAATGAGCTGAAACATGAAACATAAAAGAGAAGGCAGAAGTAATTCTTGATCTAAATCTGGTCTTTTACTGAGTGTCTAGTAAATCTACTCTGATCAATGCTCACATATTTTTTATTTTATTTTTTACAGACAATGACAGTGATTATTCCAATACAAATTATGCATATAACACAGGTGAGTTATACTAGCCACACACACATACTGTATATATTGTATGGCCAAATGTTTATTGACGTTTGTCATCCCATTACTGTACCCAACCCATCGGCATTTTCTTTCTGGAAAGGTTTTCCACAAGATTTTGGATTGTCTGTTCCAGTTTGGGCCCATTAGGTCAAAAGAACATTTGGGTACTAACAAATGAAAATATAAAAAAAAGCCCATGATTAGCATTCCAATTCATCCTAAAGGCACTCCAGTTCTTCCAACCAAACTCATCAAATCATATCTTATGGACCTTGCTTTGCATACGAGGTACAGGCACGCTGAAATATATCCTGCTATAGGAACACACACCACTACCTGTATCACTGTTTAATTAAAAATAGCATTTTTTTAGTTAATTACATTTTTCCTATCATTGATATATTAGCAAGAACTTCTTGCAAACACATTCCAATTGCTAATTATTTGTTTCCATGTTTACATATTTTTAATGTGGGATAATGTAGTTAATTATGTTACAGGTGTTTTATATTGCACAACATGCACTATTCCAATCCCCTCTTCTTTTTGTCTATCTAACAATGCTGTAAAACAAAACTACTGTTACATAGTTAGTCAGGTTGAAAAAAGGCACAATTTTATCTAGTTCAACCCTAAAAATAAATAAATAATATTATACAATTCTATATACACAATCCTATACCCACAGTTGATCCAGAGAAAGGCGAGAAATCACAGCAGAGCATGATATAATTTGCTACAGCAGGGGAAAAAATTCCTTCCTGATCCCCCGAGAGGCAATCGGATATTCCCTGGATCAACCTTGCCTATAAATGTCAGTATCCATTTATACTGTGTACATTTAGAAAATAATCCAGGCCTTTTGGTTCATGCCAGCAATCTACTGAGCTGGCAAGAACCACCTCTGGAGGAAGTCTATTCCACATTTTCACTGCTCCTCCTGTGAAGAACAAATAATACAGGGGGGGGGGGGTGGGGAGAACCCCCTGAAAAGGAGTCACGGTTAGACCAAGCTGCTTAATAAAGGGTATCATTTTATTGCACAATATCAAGTACAAAAAATGCTACTAATCACCAACACTAGGATTATGAAAAAATAAGACAATGTTGTCTTTTTAAGAGCAGCTGCATCACGCTTACACCACACATACACACACCAGTTACCCAAGCTGATTAGAAATTAAAGTGCAATTTCCAACACTGGGCAAGAATGCAGATCCCAGTGATAAAACACCATAAGGAATTGTGTCCATCCTGTCACTTTAATAGATTGATGAAACCCCCAGCTGGGTGGTAGTTGGATAAGTGGTGATTAAATGATACTAATAGGAATACCACAAGATAATATATTCCTCTGTAGTAGATTGGCTGACTTGTGAACTGGTATTTAGTCAGATATATAAGGTGCCATATATCCACAACAGATTGTCAGTCCAGAGAACCAGATATACAGTAGTCCAAAGCATGCAAAACAAACGCGGCAGAAATTTCTACTAGTCCACTGCAATTTAGAGCAGGCTATTACAGTCAGAGGTAAACAAAGTCAAAGAGAGTAGTAAAGGACCGATGGTCCTCTCATCCGACCGTATCAAGGTAATGATATCAGGATTTGGACATATGTGCCATAGACAGTGGTGTATTTAGATTTCGTGCTGCCCTAGGCTTGACTAAACTTGTGCACCCCCTAATTTACATATGACCCACCCCTTCCTGTCAAGGCCACATCCTTCCTGTTTAAGCCCTGACATTTTCGAGTGGGGACACTAGTTCTGAGGGCCGGGGGGGCAATGGATTTCCTTAATTTTCATAGATTTCCTCTCACTTCTTGTTTGGCTAAGGGGCAGGAAGTGAAGGGAAATCTCTACAATGGGACAGGGATGGTAAAAAATAAGTGGACAGGGACTCTGACCCACCCTTACTCTTTCCATAATTAAAAGAAAAAGCGTTGCCTATAGTTCTACTTTAAGCACAAATTTCTGATAATTTTATGGAGAGGACTAAGAAGATAATGGTGCAGCAGAAAACATATATTACAGTGAGGAAGGTTTGTGGCTCAGGATGATAAGACAGTCAAAATTAGAAGCAGCGACCCCCCCCCCCCCCCCCAGTTATGGAATGCCGGCCGACCGCATACCGGAAGCAGTGCAGCTGCTTTATGGGGGCTACAGACTAATTTGCTTCTCATCCCAGTCCGCCCCATAAGACTGGTGCTACACTAACAGTGTAGCGCAAGCCGGCAGGGACTCTTTCGGTGCTGCCCCCTGCAAAGTGCTGCCCTAGGCCTGGGCCTTGTTGGCCTAGGCCAGGATACAGCGCTGGCCATAGATTCCTAAACCGATTCACTCTGGATATCGAGGTGTGTAGTATCATCCGATATAACCTGTTTGCCATACAGATCTATTAAATGACAGGATGGACACAATTCCTTATGGTGTTTTATCACCGGGATCTGCAGTCTAGTCCAGTGTTGGAAATTGCACTTTAATTTCTAATCAGCTTGGAATAACTGGTGTGTGTATGTGTGGTGTAAGCGTGACGCAGCTGCTCTTAGACAATGTTGTCTTATTTTAATATAATCCTGCTGTTGGTGATGGGTACCTAGTATTAGCGTTTTTTGTACTTGATAATGTGCAATAAAATTATAACCCTTTATTAAGCAGCTTGGTCTATCCCTGACTCCTTTCTTGGGGGTTATTTGTTTATAGCCATTAACACTAGGCACAAAGACTGCACCATTAACTGGGTGGGCCTGCGCATCAAGGGACACCACACTGGTATGAATCATATTACCAAGTGTAGTGATTAAATAATAGTGAGTTGATGGTCTTTGTTCTGTACCTACTGTGAAGAAACCTTTCTGTATTTGGAAATTAAATCTCTTTTCCTCTAGGCGTAAAGAGTAGCCCCTGTTTTTTTGTGTTGACCGTAAAGTGAATAACTCAACACCAAGTTCACTATATGGACCCCTTATACAATGGGGCAAAAAAGTATTTTGTAAGTTCTTCCACTTAAAAAGATGAGAGAGGCCTGTAATTGTTATCATAGGTATACCTCAACTATGAGAGGCAAAATGTGGAAACATATCCAGACAATCACATTGGCTGATTTGGAACGAATTTATTTGCAAATTATGGTGGAAAATAAGTATTTGGTCACCTACAAACAAGCACGATTTCTGGCTCTCACAGACCTGTATCTTCTTCTTTAAGAGGCTCCTCTGTCCTCCACTCATTACCTGTATTAATGGCACCTGTTTGAACTTGTTATCAGTATAAAAGACACCTGTCCCCAACCTCACAGTCACACTCCAAACTCCACTATGGTGAAGACCAAAGAGCTGTCGAAGGACACCAGAAACAAAATTGTAGACCTGCACCAGGCTGGGAAGACAAAATCTGCAATAGGAAAGCAGCTTGGTGTTAAGAAATCAACTGTGGGAGCAATAATTAGAAAATGGAAGACATACAAGACCACTGATAATCTCCCTCGATCTGGGGCTCCACGCAAGATCTCACCCCTTAGGGTCAAAATGATCACAAGAAAGGTGAGCAAAAATCCCAGAACCACACGTGGGACCTAGTGAATGACCTGCAGAGAGCTGTGACCAACGTAACAAAGGCTACCATCAGTAACACACTACGCCGCCAGGGACTCAGATCCTGCAGTGCCAGACGTGTCCCCCTGCTTAAGCCAGTACATGTCCGGGCCCGTCTGAGGTTTGCTAGAGAGAATTTAGATGATCCAGAAGAGGATTGGGAGAATGTCATATGGTCAGATGAAACACAACTCGTCATGCTTGAACGAGAGAGAATGCTGAGTTGCAACCAAAGAACACCATACCTACTGTAAAGCATGGGGGTGGCAACCTCATGCTTTGGGGCTGTTTCTCTGCAAAGTGGAACAGGACGACTGATCCGTGTACATTAAAAGAATGAATGGGGCCACGTAGCGTAAGATTTTGAGTGCAAACCTCCTCCCATCAGCAAGGGCATTGAAGATGAAACATGGCTGGGTCTTTCAGCATGACAATGATCCCAAACACACCGCCCGGGCAACGAAGGAAGTGGCTTCATAAGAAGCATTTCAAGGTCTTGGAGTGGCCTAGCCAGTCTTCAGATCTCAACCCCATAAAAAACCTTTGGAGGGAGTTGAAAGTCTGTGTTGCCCAGTGACAGCCCCAAAACATCACTGCTCTAGAGGAGATCTGCATGGAGGAATGGGCCAACATACCAGCAACAGTGTGTCACAACCTTATGAAGACTTACAGAAAACATTTGACCTCTGTCATTGCCAACAAAGGTTATATAACTAAGTATTGAGATGAACTTTTGAAATTGACCAAATACTTATTTTCCACCATAATTTGCAAATAAATTCTTTCCAAATCAGACAATGTGATTGTCTGGATTTGTTTCCACATTTTGTCTCATTACAGGCCTCTCATCTTTTTAGGTGGGAGAACTTGCACAATTGGTGGCTGACTAAATACTTTTTTGCCCTACTGTATATTTGTACATGTAGATCATATCCCCCCTTAATCTCCTCTTCTCAAGAGAGAATAAATTCAGTTCTTCTAATTTTTCCTCATAGCTGTGCTCCTCCATGCCTCTCTTGGTTCCCCTTCTCTGTACTTTCTCCAGTTCCCCGATATCCTTTTTGAGAACTGGTGCCCAAAACTGCATATTCCAGATGAGGTCTCCCCCAGATCCTTCTCTACTATGAATCCCCCCAGTTGTACGCCCCCTAGTATGTAAGACGCATGGATATTCTTAGCCCCCAAGTGCATAACTTTACATTTATCAACATTAAACCTCATCTGCCACATAGTCACTTACCATATTTATCGGCGTATACAGCGCACTTTTTTCCCCTTAAAATCAGGGGAAAATCGTGGGTGTGCGATATACAACGATCCCTGCTTCCCACGCTGTGTTTGAACGCCGCCGCCGACATATACCGAGTGCAGTACACTCGGCCAGGCTTGGCTCCCCTCGCGGTCACGCTCTGTGCCGCCTCCTAGCCTTTATGCAAGAGAAGCCGAGCGTGCCCGAGTGTACTGCGCTCGGTATATGTCGGCGGCATCATTCAAACAGAGCGGGAAGCGGGGATAGACCTGGAAAACAGCGCGGGAGAAGCAGGGAGGACACCACCAAGGCCGGAGACGGACGCCGGACCGGACAAAGCCGCCGATGGACGCGGGCAAGACACCGACGAGCGGCATTCAAAGTGTAAGTATATTATTTTTTCCTGAAATTTCCCTTCCTGGTTGGGGGGTGTGCGCTATATGCCGGGGCATGCTATATGAAGATAAATACGGTAATTAAACAGTGCATTGAAGTCGGCTTGTAAGTTGGAGACATCCTGTAAGGACGTTATTCCACTGCATAGTTTGGTGTCATCTGAAAAGTCTGAAATAGTACTTTTTATCCCAGACCCAATATCATTTATAAAGTTATTAAAAAGTAAGGGTCCCAACACTGAACTTTGGTGTACACCACTGATGGCCTTGGACCATTCAGAGTAAGAATCATTAACCACTACTCTCTGAATTCTGTCTTTCAGCCAGTTTTTTACAAACTGATATTTCCAAGCCTGTAGACTTTACCTAGACATTAACTGTGTGTGGGGAACTGTATCAAACGTTTTTGCAAAATCCAAGTATACCACATCCACAGGCACCCCTCTGTCCAATATTTTACTTACCTCTTCATAGAAATAAATAGGATTTAGTTGACAACTTCAGTCTTTCATGAACTGTTGCTTAAAATATTTTTTCCAGCAAGAACTCATCTATGTGGTCTTTTATTAAACTCTCCAATATCTTCTCAATTATAGAAGTTAAACTAACAGGTCTATAGTTACTTGGTAAAGACTTTGGCCCAGATTCAGAAAGCAATTACGCCTGTCTAACTGGTGTTAGACAGGAGTAATTTCAAATTTCGCGCGCCGTATCACTAGTTTGAATACTCAAACCATGATACGGCGGCTTCGGGCTTCGATCCGAGAGCCTTACGTCTTCGTAAGCCTTCGGATCTACGCTGCCATCTATTTGCGGCCGCTGGGAGGAGTTCGCGTCGTTTTGATGCGTCGGGATATGCAAATGTTTTTTTACGCCGATTCCCGAAGATACGAGTGGTCGTCGCAATCACTTTCGTCTATTTTTTTGTACGTAATGTTAGAGCAGCTTTTTGCTGCTCTAACGTTACGTAGCCCATGTTAAGTATGGCCGTCGTTCCCGCTTCGAATTTATTAAATTTTTTTTTTTGTTTACGTAACTCGTTCGGGACTAGGATCGCCCGTAAACAACGCTACCTAAACAACGAATGACGTCACAACGTGATTTCGCGCAATGCACGGCGGGAAATTTGGGATCGCCGCGGGAACGCGCCTAATTTAAATGATTCACGCCCCCTACTCGTCTATATGGATTGCGACGGGAGAAATACACTACGCCGCCGTCGTTTAATGGACAAAATCTACCTGAATTCCACGTAGAGCCAGGTAAAATACGGCGGCGTAGTGTATTTCTGATACGCTACGATAATCCATTTCTGTGTGAATCTGCCCCTTTGTTGCCTTTTCAAATATAGGCACCACGTTGGCCCTACGCCAATCCAGTGTTACTATTCCCGTCATTAATGAGTCCCTAAAAATTAGATACTATGGCTTTGAAATTACAGAGTTAAATTCTTTTAGGATCCATGGGTGAATGCCCTCTGTTCCACATGCTTTATCCACCTTTATTCTGTCTAAATATTTCTGGACCATATCACTTTTGAGCCATTGTGTATCATTTGGGGCTGTGTCAATACCATACCCATTATGGATTTGAGGTTCCCCCATGCTCCTTTGTATACACAGAACTGAAGAAAGTATTTAATACATTTGCCTCATCTTTGTCCCCAGTCACCCACTTATTTTGTAAAGGGCCTACATGGTCAGACCTGACCTTTTAACTATTAATATATTTGAAGATTTTTTGGGGGTTTGTTCTGCTATCTTTTGCAATCTGTTGTTTGTTTTGCATTTTTGAGTACTTGATTTCCTTTTTACATATTCTGTTATATTCTTTGTAATGTTTAAACGATGATAGTGTTCCTCCATTTTTTATATTTTTTAAAAGCTTATTATTTATAGCTTTTTTAACTTTACCCGTTAGCCACATAGGTTTTATTTTTAGTCTTTTAAACGTATTGCTCATGGGAATATACTTTATACTTTGCAATGAGTCTGCATACAGTTTTTTTTTTTTTTTTAAGAATTCCCATTTCTGTTCTGTGTTTCTCGATATCAATATTTCCTCCCAGTCTAAGTCCTGGAGAGCAGCCCTCATCCTTGGAAAATTAGCTTTTTTTAAAGTTAAGTGGTTTTATCTTTCAAATTATCTTTCAAATTAAATCATGTTATGGTCACTGCTATCCAGATATTCCTGTATATGAACATCAGTAATAAGTTCTGCATGGTTTGAGATTACCAGGTCTAACAGAGCATCGTTCCTAGTTGGGGCCTTAATAACCTGGACCATAAAAATGTCCTGTAACAGGTTATAATATTTTCCCCTTTAACTGCAAGCAGTGCCATTACTCCAGTCAATTTCTGGGTGGTTAAATCCCCCATTTTGTTTGCATAAATATCTAACTCAGGGGTCTTCCGTGAAATCTCTGCTCAATAATTACTGCATGAAACCTTAAAGTTGTGCTCCAGGCACCCAGTTAAATATAGCAAAATACAGATAAAACACATATAGGAACTAACTTGATCATTTGGTTTGAACAGCCTTCTGATCCACATTTCCTTCCTAGACAACATAGCCAGGCAGGCAATCTCACTTTTCTTCACTGCAGTTAAACAATATTATTTGGTCACTGACGTCCCCCCTAGCCTGACTGGACAGTGAAGGAACAGAATTACACTGTGTCCTCACCCCATAGAAGCTCATAATGTTATGACAACAGCACTATGAAATGCAATAGATCTTGACTGTCTCACAGCACTGGCCTTTCCCCACTAAGTTTTGCTGTTCCAATGTTACTGCATTGACAGTTTGCAATATCCAATCTAGCTATGTGTTTTATAAAAACCCATTCTCTAACACCGTACATAAGCTGTAACAAGTAAGTCTAAGTAACTTAAAGTGGTTGTAAATGTTTGTTGTTTCTTTTTATTTTCCAAATAGGTTCCTTTAAGCTAGTGCATTGTTGGTTCACTTACCTTTTCCTTCAATTTCCCTTCTATATTTTTTATTTTCTTTGTCTGAATTTCTCTGAATCACTTTCTCCTCAGTAAGCTTGCCACCATCATCCGAGCGGTGTTTAGTCAGCCAGAACAGCTTACTGAGGAGGAACAGCAAGTGAGAAATTCAGATAAAGAAAACAAAGAAAAAAAATATTTAGAAGGGAAATCGAAGGAAAAGGTAAGTGAACCAACAATGCACTAGCTTAAAGGAACCTATTTAGAAAATAAAAAACAAACCTTTACAACCCTCTTTAAATATCTGCATTTTCATTAAAACAATACTTGGTGATACTGCCATCAAGGTGCTTGTTCAGGTACTTCCCCTTACTCGGTGACAGTACTGTGGCCCTGTCTCCCAGTTGTGCCTCTTACGTTTCACCCTGCCACATTAGCTTCTGATGGCAAATACAAGTGACCGTTTCAATGCACATTATGCAGGCATGGATCATGGTTACCACCACTGGGAAACCCAGCCAGAAAAATGCCATGCAGCAATCACTAGAGTGTGGGTATGTAAAAAAGAAGTGGCTGTAAAAAGGCTACAGGAGCCTAAGATCCAACAAAAGATGAAAAAAGGTGAAAGCAAGTGTTTTATAAAAAAAAAAAAGAAAAAAGGTAATTGTTTATTCTGCACCTTTTTTTTTAGCAAACTAAAAGTCATTCAGTTAGGAATTACATCTCCTGTAAATTAATTTTAAAGTAATACATAATTGATAAAATAATGGTCTTATATACCTGCATGGACTTGAAGGTTTTGCTTGACCTAAATTTTATCTTACATTATACATATTGTACATTTATAAGGGAACCAGTACTGAGAGAACTTAGAGGTTGCCATTGCGGACCTTTCCAGCTGCTAATGGCCATTTTCTGGTTGTTATACAGATCAAATGGCTTTAATCATTTGTGAAGCACAGACCTGGAAAAAGTATGCAGGCCATCAGATCTGCAATGCTTCAGTAACTGGGTCAGTAACTTATAAACTATTGAAGTTAGTGACAGCCAGGCAACTGGTATTGTTAAAAAGATGGAATTTCACACAATATATATTTCTTTTAACACTAATATCCTTAAGGGCAGGGACTTATGTGAATGTACAAAATATATATATATATATAAACTTAAAACGCTGCATAAATTGATGGCACTATATACGTACCTGTGATAAATATGTAAATAAAAATATCAGGAGTCCATTATTTCCCCTATAATGGAACCTTAACGTAATAGTTTGTATTCATGTGTCATGGTGTTCATGTGTTTATGTAGTTCTGGTTGGTTGTAGTATTGTACCTAATCGAAAATGTTCATAATTTTCCTTATACATTGACCTAATTTTCACTTTAATTTAATTTAGCGCTGCAATTTTTTCATACATATGTTTATTACGGTTTGCTATACTGCCTTTTTGTGTTAGCTGCATATATTTTTTACTTTAGCACAGAGCAGATTTATGTCACCAAGTACAAAAACTGAAAATTGATCAATTAACAGCAAAGTGATCCTAAAAAGTGCTAATTCTTATGAATATCAAAGTGGATCAAATCATGGCCATTTGTACTTACTGCGGTAAAGGGATAATTTCTGGTTCAACAGCTTAAATAATAATATAACAGCTTTATCTAATATTGGCTCATACTAAATGTGTAGCTAAGCTAAGTAGTCCAACCTTGGTTTGCTTATTTAACCACTTGCTTACTGGGCACATATACCCCCTTCCTGCCCAGGCAAAATTTCAGCTTTCAGCACTTCGTCGATGCCTCCCAAACAAAATTGACGTCCTTTTTTCCCCACAAATAGAGCTTTCTTTGGGTGGTATTTGATCACCTCTGCAGTTTTTATTTTTTGAGCTATAAACAAAAAAATAGCGACAATTTTGAAAAAAAACACTATATTTTTTACTATAATAAATATCCAATTTTTTTTTTAAAAAAATACTTTTTTTTTCTCAGTTTATGCCGATATGTAGGGTTGTCCGCGTAACCGATACCAGTATTGGTATCGGGACCGATACTGGCATCACTGCGGGAGTACTTGTACTCCGGGCAAATTGCGTCGCTTCCGATGCCTCCATGCAGTGCCGCTCTGGGAGCTTCTCTCCATAGCTCCCTGGTGTAAACTGCGCAGACCCGCGCTATTGACATCAAATATCGCGCGGATATTTCCTAGGCAGGTCTTTGGAAGTGACGCGCGGCATAAACACTGTCCTGCCGCAAGGAAGGAGGTTGCCGTTCCGTCATGGCAACCGACAGACGCTGACAAGCAGCTGCTCTGCGTGTAAACACAGAGCTCCACGTGCTGCATCGAGCGGTGGATGCTGGGACATCAGCATCCACCTCCCCCAGACCCCCCTCCCCCCACACAGTTAGAACACACCCAGGCAATACCGATTTAACCCCTTCCTCACCCCTTAGTGTTAACCCCTTCCCTACCAGTCACATTCATACAGTAATTAGTGCATTTTTATATCACTGATCGCTGTATAAATGTGAATGGTCCCAGATTTGTGTCAAAAGTGTCCGATATGTCCGCCGGTTGGCAATATCGCAGTCGCAATAAAAATCGTGAGTTCAGATCGCCGCCATTACTAGTAAAAAAAATAGCCATAATAAAAAAAATCATAATTCTGTTCCCCATTTTGGCGTAGGGAGATCGCTAAAACTAATGCGCAAATAACCAGTCTTATTGCGATAATAATGGCTCATACTCGAAATACGTATCGTAGCCTTAAGCTGTGAAGTAGTCCAACCTTAAAAAAAAAAAAAAATGGGATATTTATTATAGCAACCACTTGTAAAAAATATGGGCATATATACCCCCTTTTTGCCCAGGCAAAATTGTCAGCTCTTCAGCGCAAAATAAAAACCGCAGTACTTGTGATCAAATACCACGCAAAATGCTCCCCAATTTTGTTTGGGATGCCATCATCCGATACTACCGCTGCACAACAGTTAAAGCCGACCGCAGTGCCGCATACCGCAAATTTCGCCTGCGAAGTGGGTTTATGTGCCCAGTAATGAAGTGGTTAAACAGCGTGCGGGGAACATAACGGCTTTCATTTGAATAGCTGTAGTGTTTCCCGCCGCAACGCATATAGACACTCCCCCTTGCTCAGGATTGGACGAGTGATCTGTCCAATCCCGAGCTAGGGGGAGTGTCTATACACAGGCACAGCGGGGAACACTACAGCTATTCAAATGAAAGCTGTGATGTTCCCCGCACACTGATTAACCATGCGGCGGCATCTAGGTATGGGGGGGACATGGCAGGATATATGGGGGACATGGCTGGATATATGGGGGACATATCTGCATATATGGGGGACATGGCTGCATATGTGGGGGGACATGGCTGGATATATGGGGGGACATGGCTGCACATGGCTGCATATGTGGGGGGACATGGCTGCATATATGGGGGGACATGGCTGGATATAGGACATGGCTGCATATGTGGGGGGGACATGGCTGCATATGTGGGGGGACATGGCTGCATATGTGGGGGGACATGGCTGCATTTGTGGGGGGACATGGCTGCATTTGTGGGGGGACATGGCTGCATTTGGGGACACATTTAAAAAAAAGTATCGGTATTCGGTAGCGGCGAGTACTTGAAAAAAAGTATCGGTACTTGTACTCTGTCCTAAAAAAGTGGTATCGGGAAAACTTTACCGATATGTATTTTACATATTTTTGGTAAGAAAAAATAATAAAAAAATCGCAATAAGCGTATAGGGATTTGGTTTGCGCAAAAGTTATATATTTACTAGTAATATGGCGATCTGCGAATTTTGTCAGGACTGCGATATTATGGCGGACACATCGGACACTTGACACATTTTTGGGACCATTCACATTAATACAGCGATCAGTGCTATAAAAATGCATGTATAAATGTGACTGTCAGGAAAGGGGTTAACACTAGGGGGCGGGGAAGGGGTTAAATGTGTATCCTGGGAGTGATTCTTACTGTGGGGGGAGGGGACTGACTGGGGGAGGTGACCGATGCTGTGTCCCTATGTACAAGGGACAGAGCATCAGTCTCCTCTCCCTGACAGGACGTGGAGCTCTGTGTTTTCATCGCCAGGCACGCGCATCGGCATCGCGGTGACACGTTGGGTGCACGCGCCCCTTCTGACGGCGCGCGTGCGCCCCCAGTGGCCGCAGGAGCCGAGGCCGTAAAAAGATGGCCTCACGGATTTATATAGTCACCTGGAGGCCGTCTTCTTACTATGGCCTCGGACTGAAGTGGTTAAAACATATCTTAGATAGCATTATAACACTTCTGTTTTTTGTAACAAGTTTGGTTTTAAAAGTAGAGAAGTGGTGTAGAGATGTGCTTTTGGAGTACTTAGTCATGCTGTATACTATTAACTGTTGAAAACGATCATCGGTTAATGCAGTTATTCTATTTTTTGAAAATGTATTTGACCAGCTTTATTTGAAAACTTTATTTTCTCAGTCAATGGTTTTAATGTATTTTAACAACAGAAAACTACATTCCTGCCTATTCACATCCTGCAGCAAAAACACAGACATACCGCCCTCTTTCAAAAAGTATCTCGGACAATGGCACTGATGTACTGAGATCTTCATCGCCACTGCCTCCTCCACCTATACCTGTGCCTCCTCCGGCTGTGCCTCTCCGTCCCCGGGAGCTTGCCTCTCCTGAGAAGTAAGTAATGTGAAATGTCATCTATGTACTAATCTCTTTATGATAATCAGGTTTCTTTTGGTCATTATTCATTGTTTTTAAATAAATGCTTTTTCTATGATACAGAATGCTAGACGTGATGCATACTGTATAAAACATACAAAAAACAATGCTTGGCCATGTTAGTAGCCACGCTTGCACATAAGCAAAACGCATTGACGTCACCAATATGTCCCGTGATGTCCTGGATCCATGCTCACTTGATCCCTTAACTACTTGCTGCCCACCCACCATCAGAAGACGGAGAAACGGTGCAGCTCTTGTTCTGGGTGGACGTGGCTCTTTTTAATCACGTGATCGGCTGTGTCCAATCACAGCCGGTCACATGTAAACAAGGAAGTGCCAGTAATCGGTGCTCCTTGCCTCACACTGACAGAGTGTGTGGCGAGGAGAGCTGATCAGCGGCATCTCCTCGCAGGGGACAGTTAGAGATGTAATCAGGGCACTGATGATCATGTATAAGTGTAAGGGGTTAGCTCGGTAGCGGGGGTGTGTGACCCCCTGGATGGGTTCACTACACACTGAATTATACAGAGAGGCAGCTGAAGACGGTTGAAAACAAAAAACAAAAGCGTTTGGTTTATTCTTCCATATTGCTGGAAACAAGTGCAAGCATCCAAACAGCATAAACAAAACAAAACATAAAATAAACCCTGGCCACTTGGGGCGTCTACCTTCACCACATAGGAACCTATCTATAGAGTCTGGCACAGCCTGCTGCTGGGCAGACACTGCTGGTCATACAGCAGAGAAACAATAGTCTTTTTGATTTTTATCACACAGAATAATCAACAACCCCCTAACCTCTTCAGAAGTCTTTCTCACTGCTCTCATTAACTCAAGCCTCAGGATGCAGCAATCAGTAGTCATCCTTTGGATGACTTATAGAGGCCTTAATTGCCTCATTCTGAACAGCTGAAGTTTTCCAACGCCCTAAACCAGGGGTCCTCAAACTATGGCCCTCCAGTTGTTCAGGAACTACAATTCCCATCATGCCTAGTAATTTCTGTGAATGTCAGAGTTTTACAATGCCTCATTGGACTTGTATTTCCGCAACAGCTGGAGGGCCGTAGTTTGGAGATCCCTGCCCTAAACCTTTCTGGCTATTTCTGCAGCGGACACCTTGGTAGTAATTGGTGTATTGTCTAAACAAGGCAGAAATGTATCCCCCGTCTGTGACAACACCCACAGATTTACCTGACTTCCTGTCACAATAGGCAAAATGTTTAAATTTTGGGTAGAGTAAGGAAAAGTTAAAACCTGTTCCATTATAAATGTAATGTAGGAATGTGAGGGTTATCTACATACCTATAATATTTTGATTTTTTTTTTATTGTGAATAGACTATTTCATCTCCTGATTTGAAAGCCCAATCTATACTATTATTTAACAGGATAATTGTAATAAATAATAAAACTTTAAAGCGGACCTTCAGTATTCTTTTCAACTTTCCATCTATTAAATCTTCTGCCTTTGTTGTTTTAACTTTGGATAGTAAAACATTTTTTTTTTCCTACCAGTAAATACCTTATACAGCCCACTTCCTGTTTATTGTCTGGTAATAAGCCTAGGCTTATGACATCATGCACAGTTCTCACGCTCACTCTTGTGAGAGTTTGCCGGGGGGGTGAGTCCTAAGATGGCCAATGAGTGCTGCAGAGCTGGAATTGTTCTTATGTGTGTCTGTGTACATGCAGGAAGTGAGCAGGCAACAGTTTCAGCTGCCCACAGTAAAATTGATGCAGCCAGACAAGTACAGAATCGCAGTATATATACAATAATTTGCAAAGTGGTTGGAGGGAAGCTTCAGAATGGCAAAGATGTTTTTAATACAAACTATGTGAGCAGACTGCAGTTCCTCTTTAACCACTTCCCTACGGCCGTACGACTATATGCGGCCGCAGGGTGGCTCTAATTCTCCGGGCCGCCGTGTTTTCACGGCAGCCCCTTTCTTTGTTCCCAGCGCGCGCTCCAGAGCGCGCAGCGGGGAACTTGTGTATTGGCCGTGTCCCTTGGACACAGCCAATCACAGATCGCCGCGAACGGCCAATCAGAGTGGCCGTTTGCGATGCGATCTGTGCGGCGAATGTATGTAAACATATGAGATCATTTCTCATTGCCGTCTCTCACAATGACAGCGTCCTGTCACTGGAAAGAGGAGACCGATCTGTGTCTCTTGTACATAGGGACACAGATCGGTCACGCCCCAGTCACCCCCCCCCTCCCCCGACAGTTAGAACACAATGCAGGATACACATTAACCCCTTCCTCACCCCCTAGTGTTGACCCCTTCCCTGCCAGTCACATTTATACAGTAATTAGTGCATATTTATAGCACGGATTGCAGTATAAATGTGAATGGTGTCAAAAGTGTCCGATGTGTCTGCCATGATGTCGCAGTCGCAATAAAAATCGCAGATCGCCGCCATTACTAGTAAAAAAAAAAATAATAAAAATTAATAATTCTGTCCCTTATTTTGTAGGCGCTATAACATTTGCGCAAACCAGTCGCTTATTGCGATTTTTTTTTTTTTTTTTTTTTTAACAAAAATATGTAGAAAAATACGTATCGGTCTAAACTGAATTTTTTTTTTTTAAATTGGGCTATTTTTTATAGCAACAAGTAAAAAATATTGTATTTTTTTTCAAAATTGTCGTCCTTTTTTGTTTATAGCGCAAAAAATAAAAACCGCAGAGGTGACCAAATACCACCAAAAGAAAGCTCTATTTGTGGGGAAAAAAGGACGCCAATTTTGTTTGGGAGCCATATCGCACGACCGCGCAATTGTCAGTTAAAGCGACGCAGTGCCGCAAGCTGAAATTTCACCTGGTCAGGAAGGGGGTATACATGCCCAGTAAGGAAGTGGTTAAGATTATCTAGAGTGAGTGCACAGTTAAATGCGTCCAGGACCTTGTCATAGCCTCATGCTCTTGGTCTAGGGCTTCTATTAAAGGCACATTCCAGCAACAGATATTTGTTGTATTTGAATTTATTAATAAAAAGATGATGGGGCCACCAGTATGTAGAAACCAACTTAAAACGTTAACATGAGCAAAGATAGGGGCTTTCAGACATGTAAGGATGCCTGAGGTTATGTCTACATAACTCAACATACATATTTTGTACAATACGCACTAAAACAAAAACAAAATGATTGATAAATATGAAGAAAATACCCTGTAATATGGAATACTGTAAAAGATCACTGAAATTCCTATTTACTGCACCCTCTGTCACCAATCCAACTTGCTTACCAAGACTTCCTTTCTTGTTCAAGCAATTGCACTGCACATAACTAAAAAGTTATAACTTCTTTACCCAAGAGAGGTGATGGTGGATTGTGGTGTTTACCTATCCTAACTCTGTGAAGACTTTTGTATATTTACAGTAGTAAATGCAAGAGACATGTTGTTCCTTGGTACCATGCTGCATAGTACCTACCTTCTTTCTGCAGATGATGCAGAAACCAATTGTTTTGTTTTCAAGTTCTAGTGCCAAGTAAAGAGAGGAAGATGGCAGATCGCAATATACTATCTCTTTGCATTTTGGTGTACCAAGCACATAAATAAAGATATATTTTCTTCTAATTTCTATTTTCTAGCATTCCTGCAGATTGCAATATAGCTTTAAGTATAAAAAATAATTATCAACATTTGCAAATTGGAGATTAACTGCATCATTTAAATTTTAATTAATAGGAAACCACTTGTAATCTGATTATTTTGGGCGGTCCATATTAGCTTGGGACCTCTTTCAAAAACCCAGGTGGTTGTCTCCATCTGCAATCCCTTTGTAAACCTCGTCTTACTGTTTTGTGATATTTTGTGGACTAAAGTGGAATTCTGAAATCCTGGCTGTGCCTCAACACAATTACGTTGTATCAGCAGGTTGTGTTACATGGGACAATACAGTGGTTAGTAGTAATAATGTTTATCCATACGTGCCTTGAAGTTTGGGGTTTTAGGGTTCCCATATTCTCTTCATATTTGTGTGGGTTCCCTCACACATTGTGATGAGCTTCCATTTGAACTGGATGTAGTGTGTTTGCCTGTGTATGACTTTGGCAGGTATTCGGACTGAAAAGACCATTTAATTCCATTTAATTCGGCCAGTTTAGCAGGGGCCAGCTGAGATTCGACACATGTATGGGTAGGCTGATTGTACCCAAGTCAATCCATTAATCAACTTGGCTGGAATGGCTGCAACCCATGGTTGAAAGAAAGAAAATCGTATCGGCTTAAGTTCCTTTGGGGGCTGGGTGCATTGTAAACAGTTCTGTGTTTTTTGGTAGAATCCTGGAGCTGTCTTAGGTATGGTACCACTTGAGTGATTTGGTTCAGTGATAATTATATTGTTTTACTTTCAATAGATTTTTATTGGGAATTTTTTTAATTTTAAATAGCATATAGTAAATGGTAATGCCTGTTTATTGCTGATAAAGTATAGTGCTCTGTTCATTATTAATATTTTAGTCACATGTCTTTATTTTCTTCTGTAAGGAATGAATGGGAACCACCAGACAGAAAGGTTGATACACGCAAGTTCCGATCTGAACCCAGGAGCATATTTGAGTATGAGCCTGGAAAGTCCTCCATCCTTGAACATGAAAGACCGGTAAGAGCATAGCATATTAGCTGAGCATATGAGGGGGGAAGATTTGTATTATTTTGTAACAGTGGAGGAGTAGAAAGCTAAAGTAAAGTGGTGGTAATAATGAACCATGGGGCAATGTAAACTGTCATGCCTATGTAGTAATCCTTAGCAGTCAAACTGAATTCATTTTTTGGCTGATCTGGCGGTCTTCCCGTGTGTGGCACGGGGTGAGATTTTTAAGCTAAGATCGGTAACCCCGTGCCACACACGGACTTGCCTCGCTGGATGCAGAAAAAAAGTTTACTTACCTTTTCTCTGCGATCCAGCGATGAATCCCCGCAGTACACGGCGGGCCGGATGTCCGCCTGATGCTGTGTGTACCGCCGATTCCCTTCCCTGCGAGCGTCGCGACGTAGGGGGGGGAACGGCGCCAAATTCAAAAATGTAAACAAACACTATACATACAGTACACTGTAATCTTATAGATTACAGTACTGTATGTAAAAAATACACACCCCCCCTGTCCCTAGTGGTCTGCCCTGTACACTACATGTCCTTTTATATAATAAAAACTGTTCTTTCTCCCTGCAAACTGTAGATTGCCCATAGCAACCAAAAGTGTCCCTTTATGGCAAAAATAGTTTTAGAGCAGCTAAAAAACAGCGATAATAAATCAGAATCACTTGCAGAATTTAGCGATAGCGATTTATGGGGAAATTTGTCATAAAAAAAAAAAAATAATGACAGCAAAAATTCTGCAACTGAGCAAATTTCAGTGATTTTGATTTGATTACATTATTGAATAATTTTTACTATAATTATATTATTATTTGTTATAATTTTTTATAATTATTTATTATATTATAATTTTTAATAAAAAAAAAAAAAAAATCATACCCGGGATGCCTATTAGACTCTTGTTTGGATAGATTTCAGTGAGTTATTCCTAAGAATTACAAGCCTACAGTATAAAACGCCAAATTCCCTTGCAAATAATGGTACCGCTTTAAGCACCTAAAATCTGAAAGAATCATACCGCCAGGGAGGTTAATACACGTTTAGCATAGTCATTGTTATTGCCTTAGAAGAAAACATTACTTGTATACTTTCTCTAAAAATGTACTGCCATGTATTGGCTCTCTGCTGGAGACACAGCTGTTGGTGTGTTTGTTAAAGAATACGGAGGCCAATCACTCCGCTTTTCCCTTCCTCTTAGAGAGTTCCCAGCATTGTATGATGAAAGACTGACTTTTCCTTCCCCTCTCAGTTTCTTAAAGACTACAGATGTGTATAGTATACTCCCCACCTATGTGACATACACGTTGCATCTTCTCCGGGATACACTCCCTTTACATGACTCTTCCTCAGATTATTCCGGGGTGACAGAGCACATCTTAATCATATCATGTAGGAGATCTATACTGAAAACACAGTTTGATATCGTGAATGTGAGCTAAGTGGGAGAGCTGAGGACTTATTTACTGCAACCTTTCTGTGAAATATAAAATGATGTCCTGTACTTTTAGATGCATATTAAAAAAAAAATCATAATGTGCCCTAATCTAATCAAATCTTGTTTATATATTTAGAACTGTGCATATACTTTACTAGCCAATGGTAAAATATGATACCACCGCAGCACAGAGCTCTCCCCAGTATTATACCAAGAAAAATGTCTGTCATCGTAATTCCTTGGTAATGCCTCTAGGCAAGAAAAAATAGGTTTCCTAACCGTTAAATTTCTTTTGGCATATTTATAGAGCGGAGCTTTATGGAACATTCACAACACATCCACTGCTTTACATTGCTTAGCACAGATCCAATGCAATGACAAGCTAAATTGCATTATTTCTGATAGGCCTGGTTCACAGAAAAAGTGTGTGTGCTTTTGTAAAAATAAAATATACTGCATTTAAATGCACCACGACATATCATGTATAACGTATAACAACACATTACAAGGAATTACGGCATGCTGCAAAACACGTTAAGGAGGGACAATAATGAATTGTGGCTCCTGCTGTGTACAAAATATCACATTAACACATTGCAGTGCATTAAAAAAAATGCCAACTCAAGTGCATTTATCATGTACTAACGTGAATTACATGCAATGGACTGTGTGTGAAACCAGCCTTAAAGTGCTCTAGCTAACTAGTTTGTTAACCACTTGCTTACTGGGCACTTATACCCCCCTCCTGCCCAGGTGATATTTCAGCTTCCGGCACTGCGTCGCTTTAACTGACAATTGCGCGGTCGTGCGACGTGGCTCCCAAACAAAATTGACGTCCTTTTTTCCCCACAAGTAGAGCTTTCTTTTGGTGGTATTTGATCACCTCTGCGGTTTTTATTTTTTGCGCTATAAACAAAAAAGTGCGACAATTTTGAAAAAAATACAATATTTTTTACTTGTTGCTATAATAAATATCCCAATTAAAAAAAAAAAAACTTTAGGGCGATGCGTATTCTTCTACATATTTTTGGTTTAAAAAAAAAAAAATCGCAATAAGCGTCTGGTTTGCGCAAAATTTATAGTGCCTACAAAATAGGGGACAGAATTATTATTTTTTATTATTATTTTTTTACTAGAAATGGCGGCGATCTGCGATTTTTATTGGGACTGCGACGTTATGGCAGACACATCGGACACTTTTTTGGCGTCATTCACATTTATACTGCGATCGGTGCTATAAAAATGCACTAATTACAGTATAAATGTGACTGGCATTGAAGGGGTTAACACTAGGGGGTGAGGAAGGGGTTAAATGTATTCCCTGCATAGTGTTCTAACTGTGGGGGGAGGGGGGGTGACTGGGGAGGTGACCGATCTGTGTCTCTATGTACAAGAGACACAGATCCGTCTCCTGCTCTCCAGAGACAGAACGCTGTCTCTGTGTAAAACGTCAATGAGAGATGATCTATGAGATCATCTCTCATTGGCCGCACAGATCGCATCGCAAACGGCCACTCTGATTGGGACACGGGCAACACAGTGTTTCCCCGCAGCGCGCTCTGGAGCGCGCGCCGGGAAGCAGCTAGTGACAAGCCGTCAATTGACGGCTTGTTGACAATTTAGATCTGCGCTAGAGCCGTCATTCGGCTGTAGCGCGGATCTCAAGTAGTTAAAGCACTGTGCATCATAAACAACTGTCTTTTTTTAAACACTGTTTTCAAATTTAAAGTGAGGGGAAAATTATTTGATCCCTTGCTGATTTTGTACGTTTGTCCACTGACAAAGAAATTAATCAGTGATGGCCCATGTGCGCAATGTGCATTGTGCGCACGGGCACCACCCCCCCCCCCCCCCCCCCCCATCCATGCACGTGTCCCCTTTCAGGACGCCGGGCGCATGGATTCCTATGCCGGGGTGTTTTTTGTTTTATTTTAAGCATGTGATTAGAGCCAGAGACTCTAATAGGCTTCAAAAAAGGATGGGCTTTTCGCCCCAATCCCACCCAATTGTGTGACGATAGCAAAAGAATTTTCGCTATTTTTACACTAACGTTCCTCCCTGCCAATCAGCAGGCAGGTTGTGAGACCTGTTTCCTGATTGGCCAAAGTGCAAGTGAGGGGGCCAGGTCTGTTTTGCGCCCCCCTAAAAATTTTGACCACCAGTCACCACTGGGAAATGACCAGTCTTTAATTTTAATGGTAGGTTTATTTTAACAAAAACAGAATAACAACAAATTATTCAGAAAAATTCATTTAAAAAAAGTTATAATTTGGTTTTGTCTTTTAATGAGTGAAATAAGTATTTGATCCCCTATCAATCAGCAAGATTTCTGGCTCCAAATGTCATCTATATAGGTATCGAGCTGAGCTCAGGAACACCTTCTTAAAGGGAGTGCTCCTAATCTCAGCTTGTTACCTGTATAAAAGAAACCTGTCAATTCAAGCAATCAATCAATCAGATTCCAATCTCTACACCATGGCCAAGACCAAAGAGCTGTCCAAGGATGGTCAGGGACAAGATTGTTTACCTACACAAGGCTGGAATGGTCTACAAGACCATGGCCACGCAGCTTGGTGAGAGGGTGACAACAGTTGGTGCGATTATTCGCAAATGAAATAAACACAAAATAACTGTCAATCTCCCTCATCCTGCAGCTCCATGCAAGATCTCACCTCATGGAGTTTCAATGAACTGGGTGAAAGTGTTTTGGTCAGATGAGACCAAAATCAAGCTCTTTGGCATCAACTCAACTCACTGTGTTTGGAGGAGAAGGAGGATCCTTAATCCCATAGAAAATATGTGGAGGGAGCTGAAGGTTCGAGTTTTCAAACATCGGCCTCGAAACCTTGGAGAGGATCTGCAAAGAGGAGTGGGACAAAATCCCTCCTGAGATGTGGGCAAACCTGGTGGCCCACTACATGAAACGGCTGACCTCTTGATTGCCAGCAAAGGTTTTGCCACCAAGTAGAAAGTCATGTTTTGCAAAGGGGTCAAATACTTATTTCACTTATTAAAATGCAAATCAATTTATATATTTTTTTAAATGCGTTTTTCTGGATTTTGTTGTTGTTATTCTGTAACTCACTGTTAAAATAAACCCACCATTAAAATTATAGACTGATAATTTCTTTGTCAGTGAGCAAACATACAAAATCAGCAGGAGATCAAATATGTTTTTCCCTCACTGGAACCTCATAGCATCGCTGTGTTGCTGATTTGCTTTCAGCCACTTTTTGTCTACATGTATCTCCCCCCAGAGCACTAGGTATTATTTTTTTGAAAGAAAGTTGCTTTAAAATAACCGAAAACAACTTATGAAATTAAAGAGAAAGTGGTACATTTTTGGTGACTTGGTTTTCATTCGGTAGAAAGCTTTTCAGCTTTCTACTGAATGAAAAATAGAAACCCAATGTCGGCTCTGCATAATGCACATTTTAATGTATTTACTTAGGCAAGTCCATGGGATATTTATTAGTCTGTCTTTAAATAATCTGATATGAGCATACATCCTACAAATTTTGTTTCTATGGCTGTGTTACCTTCAATTATTTTCCCAGTATTCACTATCGGTGTAAGGCCGCATACACACGATCAAATCTGTCTGCTGGAAAAGGTCTGCCAGACCATCCCAGCAGACAGATTCGATCGTGTGTACGGGCGAGCCGACGGATTTGGCTAGCCGACAGATTTGAAAGCATGCTTTCAAATCTGTCGGCTGGGAACCCGTCCTCCCGACATGTCTGCTGGTTAGTATGCTAACCAGCAGACATGTCTTCTCGCACACGTGTCGAATGGTTTCGACGCATGCGCGGAAGTGTTTTACTTCCTGGTGCGGTGACGTGGCGGCGTCAACGTCACCGCCACGTCAGCGCTCCGTCTGCCGGCGGGGATTTTGGTTTGATCGTGTGTACACGATCAAACCAATACGTCCCCAGCAGATAGATTTGTTCAAATCGGTCTGTCCGACCGATTTGAACAAATCTGTCTGCTCGTGTGTATGGGGCCTAAGTGTCTTTACAACGAAGAGACCAATTATAATTTGTAAAAAACACAAACAGAGGTCCTAACCCTGCCACACTTTATGCCAAAGAAAAAAAGCAGTAATACTTTTTTTTTTTTTCTATTGTTTTATATAGTTCATCAGTTTATTTCTGGTGAATTTAAAGCGGATGGCCCATTTAAAAACAATATTAAAAGCCAGCAGCTACAAATACTGCAGCTGCTGACTTTTAATATTAGGACACTTACCTGTCCTGGAGTCCAGCGGCGTCTGCAGCAGAGGACGAGTGTTCGCTCGTCTCTCTGCTGCTCCCCCCTCCATCCACGGTGAGGGAACCAGGAAGTGAAGCGCTCCAGCTTCACTGCCCGGTTCCCTATGGCGCATGCACGAGTCCCGCTGCGCCCTCTGATTGGCTCCCGCTGTGTGCTGGGAGCCGAGACTTCCTAGCACACAACGGTGGGGGGGGCGACGGGAAGCTAGGAAAACCCGTCTTTTGCCCGACTCTGTTGTGGCCGGAAGTGGGTGCAAATACCTGTCTTTAGACAGGTATCTGCACCCCCCTCCTGCTGAAAGGTGTCAAATGTGACACCGGAGAGGGGGAGAGTTCCGATCAGCGCGACTGCACCCTAGGGTGGAGATCCGCTTTAATAGATTGAAATAAAATGGGTTCCACTGAGAGGTAGCCTAAAAGAAAACCTGTTTTATTTCACTGAAACCACACTTGATGAACTGGAATTGGAAATCTCCATAAATTGAGTTTATCTTTAGCCCCTGATCAAGACCACAAAACGTTCTTTATTGTCCATTCAGGGACACAGGAAGAGAGTAATTGTTTGACAATTTGGGCTATATGCAGCTGCCTCCAGGAGGTGGATACTTGCAAATGTAAAAAAGTTCAAAGCCAGTCCCTGTAAAACTCCACCCCTAACCATCATGGCTCAGTTTCTTGCTAGTGTCCTAGGGGTTGAACGCTTTTATAAAAGACTAGCAGCAGCATATAAGCATTTTACCTTTTCATTATAGTATTATGAGTATAGTTCTTTTTATATGCATTCCTAACATTGCCACTAATTTGATATCCCGAGACCAGAGGTATTCTTTTTGTTTACTTTTATATGCTTTGAGGAGTTTTCTGAGACTACCACCACTGGGAGAGTCTTGTTACTGTATACGAGGTGAGGGAGTGAGTACATCCCAGAAGGCAAGTGTCCCTTAACTTGGTGATTATTTTTTATGTTTGTGTTTTTATGGAAGGACGTCTTTTTGTGATGATCATAAAGAGGGCACAAAATTTAATTTTGAACAGGACTCAATGTGATGTGCAGACCAATATTCTTGAAACTGGTTGCATAGCTCTGCAGATAATACAATTTACAAGTGTCTAAAGTGTAATGTCAGAGTGTGCTTGTTGTACATGACAGTTTTAATAGTCTAGTAAAGCTTTGTAATTGTCACAAGCAAGCTTCAAATAATGTGATACACACAGAAATAGAATTCTTATTTTATTGCTGATGTTGCCCTAATAGAGTATGCGGCATTAGCTGTATTTTAACATTGTAATCAGACTACATTGCTGTTGTACTGTCAGCTGTGCATGAAAGGTCCACTTTAATTCTACAAATGGCTCTTTTAAAGTGATGGTAACATTTACAGACTGATTTCAGTTGATGTGGGAAAATCTATAATTAAAGGAACAGTACTCTCGCAGTCTAGTCTGGCGGGTGTGGCTTGTTTTTATAAGACAGGAATAACCTGGGCATTTTGCCAAACAAAGTTTGCTGTATACATAAATACTCCATCTTTTGATTAATCTAACAGTGTATAAAAACTAAATGTGAAACTAGTGACAGGATTTCAATCATGTAATGCATGCCAGAGATTTCCCAAGAGCTTCAGCTGTTTTTACGTAGAGGTAAATGGCGTGGGAGAAGAGACTTGTCCCACAGACCCAAATATACTTCGATACTGTACTGCTTAAATCTTACTTGCCCTGAAAAATCACAGTATGCCAAATATCTTGTTATACGCTACACAGAGGGAGACCTCGTCATGAAAGATTATAAAAAGGGAGCAGAAGTTTTGTTTAGTAATGGCAATGTACATTTTTCAGAATTTAGCTGCTTAGTATAGACAGATTATGTTTGCAGTCTCCTTTGAGCCAAGCCTTATTGCTGTTTGCAATTAATGAAGATAGAGCGTAGTTTATCAAAGATGTTGTAGTGGCAATCAATTGTCAGTAATGGATATAAATTATGTATTTTGCTGAATTTTCAAATATTGAAAAAACGGTATAAGTTTGTATGAATAGGATCTGTTCCCGAAGTGTTGCAGTATGTCGTGAAACAATAGTAGTATGCTGCATTTTGGGTGCACTTGCCTGCATTCTAAATGAGATACTCAACGCTATGAATCCCACAACAGTGTTAGTCAATGTGCAGCAATGCCTTCTCCAAGGCTCTTCCTTCTTAAAAAAAAACATCTGACAGATGGAAAAAGGAAAAAGGCCCCCTCATAACTCATTTACATTGGATGCTCAGACCTTCCTGAGGTAAAGGGCTTAAAGCCTTATAATCTCATTGAGACCTGGGGGTTCGGTGGCTTTAAGCACATAGATCCAGCGACTTTTTTTTGTAGTAATATTTTATTTCAGTCACCTCCTCTAGGGTTCGGAGTGGTGACTTCCAGAGCCATGTGAACCAGTCCTTTCACCTACCCAGGATACGTTTTTAACCTACATTAATATCCCCTTAAGACGGATTCATAAAAGAAGCTGTAAGTAAACTACTTTTCTCTCAACTAATGAGAGATATGACTACTATTTTGTAGAGACGTTTTCAAGTCATAATGTCCTACACATATCCATCTTCTGCAAACTCTCTAACACTTAGCTTTATTTTGCCAAGTCATGGACCAGGACCTGCAAAATGAGATTGTATCATATTTTCTAGATGTCACATCTATCAATTTCTAATGGTGGTATAAATCTTGTTTTCTTCAAAAATGTTTTGGCCATTTATCACAGCCAATAAAGTAATTTTCTGAGCCAGGAATTTAGAAACCAGAAACCTGGAAAACTATGATGTTATTTTCTGGGTTGGGTATTTAGGAAACTCCTTTTCCAGCTTCTGATTTTACCAAAGCACTAAGCTAATATAATCTTAGTTAGCTTTATAAAGATGGTGATGAGGAATCAGGGTGAAGCTTTTGCATAAAAAATAAATAAATAATCTTTCTTAAAATAATACCTGCATTGTTCCCTGTCTGCATAGATATCTACTTGCAGCATAACAATGATCATTTGGATTAGAAGGATTTGGAAGCAGAAAAAAGAGACAATATTCAATGTTGGTTTAATATTGTTTAGTTGCATAATCAAACAAATTCATATGCAGATCGGCCATAACTTTATTACCCTCCACCTAATATTAAGTAAGCATGAGCTCAGGCGTGTTCCCAAACTGCACATCAGAGCCCGCCAGGAAGTTGGCACTGCGGAGCACTCTGCATGTGTGGTGTTCGCAAACCACACATGCAGAGCCGGTTAGGAAGTCAGCACTGCATAGCGCTAATCACAGGCAGTGGGACATTTCTCGATCTCTGCAGCCGCACATCGGGACAATGTCTCGCTGCTTGTGATTAGCTATATGCAGTACTGACTTCCTGACGGTTTCTGCATGTGTGGTTTGCAAACATGCCTCAGCACATCATTAACCACTTAAGACCCGGACCAATACGCTGGTAAATGACCCAAGGTGTTTTTGCGATTCGGCACTGCGTCGCTTTAACAGACAATTGCGCGGTCGTGCGACGTGGCTCCCAAACAAAATTTGCGTCCTTTTCTTCCCACAAATAGAGCTTTCTTTTGGTGGTATTTGATCACCTCTGCGATTTTTATTTTTTGCGCTATATACAAAAATAGAGCGACATTTTTGAAAAAAAAACACTATTTTTTACTTTTTGTTAAAAAAAAAATCAAATAAACTAAATTTTAGTCAAACATTTAGGCCAAAATTTATTTAGCCACATGTCTTTAGTAAAAAAAAAAAATCGCAATAAAAAAAAAATAGCTACCTAGCGGGAACAGCGACACTAATACAGCGATCAGAAAAATGATCGCTTAGTGACGCTGGCAATAGGGAGTGAAAGGGTTAACTAGGGCGGTGATCAGGGGGTTAAAACTTTATTAGGGGGGTGGGGGGGCTATCCTGAACCTAACACTAACTGTTTTTTACAGTGCCTGTCACACTGACACTAAATGCAGTGATTAAATCACTGCATTCAGTAACACTGTGACAGGGGGATGGGGGGGGCGATCACAAGGGGTTAATATGCCTATGTGAGTGTGTGTCAGTGTTGTGTTGGTGCACACTTACTTGTGATGTCTTCTCTCATCAGCAGCGCTGGGAAACAGCGCTGCGATGAGAGAATACATCATTTCCTCCTTCCTGTGTAAACACAGGAGGAGGAAGTGACAGGCTGGGAGCGCGCTCCCATTGGCTGGGAGCGATCGCGGGGGGGGGGGGCGGATTACACGGACATCCGCCCGCAGATCCCGGATCGCTCCCAGAGGTAGGGAGACCCCCGCACGCCGCGGAGGGGGTCCCGATGGGACCCCCGAACCGCACTCAGGCGGGGACGTAAATTTACGCCCTTGTGCCTGTACGAGCCATGTTGTGGCCGTATATGTGCGTGCGGGGGTCTTTAAGTGGTTAAAGAGGAGTTCCACCCAAATTTGGAACTTCCTCTTGTTCCACTCCTCACCCCCTTACATGCCACATTTGGCATGTAATTTTTTGGGGGGGGGAGTGGGGGCTTCAGTAGGAGTGGGACTTCCTGTCCCACTTCCTGCTTCCGCCGAGGGGCTGGTTAGGCGATTAAGCCTTAATCGCCTACACCAGCCCCTCCCTGTAGGCGATCACATGGGACACTGACAGGTCCCATGCGATCGCCTCTCCAATCAGCGGCGCGCCGCACGCGCATGCGCAGTGCGGCTCGCGCATGCGCAGTGGGTGCCCGGCCGTGAAGCCGAAGGCTGTCACGGCTGGGTGCCCACAGTCAGGATGGAGACGCCGGCCGGGGAGGGGGGGAGAGGAGCGGAGCCCCGGTCGGCGCGTCGCTTGAACGCGTGAGTGTTTATTAAAAGCTAGCAGCTACACTTTTTGTAGCTGCTGACTTTTAATAAACACATTTTTTGTCTGGAACACCCCTTTAATATTGAGTAGGCTCCCCTTTTGCCACCAAAACAGACACTTTTGTCTGTCAAAACAGCCCTGACCAGTTGACTAGACCTTTGAGGGTCTGTAAATTGCGAAGTGGGGTCTCCATGGATCCGACTTTTTTTTCTAGCACATCCCACAGAGATGCCCGATTGGTTTGAGAGAACAAAATAACTTTTGGTAGGTCCCGACCAGTGCAGAATGGGAACATCCCACTAGAGCTGCAGCTTTGGAGTTCTTCAGACCCAGGTGTCTAGCTATTACAGTTTCATAGCAGAAAGTAAAAAAAATATATATTTATTTTTTCAAAATTTAAGGTATTTTTTGTTTTGTTTAAAGCACCACCAAAATGAAGCTCTATTTGTGGCAACAAAAGGACATTTTATTTGGGTACAGTGTCGCACGAGCGCACAATTGTCAGTTAATGCAATGCAGTGCCGTATCGCATATGATATTGTGTGCCAGCTACACAATGTATCAGGTGGGAGAGTATAGTAGGGGATATATAAGATGGCAGCTGTTGGATCCATTCCAGAAGCACAAAGTCCTACAATATTTACAATATGTCTTGATAAAGAAGGGGAAGGATGGTACCTCCAGTGCCTTGGAAAAGTAGTCATACCCCTTGACATTTTCCACATTTTGTCATGTTACAACCAAAAACGTAAAATGATAAATAGTTTTAACATTTTTTACAAATATCTGAGAAGTGTGGCATGCATTCTTTTTCAGCCCCCTTTATGCTGATGCCACTAACTAAAATCTAGTGGAACCAATTGCCTTCAGAAGTCACCTAATTAGTAAATGGAGTCCATCTGTGTGTTATTTAATCTCGGTATAAATACAGCTTTTCTGTGAAGCCCTAAGAGGTTTGTTAGAGAACCTTGGTGAACAAAAAGCATCATGAAGACCAAGGAACAGACCAGACACGTCAGGGATAAAGTTGTGGAGGAGTTTAAAGCAGGGTTAGGTTATAAAAAAAAAATATCCCAAGCTTTGAATATCTCACGGAGCATTGTTCAATCCCTCATCCAAAAATAGAAAGAGTATGGCACAAATGAAAACCTACCAAGACATGGCCGCCAAACCTAAACTGACAGGCTGGGCTGGGAGAGCGTTAATCAGAAAAGGAGCCCTTATGGCTGCCTTATGCCCATGGTAACTCTGAAGGAGCTGCAGAGATCCACAGCTCAGGTGGGAGAATCTGTCCACAGGACAACTATTAGTCGTGCACTCCACAAATCTGGCCTTTATGGAAGAGTGGAAAGAAGAAAGCCATTGTTGAAAGAAAGCCATAAGAAGTCCTGTTTGCGAGAAGCCATGTGGAGGACACAGAAAACACGTGGAAGAAGGTGCTCTGGTCAGATGACACCAAAATTTCACTTTTTGGCCTAAAAGCAAAACGCTATGTGTGGCGGAAAACTAACACTGCACATCACCCTGAACACACCATCCCCACTCTAAAATATGGTGGTGGCAGCATCATGTTATGGGGTTGCTTTTCTTCATCAGGGACAGGGAGGCTGGTCAGTTGTTTGGAAGGTGGATGAAGCCAAATACAGGGCAATCTTAGAAGAAAACCTGTTAGTCTGAAACAGACTTGAGACTGGGATGGGGGTTCACCTTTCAGCAGGACAATGACCCTAAACATACAGCCAGAGCTTCATGTGTTAGACTTGGCCAGTCAAAGTTCAGACCTAAATCCAATTGAGAATCTGTGGCAAGACTTGAATTGCTGTTCACAGACGCTCTCCATCCAATCTGATAGAGCTTAGGCTATTTTGCAAAGAAGAATGTGAAAAAATGTCACTCTCTAGTTGTGCAAAACTGGTAGAGACATAGCCAAAAAGACTTGCAGCTGTAATTGCAGCGAAAGGAGGTTCTACAAAGTATTGAGGGGCTGAATACATATGCATGCCACACTTTTCAGATATTTATTTGTAAAAAAAAATTGAAAAACATTTATCATTTTCCTTTTACTTTACAATTATGTGCCATTTTGTGTTGGTCTATCACATAAAATCCCAATAAAATAAATTTAAGTTTTTGGTTGCAACATAACATGTGTAAAAAAAATTATGGGTATAAATACTTTTTCAAGGCACTGTATGTAGTATTCCTATCTCAGTAAATCATATTCAGTAAACTACTTATTATAAAGATGTTCTTACAATTCATTGTTCTAAACTTGAGAGGAGCTTGAGAGTAACTTCATCAAAATGATCAAGGTCCTCTCAAATTTGGTGCCTGCTGCTAGAACACTAACAATTGTCAGAGCATTTGTGAAATGACTGAGTATAATGTATGAGCTGTGAACAAGTGTTCTGCAGTCAAACTGAGGAAACAGTCGGAGAAAGTGTTTGGAAGACATACCCTAGCTGTGCAAATAGTAAACTGTCAGATGAACAATGCACATAGAGACGCGTTATATTTAGATTGGTGTGTGTGTGGGGGGGGGCAATTCTGCACATGCTCAGTTTTCACTGAGTTTCTATGCAGAGTAGTTCCTCCCTCTCACGTCTGAGCAGTCCATATGATTTTAGAGTGACACACGTGGGCGTATACACAGTGGTAAATGACAGCCCACTCCCTCTCTCCTCCTCCATGCCCACTAACTAATATTACATCTTGATTGATGGTGGCTTCACCTCCCTCTTATTCTAAGACACAGGCTGGAGGGGTGTGACAAATAATAAAGATTTGGTTTCAAATCTATATTTGTATGAATATTTAAAACTGTTTATTGTTATTTATTTTTATTTTTTGTTTGTATTCCAAAAGCTTTTTTTTTTTTTAAACATGTGACCAGCAGCAGAGGACTTCTTCTTCAGAGCTCCTTCTGCATATGTTTCCCTGCAGACAGGCTGGGAAAGAGCTGGGTCATGTGATAGCTGTATATCAATTATGAAAAAGTTACTTAGAATTTTTTTAATTAAAATAAATACAGTGCCATCATCCACATATAGATATAGAAGGGACAATGTAAATTAAACAGCGTGTGTATAGTATATTTTAGTATTGAGATATATATGTGTGCAGCATCTTTGGACTCTAATACTGAAACAAATTTGGAAGATGAGTCAATTCACACTACAATCATGTAGGCACCATCTGGTTAGGCCCAGCAGTAACCCAACATTGCTATGTCTCGCATAAGTAATTGTGAGTGGTGTGTGAAAAATATCCTGGAATGTGAATACTGTAAACATTGGCATACTGATGACCCACACTACTTGTCAGGTCTTGTTATGGCAGAACAGGAATGAGATGGGCCTAGTAAAATAATAGGGAATTGTGGAATTTGATAAACCTTAGGACTCTTGAGAAACCTATTCTAATAAACATCTTGTGCTCTCTAGTCCGTGTTAATGTGCTACTGTGTTTACTGCTCGAATGCTGTTAAGTTTAGCAAATGCAATTTTTGAGCACCTTTTCCTTCCCCCTCCTTGCTTCCTACTCCAGAATGGTCGTATAAATCCTGATGAGATAGATTTAGAAAATGAACCATGGTATAAATTCTTTTCAGAGCTGGAGTTTGGACATCCGGTAAGTGAGGTTGGATACTAATTTTTAGAATAGCTGGTAGGAAAATCTAATCCTTTGAAGCTTATGGTTCATTAACTCCCACTTATGCACCATCGTGGATTAACATACGCTGTGCACCTATTTGGAGATCGAAGTAAGGATAAGCTTTAACAGTCTATTTGATGAAGATAACATGCTCTTGTAGCATGATTTATGTTTAAGGAAATTGGTGATCTTCTTGGACTACCAGTAAGTCACAGACTGACAATCAAGTTCGTCCCATATGTCTGCACTCTGTATCCTGTCTAGCCATTTACCCACACTGACACACAAGTTGAAAAATTCTCATTAGAAGTCGTAGGAACAACTGCAGACCTTTAGCATTTATTAATAAGCATCCTGTGTGGCCAGTATGTTTATTCAGTATAAAACTCCAGCTATGAAGAAAGCTTTTCTTACAAACCTAAATAAATCAGAATTCTCTATCCAGCTGATTTTTGTTATTTATGAAAAATAAATGAAGTTAGGCTTATGTAGATTTAAGGCTCCTTTATTTTTAACTTCTTAAGAGCAGATTAATGAAGGGTTGTTGTTTAATATGCAATAATTGGCATCTTGTAGAAACAAGGAGGGATCTTTACTTCCTATTACCCATAGCAAGCAACAAAATCATCCCCACCCCACTGTCCTGTATATGATGTGGCAAACCAGAATTTTAACTGTGGTCATAGTAAAGCTATTGTTACGTTTTTAATTCAACCGGGACACCATGGAAAAGTGAAATGGTTTTACACCAAGCATTTCACAGAGATCGAAGGGTACATTTAAGGGGTGGAATCTTATATATCCAGTAATCTTCATGCCATGTATGTCCCTTTTTATGGAATAGACTGACCCCGCCACAACTACCACAGAAGATTTCTAGAACACATCCTTCTTTAAAATAAATATGCAAACGTCCTGAGCAACTTGTCTAAAACTTGAAAAGAGCTTAGAGCTTCTATAGATTTGTTATTGGGTGGGTGCATCCCGTTTTTTCAGGTTGAGACAAGCTGCGTGTTACTACATCGCTGTCAACATTCAGTGAGAGAAGTAGAAGGCTGATTATAGTGGTGGAAAGTACTCTGCAGTTGCAACTTGGAGTAACTAGATCAATGAGTCTACCTCCCACATCACAGAAGGACCTAGGGAGGATAGGAGTGAATCGAAGAATTGGCAGCTGAACAAAATACCACATACAAAGTTTAAAGACCAGGACACTGAGAAGGAGTTTGGAGGCATGTACTCCGAGTGAAATAAATGTAGTTTTTCAATGAAACATAGAAGCTATAACAAGCAGATGATTTTAGTTTTTTCCTGGAAACACCTTCAGTGACAGGGCTGTAGCTGAAGGGTTTGAGTACAGCTCCCTACAATATATTTGCAAACACACAACATTAGCATTGTGTTAGAAAGCATTTACTTTATGTGTGTGTGACCAGATTCTCCTATAGAAGTTCTGTGAAGTCTCATGGAACACAGTTTCCAATTCTGTTGTGGTTGTCTGTGTGATTAGGCATACCACATGGAAAAGAAAACGTATTTGATAGCTTAAGGTGGCTAAAAGAATATGAGAGGAACTGCAAGATTCAGCAGTGCAGAGTTTCCTGTTTCTGTCATTTACGGGCACAAGCCCAAGAATGTTGGGTGTTTGTTTCACTCAGACCAGCATTGTCCATAACAAAGTGCAAATTCTGCTCTCATCTCATTAATTCATTGATATTTCTTGTCCATTTCTCTAGTAATAATTTTCTAGATACATATATGTTGCAGAACATTTTTTTGTTCTGGGCCTTATGCCGCGTACACACGGTCGTTTTTTGCGATGAAAAAAACGACGTTTTTGAAATGTCACTTTCAAAGACGATGTTGCATACACAACCATAGTTTTTTTCACAAAAAAACGAGGTTACGTTCACCACTCTTTTCCATTGAAGCTCGCTTCATAACTAGCTTCTGGGCATGCGCGGGTTGAAAAACGTTGTTTTAAACGAAGTTTTTGCTACACACGGTGACTTTTTGTGAAACAAAAAACGACGTTTTGAAAAACGACACAAAAAATTCAAGCATGTTGGAATTTTTTTTTGGTCGTTTTTTTTAAGACAAAAAACGACGTTTTGCCCACACACGATCAATTTAAATGACGTTTTAAAAAACGACGTTTTTTTTCATCGCAAAAAACGACCGTGTGTACGCGGCATTAGTTCCAATGGACCATTCCCTAGCCAGATAGGCAGAGTTTGGCAGGTCTTGTTTTTTTTATAATAATCATTTATATTGCCTTATAGAATCATGTACTCCCGTACAGAACTGTCACTGAGCATTTTTTTAAATAAGCTAAACATAAAGATTTGGTTCACTTTGGAAGAGTAAATTATGTGCTGGAAAACACTGGAAAAATTTGATCGCTGCCCATTCTTATGTATCACCACTGTAGAATATCTATAAAATGATTAACAACATTTGAATTATGGTGGTGTTTTAAAACAACATAAATTAAAAATTTAACCATAGACAGGTGTACATTACTAATTTAGGTATACCTGTCAGAAATTCCTGTAAGGCATTTGGTTCATTAATCTGGATCGTTTTGCTGTGTCATTTTTGGGGTGAAGGTAATCTCTGCTTTTGTATTTTTTCACCTCAATTTGCATTGCTCTGGTTTATGCCAAATTTACTTTATTTAAGAATCAGTGGCACGTTATACAATAATGCAGTTCTTTTCTATATTTACAAAGCTGAAACACATGTGTCAGTAGATTCTTAAAATATAGTTGATAAAATGTATATAAAACATCTTGATCTGAATGTTGTTGGTGTCTGAAAGAGAGAGCGGCGTTCTTATTCAGGCACTGTCAGAACTCTTTTCATATATACATTGAAAATTGGGCCACTGCTTACAGAAACTCCATATATTACAGCTCTGCTGCAGTGCCATCCAGGAAAACTAAATTATAGGCCACCCCCCCACCCCACTGATAGGTATGCTCCCCTTACCAATGACTATTGTGTTGCAAAGTATATAGAAAGGATTTCCCAGTATCCAGTGAAGATGAGTTTAAAGTTATATTGAAGGTAGCAACACATAAAATCAATCCTGTTGCACAAGGATCACAGCCGACATCCATCTGTCTAAACCTTGTGCCTCAGGCACACCTGATTGGGATCCTTCCCCCAAACATTAGCAGCAGCCCTGAAGAAGGGGGAGTCAGTTCCCCAGCGAAACGTGTTGGCTTGATTTTTACTTGTTGCTACCGTCAATAAAAGGCTTTAAACTATATACACTACCAGGCACTCCCTTCTATCAATTTTCCATGGCTACATGCGGAATAGACGATAAAGTCGAACCATGAGGCAGCACACCAGACTCCGATAGGGCTCATTACCACCTCCTTTCAAGTTGGGCACAAACATTCGGAAGGGAACTCTTTTTCTACATTCTACCCACCCATATCATATATTCACCTATCTACAAATCGTCCAGTCTAGTCCAGTGCGATCTCCAACTCTAAAGAGCCACAATGCTTATTGTGCTAATACTACATCTTAACATAAAGTATGGGTGTCTTCCAAAGATAAACACAACATCTAATGAGAAATTATGCAGTTCATCATTTTATACTAGCGGGGTGCACAGGAACAAATGGTGCAAAATAGGGTGTTTTTTTGTGTGCTGGACCAGCATGTCTTTCTTGTGTGTGAGTTGTGTGTGTGTTTTCTTTACATGAAGCCATTAGGCAAGTTCAGTGGAAAATACTTTTGTAGATTTTGTGTGTAGCCGTGTGCTTATTGTTTTGTGTGTTTTGCATGGAGCCATTTTACAGCTGCTTACTAACCTCTCTATTGGCTTTTTCTTACTTCACTTTGTTGGTTTTCTTCACTTTTGAAATCCGTTTTCTAGACAAAAATCACTCCATCACTATTCTCCATCACATTGATAACTGTCTACTATCATGATTATTCATTTCACCTCTGCGTTTTTGTTCTATGTCTGCCACCAGCCTCCTAAAAAACTATTGGATTATATGCAAGAGAACACCCCTCGTGTGTCTACTGAGGTAATTGAAATCTTATTCCTTGTTTGCATGGTCTGCGTGCATAAGGTAAAATGTGCTGGCTGCTGTACATCCTTGCGTCTGTTAAAAAATATTTTCTTAGAGTAGGAAGATATTACACCTAATAGAGAAACATAGATGTGCAAACATATCTGTTAAAAAAAGAAGAGGCATAGATGTGCAACAATAACAGTAGAATGTCAACCTGAACCCTTTCGCCAGGCTATGGGCCGTCAAGTGTCTTAAAGTGGAACTATAGACCAAAGCTTTTTTTTTTTTTTACATTTTGGATAGCATAAGTGAGGGTTATAATCTGTCAGTTTTCTATGCCATCTGTGTCTCATTGGGGAGATTTGCCTTCACTTCCTGTTCCATAGCCAAAAACCGGAAGTGAGAGGAAATCCCTGCAAATTAAGGGAATCACCAGAAGTAGTGTCCCCATTTTAAGATTTCCGCTTTATTACTTTTCAGAGAATTACCCAAAAATGTTAATTTTTCTTTTACTTTAACTTTCTCTTTCAATGATAATGAGGGTGAGTCTCCCTAATCGGGGTTCAGACAGCAATAAAAACCTAATAGATGTTCTAATTCATCTCCACTCTCTTGAAAACGAAAAAACAACGTTTGGCCTTTAGTTATACTTTAATATTTTTATTAAACTGTAAATCACTACTGAGTTAACTTACTCCTGTATATCATTCATGCCATAGAAGTTTCCTACTATCAGTGGGATGAACAAGGCTATGCACATACGTACACGTATTTACATATTCTTAACATTAAATAAAGTTAAAATCAAACTCTGAGTTCTGTTGCTGCAGACGCTGCTGAACAATTTAATTTAAAAAATTCAAAACAGACACACAAAAGTAGTCTTTTTCTTTGCAATCTACAAAGAGGCTCTCCCAGCTCTTCCTTCCATCAGTCATTTGGCAGCCTTCCAGTCTTCAAAACGTTATTGTATACACACAACAGATGCTCTAGTAGGAAGGAGCAGGGTGAGCTGAAAAAACAACTGCATTCCTTGAGTTGCCAAGTTTAAGGATTAGTTGCTCCACAGTGCCTAGAGTTGCCCTGGTCAGCGAGGGCTTGCTTTAAGACAAATTTACAAACTTGTTGAGAATACATAAATCTTGGAGTATCCTGAATCCTCAATAGTAGTCCGTTTTAAGGGGGTGAAGTGAAAAATATACTTGGTAATTTTACCTATTACGATGTCAGCGAGTGTCCTAGCCGTCCGGGACTCTCCTCTTGAATTGAGGAGACACAGCAGCTGTGCCATTGGCTCCCGCAGCTGTCAATCAAAGTCAGTTAGACAAACAGGGGGGAGAGAGGGGGCGGGGATGGGTCGGAGCTCTTTGTCTGAATGGACACACAAAGCTGTGACTCAACTCAGGTGGCCCCATAGCAAGCTGCTGGCTGTGGGGGCACTCAACAGGAGGGAGGGGCCAGGAGCAGCAAAGGGGGACATGAGAATATGAGGATCCAGGCTGCTCTGTGCAAAACCAGCTGCACAGATAAGGTAAGCGTAACATGTTTGTTATTTAAAAACAAGATTTTACAATCACTTTAAGTCCTTAAGTTTAAGTCATAGCTCAAATAACATATTTTTACTAAATCTGTCCGTGTCCACATCATAATACCAAATTCAATCTGGACCTTGGGAGCAGAACTGTTTAGCAGCTCAGTGCAACGATTCCAAATAAGTAGTGATATAATTAAAAGACACTGCAATTGATTTTCCCTGCCTGATAAAACTATTAGTCACTTGTAGTTAACTTGTGGAATAGTCTGGAATATAGTCTGGAATAGTCTGCAGGTGCCTTAGCATTGCACCCGCTATCCACTGATCATGGTTGCTGATCATGGTTGCAATGCTTTTCAGACTCCTATGCAAAAAATAATAATAAATGCTTTTTTAATTATTATTTAGCAAAAAATATATGTAGCATTTAAATCCTGTATTACTTATTAACTTGATATATTAAAACAACAAGTGTTTATTAACATGCATGTATATTTTATCTCACTCTCCCCAGCAATTACATAGCGATAGTTAGCAAAGGAGCCTAAAATGGCTGATTTTGTATTTTTCCTGCATTTAGCATTAAAGCGGAGTTCCACCCAAAAGTTCCACTTTAAGCACTCCTCGCCCCCTTACCCCAGGAGTGTGGGCTTCGGTAGGAGTGGGACTTCCTGTCCCACTTCCTACTTCCACCTAGGGACCACCAAGGTGGCAACTCCTCTGCCCCTAGGCAGCCCCTCTCTCTAGGTTGATCTCCTGGGACACGTGACAGGTCCCAGGAGATCGCCTGTCCATTTCGGGAGCGTAGTGCCCAGAATGTGAATGGAGGCACAGAGGACAGGGGCGGGGAGAGGAGTGATGCTACATGCGGCTGCATCGCTGGGTAGTGGAACAGGTAAGTGTGTGTTTATTAAAAGTCAGCAGCTATGTTTTTTTGCATTAAAAGGCTGGAACTCTGCTTTAACCGTTTTAAAACAAAAGTTTTTTGAAGCTTAGCTGGCCAAAGTAAGGGTTAATTTGACACCTGTTCGGAGAACTTGGAACACACAAAATTGCATACTCCTAGTTCAAGATTCAGGATTAAAGTGTTTCTAAACCCACAAAAGTAAAATCAGTCTATATATGCAGTAAAGCATGCTTGTTGTACTCGCTGTGGAACCTAAGGGGTTAATACGTTGAATTGGGGGAAAAGGCTGTTTTACCCTGTCTTCTATGTTCCTCCCCTTCTTCCACTGTCCCCAATCCATCTCCAGAACACAAACTAGGGGACAAGCTGTGCGTGCCCAGTTTAGTGTGTATTGCTAGAGAGTTGTTTTGTTTTTTTGGGAGTTTTCATGTGATCTGCAGAGGACCAATCATCACTGTCCAGACAGAGGGTCAGGGGTCAGCCTCATAGGACAGTCAGAGCAGAATGAAAACTCATCCTACAATTTTTACCAGACACTGATAGAAGTCAGAAGACTGCTCTAAATGCTGATGAGAAAGGGTATTTAGCAGTTTATATTTAGTAAAATAATTGCATTTCCATGTTCTGTGTACTGTGGGAGACCAAATATAGTGAATGCAGGGTCCTCCTGGGTTTAGTAACACTTTAAGCACTTGTATCAAAGTACGTTTATAAACATCCCGGTAGTCAAGGACTTAAACCAATGCTCACATCTGCAGAATTAATACCCCGATCTGCTCTGTGATCAATGAATTTGAAAGCATTCGGCTCTGAGCATTTCCGGGTTAAAATCTATCAGAACCGTGCCTGAAATGCTGGCGAAACAGCCAATCAAGCATAGTCTTGCGCTTGCTCGGCTGTCCTAGAGTGCCTTATTGCCCCCTTAAAGAGAACCTGTCACCTGCCAATGCTATCATGTAGGGGGCTTGTGATATCAATAAAGTTAAATAAATGCAAATGTGCATAGAGCCAACGTCAGAGTTTGCGCAATAATTCTAGGGTCATCATATGTCTTTTATAAAGCGTATATAGGTGATTTTAGGCACCATAGTTTTTCCCCATTTCACAGATGAAATGTGGCATATTGCCTCATTTAGTTACGTCTTAGGGTAGGGGCTGGTACCATCATCCTTTGTATTAGGATATTGGAAAGGGGGTGTGCCAGGGGCTACTCCGAACTTGCCCTGTGGCACTGTGAGAGTTAAGGACTATTTTGGTATACAAGGATTAGGCAAAGTAAGTATAAAATATAAATTTATTAAAAGGAAAACAGAATTAAAAACATTTTGTACAACAGTACATAAACAGTTGTTGCAAAATTGATATGAATGGTTCAAAAAGAACAGGTAAACCTCACAGGTATTGTGAGGAATTGAGATGTATGCCCTGATGTAGACCTCTACATGTTTCTTTCTCGTACATCACGGGACACAGAGCGGCATATTCATTACTATATGGGTTATATGGAGTACCTTCAGGTGTGGACACTGGCAATCTCAAACAAACAGGAAGTCCCTCCCTATATAACCCCCTCCCCTAGAGGGAGTCCCTCAGTTTTTTCGCCAGTGTCTTAGGTGTTGGTCACGGAATAGCTTTGCTCCACATCCTTGGGATTAAGGGCGGGCTAACCGGATCTGTCCAAGGAGCCTCAGTGCCAAAGTGGACAGTACCCGGGCCCCAAACCGTGGGGTTTTGCCTATAATGCTCCTCTTTGGAGGGCTGGACCCTGGGCCCAGGACTTGGAGTTTGTAAAGACCATAAGTTCCTGTTTGCCAGGGTGCTATATAGGTCCAGGACAGTGGGTACCTTCATAGGACCCCAGGGCCTGAAGGTCTACTACGCTACCCACGGAGATGGGAGAAGATTGGACCGTTTTGCAAAACGTCCTGCGGCATGGAGCAGGTAAGAGGGGAGCCTGCGGGACTTGGTTCGACAGCAGGCTCTCCAGGGGAGATCTTAAGGGGGGTAGCCTGAGTATGCTCTGCATTGGCACCATGGTCACTATGTCTGATAGACAGGATGCCCTGAAATGTTTCCCCCCATAACTTGATCCCCCTACCTATCTATGTATGTTTGCTAGCTACCTGCTGCTCGCTGGTTGAAGATCTTTTTAAAAAAAAAAAAAAGATCTGTCTCTAGGCTAAAGGGACTCATTAGGGGCCTGTGTTAGCCTTACCTTGCCGGGATTCAAATCTGCCGCCTGATGCGTCCTCCAACCTGCATTCCTGGGCTCCAGAGTGCGTCTCCTCCTGGGCTCTCCTCCCCCGACAGTCGCGCGCGCGCATGCATATAGAAAATTTTCGCGCCGTTCGGGAGGGGGGGGGGGGGGGGGAGTGTGACTGCAGTGTAGAGTGGGCGTGCCTTTAATTGCTGTTATACACAGCAGGCGCGTTCTTAGCTCAGTTCAGAGCTGAGCTGGAGAGAGAGAGGACGTAGAGCTGGCAGCACAGTGACTCCCGGTGGCGAGAAGGGGTACTACATACTGGAGTCAGCTCCAATACTTTTTGTTAAGCCAAAATCCCCTTGGCAACAGGTTGAATGCTGGCAAACATGTTGGGGGTGGGGCTGTATGTGGTGAATAATATATAAAAGAAAACATACTGAGCCCCACCGGTTTTGGGGCATTAGTGATCCTATTGTCCCCTAAACCTTATTTTTTTTTGTACTCCTGGCTATAACAGTCTGTTGTTGTAAGTGGAGTCCTTCGATTTTGTATTATGGCTTCCAAGGGTTCAGGAAAAAAAAAATAAAAAAAAAATAAAGAGAAAAGGCAAAGACAAAGGGGTTCCTCCTCTGGTTCTGATAATATGCCAATACTTTCCCCACAGGTTATTCCTATAGGGGTCACCCTGGATAAGCCATTAAGGGGGTCTGGTGCTGAGGCTGGCCCAGGTCGGCCCAACCCTGTGTTATCACAGAGGAGATGCTAGCCGTCACCCTAGGGGGGCTAGAGAAAAGAGGTTAACAGCTATGATCGCTGGCTCTTTTTCTGGCAAGAAGCGGACTAGATCCCCATCGCCAAAAGGGACAGAACCTAGAGGATCTACCACTGTAGAATCGTTTTCAGCCTCCCAGGCGGAGAGTCTGTGGGTCCAGTCTTTGACAGACATGGTCCGCTTGGCATTCAATTTGCCATTTCCAGAGCCTCAGGTTCCTGCGATATCCTCTTTGGGTTCTTTTAAAGGCGCCTTTAAGCAACGCAGCTTTTCTGGCCCATCCTCTGTTAGAGGAATTGGTTTTTCCAGGATTGGGACGACCGGACAGAATTTTTTCTGCCGCCTAAAGCTGACGAGAGGGTAGTCTTTATGCACGTCTGCCAGGAAATATTTGTGCTTGCAGGCACTCTTTCCCCTGACCAAGTGCTCTTTAAAAGGGGCCCGGATGGCTCAGTTGGTAGAGCATCGGACTTTTGATCTGAGGGTCCAGGGTTCAGGTCCCGGTTCGGGCACTGCTTTTCAACTACCCGTGAGGTCCTTGAGGCCGCATCTCCCGGAAAGCGCCCGATCTCGTCTGATCTCGGAGGCTAAGCAGGGTAGGGCCTGGTTAGTGCCTGGATGGGAGACCACCTGGAAGGTTATTTACCCTATGGAAAAGACATTTTTCTAAAGAAAGGGGGCGCTCCCAACGGTGGACGCAGCCATCTCATGGGTGAATAAATCATTAACTGGCCTAAGGGGAAACATACAAATGTTTAAAGTCCCGGTCGATAAACGTTTAGAGACACTTTTTCCAGCATCCCTGGCTACAGCCAGCAGTGGCTACAATTGGAGTTTTTTTCAGGCATTAAGGAACCAGACAAAACAGATGCTTAGACATCCCTGCCCGATAGGCAGAGGAGTTATTGGATATTCCCAGAGCTCTGTGCTTTGCGGTAGAGGCTATAAAAAGACTCCATCCAGCAGGCGTCTCGTTGTCACTATTTTTAGTGCATATGAGAAGGCTCTTTTGGTTGAAGAACTGGGCGGCCGAGCCCCATGTAAAAGACTGCTGGCAGGTTTGCCCTTCCATGGAAAGATCTGGATAAATACATTCAGACTGTTTCAAGTGGCAAAAGTACCCTTTTACCAGTCAAGGAAGTTCCGGGGTCCTGCGTTTAAAAGGGCAGCTCCCCCCGGTTCCAGGGCCCTCAAATTTCAGGCAGTACGGTCCTCCTGCGCGATCAAACTTTTAACAATGGATCGCAAGGACAGGCCTCTGGGGATCGGTCCCCGACAGAGGGGGTCCGATCATCTGTGGCCGCAGGCTACAGATTAGAATTTCTAAAATTTCCTCCACAAGGAAGGCCTCAATGCGGGCAGCATTGGATCACCTGCTTTACCAGGGCATAATGGTAGAGGTACCAGCCCAAGAACAGGGGCTAGGTTTCTATTCCAATCTGTTTGTCATACCAAGGCTCATCGGCAATGTCAGACCAATTTTGGACCTAAAAGGTTTAAATGCTTACCTAAGGGTTCGCTCTTTCCGGATAGAATCCGTTTGGCCAGCAGCCGCCACACTCCAGAAGGATCGGGCTTCTATAGACATAAAGGAGGGTTACCTTCATGTACCAGGTCTTTCAGCCACATCAAATATTTTTGTTTTTACGCTTCGCAGTGATACAGCGTCACTTCCAATTTGTGGCGCCCCCCTTCGGGCTGGCTACGGCCCCCGGTATTCACAAAGGTCCTAGCTCCTATTCTAGTCAGTCCAAAGGATCCAAGGGATCTCGGTCCTAGCATACCTGGACGACCTCTTAATCATAAGATCACTCGCTTCCTTGGTGGAATGCGTAGTAGCCCTCATGGTTCAGTACCTCGAGAGGTTCGGCTGAGTCCTAAACCGGGGAAAGATCAGCATTTCAACCTACAAAGCAGTTGGAATATCTCGGCACGAGATTAGACACAGAACAGAAGATGGATGTTCCTGCCCCTGGTAAAGGTCGAGGCTATCAAGAGATTGATTCAGTTGGTTCTAAGCAAGAAAGAGCCAACTATTCGCCTATGTATGCGATGGCCATGTTCGAGGCAATACCACACGCTTCCACGCTCGTGTCCTACAGGCAGCAATTCTAGCAGCTTGGTTCTGCCCAGTGGTCTGGAAGGCTGGAGAGCGGTCTTGAACAAGTTCACTCGCCAAGGAACTTGGGCAGAGGCGGAGAGGCAGCTGCCCATCAAGGTCTGGGAGTTCTGAGCGGCTCAGCTAGCCCTCCTGGCATAGACATCCAGATTACAGGGGTCCTCGGTGAGAAGTCATTCAGACAAGGCCACAGCGGTGGCATATAGGTGAACCACCAAGGGGGAACCAAGAGTCAAGCCACTCAGAGTGAGAGGAGCTTGGTTTTTCGGTGGGCAGAGGTTTATGTACCCTGCATATCGGCGACATTCATTCCCGAGGTGGACAACCTGCAGGCGTACTTCCTAAGTCGCCAAACCCTGTCGCCGGGGGAGTGGTCTCTGCATCCACAAGTTTTTTTTCAGACAATCTGCCAGAAGTGGGAGTGCCAGACGTGGAGGTCATGGCATCAGGATTCAACAAGAAGCTAGACAGGTTCATGTCTCGAACGAGGGACCCTATGGCCTGCGTAACCGATGTGTTGGTTTGCCCTTGGCATCAATCATAACTTCTATATGCATTTCCCCCACTGCAGTTACTACCCCGCCTGCGGCGCAGGATCATACCACAGGCTGGTTATCCTGGTACCCCCAGCTTGGTACCGGAGGGCATGGTACTCACTAGTCCTGAAATTGGCAGCGGGAGGCCCTTGGACTCTTCCTCTAGGGCCAGACCTACTCTCACAAGGCCCGATCCTCCACCCTGCATTACGGCGTCTAAATTTGACGGCCTGTCGACTGAATCCCTGATTCTCAGGGGTAGAGGTCTGTCTAGGCAGGTAATCCCTACCCTCATTGAGGCTAGAAAGCCGGCCTCCAGGGTAATTTTGTTACAGGGTTTGGAGGGCCTACGTAGGCTGGTGTGAGGCTAAGAGATGGGTTTCCCGCAAGTATACCATTGATAGAGTATTACGTTTCCTCCAGCTAGGAGTGGATAAAGGCCTGGCATTAAGCACGATCTAGGGACAGATTTCAGCCTTATCAGTGTGATTTCAGAGGCCGCTGGCCGCCCACTCGCTGGTTAAGATCTTCGTACAGAGAGTCTTACGTGTTAATCCTCCGGTCAAATCACCACTTTGTCCATGGGACTTAAATCTTGTTCTGTCAACTCTACAGAAACAACCCCTTGAGCCGTTGGCTGAGGTACCTTGGTTTTACTGACTAGAAAGTCGGTATTTCTGATCACCATAGTTTCGGCCAGGAGAGTATCGGAATTGGCAGCCTTATCTTGTAAGAAACCATATCTCATTTTACATAAGGATAGGGCGGGGTTCCGTCCTCATTCTTCCTTTCTACCAAAGGTTATATCCAGTTTCCACCTGAACCAGGATGTGGTACTTCCATCCTTCTTCCAAAACCCACCTCTAGAAAGGAGGGGTTGCTGCATACGTTGGATATTGTCAGGGCCATAAAGGCCTATCTTAAAGCTACAGAGAAGGTTCGGAAAACAGATGTGGTGTTCGTTTTACCGGAAGGGCCCAAGATGGGTCAGGCAGCTGCTTGATCCACCATCGCAAGATGGATTAAACAATTAATCGTTCAGGCCTGCGGTTTGAAGAGGTTGCCTCCTCCTTTGTCGGCAAAGGCCCATTCTACCAGGGCCATGGGCACCTCCTGGGCAGCACATCATCATCAGATCTCTATGGCTCGAATATGCAAGGCAGCAACGTGGTCGTCAGTCCACATGTTTACAAGATTTTATCAATTGGACGTAAGAAGGAATGCGGATACAGCCTTTGGGCAGTCAGTACTACAGGCCGCGATTCTAGCTCCTCAGGACCTGAGGGGGCTCCCTTGATTTGATTTGAGATGTACATTTCTTGTTTAAGTTGGATTTACTAGTATTTGAGTATACCTCTAAATTAAATCCTTCTTTGGAAGATGTCTCCCTCCCCTCATTAAAGCATTGCTTTCGGACATCCCATATAGTAATGAATATGCCGCTCTGTGTCCCGTGATGTACGAGAAAGAAAAAGGGATTTTTAAATACAGCTTACCTGTAAAATCCTTTTCTTGGAGTACATCACGGGACACAGAGCTCCCACCCCTCTTTTGGGGAACATTTTGGGAGGCATACTGCTTGCTACAAAACTGAGGGACTCCCTCTAGGGGAGGGGGTTATATAGGGAGGGACTTCCTGTTTGTTTGAGATTGCCAGTGTCCACACCTGAAGGTACTCCATATAACCCATATAGTAATGAATATGCCGCTCTGTGTCCCGTGATGTACTCCAAGAAAAGGATTTTACAGGTAAGCTGTATTTAAAAATCCCTTTTTTGCGGCTTTGGCCGATTCTTCAGGAGGAGTCAACCATATACATCTACAAAAGTGAATACAATCTCATAGTTACATGGTCAAAAATGTGTTTGAACATTAGAAAAACAAGTTTAATACAATAAAATAATGTTGGAGATTTATATAGTCATGCATGGCTTACCAATGAAGGCTTAATGGGGCATCAGATTGCACAAAAGAGAGGCAAAGCTCCCCCTTCGGCGGACACGGGAGGCACTTGATGGTGCAATAACTAAAATCGGAAAAAAATACAACATTCTAGCAGTGGGTGTAACTGGTGGTCTGTGGACAAGAACAAACATCAAGAAACAACGAAAAAGAAAAAAAGAGAGAGGGGGTTTGATTGGGGGGGGGGGGGGTAAGGGGGGATGGAAAGGAAGAAGAGGTTAGAGGGGAAGAGAAAGAAAGGGAAGGAAAAGGTAGAAGAAGGAGAAAGAAGAAGAGAAAAGAAAAAGGGGTGGAGGGTGTGGCTGGGGAAGGGGCAAGTTTGGAGTAGCCCCTGGCACACCCCGTTTCCAATACCCATTTCACAGATGTGTAATTCCAAGCCTTGATATGCTTGGTATCCATTTATTTAGTGCAACCCCTTTTATTTTTTACAAAATAAAAATGTTCATTATATTGTGCATGTAGACCTGATAAAAAGCTGCGCAAATATCACACAATGTGTAAAAATTGCAACAAACATCACTTTATTTTACAGGGCCTCTTATTTCAGAACATACATTTTTTTGTGTTTTTTAAAGCAGTCTTAACCCCGAAAACCAAAAATGTAACGTATTGAAGCTTATCAATCCTCAGATGTGGAAGCTGTATTCATTTTCTTAGGCTTTCTTAGGCATTTTCTTAGGCTTTTTTTCAAACAGTTTTCGCCCAGTAATCTGATCTGCGAAGTTTGTGCTTGGCTCTCTATGGAGCCAGTTCATACATCTCCGCAACCGCCCCAGTGTGAATTGCACACAAGTCCTGTGTGTCTTTTTGTCCATTTCAGGTCTGAATTCAAGCTGAAATCGGACCTGATAAGGGGAGATAGAGACGCACCGGACTCCTGCTGTGAGCCGCTGGATTCTATAGTGTGAACCCAACCTTAGAATGCCTCCACTCTGGATGAAGGAGCAACAGAGATACCTTTGGACAGCAGCATCGTTATTCTGGAGAAGAGGACTAATGGGACTGTTAGATGTACTAGCAGATTAAAGCTGGCCATAGATGGATCAAAATCCTGCTGAACTGGTCATATCCGGATCCATCTATTTAATGATCAATTTCTGGCTAAAAGTAATGTAAATAGTAATGGCCAGCCTTCAGATAAACAAACAACTTAAAGACAAACTCTAGCTTACACTTTATACATGGTTACAGTAAACCGTTTTGTTCCTTTTGGATTTTACACAAATAAAAGCTGATTATCCTAAGCACCTCTGGCAGTGTTAAATTGTTTGTCTTAACCCTCCAACTGCTACATCTGCAGGACATTGTGATTTAATAAAAACAGACTTAGCTTAGTCAGTTTTAGGCCTACAGCTTGCCATTGCCGGCCCATGAGGCTGGCCCTACAGGCTTGGCCCCCCAAAGCACCTGTGATGTCCGCCAAAGATATGTGGATTATTTTATAGTTAGGGGGGCCATTGCAATGCCTGATCTTTCCTGAAAGATGCTCAATAAAAATGAATTTTGGAATGAATTTTTTTTTTTTTTTTTATTATTTTCTAATTTGGGTTTATTTTATCTTTCTCCTAGGTTATCCTAGTGCCATTATAGTGCCATGTGTATTTTCCTTTACTAAATACTGGGTTGTCCCGATACCTCTTTTTTAGGACCGAGTACAAGTACCGATACTTTTTTTCAAGTAGTCGCCGATACCGAATACCAATACTTTTTTAAATGTGTCCCCAAATGCAGCCATGTCCCCCCACAGATGCAGCCATGTCCCCCCACACATATTGCAGCCATGTCCCCCCACACATATTGCAGCCATATCCCCCCACACATATTGCAGCCATGTCTCCCCCACATATGCAGCCATGTCCCCCACAGATGCAGCCATGCATGTCCCCCACATATTGCAGCCATGCATGTCCCCCCACACATATTGCAGCCATGTCCCCCCACACATATTGCAGCCATGTCCCCCCACACATATTGCAGCCATGTATGTCCCCCACATATTGCAGCCATGTATGTCCCCCACATATTGCAGCCATGTATGTCCCCCACATATTGCAGCCATGTATGTCCCCCACATATTGCAGCCATGTATGTCCCCCACATATTGCAGCCATGTATGGTCCCCCACATATTGCAGCCATGTATGTCCCCCATATTGCAGCCATGTATGTCCCCCACATATTGCAGCCATGTATGTCCCCCACATATTGAAGCCATGTATGTCCCCCACATATTGCAGCCATGTATGTCCCCCACATATTGCAGCCATGTATGTCCCACATATTGCAGCCATGTATGTCCCCCATATTGCAGACATTTATGTCCCCCATACCTGATATGATGCCGCCGCATACCGCTGCGTTAATCCCCCTGCATTACAAGCTTTCGTTTGTATTGTAATGCCTGCCGCGCCATGTATAGACACTCCCCTTCTTGGGATTGGACGTATCCGTCCAATCCGGAGCAAGGGGGAGTGTCTATACATGGCGAGGCGGGCATTACAAGTATACAAACGAATACTTGTAATGCGGACTCTATTGCACAGGGATTAACGCGGCGGTATGCGGTGGCGGCTGCTTTGCGGCGGCGGGGGGGTGGAAGTATTCTATTTAGGTATCGGGGGTATTTGCGGGAGTACAAGTACTCCCGCAAATACTCGGTATCGGTCCTGATACCGATACCGATACTAGTATCGGTATTGGGACAACCCTACTAAATACCCATCATTGTCAATGTAAACACCACAAATATATATTTGTTCTTTTAGGCAGCATTGTTGAGTAGAATTTTTTTTTTTTATTGTTTCACATTTTAAACGGTGCATGCGGCTCCTAGTCGGTGCGCAGGCACCGTATAGCGCCGACTCGCAATTCGGCTAGTTTCAGAAACTAGTGATTTGCCTTATTTGCCGGGGGGAAGTTTTTGTCAGGCATGTCAGTCATCTGGGCGAAGTCCCAGATGGCATTGCACCACTGCATAGGAACGCCTACTCGGAGGCTAGTACCCGGAAACCAGGTGTAAATAGCTATAATACCGTATGTACACCCCCCCCCCCCCCAAAAAACAGCATACTGTACATGTTTGAGGTATACAGAATGTAATGTTATATACTTGTTTTTTGGGTGAACCTCCGCTTTAAAAGAAAAACACCCATGGAAATAAAAAATTCCCTACTTCCGCATATAGCAGGGAGTTCAACCTTTTGAAGTGCGAGGGCCATTAAGTGATTTGGTAACTGGTCACAGGGCACAATAAGCTATGGGGTTTTACTGCCCCCCAAACTGCACATTTTAATAAGCCCTTGTTTTCCTGAGCCCCCTATAAAGTTGCTTTCACAATGATGCACAGTGAGAGCAGCGCAGTCCACCTGCGGGTTAGCTGGCCTGAGCCATAAACTCTATTACATCTTACGGGTGTAGTGCACTTTCTGAAAGCACATCGAATTGGCAGGATATAATAGAAGTCTATGGCTCAGTGCAGGTAACCCATAGGAAATCTGCAGGTGCACTGTGCTGCACCTGCAAATTGGTGTGAGAGCAGCCTAATGCCCCTTTTTATAAGTGCTTATATGCCCATTGCAAACATGCAGTGTATGTGATGTTTATACTGACCTTTTCCTCTTCCAGCTTCTATTGGCATTGTTCTCCAGACTGCTAGAAAGGTCCCATGTGACGTGCACTTAGTATCACTCCACCTGGGACCAGAGGAAGCATTGGCTTATTATGCTCCTGCTCCCTCCATGGCCGCCTGCTTCCTTCTGTTGCCGGCGCTAACATCCCATGATTCTTTGGGATGACTGGTCAGCAAGTGCAATCTGGGCTTACCGACCCACCATCCCAAAGCATGGGCATGTGCTTCCCTGGTTTGAGGTCGCGGGCCACACCTGAGGGCTATGCAGGCCACAGGTTCAGCACCCCTAGCATAGAGAGTATCAAAAAGATCATATGACTGCACACCAGCGGTATATTTTGATATATTTGTTATATTGATGATACATAGAATTAACACGGATACAAATCCACTCACATGTTTTATTCCATCCAGCACTTACTATAGAGTAATATAGAATGACTAAGTGGTGGATGGCAAGAAACATGTAGAGGGTTTATATCTGTGCTGTTCCCTATGCTATCATGCAGTTCGTTTTACATATTGGAATATAAAATCTCACTATTACTGGTGGTACTACTGGTGTGCAGTCCTCCCACCTATTTGCCAATCTATATATGTCAGTGTTGCCCAACCATTTATCATTCACAGCACCCTTTGAGAACATACTAAAATGATTTGGCAGGGCAGTCTAAAATGGGATATCCCATCAGACCAGAAGTCGCCCCCTCCCCGCATTAGAAACCTCAACACATCGATGATAATAAATTTGTTTGAATTTGAATTTATTGTTTATTTGAGACCAACCACTACATAGATGATGAGAAAAGTATAGCTGTCTGTACTTAATCTACCATCACCTATATAGTGCGAGAGCCTGTTTGCTACAATAAAAATTGAATAGATGAATTGAGTAATTGTTAGGTAGGCTAATTGTTAGGGAAGGCCATTGTACAGACATTTTAAATTTAAACTGTTACTTGTGTGGCAGGCCTAGGCTTCACTCCCAATGGCACTTTTTTCTAAACAACTTTTATTCCTCCCAGATCACTTTTTCATTTGTTTGGAAGTTTCTGCATTTAGCCATGTATACATGGTTTTCCATGCATTTACACATGAGTGTCTAATCCAATTTTGGACTTACAGAATAGCACAATGTGTATTTTCTCTAAACGCAGCCAAACTGACCACACCTTAACTCAGTCATGCAACACTGTATGAAATTTGTATCATTTTTGGGCACACCAATAGAGCTTTCTTTTGGCGGTATTCAGTAACCACTGAGTTTGTTATGTTTTGCACTATAACTAAAAAAAGACTGAAAATGTTGTTTCTGCTATAAAGTTTTGCAAAGGAATTTTTTTTCTTCATTCATTTTGACCAAAATGTATACTGCTACATTACTTTGATACAAATAACCCAAATTAGTGTTTATTATTAGGTCTGTGCAAAAGTTTATAGAGTCTACAAGCTATGTATCAATCATTGAAAATTGATCAGTTCTGATGAAATCTCATTTCTTGAGGCCCTAACATTTCAGGACAGTACAAATGATCCCTTTTTAGACAGTCCAATGTATTTTTTTTTAAGAGGCATGATGAGTTTTTTGAAGTTGTAATTTTTTCCACATTTATGTTGAAAATGAATAAATTAAATACATTTTTTTATCTTTATAAAATTTCCATATTAACAAGTTATTTCTTACACACAGCATAGGCATACTTGCAAGTACACCCCAAAATACATTCTGCTGCTCCTCCTGAGTATGCTGATACCACACTTCTGAGACATATAGAGGCCCAACATTCAAGAAGCACCTTCAGACATTATTCAATTTTCTTCTTCTGGTAATTTTTGCTAGAAAATTGCTTAGAACCCCCAAACATTATATATATATATATATTTAGCAGACACTAAAATGGCGGGTTTTGGATTTATTTTTTTTGTCACACGGTATTCGCGCAGTAATTTTCAAACAAAATTGTTTTGGAAAAAAATATACTTTATTGAATTGTAACGCACACAAACACAATAGAATACCCACATTTTGTTGAAATATAAAATCTGATATGGTGTAGAGTAAATAGAATAACAAACCTGTCATGCTTTAAAATTGCGCACGCTTGTGGAATGTCGCCAAACTACAGTGTTTAAAATTCTCCATATAAGACTCTTTATAAGCCTTTACAGGTTACCAATTTGAAGTTACAGAGAGGGTCTGGTGCGAGAGTTATTGCTCTTGCTCTGACGTTAGTGGCAATATCTCACATGTGTGGTGTGATTGCCTTTTAGGCATGTTTAGAGGACCAACACCTTTGCACATGAGCAAGGGGGGTCGGGGGCACTGGTACACTGTGACAGATGTTGATAGAGCACTGGTACACTGTGACAGATGTTGATAGAGCACTGGTACACTGTGACAGATGTTGATAGAGCACTGGTACACTGTGACAGATGTTGATAGAGCACTGGTACACTGTGACAGATGTTGATGGGACACTGTCACATATGTCGCTGTGCACTGTAAACAGGGACAGATAGTGCTTTGTGCACTGTTGACAGATGGCTGCAGTCTGTGTGTAGCTGAACAGTAAAATCCTCAGCTACACACAGATAGCTGACAGGTCCCTCTCTCTCACTGAGTTTAGGAGGAGAGCAAACACAGAGGCACGTGCCTCTGTTTACATTGTGTGGTGGCTGTGATTAGGCACCGCCATCACATGATCGGGAGGGCCAATCAGAGAGCCCATATCCCCATCTGTGATGTGCTGCACGGCCACATGTTCTAACAGGATGTACGTGTACATCCAGGTAGAACAGTGCTTGTCCCACCCAGCGATTTATGTACATTGGCCTGGTGGGAAGCGGTTCAAAAACAGTCTGTGTTTTCCTTCTATAAACCAATCAGTGAGGGGATTTATCAAAACTAGAGCAGCCAGAATCTGTAGCAGCTCTGCATGGCAACCAGTTAACTTCTATCTTTTATTTCCTAACCTTGATGCTTAAAATAAGCTGAAGATGGAAACTGGTTGCCATTTTTAATGTACCTTTTTTAATACAAAAACTTGAAGAAAGATTTAAGGGAAGACATGAGGGGAACAGGTGGTGAGAAACAGGGCAGACATTTAGGGGAAGAGGCGAGGTTTCCAGTGTGACACCAGAGGCAAGTCAGTGCATGATTTGAATTAGGTTAATATCCTAATGCCGCGTACACACGGTCGTTTTTTGCGATGAAAAAAAAACGTTGTTTTTTAAAACGTCATTTAAATTGACCGTGTGTGGGCAAAACGTTGTTTTTTGTCTTCAACATGCTTGAATTTTTTGTGTCGTTTTTCAAAACGTCGTTTTTTGTTTCACAAAAAGTCACCGTGTGTAGCAAAAACGTTGTTTAAAACAACGTTTTTCAACCCGCGCATGCCCAGAAGCTAGTTATGAAGCGAGCTTCAATGGAAAAGAGTGGTGAACGTAACCTCGCTTTTTGTGAAAAAAACGATGGTGTGTATGCAACATCGTCTTTGAAAAGTGACGTTTCAAAAACGTCGTTTTTTTACTTCACAGAAAACGTCGTTTTTTTTTCATCACAAAAAATGATCGCGTGTACGCGGCATAAGACTTCATACAGCACTGAATGTATTCAAATGTTTGTGCAATCTACCGTTATTACATTAATCTGACTACTTTCTTGACTCTGTTCAATACATCTCGTTAAACATATTTTCTGACTCCCCACATAGCAGTGCTTTGGAACCTACATTACCATTAACATTATGATTCTAGTCATGTAATCATTTTGCTTTTTTTTCTTCTATTTACATTTGTTTCCAAAAAATGTACTGAGGTTTTATTTAAAACAAAGTATGAGAATCATCATAGGCAAAAGAAAGACAATCAAAGTTTTATAGAAGAATTTGCTATATTTATGATTTACTCGTATTGGTCCCTAAAACTATTGCAACATTGGAACATAACATAGTAGTTTATAGTGGAGCAAGTGTTAATGGTTAATAGGTTGACCCATCTTCAACCCTTTTACCCCTTCTCAGTCCCCATTGTCATTTTATTACCAGAATCCCTCCCAACTGATACAATGTAACTTTTTTATTTCCATAGTTATAGTTGTGAAATAAAAAAAAAAACTTTTCTTTACCCCTAAATATGGGGTTTTATATGGCATAAAAAAATGGCATGTTAAAATAAATCAACAGGCATGGTAAGTACATTCGTCAGTTTCTGCTAGAGGAAATTACAAGTGGATTATAACATCCATGTTGTTGATATTGCCTACGAAGAATACTCATACAGAGTTACCCCAGAGTTGGCCCAAATGGATGCTTTCAAAGCACTTCAAAAATACTCTGTAAAAATTGATTATTCCTTATAGTGGCCACTGGGGGAGTTTATCATTGTTCTTTAATAAGTTTCACAGGTTAATTATCCTGCTTCGTCAGGACTCATCTCAAATGTTGAAAAAATGTATTTATATTCATGATATCCAAACTTTATACATCTTTGTTTCTGATAGCGGTAGTAAACCCATTGTTAAGTTTCCCCCTTATTTATTATAATCTAATGAACTAGTTTCACTGTGTATTATTATTTTTATTATCTAGGTACTTATAGCGCCGTCAATTTACGCAGCGCTTTACATATACATTGTACATTCACATCAGTCCCTACCCTCAAGGAGCTTACAATCTAAGGTCCCTAACTCACATTTATGTACTAGGCAAATTTTTAGACGGAAGCCAATTAACCTATCAGCAGGTCTTTGGAGTGTGGGAGAAAACCGGAGTACCCGGAGGAAACCCACGCAGGCACAGGGAGAACATGCAAACTCTAGGCAGTAGATTGCTTCCCACCTCCTTCCTTTCAGTGCAATCGGTCCTGGTTTGATAAATGACGTCATTGGCACATGCGCATTAATCCTATTTTTACGGCAAGTTCTTCATGCTGGAAAAATGGTAGCCGGGGCTATGTCATTTCCTTTGCCTGGCATCAGCCCTGACATCCCGCAAGACTAAATTCCCATTGACAAGCTGGGCTTTAAACCTCATGTGACTTGCTACGTCACAGGGGTTGACAAGGAGGTGCGTGCAACACAGGAGAGAGCCTGACAGCAGCAGACTCAGATTGTCGCTGCTGTCATGGTAGTGCTGCAAAGCAAATGAGGCTTGGATTGATAAGTACTGTGCAAGCACGAGATTATGGCCATGGAGAGGGAGTAAGGGCTGAAGTTATAATGGTATTGGATGCGGAAGACAGCAGTCAATATGGAGGTGGCTGCAACCGAGAAGAAGCTTTAAGAAAAATAAAATTATTAGTAAGTAAGAAACGTAGTATATGCTTTGACATGACGGCGCAACAATTCACAATAACTAATTACAATGAATTATAGGAAATATAGAAACAAAATAGAGTGTACTATGGCTTTAAAGATCTAATTAATTGCATTGGGACATTCCACAGTAGGGGGCAGTAGAGACTCAGATTCAAATGATCAGGGTATAAAAATAGTGAGAGGTTGAAACACTGGTGTATAGAGTGGAAGGAAACTGACTAATATGCTTCCCACTCCTGTTGATTAATTATAACATGACATTTTTTATGATGAAATAGAAGATAGACTATATATATTTTGATAGTTTGATGTATACATTGAACATTTATAGTTAGCACTGTTCATTTTTAATGGTATCAATACAAGATTAGGATCTGGTGCAACCACTCTGAAGGCTGGTCATCCAGAAAATCTATAATTTGGAGTGATGATAAAGGGGGGAAATTAAAGAATGAAATGTGTACCTTTTTATCTACAATAACAACAATTTTGGTAGATGAAATTTGTATATAAACCATAGCAATAAAATTCTCCCTTGTGCTTTCCTTTTGTTATTTTAACTGTTTTAATAGCAGGAAAAACAAACCTGTTGATCTTCCCAGAAATATAGAGCTGTTCTGTGTGCATCTTCTTTCAAGCAGTCTGATCAGCTCTTCCTAGATCATGTTATGGAACTGCAGAATGTCTCCTTCCAGTGTTCTGGAGATGGGTAGAAAGGGCGGTTTTTGTAGTTTAGCAAAATAAACTGAGCAGTGCTTCTTAAAAATGAGAAATTGTGAGCTGAGTGCATTTCTGACAGAATCTAAAGGGTTTTTTTTGGGGGGACTTTTGCAGAGTCTTTAAAGGGATAAAACTTGTAAAAATTTTCCATGTATTTCAGAGGTGTACTGCATGTGTTTTTTTGAAATGCCAATGATTTGGGAAAAAAAAACAATCAATCAATATCCATCTTGTTCCATGTGGTAACATACTTAAAAATAAGAATTATTTAAAGGGTCACTAAAGGAAAAGCAATTTTGGGCTGAAATGACTGTTTACAGGGTATAGAGACATAAAAGTTAACTGATTCCTTTTAAAAATGATTAACAATAGATAAAAATCAATCATATAATCAACCTACAGTTCTAGTTTCGTTTTTGCGGTTATTTCCTGTCTCTCTGATGTACAGAGCCAGAGAGCCAATAGAGGGCAGTGATGGTTTTTCTAAAACCCTCAGCACCAACCCAGTTTCAGTTTACACACAGTAATCACACCTCCTTGATTAGTGACCACAGTGAGAAAGCTCCCAGCACTGTGGTTATAAGGAAACCGACAACCAGGAAGTGTGGAGATCAGAGCAGAATTACAGCAACTTGAAAGCAAACACGAACAACGAGGACATGAAAACAGCACTGCATTAAAGTAAAGGAAGCTATTTAGCTAAAAAAAAAAAATTCCTTTAGTGACCCTTTAATGAATATGTTTGTTAATGTTTGTTACATTTCTTCAGCACTTAGAAGCTTGCAAAACATTTACGGCTTCAAAAATACCACAATCTGCGTTCTCAGAAATAATATAATTTCTTTTTTTTGTCTTTTAGACCTCTTTATACCAACCCTCCATAGACAAAGGCATGGAAAGACCTTCAAGGTAAACATATTGTGCCCCCTATTCAATGTATGGGAATGTTGCACTGGATGACGGCAAAAAAATAAATAAAGAAGCTTAGAGTCAAAAGTAGACCTGAACCCTAAATGGTTGGTAGTTCCTTTATGTTTTTCACTTTTTTTATCTCAGTGCTGCTGATCACTTCCAACCTTTTTCAGCTACTTCCTATCTGCATGCACTTAAAGGAGAAGTACAGCCAAAGCTCGTTTGACTGTACTTCTCCTGTGGATCGCAGGAGTGCAGTTCATTCCTACCTCTGCTATAGGCTGACGCCACAAAGCTGGTCCTGGCTGGGGAAAGATTGCAACCATATGGTTGGGATCTACCCAGGAGCCTGAGCCAGCTGCTCCCGCCCCATTCACAGCCCATTGCTCCAGTGAGCACGTGGGGGGGGGGGGGGGCAGAGCAGAGAGCCAGAGACTGACAGTCACTGCTCTCTGCTGAGAGCGGCTGGGAGAACTGAGCGATCAGCGGCGTTTAATTGCTCAGCTCTCACCCTTAGGCCGCGTACACACGAGGAGACATGTTTCCTGGGATGTTTTGGTCTGATGTGTGTACACACGATCAAACCAAAATCCCCACGGACAGACAGCGCGGTGACGTGGTGGTGACGTTGACGCCGCCACGTCCGCAAACCATGAAGTAAAAAGCTTGGATTGGACGCATGCGTGAGATTTCGGTCCGCTGGTTAGGCGTACTAACCAGCAGACATGTCCGACAGACAGCTTTCCAGCAGATAAGTTTTAAAGCATGCTTTAAAACTGTTGTCTGCTGGAAACCTGTCTGCTAGCCCGTACACACGATCGGATATGTCCGCTGGAACTGGTCTGCGGACCAGTTTCAGCAGATATGTTCGATCGTGTGTACGCGGCCTTAGAGATGGCAATGGACAGATGCAGAATCATTGATGCTGCATCCACCTGGGTAAGTATGATTTAAAAAAAGCGACCCCCAAATTTCTCTTTTAACAATAAATATTACATAGTTATAACAATATTATCTTCGATGTCTGCAGCACACAGATCAGCGCCGATATCAAAACTAGTTTGGGAATAATAAAACACAAATGCATGTGTATAGGTCAAATGAAAACTATAATGAACCATAATATATCCATATTCCTAGTGCAAAAAATGGATCAAATTTTTCTTTCTGGAATTAAATATGTAAAATGTAAATGTGACAGCAAAGTGACAAACAAAAGCAAAGAGTATAATTCCGGGGCATTTGTGAGCTGAAATCAGTGTAGGCCTAGCCCTTACGCTGTTGTGCCATTATTATAACAAATTCATTCCCCACAGCAAGAAGTCTGCACTAGGAAGCTGCAATGTCACGCTCTGATTGTTCCTCAGGTTCATATTGATTTTTGGGAGTGAGCCTTGGATACAGGCCAAGCTTCACAATGCATAAACCTAAAGTAGTGAAAGGAAAATGAAACATACCACAAGCATGCGTTCAGCTTAAATATGCTGCCGGAAAAATGCTGCAGTGAGACCGCAAATAAAAAGTTAAATATTATTTCTTGTTTTGTTTGAAGCTCTGCAAGCGACTACAGGAAGAGACGGAAGTCTGAGCCCAGTGTAGGCCATCAGAGAGCCCACAGTGACCAGAATACAAACAGACACAGCCTAAGCCGGACAGGGGTTCAAGGCACAAACACTCTGAGGAAACAACTTATTAACTCTTCACCTCCATCTCCATCACGACCAAAAGGTATAAAAGATGTTATTCTTATAGTATCGCACTTTATACCACACTGGCAACCTGCAAGTAGCTTTTAAGCAATTAAACTACAACATCGCCATCTTGTGGTGTAGATGTACACATGCATTGAAACAAAACGCTTTCAGTTTTAGATTATTGCAATATAACACGCAGCCTCTTTATTTTGAATTTATAATGGCGAAATGGAAAAATAATTAGCTTTTATATATTATATTTTGTCAGTACAGCTAGTACTTTTATTGTCTTTGAAGATACTTTATAGAAAACAAGCTCTTCTACCTAGGGTGACCACATTTCCAAACTACCATTCAGGGACACCTTTACTTCCCAAAAATCAGCTTGTGCTGTAACGAATCACAGCACAGTGATTGGACACAAGAGGTGGGATTTATGATTTCTCCAATCACAAGCAGGGGGCAGGGATTGTGCTCCTCCAGGCGTTCCCGGCCAGGACAAGTACTGTCAGTAAATAAAGCAGTGATGTGGCGGCCTTTTTTGGGGGCATCAGATTGGCCCGGGGGGTGTCTGTGTCAGTTTCATTCCGGGACACTGTATTGTCCTGGAATGAATGTGCCCGGGACAGACCTGCAAAATGCGGGACTGTCCCGGGCAATCCAGGACACGTGGTCACCCTACTTCTACCATAGGCACAGGGTCATCTTTTCCATTGGGCACACTGGGCTGTTGCCCGGGGGCCCCACTTGCCTGGGGGGCCCCACATGCCCAGTGATCCCAGTAAAAAATTGTGGAGAGCGGCGGGCCAGAACTTCATGTCAATGAAGAAATATGTTGTTTTACTTTTGTTTAATTTAAACACATTGCTAATAGCACTAGCTATATGTTTATAGTTTAAATACTGACATTTGCACTGTTTGGCATTGGAAATTTTAATTTTAAGTACTTTTTTGCAGTGCCAGTAAAAAATGTGGTTCTGCCAGTAAATGTCATGGTTTTTGTCAGTAAAAAATTCTCGTGTGTGATTGTGTAGACAGGGCCCCAGTGCACTGTATTGCCCGGGGGCATATAATACTCTTAAGATGCCACTGCATAGGCAGTAGGATCTAGTAGTATTTTTTCATCTGGGAAAGCCAAGCATTTAACTGACTTCTCCTAATAAAGCCTATGCAACTGCTAGTAGCTTACTAAACAATATGTGTATTTAGCCATTTCTGATGTTGAGAGAAAAATGTCAGGAAATAAAAACTCTTTAACAACCAGTGTAGAATGTTGTATAAGCTAATTGAGTTTGTGTCATACACTAGCGCTGTGCCCTTTTAGATGCGTCTTTACTTTTTCTGTTTCACTTTGTTACTAATACTTTCTTTTGCTGTCAGTCTGTTAATTTCTGGAAATATCTCTTTCTTACCATGCTGCTTTTTGGATTCTCAAGGTGGGGATATTAACAGAATGTATCCCCCCCTCTTTACATACTCTGTTCACAATCCAAACGCCTCAAAATCGCTAGATTACGGTAGTGGCTATAGTTATCATTTAGCTGTGCCTGATGATTCAAAGCGTTCAATCAGTTTTAAGAACGGCTGGCAAATGAATCGGCAGAATGCAGAGGTGTGGAGCAGCACAGAGGAAACGGCATCACCAAAAATGAAGTCTAGGAGTTGTGATGACTTACTAACAGAAGATCACAACAGTTTCTCCAATACCCAGACCAAATCTGAAAGCATGGGATCTTTGTTATGTGACGATAAGTCAAAGCAGAATAGTCCCTTGGCTTGGGGTAATACATTTTCTTCTGAAGGCTGTGGTGCTAACAAGTCCAGGGTTCGCCACAGGTCTGCTCATGACACACCAGGTTTCCTAAAACTGTATAAGAAAATGCACCGCATAAACCGCAAAGACTTAATGACCTCGGAGGTCATTTGCTCCGTTAAGTCTCGAATAATGCAGTATGAGCAGGAACAGCAAAAAGGGATATTTGCCAGCTGGAGAACTATATCAGAAGAAGTGCCAAGAGATATGGTTCCAGCCAGAATATCGGAATTCGAGCAGCTTATCCAGAAATCCAAATCTATGCCAAACCTTGGAGAAGAGATGCTGTCTGCAGTAAGCTTCGATATTTCCACCCGAAGTTCATGTCCTAAACGTAGGTTTTCCATTGAATCTTTGCTGGATGAAGACACTCCAGATAGACATATACCTCAGGTACAGCACAACGGTAAAACAAAATCTTTGGTTCCTGTTCACATTGAGGTTACGAGTGACCAGATTCCACGGTCACATGCGGAATTATCAGACAGTGATCCTGATGCAGTTGTTTCAGACCTAAGTGACTTTATACAAATTGAAGGATCATCTTTTTGCAGTGAGAGTGATTTGGACCATTATTCCTTTACGTCCTCTGAAAGCTTTTATGGGTCTGGAAATCACCATCACCACCACCATCATCATCACCATCACCACAGGCACCTTATCAGCTCTTGTAAAGGACGATGTCCAGCTTCGTATACTCGTTTCACCACCATGTTAAAACACGAGAGGGCTAAACAGGAGAAAAGTGAATCCTCGGGAAAACGGGAAACAGATCCAGGCCTTTCCAAAATTGCTTTTCTTGTTAGTCCAGTGCCTTTTCGGAGGAAAAAAACCTCTACCCCCAAGAGGCAATCTGAAAAGAGCCGATGTAAAGGATCTGTGTTTGATGCTCTGGACTCTGCACTTCAGGATATCTGTGACCAAATAAAAGCAGAGAAAAGACGTGGGAGCTTGCCCGATAATAGTATACTCCACAGACTTATTAGTGAGCTTCTTCCAGATGTTCCAGAAAGAAATTCTTCTTTAAAAACATTCCCATTTAATACTACTAATACGTCATACTACCAGCTGCCTCAGGATGGTGCTATTCATTACCCACCCTACCAGAATGATTGTGGAAGATTGCCTATCAGTGCCTCTTACCAGGATGTGGATGCAACCAACAACAACTCTTCAGATAGCCCATACTGCTTTCAAGGTGCTTCAGTATAATATTACCTTCATTTGTATACATTCATCTTGAGCCATTTCATAATGTCTGAAAATGTGGAAACTTGCACAGCAGAATTAGAACTTCCACAGCCATTCCATTTGTGAATTAGAGATGAAGTAGGAATTTGCAGTCTGAGCATCTTACGTTTTAGACCTGATTGAGCTTAAAGTGTTACTAAACCCACTACAGTAAAAACAATCTGTATATGCAGTAAAGCATGCTTGTTATGTTTGCTGTGGAATCTAATGCCGTACACACGGTCGTTTTTTGTGATGAAATAAAATGATATTTTTAAAAATGTAATTTAAAATGATCGTGTGTGGGCTTCACATCGTTTTTTGTCTTCTGAAAAACGACAAAAAAAAAATTCGAACATGCTTCAATTTTTTATGTTTTTGAAAATGTTGTTTTTTGTGTAAAAAATGATCGTGTGTGGACTAAAACAACGTTTTAAACTCACGCATGCTCAGAAGCAAGTTATGAGACGGGAGCAATCGTTCTGGTAAAACTACCATTCATAATGGAGTAAGCGCATTCATCACGCTGTAACAGACAAAAAAGCGCAAATCGTCTTTTACTAACAAGGAATCAGCTAAAAGCAGCCCATAGGCGAATAGAACTTCCCCTTTAGAGTGCCGTCGTATGTGTTGTACGTCACTGCGCTTTGTTCATCATTTTTCAAAAACTATGGTGTGTGGGCAACATCGTTTTTAATGATGAAGTTGGAAAAACGTCATTTTTTGGACATGCTGAAAATTACATTTTTTTTTTTTCATGCCGAAAAGTGATCGTGTGTACGCGGCATAAGGGGGTTAATCCTCTGAATTGTGTAAAAAGACTGTTTGAGCCTGTCTTTTCTGATCCTCCCCTTCTTTCACAGTCGTCCCTAATCCATCTGCTGATAGAACCGAGCCTTGGAGGCACTGTACATGCTCAGTTTGGTGTGTGTTGATAGAGGTTTTGTTGATCAGCACAGGGTGTATCAGCACAGGACCAATCCGCACTGTCCAGACAGAGGGTCAGGGGTCATGCAGGCTCATAGGACAGTCAAAGAAGAATGAAAACCCCCTCTTACAAGCTTTAACCAGACACAGATAGAAGTCATAAGACTGCTATATACTGCTGATGAAAAAATGCATTTAGCAGTTTATATTTACTAAAATAATTGCATTCCCATGTTCTGTGTACTGTGGGAGACAGATATAGTGAATGGGTTTAGTAAGACTTTAATTAGTTTCACAATGTTTACATTTACTTATTTGCTGCTTAGTCATTTTATTAGTGTTTTTTACCGCTTTCTCTTCATCTCTACTTCCAAACAGCATCACTGCCTGCTCTCATTTTTACCAGTTCTATATAACCTATTTATTTTGATGTTTTGTGGGACAGTTACATATTCTGGTTGAAGAACCGAGCAAGCATTATATAAAAAAAAAATCAGCATATCGGAGTCAAACTTAAACTTTTTATTTTTTATACATAAATTGTTTTGGCAGGCGATACAAAAGCAGTATATCATTACACAATGAGACATATTTTATTTTTTGTAAATAATCAGGAAAGGTATGTATGGTGTCTGGTCACAATGCTATATAACGATGCATTCATTGTATTGCATGCAGTCATTTCATGCATGTGAGTAGAGCATGGCTCTTCTGTATTGTGTCCATCTGTGTACAGTCTCTAACTTCTCATCTGTGCAGCTTTGCTTGGCATAAATCCTACCCTAAATACATGTGAATGGACTTTGCTAATGAACATTCTGCCACTCTGTGCTTGTCAGCTGATGCTTCTCTCCCAGGGAGGTCTGCAATGAAGTCATTCCTTAGGAATGTATTGAATGTCTCTGCAGCAAGGGTAGGATCAGCATACCTATTTTGTATCAGAAGGGTCTGCAGTTATGTCACTTGCCTAAAATATATCATTAGCTTTGGAGACATCTGTAGTATAGTACAAGGCAGATTCTTTTCAAATATAACGCTGTTTTTAAAATTGGGCTTGGTGCACAATAAATCAATTTTCATGAATTCAGTAAAAATGTAATTTATTCATTTTCTAGCAGACCAAGAATCTCCCCGGAATTATTCCTCAGCTTTCATTGATGTAAGCAAGAGTTCAGCAAGGAGGGGAGCGCAAGAGAAGGAGGTAACGCACTAGCTATACTTCAGATCACGTGCAGGTGTGATGTGGAAACGGCTGCAGGGATTCTGATGTTTACTGAGCTTTAGAATGAAGAAAAAAATATTAAATTGGTTGTAAATCTTAGGCATAAAATATGAACAAAGCACGTCTTCTATATGGTGTACTTGTCTCTATCCAAAGCACTGAGTGTGATTTCTTTCTGCTGCCCCATTCCTCTGTTATCTGCATTAGTCACTTCCAACAGATTTTCCTGACTCCCACAAGATAATTGTTGATGAGGAGAAGAGCTCCTGCTGTGATTGACAGCCACTGCTGTTTATGTTCCCCAAGTTCTTTGGGGGGGGTTGCCGCTTCCCTCAAATCCGGGCTCAGAGCTTGCCTCACTGAGCCCTGTAGTGTTTAGCTTTTTAAATCTGAGAGATTCTGTGTAAAATGTGTTTTAGAAGACTCTAGGGAAGAGAGGACTGCAGATAAACAGGTACAAGTTATGTAGGAGGATTTGTTTCATTTCCGTGTATCATCTGAGGCTAGCCACTACACTGGGTATATGTGAGGGTTTTCAGCTATTTGATTCATGTTACAAGCCAGGTGGTTGCACTGCACTTTGATCAAATCCAGGTAATATGCAAGAGCAAGGTAACTTGTTATAAAACATAAAAACCTGGAGAAGGAATAGAAGAAAAAGTTCAAATGGTCCATAGAGTCAGGCCCTTTTTTTCTGAGTATAGATCTATGTTTGTCCCAAGCATGTTTTAATTAACACGACACTGTTGACAGACTCGCTACCTCTTTCACTAAAATATTTTCTAAGGTTAATTTTTTTACTTTCCAGCTATATTTTGAGGCCATGTCCCTATGTTCTAGCCCTCCTGAAGCTTATTTACACACTTCATGTATCCACTTAAAGTTCCTGCAGTCACTCATTATAGGTTTTATCCCTCAGGCCATTCATCCTTTTTGTTATCCATCACTGGACTAATTTTATCTTATCAATATCTTTTTGTAAGGGAGGATTCCAGAACTGGAAACCATACTCCCTGGGGCTGGTTCACACCAGTGCGTTTTTTTTTCTTCCCCTGCATCAAAAATGCATGGACAGTGTTTAACATGAAATCCAGTGGTCTAGTTCAGTGCAGTCAACAAAAGTAGAACATTTTCTCTGTATGGAAAGCATCTGGAACACAAAAATGAGTTCTAACTGCTGGCTCTTCCAAGTGGTGTTGGCCATGGTACTTTGCAGGCGCCATCAAATGAAAGGTCAACCAGCCACATCCCAGGGAACCTCCAGCAACTTCTGGAGGAACCCCATGGTGGAATCCTAATTATACTGGCTTATATAGAATATTTAGGATATTCTTCCTGCTAGTGATCCCTCTAGTGATACACCCCAGCATTATATTCACTTTCTCCACTGCCAGGCTACACTTTTTGCTAATTTTGAAGTATGAAATAAGTATCCCCCAAAGTCTGTGGCCAACAGTACATTCACAATAATGTTTTATGTCAGACTATTATTTCGCTTTTAGAATAGTTGAACTATACCTTCCACTATTTTGACCAAACACCTCTATTGCACACCTTTGTGTCATCAATAAATAGACATGGCTGGTCTACCAAACCTTTAATTAATTTACTTGCAAATAGATTAAATAGAACAGGACCTAGTCAGGGGCGGACTGACCACTCGGGCACCCCATCAGGGTTGCCAGCCTCAGTAAAACCAGGGACAGTATGTAAGAATCTGTGTTTTTTTAAAAGTCCCAAGATTATTGTTGGCCCGCCTCTCCAGTACCTTTTCAGTGTGTGTATGTGCATACTGTGTGTATACTGTGTCTACTGTGTATGTATACTGTATGTGTGTATACTGTGTGGTCCCATAATCTATTGCCTGGGGGCCCCATAATCTCCTGTTGCCCCAGGTCTCCATAATCTCCTATTGCCCGGAGGCCCCATAATCTCCTATTGCCCGGGGCCCCATGAGTTGTCAGTCTGCCCCTGGACCTAGTACATAGCCTTGTGGTACACCAGTAATAACTGGTCTCTGTTTAAAATTAACTTCATTTAAAACCACATTCTGATATACTGTATATCCTTCTGCCAACTGCATATCCATTGAACCACCCAAGGGTGAAGTCCTAGGTTGTACAGGCAGTTATGGGGTAATCATTCACAAAAAAGTAAATAAAAACACAGAGTCAGTTTTTGACAAGTCCTGAATTTAAAAAAAAAAAAAAATGTTCCCCGAAGTAGATCCAACAACAATCACAATTCACGCCGCTACCACCAACCTGAACCACCCCCCCAAAAAAAATCAGTTATTAAATATCTAAGGGCAGGGCCACCGATGATGTCAGCTGGTGGTCCCACCCCTTAGCTATTTAAGTACGGTCGGCAACCTTTGTTGGGTGCAAAGCTTCTTTTGTTATCTTTTTTTATTTTTTTATTATTCATTTTGGGTTGGTGGTGGCAGCAGGTATCGTGATTGACATTGGCTCTACTTCAGGGGACACATCATTTGTTTTTTAATCACTTCAATACTAGGCACTTTCACCCCCTTCCTTCCCGGACAAATTTCCAGCTTTCCGTGCTCTCGCACTTTGAATGACAATTGCGCGGTTATGCTAAACTGTACCCAAATACATTTTTTATCATTTTGTTCAAACAATAGAGCTCTCTTTTGGTGGTATTTATTACCACTTATTTTTTGCAATTTTAAGCGGAAAAAAAACAAAATGTTGGAAAAAATAATATATTTTCTACTTTTTCTTTTACATGGAGGGGCATGATCTGGAGGCCCCTTGTTAAAGAGGGTTTCCAGATTAAATAAGTCCCTGCCCATAGACCCCCACAACCACCAGGCCATGGTTGTGGGGAAGAGGCCCTTGTTTCCAACAACATGGGAACAAAGTGCTTTGGGAAGGGGCCAGAGCCCCCCTCCACCAAAGAACCTCCAATGTTGAAGGCATGTGGCCTGGTATGGTTCATGGTATGGCCTATTTCTTGTCCTGCCAGGCTACATGCTCAGATGAGGGCTTGGTATGGATTTTGGGGGGACCCCATGCCATTTTTTTTTAATCGCCAGCATTCTTTTGTTTACATTGCTCTTTCAGTGGGGAAAGCCTCTGACAGCGAGTCATTGGTTATTAAGGACACAGTGGCCAGATTCCCCACCTTCTCCTTAATAACCAGCTATTCACACAGAATTCGAATCAGTCGATCATTTTTCCACCAACCAAAATTTGAATTGCTCCAAAAATTTGGAATCATTAGAAAATGAATATACAAAACCAAAATAAACAAATTTAAATGAAATTCGTTACCAATTCATTCAAGAATAACCAAAAATAATATTTGGGCCGAAACAAATTGCATATGTCTAATAGGTGTGGGACTTTTTGTACTTGTGAAGAGACCATACTAGAAAGCAGGGGCGGACTGACCATTGAGTTACTCGGGTACTGCCCGAGGGCCCCATGCCACTAGGGGGCCCCATCAGGGTTGCCAGGCTCAGTAAAACCAGGGACAGTATGTAAAAATCTGTGTTTTTTTTTACATCTGTCCCTAATATGTCCGAAATCGACATGCTTTTGATGTGAAAATCCTGAGATTTTAGCTGCCCCGCCTCTGCACTGCCTCCTGGCATGATGCCCATTAGTAAGCCCGTGGGCCCCATAATCTTCTATTGCCCGGGGGCCCTATGAGTTGTCAGTCCGTCCCTGCTAGAAAGGCTACATATATTAAGACTTGTGTAGCTCTCTATATTTCAGCAGATTCCTTTACCAAGTACACAGCCCCCATATGACCAGCACGGTTGTTTGTGTGTATGTTTTTATGACCAGTTATTAGAACATCTGCACAAATTCAAAAGTAGCTAATAGCAAAAACAAAAAGAAAAAAATACATCTTGCCACATTTTTACTGCTTGTTTTTTTTTTTTCTATAGTAAATGTATAAATGTATGCTCTTAGTAAACTGTACACATGGGGCAGCAACTTGCAAAACATCAGCTTGTAGTAACAGTTTTTTCCTTTTTGTCACTTTTTTTGTGCAGGCTGCAAGAGCTGTGTATGACTTCAAGGCCCAGACAGCAAAGTAAGTCCTCTGCTGCTCCATAAACTACAGCAATTGACATGATCCACAGCATAATATATGCTCCTTATTATTATCATTACTTTATATTTAACCAGTCATATACTACAACGTCCTATACTCTACAGCAGGGGCCTCCAAACTTTCCAAACAAAGGGCCAGTTTACTGTCCTTCAGACTTTACAAGGGCTGGATTGTAGCCAGTCGGGGGTAGAAAATTATTGGCACCAGTGCAAGTAAACAACATCTCAGGTGTGGTGTTCAGTTGCACAGTACCTGTTGTCAGTAGTAGGATGAATAGTGTCCCATTATTGGCATCAGTGGGAGGAATAGTGCCCGTCATTGGTATTACCAGGAGGAATAGCACATCATCGTTGGCGTCAGTAGGAAGAATAGTGCCCCATTATTGCTATCAGTGGAAGGAATAGTTCTCCATCATATATATTATTGGGAGGAACATTACCCCATTGCTGGTGTCAGTTGGAGGAGTTTTGCATCACTGCTGGTGTCAGTGTTTGGAATAGCGCCTCAAATGAGTGGGAGGAATAGTGCCCCAAGAGCCAGATAAAAGCTAGAAAGGGGCCACATCAGGCCCTCTGGCTGCAGCTTGGAGGCCACTGCTCTAAAGAATGATACTGTATGTTCACATGCTTAAATACAACTGTATGTTGGCATGCTCAAATAAAACCTGCAAGAAATGTTCCAAATATATTTTTTTTAAAGATAACTAATTTTATAACATCACCATTGTAACAGCAATACAAGCAATAGTTATTTTGACAATTCAATATAAGCTTTCAAGTTGTGAGTTCTGCTTGTCTATCTCTTTCCACAACTTCCTGGATTCTCTGAATGCTTTGAAGCTTCTCCACTGCTGTACCTTGTTGCCTGCAAGCACTGATTCCTGTGCTGACTCCTGAAACTCCTACTCTAAACACCAAAGTAGTTCAGAAGGCCGGCTCTGTGCATTCTGTGACACAGCAGTGCCTATTCACAGAACATAATGAATATGTGTCACAAAATTCAAGGAAGTAAATATGTGGGATTTTTCACAAAGTACGCTTACACACCTCATGATCATTCAGATTCATAGCAGTAGTCTACAAATAACTAAAATACAATGTCAAAATGAATATACAATAAACATTTGACCATAGAGACAACTTAAATGCACCCGTCTGTGGTGGCTGAAAGCCTGACAAATTTTAAAGTAAAAGAACTCCTTTAGCAGGTGCAGAAAATATATTTTCCAGAAATGCACTGACTGTGTGACTTCACGTGAGATGAAATGGAAGCAAAAGCAATGTTATCCTTGTGTGAACTACTAATCCCATCATTCCCCACGTAATGGCAATGAACAAGGCAGACATGTTTGAATTTCAGCCTGTGTGATAGACACAGTGAAGGAGTGAGCATAGCCATTTAGGAACAGGTGGTGCGCTATTTGCAGGATTACCAGGAGAAAATAAAGGGAAAAAATTTGAAAAAATATAACAAATGCAATCATTACACCTAAAACCAAGTAAGCTACAATATAGTATATTTTTGTTTTCACTACTTTGAGTTACTGACACAGAACAAATACTTATAGCTACAGATCTGCATGCTTTTTCGAAAAAGCTTGGTACACATGGGCGAATGCCAGGTGACATCGCTTGGTTTAATAAAAAATTGACAACATTTGACCCGTGTGTGAGGCAGCCTGTCCAACAGAATTTGCGCCGCTCGCACAGCTTCCGTTGGACAAGTATGCTGGAAAACCAACAGCCGATTAGCTCCTGATTAGCGTTCTCAGCCTATGGTTGAGAACGCCGACCAGAGTATTCTGGGGGGGGGGGGGGGGTGTATCACTGTGTCACAACACAACAGCTCAACGTGGTCGATCACTGTACTAACATCAGATTCTTAGTAAAGCTGTCAGGTTTTAGAAAATGATAGTCTGTACTAGGCTTAAAGGGGTTATAAACCCTCATGTTTTTTCACCTTTAATGCATTCTATGCATTAAGGTGAAAAACCTCCTCTCATGTACCAGCCCCCCAAAGCACAGTGGAGGTAAGTATGACATGTTTGTTTGTTATTTTATTTTTTTTAAATGGAAAAAAATGTGAGAGTTTAGTAACCCTTTAAAGGATAAGTTCACCCTTGTTCATCTTTCTTTTTATTATGCCAGCTTCCCTATGTACCATTATAGCATTAATGTACTTATTTTGCAAAAATAAAACTGCTTTACATTAATTCTACACAGGCTTACCTCATTCTCTTCATAGCCATTCAAAAACACTGCTTACCTCTGCCTTACTTCCTGGACAGACTATAGGTCATGAGTTGACCAGCTGAGGGTAGAAGAGGAAGGGTGTGTGCTTATGACCTATAGTCTGTCCAGGAAGTAAGGCAGAAGTAATTGAGCAGTGTGTTTAAACCGCTGTGAAGAAGTGAGGTAAGCCTGTGTAGACCTAATGGAAAGCTGTTTTATGTTTGCAAAATAAGTACATTAATGCTATATTAGTACATAGGGAGCTGGAATTTAGATTTTTTTTCTTTTTTTTTTAAAGCGAGGTGAACTTAGCCTTTTAAATCAGTGAGTCAAAGTACCACACTTCCTCAGTACAGGCTTTATTAAAATGTCACAAACGTATATGTTTTCTTCTTCTTGTTTTTTTTCTGAAAACTTTAAATTGGTTTCTTTTTAACAAAATAAATTAACCGATTTGGAAGAGGGATACAGTAAAATCCTCTGTAGTAAAAAGTTATTGCTACCAAAAAATTACATCACAGTAATACACAAATATTGTGCCACAGAGTGAGTATTAGAGCTGTTTGACTTGGTCCCTTTCCCTTGCATTCCAGTATGTGGATGTGAATATAAAGAAAAGTACAACTCCATACATGGCACTAAAGCCAGGTTTTATCACCTGCAACACAATAATTTACTGTGTAAACAATGTCCAAGAGTACAGTTTGTGATAATTACTAAGGGTACTGTATGTGAAGACAATGTGAACTAATTCTCTGCTTTTCAGGGAGCTGTCTTTTAAGAAAGGAGACACTGTGTACATCCTCAGGAAAATAGACAAGAATTGGTATGAAGGGGAGCATCATGGACGAGTGGGAATATTTCCAATTTCCTATGTTGAGGTTAGTAGTTCTTTCGTTGTATTTTAGCCATTGTGTCAAGGTGTGTAAAATGATGTGAATGTACAATATGTAAAACACCTAAAATACCTTTGTAACTTATTTTTCATTATTTATTTTTAAAAGAAAATAAGTCCAACCGAGAAAGCACAACCAGTGAGACCACCACCACCAGCACAAGTGCGAGAGATTGGAGAAGCGATTGCCAAATATAATTTCACTGCTGACACAAATGTGGAACTAACACTCAAAAAGGTAATACTGTGGTGGTAAGCAAACAAACTTAAATATTTTAGTGATGACTCCCAATGGTGGACAGATACTAGCCAAGTTAGATTTTGGGGATTCAACATGTGGCACCCAGCATCTCTTTCAAGTTAAATTTGATTTTATTTAAAGAATACATTTTTATTGAAAAATGTGGCACAAAAAACAATGGAATACTGCACTGTCAACAGTGCATAAATGACAGTGGGTACTATGAGCAAAGTATACCAAACAGCACAAAGAAGAATTCTTAGAACACTGTATGGACGTCCGTTGGCTGCAGGTTTAAGCCACTGTTTGGTCGGACATATTACTGGGGGCTAACTAAAAAGAAGAAACCCGAGCCCAAAACCAGGGCAAGCTCAGTGAACGCTGCATGGAGCATTGGATTCCTCAGAACATGAGTAGTGCCATTGCCAGGGATCCAACAGAATGATCCAATAGTTGCCACTTTTGTAACATAAAATTGAGGGTAAGGTAAGAGAAAAGCAGAGAAGGAAAGAAGAAGAGGAGAGCAGAGAGATAAGACGGTGTCTGACAGGGGCTGGGGGGTCAGTCCAGCACAATCCCAATAGACTATAATAATTAATTATGTAGGAAACTTGATCCAAGAAAACCACAGGTCCCTGAATACCCTCAAGTTTTCATTGGCTGTGGCCAGTAGCTTCTCTATTTGCATTATATGGTTTAGGTTAGTAACCCTTTCCCTGGCAGTAGGAGTCATGTGGGACTTCCAATGACTAGAAATTAAAACATGACCCACCATAATTAAGAATCTGTAAAGACTTTTTTAATTGTGTATAATGGAGACAGGCATCTGTACAGACTATTTTAATTGTGTATGATGGAGTCGGGCATCATAGAAAGCAGGGCTACTTCCGGTGTCACTGGTCGTGTCCTTTCCTGTAATAAGGTGCTTTAATTTTAGGACAGGGCCAGCACACATGAAGATGTGTACCACCTGACTTACCACATTTCCAACATTGCTCAGGTAAAGACAGTATAATCCTGTGTAGTGAGGTCAGACAATACCATTGGCGTCAGGATTTTGTAGTTCTTTTGCTGTGACTGGGAAGCTAGCATTAGTTTGAAAGTGAGAAGAAAGCCTTTGTTCTAATCCTCTGGGGAGGGAGTATGTCCCCAGCTCTGGCTTCCAGTCTTGGACGTGAAAGGGTTGATTGCAAAATACATTAGACAAAAAGATGCCAAAGAGTGTGGATACAGCACAAAGACATTCTGTGTCAGTGAGGCATAGCTCCTCAAATGAGGTGAGGTTGATGTAAACACAGTCCTTGTCAAGCATGTCATAAAAGTGTGGATGTTGAAATTAAGCCAGCCACTAGCCTCTGTGAAGGGTGCAATGTCTCGCAACAGTTTTAACCCAGTTGGATCAAATGCCTGTAGGATCGGTGATGGAGTCGGTGCTTGCTATCGGAGGGAGACTTCAGTGTTCAATCCAGATGGGAACTCTGGGTTTCCCAGGATCATGGGGCCAGGATAAGAGGAAACAGCGTATGTCTTGAGTGCCCTTTCCAAAATGGACAGTGTAGGCGGTGGTGGGCAATCTGTGGGCTGGATCCAGGTGAGAAATGTCAATGGTACCAGAGAAATGTAAATTTCGAGATGAACCAACTGTTTAGAGGAACTGCCATGGAACCATTTCAAGACCCTACACAACACCACTGCAGAGTGATAGAATCTGAGGTGGGAGAGTCCGGCACCGCTATCAATTTTGCATTTTACCAGAATATCATAGCGAAGACAAGCCAAGGATCTTGGCCAGAAAAATATGAGAAGTACTGAACATGCGGATCGAAACAGCAGGAATTTGAATTGGTTTTAAAAACCATATAGAAATCTAAGAAGGATTTTTATCTTAAAGAGGGACATCCACCACATCCAAGAATCTTTTAGGGATGACCAAGTTTTGAGACGTTGTTGTAAGGCGGTCAGTACATGAAATTAATTCAGTTCATATAGTTTGTGAAGCTGTTAAGGGATCTGTACGCTCATGTTTTCGATGGAGGGCAGTGCCCATTGACACAAAACTTTTCGACCGGGAAGTCCAGGGTGCCTGGGGCAGCAAAAACTCCAGGCATAGAGATTTTGAGGAATTTATGTTAAAATTGCTGGTGGTCAAGTTCCTGTAACATGGAGGGGAAGGTGATGTGCGGGTTAGTAACATGCAGCAGGAGATCTCCATTGCTATAATATACAGCAGGTAAAATAAGTATTGAACATTGAACAGTTATGTGTAATAAAATGGAATGTCACATGGAAAATCTTTTGAACAGGCTAACTGAAATCTATTTATTACTTCGTACAAAATCCTATGTTGGTAATGACAGCTTCAAGACACCTCCTGTATGGAGAAACTAGTCGCTTGGATTGCTCAGGTGTGACTTCCACACAAAAAGACTTAAAATCTTGAAGGTTCCATAGGCCTACTCTATGAAGTCTGAGCTTTAGTTCTTTTCACAGATCTCCTTTTACATTCAAGTCAGATGATTGCCTGAGCCATGCTAGCAGCTGTATTTTCTTTCTTTGAAACCAATCAAGAGTTTCCTTGGCTTTGTGTTTGGGATCATTGTCTTGCTGAAATGTCCACCCTCATTTAATCTTCATCATCCTGGTAGATAAGCAGATTTTTATCAAGAATGTCTAAATTTTTCCATTATTCATTCGTTCCACTACATGAAGTTGGCTAGTACCATATGCTGAAAACAGCCCCACACCATGATGTTCCCACCTCCAAACTTCACTGTTGGTATGGGGGTGTTTTGCAGTGCCATTTGACCTCCAAACATGGTGTGTATTATGGCATCCAAAGAGTTCCAATTTGGTCTCATCTGACAAGTCTAGATTCTCTCAGTATTTCACAGGATTATCTAAATGTTGTGCAGCAAACTTTAAACAAGCTTCAATATGCTTTTTCTTCAGCAATGGAGTCTTGCGTGGTGAGCATTCACACGGCCATGGTGGTTAAGTGCATTTCTTTCTTTGAAACAATTATACCTGCTAATTCCAGGTCTTTCTGAAGTGGTCCTTGATTTTTGGACAACTCTTATGCCGCGTACACACGGTCGTTTTTTTGTCTTGTAAAAAAACGTCGTTTTCTTTCTCGTACATCACGGGACACAGAGCGGCATATTCATTACTATATGGGTTATATGGAGTACCTTCAGGTGTGGACACTGGCAATCTCAAACAGGAAGTCCCCTCCCTATATAACCCCCTCCCCTAGAGGGAGTCCCTCAGTTTTTTCGCCAGTGTCTTAGGTGTTGGTCACGGAATAGCTTTGCTCCACATCCTTGGGATTAAGGGCGGGCTAACCGGATCTGTCCAAGGAGCCTCAGTGCCAAAGTGGACAGTACCCGGGCCCCAAGCCGTGGGGTTTTGCCTATAATGCTCCTCTTTGGAGGGCTGGACCCTGGGCCCAGGACTTGGAGTTTGTAAAAACCATAAGTTCCTGTTTGCCAGGGTGCTATATAGGTCCAGGACAGTGGGTACCTTCATAGGACCCCAGGGCCTGAAGGTCTACTACGCTACCCACGGAGATGGGAGAAGATTGGATCGTTTTGCTGGACAAACATCCTGCAGCATGGAGCAGGTAAGGGGGAGCCTGCGGGACTTGGTTCGACAGCAGGCTCTCCGGGGTAACCTAAAAGGGGGGATAGCCTAAGTATGCTCTGCATTGGCAACCTTGCTCACTATGTCTGAGAAAGACAGGATGACCCCTTTTTTCCCCCATCACTAGGTTCCCCTGTCTAAGAATGTGTTGCTAGCTAACCTGCTGCTTTCTTCCTAGGACTGGTAAGGATCCCTATGGGGCCTTTTGGAGAGTCCTACCTGGCCGGGGGTTTGAATCTGCCGCCTGATACTGCAGTCCTGGGTCTCCAGCAGCGCGGCTCCTCCATGTTCCTCCTGTTCCGGCATACGCGCGCGCGCGTGCGCGCGCACGTCTTATAGACGTTTTTTCGCGCCGTTCAGAGAGGAGGGCGGGGGGGGGCGTGCCTGCGGCGTCATACAGGGGCGCGCCTTGTGCTGTTATAGATCAGCAGGCATTGTCAGTGCTCAGTCTGAGGCTGATTTCAGAAGGAGAGGACGCAGAGCGGCAGAACAGTGACTCCCGGTGGCGGAAGAGGGGTAGTACATGCTGGACTTTGTTCCAATGCCTTTTTTGTTAAGCCAAGAAATTCCCCTTTTTGCAGCAGGTTGGAGGCTGGCAAACTAAGTTTGGGGTCACTGTATGTTTTAAAAAAAATATATATATATATAATATATATTTAAAAAAAAAAAGAAAAACATACGGGGCCCCATCAGTTTTTGGGCATTAGTGATCTATTGTCCCCTAAGCTCTGGTTTTGTACTCCTGGCCACTACAGTCTGTTGTTGTTGGCGGAGTCCCTCGATTTTGTATTATGGCTTCCAAAGGTTCGGGGTCAAAGGGTACAAAAAAGACCAAAAAACAAAGGGGTTCCCCCTCTGATTCTGATGATATGCCGATACTTTCCCCGCAACTTATTAACATAAAGGGTGCCTTGGATGAGCCATTAGGGGGATCTGGTGCGGAGGCTGGCCCAGATCAGCCCAGCCCTGTGTTTATCACAGAGGAGATGCTAGCCGTATCCCTAGGGGGGCTAGAAGAGAGAATAGCAGCATTGATCGCTAGAGCTATTCCTGGTAAGAAACGGGTTAGATCCCCATCACCAAGAGGTGTATCCTCAGATGCTGAGATTCTCTCTCCGGAGGAATTGGAATCACAGGAGGATCAACTAGACCTGAACCAAGAGGGTTCAGGGGTTGAGGGATCTACCTCTGAGGAACCATTTTCAGACTCCCAGACAGAGAGACTGTGGGTACAGTCTTTGACGGACATGGTCCGCTCGGCATTTAGTTTACCATTGCCAGAGCCTCAGGTTCCTCCGGTATCCTCTCTGGGCTCTTTGAAAGCTCCGTTAAGCAACGCAGTTTTTCCGGTCCATCCTCTCTTGGAGGAATTGATCTTTCGGGATTGGGTACGGCCGGACAGGATTTTTCTGCCACCGAAAAGATTTGCGGTCATTTACCCCATGGAGGAAAAATTCTCCAAGAGGTGGAGGCTCCCAGTAGTGGATGCAGCCATCTCATGTGTGAATAAATCACTAACTTGCCCGGTGGAAAACATACATATGTTTAAAGATCCGGTTGATAAACGGTTAGAGACACTTTTAAAAGCATCCTTTGCTACGGCAGGAGCAGTGGTACAGCCAGCTGTGGCTGCAATTGGAGTTTGTCAGGCGTTAAAGGACCAGACAAAAGAAATGTTAAAGGACATGCCTACCCAACAAGCAGAAGAGTTTTCTGACATTCCCAGAGCTCTGTGTTTTGCTGTAGATGCTATAAAAGATTCCATCCAGCAGGCCTCTCGTTTATCACTATTTTTGGTGCACATGAGAAGGCTCTTATGGTTGAAGAACTGGGCGGCGGAGCCCCCATGCAAAAAAGCTTCTGGCAGGGTTTCCCTTCCATGGAGGACGACTCTTCGGAGAGGATCTGGATAAATATATTCAGACTATTTCAAGTGGCAAGAGTACCCTTTTACCGGTCAAAAAGACATTCCGGGGTCCTACATTTAAAAGGCAGCTCTTTCCTGTCTCGGGGCCCTCAAATTCCAGGCAGTATCGACGGCCGCCTGCACGATCCAACGTTAACAGTAGATCGCAGGGACAGGCCCCTGGGGGTAAGAGGCCATGGTATCGCAAGCCGACAAAGACAGCCCCTAAGTCTGCCTTATGAAGGGGCGCCCCCACTCTCGCGGGTGGGGGGAAGGCTTTGTTTCTTCTCAGAAGTTTGGGAAGCCAAGATCCCCGACAAATGGGTCCGGGCATCTGTAACCACAGGCTACAGACTGGAGTTTCTAAGGTGTCCTCCGCCTCATTTTCAAGAATCAAGGCTACCAAAGGATCCAGCAAGGAAGGCCTCATTGCTGGCAGCTTTGGATCACCTGCTTTGCCAGGACGTAATAATAGAGGTGCCAGCCCAAGAGCAAGGGCTAGGTTTCTATTCCAATCTCTTTGTCATACCAAAGCCCAACGGCGATGTCAGGCCAATCTTGGACCTAAAAAGGTTAAACGGTTACCTAAGGGTTCGTTCCTTCCGGATGGAATCCATCCGGTCAGCAGCCGCCGCGCTTCAGAGGGACGATTTTCTGGCCTCCATAGACATAAAGGATGCTTACCTTCATGTACCAATCTTTCAGTCGCATCAAAGATTTTTACGCTTCGCGGTGGGGCAGCGACACTTCCAATTCAGGGCGCTCCCCTTCGGGCTGGCCACGGCCCCCCCGAGTATTCACGAAGATCCTAGCCCCAGTTCTGGCCAATTTAAGGATCCAAGGGGTCACAGTCCTAGCATACTTGGACGACCTTTTAATCATAGATCACTCACGGCCGGGTCTGCAACAGGCAGTAAACCTCACGGTTCGGTACCTCGAAGGATTCGGCTGGGTCCTAAACTGGGGAAAGTCAGCGTTCCAGCCTACAAAGCAGTTGGAATACCTCGGAATGAGGTTAGACACAGAACAGCAAAGGGTGTTCCTGCCCCTTGTAAAGATCGAGGCTATCAAGGGGTTGGTTCAGTTGGTTCTAAACAAGAAAAAACCAACTATTCGCCTGTGTATGCGAGTACTAGGCAAGCTAGTGGCCACGTTCGAGGCAGTACCATACGCTCAGATCCACACTCGCGTCCTACAGGCAGCCATTCTAGCAGCCTGGGGCAAGAGGGCACATGCCTTAGAGTCCCCTTTGACGCTATCATCAAGGGTCCGACAAAGCCTGGCCTGGTGGTTGAACCCTCAGAATCTTCTAAAGGGAAAATCCTTCAGCCCTGTTGTCTGGAAGGTAGTTACCACAGACGCCAGCCTGGCAGGCTGGGGGGCGGTCTTCGAGGGGTTCTCTCGCCAGGGAACTTGGGTGAAAGCAGAGAGGCAGCTCCCCATCAATATCTTGGAGATCAGAGCTGCTCGCCTAGCCCTTCTGGCATGGACCTCCAGATTACAGGGGTTCCCGGTGAGAATCCAGTCAGACAATGCCACGGCGGTGGCATACATAAACCACCAAGGGGGAACCAGGAGTCAGGCCGCTCAGAGGGAGGTGAGCTTGATTTTTCAGTGGGCAGAGGTTCATGTACCCTGCATTTCGGCGATATTCATTCCCGGAGTGGACAACCTGCAGGCAGACTTCTTAAGTCGCCAGAGTCTGTTGCCAGGGGAGTGGTCTCTGCATCCCCAGGTCTTTCAGACAATCTGCCAGAGGTGGGGAATGCCGGACGTAGATATAATGGCATCCAGGTTCAACAAGAAACTAGACAGGTTCGTGTCTCGAGCGAGGGATCCTATGGCCTGCGGAACCGATGCGTTGGTTTGCCCTTGGCATCAATTCAAACTTCTATATGCATTCCCTCCGCTACAGTTACTCCCTCGCCTGTTGCGCAGGATCAGAGTGGAGCACAAGCCAGTCATTCTAGTAGCTCCGGCTTGGCCCCGGAGGACTTGGTACTCACTAGTCCTGAAGATGGCAGTGGGAGACCCTTGGACTCTTCCTCTACAACCAGACCTACTCTCACAAGGCCCGATCCTCCACCCTACATTACAGCGTCTAAATTTGACGGCCTGGAGGCTGAATCCCTGATTCTCAGGGGTAGAGGTCTGTCTAGGCAGGTAATTCCTACCCTGATTAGGGCTAGAAAGCCGGTCTCCAGGGTGATTTATTACAGGGTGTGGAGGAACTACGTAGGCTGGTGTGAATCCAAAAGATGGAATTCCCGCAAATATACTATTGATAGGGTGTTAAGTTTTCTCCAGCTAGGAGTGGATAAAGGCCTGGCACTAAGCACAATCAAGGGACAGATCTCAGCTCTGTCAGTGTGGTTTCAGAGGCCGCTGGCCACCCACTCGCTGGTAAAGACCTTCTTACAGGGGGTCTTGCGTATTAATCCTCCTGTCAAGTCACCAATTTGTCCATGGGACTTAAATCTTGTCCTGTCCACTCTACAGAAACAACCCTTTGAGCCGTTGGCTGAGATTCCTTTAGTCTTACTGACAAGAAAGTTGGTTTTCTTGGTCGCCATAGTTTCGGCCAGGAGAGTGTCAGAATTAGCAGCCTTATCGTGTAAGGAACCATATCTCGTTCAGCATAAGGACAGGGCAGTTCTCCGGCCCCATCCTTCCTTTCTACCAAAGGTTATATCCAAATTTCACTTGAACCAGGATTTGGTACTTCCATCCTTCTTTCCAAAACCCACATCTAGAAAGGAGGGGTTGCTGCATACCTTGGATATTGTCCGGGCCATGAAGGCCTATCTTAAAGCTACAGAAAAGATCCGGAAGACAGATGTGTTATTCGTTCTACCAGATGGCCCCAAGAAGGGGCAGGCAGCTGCAAAATCCACCATCTCGAGATGGATTAGACAATTAATCATTCAAGCCTACGGTTTGAAGAGGTTGCCTCCTCCTTTGTCGGTAAAGGCCCATTCTACCAGGGCCATGGGCGCCTCCTGGGCAGCACACCATCAGATCTCTATGGCTCAGATATGCAAGGCGGCGACGTGGTCATCAGTCCACACGTTTACAAAGTTTTATCAACTAGACGTGAGAAGGAATGCGGATTCTGCCTTTGGACAGGCAGTACTACAGGCTGCAGTTTAAGATCCTCGGGATCAGAAGCACCCTTGCTTGTAAAAAAAAAAAAAGTTTTTCTTGACTAAATTGGAATTATTATTATTATTTGAGTATACCTCTAAATTGAATCCTTCTTTGGAAGATGTCTCCCTCCCCTCATTAAAGCATTGCTTTCGGACATCCCATATAGTAATGAATATGCCGCTCTGTGTCCCGTGATGTACGAGAAAGAAAAAGGGATTTTTAAATACAGCTTACCTGTAAAATCCTTTTCTTGGAGTACATCACGGGACACAGAGCTCCCACCCCTCTTTTGGGGAAACATTTTGGGAGGCATACTGCTTGCTACAAAACTGAGGGACTCCCTCTAGGGGAGGGGGTTATATAGGGAGGGGACTTCCTGTTTGAGATTGCCAGTGTCCACACCTGAAGGTACTCCATATAACCCCATATAGTAATGAATATGCCGCTCTGTGTCCCGTGATGTACTCCAAGAAAAGGATTTTACAGGTAAGCTGTATTTAAAAATCCCTTTTTTTCTCATGAAAAAAAAAGAAGTTTTTTAACCTTTATTTTAAAAAACGACATTGCCTACACACCATCGTTTTCTGAAAATGCTCTTGCAAAGCGCGGTTACGTACAACACGTACGACGGCACTCTGTTCCATTCAAGCTTGCGTCATAACTTGCTTCTGAGCATGCACGGGTTTAAAAACTTTGTTTTAAACGTCGTTTTAGTGTACACACGATCATTTTTTATAAAACAAAAAATGACATTCTGAAAAACTACATAAACAATTGAAGCATGATCGAATAATTTTTTTTCGTTTTTCAGAAGACATAAAACAACGTTTTGCCCACACACGATCATTTTAACCACTTAAGGACCGCCTACTGCACATATACGTCGGCAGAATGGCACGGCTGGGCACATCAACGTATATATACGTTGATTTTAGTACCCAGCCGTGGGTCACGGGCGCGCGCCTGCGGCGCGCTCCCGTCACCCGGTCCGAAGCTCCAGGAACGGGACCGCGGGATTCGCGGACCCGATCGCCGCTGCAGTGCGGCGATCTGTCCCTGGAGCTGAAGAACGGGGAGAGCCGTGTGTAAACACGGCTTCCCCGTGCTTCACTGTGGCCGCAGCATCGATCGCGTCATCCCTGTAATAGGGGGACGCGATCGATGACGTCACACCTACAGCCACACCCCCCTACAGCTACACACAGGGTACACTCAAATTCACAGCGCCCCCTGTGGTTAACTCCCAAACTGCAACTGTCATTTCCACAGTAAACAATGCAATTTAAATGCATTTTTTGCTGTGAAAATGACAATTGTCACAAAAATGTGTCAAAATTGTCCGAAGTGTCCGCCATAATGTCGCAGTCATGAAAAAAATCGCTGATCGCCGCTATTAGTAGTAAAAAAAAAAAAAATAATAAAAATGCAATAAAACTATCCCTTATTTTGTAAACGCTATAAACCGATAAACGCTTATTGCGATTTTTTTTTTACCAAAAATATGTAGAAGAATACGTATCAGCCTAAACTGAGGATTTTTTTTTTATATATATATTTTTGGGGGATATTTATTATAGCAAAAAGTAAAAAATATATATATTTTTTTTTTAATTGTCGCTATATTTTTGTTTATAGCGCAAAAAATAAAAACCGCAGAGGTGATCAAATACCACCAAAAGAAAGCTCTATTTGTGGGGAAAAAAGGACGCCAATTTTGTTTGGGAGCCACGTCGCACGACCGCGCAATTGTCAGTTAAAACGACGCAGTGCCGAATCGCAAAAAGGGGCAAGGTCCTTTACCTGCATTTTGGTCCGGGTCTTAAGTGGTTAAATGACGTTTTTTAAAACGTTGTTTTATTTCATCACAAAAAACTACCGTGTGTACGCGGCATTATGATAATTCTTTTCAACCCCCTTGTTAGAAATCTTGCAAGGAGCACCTGGCCGTGGCAGGTTTATGGTGAAATTATGTTCTTTGCACTTCTGGATTATGGCCCCAACCATGCTCACTGGAATATTCAGAAGTTTAGAAATCCTTCTGTAACCAATGGCAGTAACCAAAGGTCTTGAGAGAGCTCTTTGCTTTTACCCATCATGAGATGTTTCTTGTATGACACCTTGGTAATGAGACAACTTTTTATAGGCCATCAGTTGAGACTGACCCAGCTGATATTTATTTACACTGACAAGGGACGGGGTTGCTATTTAGTTACTGATTTAAGCTGGTGTCTTGGCTTTTCATGCCTTTTTTTTACACCTCCCTTTGTCATGTGTTCAATACTTTTTCCATGTGTCATTCCATTTTATTACACTTAACTTAATTTCTGAACTTGTTTGTTTTAATTTCTTTGTATGTATAGATTGCATGGGTTGTTACCGACATAGGGGTCAAAATGTCATGTCAATAGCAACTTTAGATATATATATTTAGCTAGAAAAATGGTGACGTGGTCAATACTTATTTTACTCGCTGAATATCGTGGTGAAAGGAGACAGCCCTGATGCATACCATCAGAAAAGCGGACTGGAGCTGAGAGCAGACCATTCACCCTAATGCGAGCCGAGCATGTATAAAGTGCCATTGTTTTTGTTTGAATTCCAAAGGTAGGTCTATTTGCTCCAATGCTGTCTTCAGAAATCATTGTCCTGTGAAAAAAGGCATAAGGGGAACTTGCGAGTGTGGCAATAGAATATAAGAGACAAGATTTTAATGGTGTTATCCTGTGCTTCTCGTGCGGATACAAAACCCACTTGGTCCCAATCAATTAGGGAGGGAATAATAGATTGTAATGTATCTGCTAGTAGTTTGGTATAAATTTTGAGGTCAACGTTGATAAGGGAGATTGGATGGTAACTGGAGCGTTGGGTCGGATCTTTTTGGTCTTTAGGTATGAGGTGATGCAGGCTTCCTGATACTGGCTAGGGAAGAAACACATGGGTTTAATTTGATTTTATTTTAGCTTTCTTTTAACATTAAATGAGATAAATGAATCGCGAGACAACGAAAACAATGGCAAGTGTTGCAGCAGTAATAAGAAGTAATGTGGGCACTGCAGTCGTGTAGCAGGTTAAGACCATATGTGGACATTACCTAGATCAACTACATGCAAATGCAGCCCCTTTAAGAATGGACATTCCTCCAGAATGACAGCCATCCATCAAGGCATTTTGATATTTGAATAACTTCTCCCAAGAGTCTGCTTGTATCATTGCTGAAGGATTTTAAGAGGAGTACTGGGGCAGAGTGCTGTGATGTTTTCAGGAAGCTGTGTACAGAACCCTGCTGGCCCTCCCGCAAGCCATGATCTGCCTGCATTGCAAAGAGTAGCATAGATACCTAGTGGTGACCTCACTGGGTCTAAAATAAGGTTTGTAATGAAATTGTAAAGGTTTAGTATCCTGGCTAGAGGAGAAAGGAGGAACCAGAGAAGGCAAATATAAGCAGATAAAACTTGTAAAGTGGAATTCTATGCAGTATGGTAAAAATCCTTCTGCCTGCAGCTTTCCCCGCAGCCCCCCTAAATGCATACCTGAGCCCAATCTCGATCCAGCGGTGTGTGTACGAGAGTCGAGGCTCTCTTGCTCCTTATTGGTTCATATACAGCAATAGGAGCCATTGGCTATGGGGGCACTTGACAGGGGGGTAGAGCCCAGAACGCTGGTGGGGGATCCCAGAAGAGGATCAGGGCTGCTCTGTGCAAAACCGTTGCACAAGGCAGGGAGGAAGAACATGTTTGTTACTTTAATTTAAAAAAAAGTCAAGTTTTACAATCCCATTAAGCACCATTCATATTCACTGTTTGGTTTAACCTATAGGCATTTTACTCAGAGCTGTATCCTGGCCTAGGCCAACAAGGCCCAGGCCTAGGGCAGCACTTTGCAGGGGGGCAGCACGAAAAGAGTCCCCGCCGGCTTGCGCTACACTGTTAGGAAAATGAGTCTAGCGCCCCCAAAAAGCGGCCGCACTGCTTCTGGTATGTTGAGGGGGGGGGGGGCGCTTCCAATTTTGACTGTTTTATCATCCTATGTTTCCGCTGCACCATCTACTTAAAGTAGAACTATAGGCAAGTCTTTTTTTTTCATTTTGGGTAGAGTAAGGGAGGGTTATTATTACTATATATTATTTTTTACCGTCCCTGTCCCATTGCGAAGATTTCCCTTCACTTCCTGCTCTATGGGCAACCAGGAAGGAAGAGGAAATCTATGCAAATTAAATTAAGGGAATCCATTGCCCCCCCCCCCAGAACTAGTGTCCTCACTTGAAAATTTCAGGGCGGGTCTTAAACAACACAGGGTGTGGCCTTAAAAGGAAGGTGTGGGTCATATTTAAATTAGGGGGTGCACAAGTTTAGTCAGGCCTAGGGCAGCACAAAACCTAAATACACCTCTGATTTTACTTGGTTTCTGCTGGTTGTGTGGTCATGAGAAAAATATTAAACTATTTCTTCCACTACAGATGAAAACTAATTTGTCCTCACTTTCCAGGGTGACAAAGTGATGATTTTGAAAAAGGTGGATCAGAACTGGTATGAGGGTAAAATTCCAGGCACAAATAGGCAGGGCATTTTTCCTGTCTCCTATGTTGAGATAATCAAAAAGAGTTCCTCTAAAAGCCCTGGTGAATCACCTGATCGGTATCCCACTGACAGGTTACACAACTCGGCCACAAGCACGGTAAGAAATTTTCTTCTTTTCAAATAAATATGAGTAAGGCTGTAAACACAAAGACGTTAATTAAAAGCAGAAATAAGGTTTGTATTGCCCGGAAGAATAACGGATCGGAGGGTTGCTTACATTTACTAGAAAAATGACATATTGTAAGCAACATCTTTACATCCCTTCTTCTCTGTTTTTAATGCATCAACTGCAGAGAGGTGTCACATATGTGTACAAATGTTTGCTATAGGTGTTTGTCACAGAATAATGCTGTCACGACAGTAACTTTAAAATCTTCCAGTGATGTTTTCTAGCAATCATAGTTTACTTTGGAAAAGCAGATGGGACAGATGTCAGCAGAGAATGTCCACACAGTTTCACACATAGGAAGAAGTCTGAATTGAAATGTAGATGGTGCTTTTTATATACCTTTTGTAGAGTAAAAAATTGTGTGTGAAATGCAGATTTGAATTAATTATATTAGGCCTACGAAAAGAACAATAACATTGTATTGATGATATGTGGATCATTTTCCATATTTTCCAAATGTAAGTATATTGACCATTTCCCTTCTTGTGCTCTTGATCTTCTTAAAGCGGTAGTAAAGTCCCCCTGGACACTTCTACCTGCAGGTAATCTCATAATAAAGCCTACCTGTAGGTACATGGAATATCTTCTAAACGTGAATGGTTTAGGAGAGATTCAGTGTCCCTGTAGCTTGTGGTCAGCATACCCGTGCCTTTCCTTCAGAGCCCTGTGCCGTAAACAGTGACTCCCACGTGTTAGCGCAGGAGTGATGTCATCGCAGCTTAGCCACTCAAAGAACAGCAGCCTGCGAACCTGGATGGGTGACTGGATGAACATTGAAGCCCTGTCAGTGATTACAACATGCCGCTGGAGATCTTGGTTTCAAGGTAAGTGTTTCATAATGTGCTGGTATGCATTGCATACTAACACATTATGACTTTACCTTGCAGGGAGAAATGTAATCTGCTTTAAGACCCCTTCAAGCTAAAAGCACAAGCAATGAAAGTGCAATGCTCATCTATAGAGAATATATTTGTTTTTAGTTTTTTAGTTGAATGGCGTAAAAAGCCTATCAAAGCAAGCAGTAGCAATCGGCTGTGTAAATCCACGAATTGGCTGTGGACATATGTTTTGATCTATAAATTTGCATAGGCAAAACGATCTGATCAGGTTGATTGCTTATGGTCTTCCATTTATGGTAACCTTTACATTAAAATCAGTATCTAATTTAGCAGCAAATTTTTATATGAATAAACATAAAAGTTCTGCGTAAAGTTTATTTATTTTTCTTTAATAAATCATGTGTCCTATTTTACATGACAATTTTTTTGCTGCGCACATAGGAGTTTATTTACTAAAGCTAGAAATTAGTCACATTTCTGCATAGAAACCAATCAGATTCTAACCTCAGCTTGTTCAATTAAGCTTTGGGAAAAAAAAAATGGAAGCTGATTGGCTTCTGTGCAGAATTGTGGCTAATTTTGCCCTAGCTTTAGTAAATAAACCCCACAGTTACCATTAGCTTAGTAAGATGTAAACTTAGTAGTTCAGCATGTATAAACACATGGGGCCAGATTCTCGTATTTTTGTGTAGATGCCAGCGGGGCGTAGCGTATCCTATTTACGCTACGCCGCCGCAACTTTGGAAGCAAGTGCCGTATTCTCAAAGCACTTGCGTCCTAAGTTACGGCGGCGTAGCCTGGGTAATTCAAATGTGGAAGAGGTGGGCGTGTTTTATGCAAATGTGTTGTGACCCCACGTTTTTTACGCTTTTTTTGAACTGCGCATGCGCCGTACGTGGACGTATCCCAGTGCGCATGCTCCACATTACGCCGCAAATACATTGGTTTCGATGTGAACGTAACTTACACAAATCCCTATTCGCGAACGATTTACGCAAATGACGTAAAAATCGACGTCCATACTTAACATTGCGTACACAAAGTTACCACTCATATAGCAGGGGTAACTTCACACTTACGCAAACAACGTAAAAAAAACGACGACCGGACGCAATTACATTCAGGAATCGGTGTATCTAGCTCATTTGCATATTCAACGCGGCTAATCGACGGAAGCGCCACCTAGCGGCCAGCGTAAATATGCAACTTGGATACGATGGCGTAAGAGACTTACGCCACTCGTATCTAAGCAAAATTCCAGCGTATCTTGTTTTCGGAATACAGAAAATAGATACGCCGGCGCTTCTTAGAAGTTACGCGGCGTATCTCGAGATACGCCGACGTAACTCTGCTGAGAATCTGGCCCATGATGTCTTGTGTAGTACTCGCCTGTTAAGACCAAAAAAAAAACTCTGATGCTATTTAGTTTAACTGGGATATCAGAATTCTAAAAATGTAGGCTGTGTGCAGTCATCCCTCTAGGTCACAGGTGCTCAACCTGTAGCCCTCCAGCTGTTGCAAAACTACAAGTTCCATGATGCATTGCAAGGCTGACAGTTACAAGCATGACTCCCAAAGGCAGAGGTATGCTGGAACTTGTAGCTCTGCAACAGCTGCAGTTCCACAAGTTAAACACCCAAGCTCTAGGTCAGGGGTAGACAACCTCGGCTCTCCAGCTGTTTTGAAACCTACAAGTCCCATGAGACATTGCAAGACCCTGACAATCACAGGCATGTCTCCTAGAGGCAGAGGCATGATGGGATTTGTAGTTTCACCACAGTTGGAGAGCCGAGGTTGCCTACCACTGCTCTAGGTCATAGTAGGTTAGAAGGTAAATAGTTACAAGTGAAACTCCACCTGCAGAATGAAGTCTGCTACACAATTTATCTTGTGCTCTACAGCAGGGATATGCTATTGGCAGACCTCCAGCTGTTGCCGAACTACAAGTCCCATGAGGCATAGCAAGACTGACCGCCTCAAGCATGACTCCCACAGGTAGAGGCATGATGGGACTTGTAGTTTTGCAACAGCTGGAGGTCCTCTAATTGCATATACCTGCTCTACAGTGAAGTTCCTCGACTCTGCTCTGCAGTGCATACCAATACAGCTTTTGTTCCAGGCATACACAAAGAAGTTTTGTCTATAAAATCAGCTCTAAAGCCCACATATCAGGTAATTTATCTATGGCCATGAATGTAAAGGGGGATACAAGACTTGGACTGCTGGGACACCAAGAACTAGAGCCCAGGAACATTTCATTGCAAGGAAAGCCAACTATAATTGTAAATGATAAATGTGTATACATGTGGTATCAAATATTCCATTATTTTTTGCTGGCTTTGTTAGAACTAATACAATTAATTAGCTCTCAGACACCCAAAACCTTGACAAATTTAAATATATTTAAAACCTGGAACAAAAATTTTTATTTTTTTATTTTACCAGTCCATATATATGGTGGCTGCTTTGATTTTCACTTTTTTTCCAAGTAAATTTTCTGCAAAAATACCGGTTGATCTCATTAGAAATCCTACATCTGCGTAACTTCTTCTTTACTATACTGACATTTAAAACGATGCTAAACTTTTTTAGGTTTTTCATGCTTATATAAAATAGTTATAAAAAGTGTGAAGTGCTTCTAATTCTAATTAGGGGAGTAGCTTAGATTGGCATTATTGATCCTTTTAGGTTAGCTTCACACTGCTGTGATCTGGTTATGTAATGCAACTTGGATGTGGTTTGCATATTCCAGTGTTTCTCAACCTTCTTTCAGTCAAGGCACCTTTTAAAATGCTGCACGATGGCAAAAAATAATAGTTAAACACATCTCAGAAACATTCACACATGTAGGACACCTAACAATAGAGGAGATCTAAATCAAACACGCCTTTGCACATTGGTACCGACTAGTATTCCAATGTTTCTCTCCTGCATCACTTAGCTAATGTGACCCCAGTGCTGACAGAAAGGGACAGGGGAGGGGCAAACAAGTATGCTGCACAGGTACTCGATGTCTCCCCTATCAACCGAGGATGACATTCGTTTTTAGGATGTCGGCAACTAGAAGGTTTGTGTAACTAAAAACCTATAATCCTGTTTGAAAAAAGGCTTACATATTCTATGGGGCCAAAATCATGCTGGAATTGTACCAAAGTGGTACAGGAACCTTTTCAAAAATCGTGCCGTGCTGAGTCACATTGGTGTGAACCGGCACCATTGAAAATAATGGGATTTCCATTTTCATATGATTTTGTTTGACTGAAGCCACATTTGAAATTGCAGTAGTGTGTACAAAACCTTAGCCTGCATTCACACCTGAGCAGAGCATATTCTTTTTGATATTGATACATTTTACAAGCATTTGTGCACATGTATCAAGCTTTAGGCATCTGTTTCCTTTGCTGGGCAAGGAAAGGATAGCAGTGCCATTTGAATAAACTAAAACAAGCTCATGTATTTTTGAGCTTAGGGCAACAGAGCATATAAGTGTGAACATGGACAATTGGGAAGAATGGGATTCCACGTGCTGAGCATAGTTAGGCGTAATAAAACAAGCAGAAAAAAAAACTATTAAAAAATAACAATTACATGTGAATAGGGGCTTCTAATATATAGTATAAGTGTGTATCGTTACCCTAGGACAAGAAGTGTCTTACTGGCAAGATTCCAAAGTAAGAATGAATTAAACAAAGCAAACTATTGCAGCCAACACATTTATTAGTAATCTGTAATATATATTTATAGATATATATATATATATATATATATAAACACATTTGGGGGAGATTTAGATATCCTTTAAATGCTTGTATTACCCTGTTCATGTGGCAGGAAAAATGTCCCAATAAACAAAAGAACACAGGATGTTGTAAAACATAAAACGTACAATACCCCCAAACCCTAAAGGATTAATGGGTACACAATATAAAACACTGAGTTCGGGAACCACTGTTAAGATGTTAGATTGTTCTCGTGCTGTTCACTTTTTCAGCCATAATATGGTTTTCTATGATTGAATTTTAGATATAGTTAGTGCTAAATGGAGTTCTGACCTAGGCCCCATTCACACAGTGTTATGCACATTGGTCGAAAGGTGGTGCCATTCATTCTGATTGGCACCCCAACACCCCGTGTTTCTGTGTACTACACTGCCAACAAAGCAGCATGCACAATTTTTGGGTGGATCAAATGGACAGTGCAACAATGTAAACCGGCCTTAAAGAGACCCTGTTCCCTTTAAAAAACAAACAAACAATTAATTTGGTCCTAAATTGCCTCAAAGGCTCCTCCATCCCTGTGAGGCAAAACTTTCTAAAAACAATGCTGGGAGCCGCCGTCTTGTATATGATGTCATCAGTACGCAGCAGGCTTTGCAGTTCTCCATTTTTACATGATGCATCAGCCTACATGTGCACCAAGGAGGCTGGCTTGTGAGCGCACTACCCATGTTCAGAAGAAGTTGCAAACAAAACAGCATGTTTTCAGTCTGCACTGTCCTATCAAGCTGACATGCTCTCCTGCACTCAGGGTGTCAAACCATCTCTCACAAGGCCATGTCAGCAGGCACAGCAGAAGATATCTGACATGACAGGAGAATAGAGTACCTAGGGAACAGGCCATTCCTAAAGAGCTCAATAGCCCCAGTGTGGGTCAGATTCATGATGTTTTGTTTTTGTTAAGAAAAATAGTACTGTATGTATATATATATATGATACTTCTATGCTGTTTTATATGTGCTATCAAATATATTGTTTTTTCATTAGTGACAGGGTTCCTAACTATTCCTAGTCTGTCTATAAAAATCAGCTACTTTGTCAATTGTATTCACAAGCATACAGAACATTCCTTGGGCTTTGCAATGTTACTAGTTCTGCTAATGAACAAGATATCGATTCTTAGTTGCCACAAAATTGTACACTTAGGCCCTGTACACACAATCGGTCAAACCGATGGGAACCGTCTGATGGATTTTTCCATCAGTTAACCAATAAAACTGACCGATGGTCAGTCGTGCCTACACACCATCGGTTAAAAAAACGATCGTGTCAGAGCGCGGTGACGTAAAACACAACGACGTGCTGAAAAAATGAAGTTCAATGCTTCCAAGCATGCGTCGACTTGACTCTGAGCATGCGTGGGTTTTTAACCGGTTAGGTATCCATCGGTAAATTTAAAACAAGTTTGCTTTTTTTTAACCGATGGATAAATAACCGATGGCGCCCACACACGATCGGTTTGGTCTGATGTAAACGGTCCATCAGACCCTTCTCATCGGTTTGACCGATCATGTGTACGCGGACTTATATATGTTTTACTATATGAATATGTATAACACAGAGCTGCCTGTTATCCTAACCCCATGTATGGGTAATATAAAAAGGGTCTGTCTATAATAAAACTAGTGTTATGATGATTATCATTAAATTATAATTATATTGTAATCATTTTTAGTTATTGCTCTCCTATGTAAGATTCAACTGAAAGACAAGCCATTATGCTGTCCCAAAGTTCTAAGTACCTACAGCAGGAATACCTATTTCCTTTTTCTGATGTAAACTGTCTTTAAGAGCAGTATTATAACACATGAAGTGGTGGTGCCAAGACACTACTGCACATACCTGCAGATTTCTTCCTAAGGACCCTATAAGGAGAACTCGGGGCACTATATTATGCTGATACCAACTATGAGGTCAGAGTTTTCACCAACCAATTGATGGGTGACAAACGGTTAGGTACAGACCAAAGTGCTGACTTCTAGCTCTATAGTAAATATTTAAATTACAGCTCATCCTGGAATTTCGGATCCCCGCAGTGTTTTGAAAGAAGTCTGCAGATATGTGTTTCCACCTTTGGGTGCCTGGGTTTCAGACTGTCTGTGCTGCCTTTTACCAGCCATCTCCATTTCATCCCCCCAGAGTATAAAGAAAGAGTCTGCTTGGTTGTTGTATGACAAGACAGACTGAAAAAGTCTTCACTTGTTCACTTTCATATATGAGACACATTTGGGGGGATTTAGTAAAACTGGAGAGTGCAAAATCTGGTGAAGCTCTGCATAGAAACCAATTCGCTTCCAGTTTTTTTTGTCAAAGCTTAACCACTTGCCAACCATATAACCTATATGGCAGCTCGGCTGTGCCAGATCATGTATCTAGTGATTGAACACAGCAGATGTCGATTACTGGGTGCCAGCCAATGGACTACTGCTGACACCCGGCAATTGTCATGAATTTACACAGGACAGTGAGGAAGTACAGGCATACCCCGCTTTTAAGTACACAATAGGGTTTATTTACTAAAGCTGGAAATCGCAATATCAGGCTCATTTCTGCATAGAAACCAATGATCTTCTAACTCCAGCTTGTTCAATTAAGCCTGGTAATAAAACCTGGAAGCTCATTGGTTTCTGTGCAGCAGTGAGCCTTATATTGCGCTTTCCAGCTTTAGTAAATAAACACAATTGTGTACTTAAAAGTGGGGTATGCCTGTAATAGATTTTATTTCCCTGCAAAGCAGGGAATAAAATCTATTACTTCCCCCAAGTCAAAGCACCACACAAAGTACACATAAACACTGGCTAGGCACACATTTGATTACCCTTTGATTACCCTAGATGTTTAACCCCTTCCCATCCAGTGTCCATATTTTTAACACTGATCACTGTATTAGTGTCACTAGTTTCCAAAAAGTGTCAGTTAGTGTCCGAATGTCCACCACAGTATCGCAATCCTGTTATAGGTCATTGATCACCGCAAATACTAGTAAAAAATGTTTTAAATAAATATAAATCCCAGTATATATATATATGCCATTGTTTGTCAACACTATGGGGCCAGATTCTCTAAAGAGATACGACTGTGTATCGCAGGAAACACCGTCATATCTCTGTTTTTTTCCCCGGGTATCTATGCGTCTGATTCATAGAATCATTTACGCATAGATACAGCGAAGATCCGACAGGTGTAAAACACTTACACCGTCAGATCTTGGATGTAATTACTTCGCTGGCCGCTAGGTGGCCTTTACGTTGATTTCTCATTTGCCTATGCAAATGAGCCTAATACGCCGATTCCTGAACGTTTTTACGCCGCCTCGTCGTTGTTTCCGTAAGCGTAAACCTACCCCTGCTATATGAGGGGTAGGCTTACGAAGTTCCGTCGTATGCCATGTTAAGTATGGCGTCGGGTCAGCGTCGTCTTTTTCCGTCGGTTACGTCATTTTACTAAGAAGTTCGCGAATAGGGCATTGCGTAAGTGACGATTACGGCGTTTTCACGTCGGTTTCAACAACGTTTTCCAACGTGAGCTGGAGCATGCGCACTTGGCTTAATTTAAATACAAGCAGCCCCCTTTGAATTACGCAGGGATAGGCCGGCCATTTACACTACGCCGCCGCAAACTACGAAGCAAGTGCTTGGAGAATACGGCACTTGCTCCGGTAAGTTGCGGCGGCGTAGTTATGCAACTAATTAATAAACGCCCATTAGGATTTTTTAACAAAAAATATATAGCAAAATACATATTGGCTTAAATTTATAAAAAAAATATTATTTAAAAAAAAATCTTACATGCTTTATAGCAGAAAGTAAAAAGTATTGTTTTTTTTTCCAAAATTGTCAGTCTTTTTTGGTTTACAACGCCAAAAAAATCAAAAAAATGCAGTGGTGATCAAATACCACCAAAAGAAATCTCTATTTGTAGGGGGAAAAAAGGACATCAATTTTATTTGGGTAGTGTCACAAAAAATGCCCTGGTCCTAAAGGAGGGTAAATCTGCTGAAGGTCAAGTGGTTAATTGAACAAACTGAAGTTAGAAGCTGAATGGCTACCATGAACAAACTGCACCAGATTTGGCACTCTCCAGTAAATCAACCCCATTATGTTTATTGTGATGCAATGTCCCATTATGGTCCATTAGAAAGGATATATATAATATATTTATTTACATTTATTTATATTTTGTTGTCTTGTTATGTTTAGTTTTTAGTTTCTACTTTTAATGGCGGAGGCTTAAGGTTGGGATCATCATTTCTGCGCTGTACATTATTAAATGCTGTAAAGTTTATTTTTGTACTGTTTGTTTTTCAAGACTGAAGGGCAGATTTATAAAGCAGCGACTGTGACTTTCACAAAACCTTCATTGGTGTTGACTCAATCACTGTATTTTAAAACATATACACCCAAAAGGATTTACTTGCAGCAAATGTTTAGTTAATGTCAGAATCACTGCTTCCTAAATATAACCCTGAGGGTTTTTTTTATATATATTTTGAAATAAAATATATATTTAAAGAAAATATAAACACTATTGTTTTAGCTTAATCTGTATTTATAAATGAGCACCAACGGATTGGTTGAGATTTATAACAACTAAGCTGGTGTTTAAAGTAGATCAGAATACTAATAGACTTGATACAGTCTTCAGAGTAAAGCTACATGCTGTCCAGACTTTTTCAGAGCTACAGTTTAACATGTGTGTAGAAGAAGTCCACAGCTCAATCATGAAACTCATACTACTACTTTGAATAGGATGACTCAGGCATCTCTCAACATTTGACATTTAAAGCGCTGTCTATCAGCTGATAAAGTTACCCTTTTCAAATAGCTTCTTGCTCCTTTGGTTTCATGTACGAATAGTTTCTGGCATGTGCACCTGCACAATGATATACTTTGTCATCTTTTATATCTTATCCATTTCTTTTTCTGTTAACATTTTGTGTTACAGTTGTTTTTTTTCTTAACCATATTTTTTTATTTCTAAAGTTGGCATCCACTAAAAGACTTCGTACTCCACCCCTTACTCTCAGGCCAACTTCTTGTACAGACTCTAGTAAGGGGAACTTTGAAGCTCTGACCAGTGAATGGTTGTCACTGACTGTCGGCTGTTCACCTTCAATCACACATGTCCCAAGTCCACCACCTTTTCCTGACCACTTTCTAGCCCAAGTAGAAAAACCCAATGCCTTGCCATTAACAGCATTACAACCTGAACAGTGTTCTGCACATGGTGTCACCTCCCTTGATGGTCATTTTGTTCCTATTACACCTCCAAAGACCCCGTCGGGTCATCATCTTACAATACCCTCACCATTTTCAGATACAATGCTTTCCTCTCCTGTAATTCAGGAGCTTATAGCCCCTTCCATCTCTGAAACTTGTATTGATAGCATTGAGAATGAAAAGCAGTTCCAATACCTGGACCAGACAGACTCAAATGGGACAATAAGCGCCAAAGAAGTCTCAGAGGTTTTTCTGACCACAGAGGTACACCAGAGACTCCTGGGATCGACCTTGTTGTTTCAGAATGTACAACTGGGTCATCATCTCCAAGAAACCTGGCATCACTTGATGAACAGGAAGAAGAGATTTGTCAAGAACTGGTAACCATCATCCAAGGAGGTCAGCTGAACAGTCAAGATTCAGGGTTTTATAGGTGTGAGCCCCAAACAGAGCAGCATCCAAGACTCTACATAGAGGAAGATGTGGCAAGTGAAAATATAAAACCTCCAGTAGAAAGCATAGCACAGCCTGTTATAAGTCATGAAGAGTACTCACCCAGTATAAATCCTGAGGTATTTCAGTGCTTTACATCAAGCTACTCCATGTTGTGTTGTGTGTTTGTACAAAGCAGTGTTTTGTTTAAATATTTTTTATAACTAGTTATGACTGCCACCAAATCTATAAATTGGCTTCAGGTGGAATGTTACAGGGTTAGGAATGTACAATCATGCATACCATAGTCCAGCCATAGTGAACATCCAACTCCATGAGAATTTTCTTCAGTCATTTTCTCACAAATGATAAGTGCCAGCCTAATAGACTTCAGTGAGGAATTCTTCTGCATTTAATCATGGGGATGCAAAGTTAGAAAAAAAAAAATCATATAACCATTATAATTGGATATTCACCTGCTGCATACATGGGTATGATTTTACATTGATGTTCAAATAGTTTGAGTAGAGATCTTCTAATCACTAGTAAAAAAACGGATGTTAGTGGAAAATAAATTATTATTTACGAGTACTGAATTCTGCCATTACACTCAAGAATAGGCTATAAGTCCCACCAGCTACATGTGCTGGATTTTACCACCAATTACTAGTACTGTTCTTTTAGAACTTTTTCATCCCTTAGGCCCCTTTCACGCTGGGGCGGTTTGCAGGCGCTATTGTGCTAAAAATAGCGCCTGCAAACCGACCCTAAACAGCAGATGCTGTTTCTCCAGTGTGAAAGCCCGGGGGCTTTCACACTGGAGCGGTGCGCTAGCAGGACCGCTCCATAAGTCCATCTAGCAGCATCTTTGGAGCGTTGTGTTTACCGCTCCTCCCCATTGAAATCAATGGGAAACCGTAGCTATACTGCCAGCAATGCCCCCCTGCAGAGGCGCATTGCCGGCGGTATTAACCCTTTTTAGGCCGCTAGAGGGGGTTAAAACTGCCCTACTAGCGGCCGAATACCTCTACAATTCTGACGGTATAGCGCCGCTAAAATAAGCGGAGCTATACCGTCACCGCACCTCCCGCCCCAGTGTGAAAGGGGCCTTCATTTTAAAATCTACTCAGTCTGTTTGATCTGGTCTGTCATTATACTTTGGTAAAAAAGCCCAAGCTCAGATAAGGATATTGTGCAATACATAAATATAATATTGAATACGTACATTTTTTTTGTACGTGTGAATTACTGAATGGAAAAGCAAAGTAATGCCAAATTCTCAAGAGATACAATTTTGAACATTAGGTATTTGATTTGATGTCCCGTTTTTTCTAAAGATTTAAAAACTCCACTATTTCTTCTGGAACACAAAGATATCCTGTACCCTTTTCCCAGCTTCCTCCTAGTCATCCTGTTGTCTCTACGTCTTCACCTTCACTTTATCAGTCTTCTGCATCCCACTTCTCTCCTCTAACCAAATTCACATCCAGGCAAGATACACAATCTCAACGGGTTAAGGTAACACCATTCTGCATGCAATTTTTCATGTTTGCCTTTACCTTTAAAATGTTAAGTCTTTTATAAGATTAATCTCTGTAATATACAGTGGGCAAACTATCTGAAATATAACAATAGGCTTTCATTTGCTTAACTGCATGACAAATAGTGTGCCACTAACTGTGCGAGTAAATATAGTTGTATTTCTATAAATGTCAGCTTACCGAAAGATTGCAACTAGAATGACAATTGAAGCTTACAATTAAGCTTACTGTCCATCACTTGAACTTTTGGGAATAAGAGAAACCTTTTCAGTTTATAGAAGAAAATGTACTTTGATGCAGGAAATTTGTATTTTTTTTATCAGGTCAAAACATGATAAAATACCAAAAATTACACAAAATGGTACATAGCAGTTTTGACACTTACAAGTAACTTCCTTCCAATCACAAGGCTAAAACCTGCCTTTTGCAATCAGTTTAGGTCATGCCAAAACGTACATGCCCTATATTAATTATAGAATTAATCATAGAATGGTATGACTGCATTACTGATTTTACAGTATACATATTTAAATGTAAACTCACTTTAAGTGATAGCAATTGGATTAGACACATGATCTGTATACTTCACTATGTGGGTGGCCAGCAATTAAAAAGGCCCAGACACCAGGCTGCCTGGAAAACCAGATATATATTTATTAACATGCATTTATTCTGTATTTATTTGTATACACTCTGCTTTTTAGAATTCCCCAGAATATCAGCAGGTGAAGAACAGTGTTTGTGTTCATGTTACACAGGCTAAACTGTCAAGCATTTATATTGTTGTGCCTTGCCTGGTACAGCATTACGTTCAGCTGTTGCTGAATTCTTATGAGTAACTACAAATAAACACTTTAACACACTTTAAAATGTAGGCAGCTGTTTTCTTTTTAGTTAACATTTATGCTTAAAAAAGGGACCACACACACATGCATTACAGATCACAAATAGCACAGAAAGTGACTCTATTTTTATACTGTAGGTACACCGCACAGTCTCTGTCTCATAATTTAGAATTACATTGTTGATCCTAAATCAAGTAACACTGATTTCCCTTTCAAAGTCTTTCCATCAAACTACAGTTAAGCTGCCTAATAAATTCCTGAAAAAGGACGACATTCCATTAGCAAGTTTTATGAGGTCTATATATAGCAACAAAAGGATTTCTAACAATAAGCTATCTGCTTCATAAAGTTAATTTATTCGGCGTATCTTTAATAACAGGTGGCTAATAGTGTTACACAGGGTTGGAGCAATGATCATTTGTTGTTTTGCATCAAACACTGCTATATTTGCGTTTAACAGAATCAAAGTAGTAATTAACATTGCACTAATTGAACCTCGAACTCGAACTGCCAAACAATGCCGAGACATGCCAAACTGTTCCCCATTCCCTTAGGGTTAAAGTTGGCAATGATGGCAAAAGAAACTGGCACACGACCCCCATCTCTGCAATAAAACTTCTGCTCACCCCTTGTCCTGGCCCTGGTGCCAAAACAAATACATGTATGAAGCCTGTTAAGAATTTCATCAAAAATAATTCTTTATCATCCCACAACAATAAAACGGACACATTGGGCTTCATCGACAGAAGATTGGTGGACTAAGTCCATGCCCTGTGTTCTTGAAAACTGCTATTTATGTGTATGTACAGTCTGTAGTGCCAAGTAACTACTAAGAATATGACATTCTGACTCTTCTAGAAATTCTCGTTGTTGTACCTTCAATATTCTTTTAGTGGTTATTGATGTAAAAATGTTTACTCCTCTTGAATAACGTCTAAAAAAGGTGATGGTGACATTTTCATGTACATGCGATAAAATATTTCTTCTTATTATGACTCCATTCTTTATGATACTACTTCCTCTTATCAACATAAACGTCACTGAGCAAACAAACTGAAAGGGTACAGAGGCTCACTGGCTGCCAATAGCAGAGTAATGGAGTGTTTAGTTTACCAATGGCAAATAGCCAAATTAAAATAAAATAAAACAGTTACTAAATTCATATCTAATCGGGTTGGGTGACATTGCTTGGTTGACCCAAAGAAAATAACTACTATGCACCACCTCATTAAATTAACCAAAATGTGATGCATTTGTCTGTTGTTGATACTTTTTGGAATCATATGATTTAGAACAAAGGAGAGAGAACTTCAGTAAAACAAACGCCTATGTTTACATCAGAGTTTTTCCTTACATCAGGATCCCCAGCAGAGCCCCCTTATATCGTTCCCCTACGGAGCCTACCTTCCATCAAAGTCCACCTTAGATGTCCCCTTGTTCATCAGAGTTTCCGCTTACATCAGGGTCTCCATTAGAGCACTCCTTTACATCATGGTAACAATGCCAGGTATACGTAAGAATCTTCCCCAGGCAGAGCCCCCCTACACTTGTGGTCCTAGCATATACCTAAAATGGATAATGAAGGCGTGGTGGGGTAACCTTTACTCTAGCCGTAGGCTGGATGCAATACTATATTGGGCTAAATTTGGCCTGCAGGCCAATTTTTGGAGACCCTGGTTATTGACCATGTTTGAGCTATTTTATTTTGTGTGATTGTCCAGACATCATGTTTTACAGCTAATTATTGCTTTAGAGGTTCATCCAGCTACATTTTTAAATGAATGACACTCACTTGCTTTGGCCTCTCAAATAACATAGCAAAGGATCTAGTAAAATAGCTTTGTCTAAATAAATATCCAATGCAATATAGAATTGGTCTGCAATTAAAGTAACGTCTCTTATGAATACTGACCTTACTAAATAACAAACATACAAATATATATATATAAATGTATTTATCACCATTTATTCCGGCTAGAAAAACTCAAGTGTTTTTTCTTTCATTTCAAATTTTAAGTAATTACTACTGAAAACCCTAGAAGATATATAATTTTCATCGTAATCCTGTTACAAATTCTGCAGGGCTAGCCCACATTTTTTTTATATATATATTTTCTATATTCAGCAAGCAGATGGTTGACCAAACAATGAGTAGGATTGACTAGGAGGCAATTTAGGACTGGGTGACCAGGAAGGAAGTTTAATCACAAATGAATACAACCCCTCCTGGCCTAATCATTAAATATCTATTGTCAAAATGTAAAATTATATATTTATTGCCACATTATATTTTGATTATTTCTAGCCTACCCTTATTAATCAAAATGGTCTTGACGTTTTTAAACATAATTTGTGAAGATCCCCACACATTTACTTCCTCGAATTCTATAACAAGTTCACAATGCCCTCTAGGGAGGTGCTGCTGTTTCACACATTTCAAATAGCCTGCCTTCTGACCCACAGAGGCATTGAGGAGGAATTTCAAGAGGCATAGCCAGTACAGGAATCAAAGCTTGCAGGCAGCAAGGTAATGGGGGATATATAGTCATTAAAATATTGAAAGTAAACAGCAGAGTAGAAACTGCAAAGCATGTAGGGAATTCATAAAGTTGTTAAAAAAGATGGCCAGCAGACAGGCAACACTCCTTGGATTTTTAAAGAGAGTCTACAACTTGTAAAAAAAAAAAAGGTTGTTTGCGTTGCTATTACAATGCTGATATTATAAAATGAAAGTGTATCCTATGACCATAGAACTCCTTTAAACTGCCTCTGGTATAAGTGTTGATTACCCATGTACATAAAAAGCCAGTCTGGCCAGACATGTTTCTATTTTGTCTGAACTATTCATAAAACTTTTTTATTCTAAGAATTACATGTTCGCATAGGTGACTATAATCCATAAAATATGAAAAAATTTACAGCATTTCTGTGAGTCTATCCATTGTCAACTAAAAGAAAAATTATTATACAAGTTTACGCATATCAATGTTTACCAAGGTGAAAAGCCAGATATAGAGACCTATTTCCAAGAGCTGAAAATTGTTTTACATGTTTGTATAAATATTACTGGCATAATTGCCTTTTATGACGAATGAAGATATAGCTCCATTAAAGTAATTTACTTGCTAAAATCAAACAACAACCAATAATTATTTTCACTATCCCCAATAAAAGAAATAATTATATACTGAATTTCTTTAAGTAACCTTAAAGAAACATAAAACTTACAATGATTTTATTCATATATTTCATAACATGTCCATTCAATACTTTTGTATTTGTATTTGTACTTTTGGTACCTGTGAGAGTACAAATATGGCATTTGCAAATGCAGGTGCAGGCTGAGGGGCACCCACCCTGATCATGGCTTCTCTATGTAACGAGTGGCTGGTCTGGAATCAGTATGCTACCAGCATAGTTAGAACTGCTGTGATATACTTTTTTTTAAAATCTCAAATTCACTAAGTAGGGAAGCCAATTTTAGGAAAATACACAGAGCCTGTACCTATTGAAAACCAAGCCAGCAATGGCAGCTTCCATTTAAAAAAAAAAAGTTTTCTGGAAAAATTCTGAAAGCCATTTTGTTGTTTGAATTTTGAGTTGCTTTTAGAAAGCAGAAAGGATACTTCATCAGGAGAAGGATAGATCATAGGCCCAGTTAGAGCTCAAAGATAAAAGCATGTTTATTAGTTATAATGAACTAACATTAAAGAAATAGTTAAATCAAAATGCAGCAGTGAGTGTCACCATGGTATGGCGCCCAAAGGCCACCTGTGTTCACAAAAAACTCACAAGAAGGGCCTTGCTGAGGAGAACAATCTACCAGCATTTCCAGTCCTTTATTTTTGGAAGTTATTGGATAAATGTGGAGCTATAAAGAAGGGGCCTCTCCTGCACATGCATGTACTAAGTTCTAGTATCACTATGTCCTGTGAGTCATTCCAAATGTCAGAGCATTTGGCTGCCTAACAAAATAACACTATGCTTTATGGGTATCAGCTCTGGCAGCATGCTGACCCTCAGCTGGTATTTTCTACTCTAGTAATAACAACTGACGAAATCTGTTTAGGTAAGGGAATGCTCTTAGTATTTTACAAAGGCCCTTAAACCATGTAATATTTAGGTTGATCAGGTTATAGCAGAATACCTATTGACCATTTTTACCAAAGAAGGACATATCTGCATCTATTAAATATAGTGTAAACCTGCGCTCAGAATCAAATTAGATGGCTGCTGCCCCCCTGAACTGACCCCTAAGGGTTAGTGAGAATATATTATAACAGGAATGGGGGTGTTGCCGCTGCCTATGAAGGGTGGCTTTAATGGATATGTAAATAAAGTTAGGTGTGTGTCAAACTATCATAAACTGGGCACTTGAAGTTCCAAGTCCCTAGTGAGCAAGTAAATAAATAAATATGGTGCCTAGTAAAAATAGATAAAATAGGTAGTATAAGTGCGTGGTTAAATGGGTGATTACTACATAATATGCTCAACCTATAAGTACATTAGGTCACACTGCCTAGAATAATAAGGCTTGCTTTAAGACAATACATTAGTAAAGCAATACAACTGTTTGTGAGGGCAAAAAGTCACCCTACTAATAATGTAAAACCAATGTTCACAAAAAATGTTAATCAAACCAAACATATATATAAAGTGCAAATAATTAGTCCATAAGCGTCCAATTAAGAACCAGTGAGGTGCTAGGCAATACCACACCAAATTTGCAAAAAGTTCATAACACATTTAATGCATATGCTTTCTGATGTTAAAGGGGTGGCTTTCCGTGAAGGAGGTGTTCTTTTAGCAGTGGTTTGCAGTGATCCCTGTGTTCCCCTCAAGGGTCCCCACTAACCAGACGGTGCCCCCCAAATGGGGTGATGGGCATATAGTGATGGCTTATCCTCACTCCTCCAGCTGGTCTCTCTCTCCGGTTTTTCCAAAACACAGCGCTAGCTCCTTCAGTATCCCCTCGGATGAAAAAAATCACCAATAGTGCAGGTGTTTCAAAAGTATAAAACTTTTTTTTTATTTGGCCACCAGTACAGCTCCCACCGTATGGGGTACCAGGCTCAAGTAAAAGCAGAACAGCAATTAAAACAAGTCAAAAAATAAAATAAAAATAGAAATAGAATCCAGTTTAAAAACGAAGAGTCTAATACACTCTATGCTTGCCAGGTATAAACACAGCGTGTAACTGATGGTAGGCAGCGCTCCACCTCACGCTAAACCCGGAAGTAACGTATGTGCTTAGTGACGCCCAATTGATAGGTAGAGACAGGATAGGCCTCGCTGAAGGGATGAGTTTTAAGCGATCACCTAAAGATAGTGATGAAAATAAATGTTGGCTGCTAAATTAAGAGTCATTTGATCAGTCATTACAATAATAAAATCATTCAAGCCTCAGGCATTATGAAACGTTCACTATGTGATATTAGGAATACAAGCCAATGCCAAAACCTGTAGCTCTATAGGTCCAAAAGAGAAGAGAGGTCAAAAGATTAATTTCTGGATCCCACAGTATGCATGTCATAATCTTCATTCGTTTTGGTAAACTTGGAGTAAAATATCATAATAAATGTTTGGCTAAGTGCATAGCTGCAATTATTTACAGCTGCCTATAAGCATTTTTGGCAATGAGTTCTTTACTTACACCCTGCTTGGTTCTTTGCCTGCATTGGTTTAATGCATTTTTAGCTGTGGAATTGTCATAAAACTTGCCAAGAAAATGAATTTGATTGTATTGTTCTTGTTTCTGATATCTGTTTTGGTTTTTGCATGAGGCTGGTAGCGAGATTTTCTGACCTCCCTTCAGTTTTTAAAATTTTAGATTGCATGGGTTTCCATACATTTTAAAAGTGATGAACTTTTGTAAACTGACTCCTTTCTTGTGATTCTTCCAGAGTATTTTTAGAAATGACCATGTAGTTGTTGGTAAGCCTCCTCGTAGTCCTGTGATGTCTAGAAAAACTTGCAGCTCACCAGTGAAAAGTCCCAAACTAATTCACAGGGTAGAGTACCTAAAATTCAAAATATCTTGTTCTCAACATTTCCTTCAAAATCCTAAATAACCGATAGCTCATAATTCTGAGCCCACATTTTACACTTCATTTATAGTGAATACTTTTCATTTTCTGTAACTATAGCACATAAAAGAGCATTGGTTAACTTTGTTCACTTTATACAAGATCAGTACAGAGATGCCATTTACATGTGTTTTCATAAATGCTTGTTTTCATACATGCTTTGGTTTAATTGCTGTTCCTCATCTGGGTCTTGTCTTGTGCATTCTTTGTTTAATGATAATGTTGCTCTCTCCATCTAAAAAGTATTTAAAACGTAGAAAACGATTAAGGTTTAAGTATAATTTATGCTAAACAATGATTGTAATGTAGGTATAGGTTTTATCTGCCATGAGATCATTGATACACTGAGGTTCTTTTTTTATAACAACAACATTTCTAGATATATAGAGATAGATTGGCCTTTCAGAATGACTGCATTAAGTGCTCTACCACTAATTGAGAGGAGGAAAGTCTGATTCTTTTTGGTGGCTGTGGAAAAATAAATACTGTTATTGGTAAGAACACAATAATATCAGAGCTTAACTTTCCTGTTCTGCTAAAGAGATAAAGCACAAGTAACATTTTATGTAACACCATGTTACATTTTTGGTCTCTTTTTTTTTTTGCTGGAATTCTGCACAGGAGTTGGTCAGGCTATGGTGGGGAACAATAAGGAAATCAGTACTGTAAATCTATACCAATAACAAGTAAAACGGAAAGTCACCATTATTGCCATGAATTTATTGATATATCTATACTCATAAGGTCCGGTAAATTCATTTGCCTTCCCAAGCTGTAAGGCATACTGTAACTGTTCAAGAACCTATACCTATACTGTAAGCTGCTGGGAAAAAATGCATATCCATTCATGTGAATGACCTCTAAAACAGGGGTCTTAAATTAAAATTTACAGAGGTCAATTTGGTAACATTTTCTTCCGGCAGAGATCTGAATCTCATGTTGGCACTATAACACTTCAAAGCCCCCTTTTACATCACAGTCCGCCCATACTTCAGTGTCTTCAGCCTATCCTTCACATCATCGTTCCCTCTTTACATTACTGTACTTAACCCCTCCTCCCCTTTACATAAGTGTCCACAATCCTCCTTAACATCGCAGTCCCTCATCTAAAGCAGTCCAAAAGTGTCCTCAGTTCCCCTTAAATTTACAGTGCCCCTTTTATGCATCACAGTGCCCCCTTTACAACCATTGTCCCCCTTTACACATAAGTGCCCCTTTATACATCACTGTGAACCCCACAGTGCTCCCCTTACATCACTGTGAATCTTGCAGTTATAGCCCATTTCTCCTTTGCATCACAGTGCCCATTTCATTTGCAGCCTCCCTGCCCTGTTCTATCGGGGCAGAGGCACATAGCAGCTGGGTGTTCTTTCTTGTTCTCCCGCCTGGCCGCTGCTATCATTCTCACAGCTGGCTGGGGCCAAATGGGCTGCAGATCAGGACTGAAAGCGGGAGCAGCACAACTTATTATATTTATCATTAAAGCGGATAATTACTGTCTTGTTAATATTAAAAGACCCCCCACTCTCTGTCCCAATATGCAGCACTTCCCGCTCCTGCCTGCTGTGAGCATGATAGCGGTGGCTGGGAGATGACACCCAGGGTGATAAGTGACCAGGTTGCGGTCCGATCAGAACTGGCGCGCCATCTGGGTCTGGCCCGTGGCTGGTCATTTCATGAACACTGATCTAAAGAATACAATTACTCAAAAATAAGAAAATTGCAGACCTGTCAAGTTTTACTGACATGATACAACATAAGAAGCATATTAGGGCAGTAAAAATGTACCTGATTAATGGTGTTCTATAAGACCTGCATTGCATCAGTGTTCACATTATTTCTCGTTTTCCATGCATAAACTATTTGGATGGCTGTTCATTCTTTTCATTTTATTGCCATATCATGTTAGTGCACTTTGTATTAAATGTGTTATACTTATATTCATTATATATGGCATTCATGGAAAGAGCACATAGACATACTGTATTGTGTTGTCTGTTTTCCAGATGTGTTACTAATAACCGTTCTAATCTGAATTTTCACCATAGGCTACTTGCTGAGCTATAGTAGCCAAAAAAATAGGCATTGATTTTCAATTATAAAGTTATCTGATTACAAGCAAAAATGTAATATTTTTCAGCTTACCAGTTCTTAGATGTGATGGCTACTAGTTTTCCTTTCTTATGTCCAAATATATTTTCTGCAAGTACAGACTATAACTGTTGATCTTGAACTGAACGGAAATCTCATACAGTGTTATCTACCTTAACCACTTGAGACCTGCGCTATTGACAAAATACATCAACAGCGCGGACCTGAGGCGCCAACTAGACGTCTTTGGATGTGATTTCTAGTGCATTACCCGCGCGCGCCACTGGGTGGCGCGCAGCGGGTAAACACTGTCCCGCCGCATCGCTGGGGATCCGATGCATGTACCTGGCGGCTGCGATGTCCGTCGGGTACATGCGATCGGCGGGAAAACGAGCAGATGACAGCACGGACGTGGAGCTCTGTGTGTAAACACAGAGCTCCACGTGCTGTCAGAGGAGAGGAGACCGATCTGTGTCTCTTGCACATAGGGACACAGCATCGGTCACCTCCCCCCACACAGTTAGAGCACACCCAGGATACACATTTAACTCCTTCATCACCCCCTAGTGTTAACCCCTTCCCTGCCAGTCACATTTATACAGTAATTAGTGCATTTTTATAGCACTGATCGCTGTATAAATGTGAATGGTCCCAAATTTGTGTCAAAATTGTCCGATATGTCTGCCACAATATCGCAGTCGCAATAAAAATCGCAGATCGCCGCCATTACTAGTAAAAAAAATAATAAAAAAAATCATAATTCGGTTCCCCATTTTGTAGGCGCTATAACTTTTGCGCAAACCAGTCGCTTATTGCGATTTTATTTTATTTTTTTACAAAAATACGTAGAAAAATACGTATCGGCCGTAACTGTGAAAAAAAATAGTTTTTTAAAAAAAAAATTGTGATATTTATTATAGCAACAAGTAAAAAATATATATATATTTTTTAAATTGTCGCTCTTTTTTTGTTTATAGCGCAAAAAATAAAAACCGCAGAGGTGATCAAATACCACCAAAAGAAAGCTCTATTTGTGGGGAAAAAGGACGTCAATTTTGTTTGGGAGCCACGTCGCACGACCGCGCAAATGTCAGTTAAAGCGACGCAGTGCCGGAAGCTGAAATTTCGCCTGGGAACGAAGGGGGTTTATGTGCCCAGTAAGCAAGTGGTTAATTCCCCCCACCCCCCATGTATTGATAAGAAGGGTGTGTTTGTAGTCCAGATCATAACAGCCTAGGATGACAGCCTTTGCTCTTCCATAGATGCAGTGGTGGAATGAGCATTTCTACCCTAAGGTCCGGTTGACACTGCCGTAATTTCTGCGCGACTTGACATCTCTATGACCTCAACATGACTTGCATACAACATCGTTAACAGAAGTCAATGCAAGTGGTGCTGAAGTCGGACCAAAGGTAGTTCAAGAACCTTTTTCTAAATCTGAGTGACTGAAGTCGCATCTATTAAAACGGTTCCATTGCACTTAAAGGGATGCGCCTTGTGATGTGACTCAAAGTCAGGCCTAAGACAGTAAGTGTATTACTGGCAGGATTACCAGGTGCCAATAAAGGGAAAAATCTTGGGGGAAAAACAATTAAAACAATAAAGCCACCACTTCTAAGGAATAGTAAGCTGCAGTCTATTCTATTTTTGTTTTTGGGTTTGGATACAATCAAGGCCAACATGAAAGTTCAGAAAAACAGACTGAGACGAAGGCAGTGGGTCGGGGAAAAATACCAATAGCAACTACCTTTTTATTCTATAGGTCCTCTGCTTTCAAAAAATATATCCATTTTGGAGGGGTTTAGGTAATCTTCCAAGCTTAATGCGTATTTTAGCATGTGTGTAAAAAAAAAAAAAGGAACGATTAGTAAGGCAGCAAAATGGTTACAGTCCAACTGCAGCAAAAACGTTCTTTTGCGTTTGGATATAATGGGGAGGCCATGGTACCCTGGTCATGTTTTTAATTGTGGTCTTTGTCCCCAGTCGTGTGATTTTTCATCACTTCTCAGGACAGGATGTGGTAGGAAATCTCTCCAGTGAGGACAAACTGCAACAAAACACACATTTTTTTAGTTAAAGGAAGAGTTGGACCCTCTGTTAAGTTATTACTACTATGTGTGACTATCTACCCCGAGGCTCTTTCGCTCCTGATTGGCTCCGATACTGCAGCAGGAGCCATTGACTTTTAATAAACAAACAAATGACTGAAACTCCACTTTAAATAGAAGCAGTGTTAGTACTTGAATTTGCTTGGTATTATGCGGCGTACACACAATCATTTTTCAGCATGTCCAAAAAACGAAGTTTTTCCAACTTCATCATTTAAAACGACGTTGCCCACACACCATCGTTTAAAAAAAATTATGAACAAAGTGCGGTGACGTACAACGGCACTCTAAAGGGGAAGTTCTATTCGCCTTTGGGCTGCTTTAGCTGATTCCGTGTTAGTAAAAGACGATTCACGATTTTCTGTCTGTTACAGCGTGATGAATGTGCTTACTCCATTATGAACGGTAGTTTTACCAGAACGAGCGCGCCCGTCTCATAACTTGCTTCTGAGCTTGCTCGTTTTATGGCGTTTTAGCCCACACACGATCATTTTTTACAACCCGAAAAACGACATAGTTTAAAACGACATTAAAAAATGCAGCATGTTCGAATTTTTCTTTTTTTTGTCGTTTTTCAGAACCTGAAAAATGATGTGAAGCCCACACACAATCATTTTAAATGATGTTTTTCAAAAACAATGTTTTTTCATGCCGAAAAATGATCGTGTGTACGCGGCATTAGCCTCCTACAATCCCTGTATGGCAGAGATCTAATGAAGAAAGGGCAAAGCAGTAAAAGGTGGCAGTCAGTTCATGTGCTGATTAAAATCATACCGATAGGAGGAGAGAGCAATGTATCAGAGAGAATACGCTCATCACTGTGCAACTTTTTCTTCAGGTCCTGCTCATACCAGAATGCGTTGCGGGAAACCCATGTTTCTTTCACTGCGTTCAAAAACCACTGCAGCTATGTTCTGCAGCGTGTGTCAATATTAAGTTAATGACACCTCAAATAAAGGTCACAAAAGCAGCCTTTGTGCCCAAACCAGATTGCATGGTACAAAAGAACAATGCGATCTGGTTTCAGTGAGTTTGCAAAAGTAGTGTGTGCAGTAATTTTGGTGCAGTACAATTTCAACCCATTTAAAATGATTGGGCTGAAACCGCACCACACAGAATTGCATGTGGATGGCACAGTGCAATTCCTGGTATTAATTGGCCCTTACTAAAATCAAAAATCCTTCGCGCTATAACTATCAATAAGTGAATTTATACAATAAAATACTAAGATGCAGCAAAAACTCATAGTGTTTAACAATACACAGGTGTAGCATAGAATGAAGAAGTGAATTTGCGCAAAAAAAACACATAAATCAATATTAAAATTAATATTAGATATAAGTGATAAATATTGGAAAAAATAAAGATAAATAAATAGAGTCCATATGTGTCAATAGTCCACAAAGTGCAAAACGTGCAGTGCACTAAGATGCTTAAACGTAGCTGTGTAGCTCACAGTAAAGTGCAAGTGCTCCTCCGTACAGTCAGCCTCACAGGCCTCTCACCTTGGTAGCATAAAAACAATCCCGTGATAATGGGTGTAACCTGTGCCACTCCAGAAACAACAGCCTCACAAGCCTCTCACCTCACTGTAATAAAATAAGTGCAATCCAACATATCCTCTGTGTACATCCACCGATTGCTGATAATAACAGGAACGTGTCAATTCTCCTCAGGTCCTGTAATATCCACCTTAGCTATAATACTCGGGGAACATAAAGAGAGATAGGCCTCCAATGGTGTAGTATGTAATAAAATGAAAATTTATTGAACCAAAGTAATCTCCTTACATAAGCATAGTAAAAGCAGGCATCAAATAAACACAAGGCGGCATCTGCCAAATGTCTCACGTCTCACAGACGTACACCTGGAAGTGACGTGAGATATTTGGCAGATGCCACCTTGTGTTTATTTGATGCCTGCTTTTACTATGCTTATGTAAGGAGATTACTTTGGTTCAATAAATTAGCATTTTATTACATACTACACCATTGGAGGCCTATCTCTCTTTATGTTCCCCGAGTATTATAGCTAAGGTGGATATTACAGGACCTGAGGAGAATTGACACGTTCCTGTTATTATCAGCAATCGGTGGATGTACACAGAGGATATGTTGGATTGCACTTATTTTATTACAGTGAGGTGAGAGGCTTGTGAGGCTGTTGTTTCTGGAGTGGCACGGGTTACATCCATTATCACGGGATTGTTTTTATGCTACCAAGGTGAGAGGCCTGTGAGGCTGACTGCACGGAGGAGCACTTGCACTTTACTGTAAGCTACACAGCTACGTTTAAGCATCTTAGTGCACTGCACGTTTTGCACTTTGTGGACTATTGACACATATGGACTCTAATTATTTATTTATCTTTATTTGTTCCAATATTTATCACTTATATCTAATTGGCCCTTACTGTCCAGTCAGAGGATGGAAAGCCAGAGCTCAGAGTAAGTGGGTTAAATGACGCTGGCCATTAGACTGAGGGAATCTTGTGGCATAAAAGAAGAACTTTTGTGGAGAACTCTGAAGTAATTTCCTCCTTGGGTTATTCATTTTTATTATGTTTGGCTGGAGTTCTGGTTGAAGGTTAATCTCCCTAATGGGACACACACAGCAACAATATTCTGACATTCTAGTAGAAAATATGCTGGGAGAATTCCCCAAATGTTTCCATTTTGCCTGGCACCCATCTTCTTGACTCCATACAAAACTTAAAACCATTTTGGCTGGCCTTGGGTCTACAGACTTACTAGTGTGAAGAAGGCCATTACTCCATTGTCATTCTTGAATTGAGTAAGACTTCATATACTGTGCTGAGTGTGTTTTGGAATTATTCCTAAAAGAAACCTGCTCCACATTGTAATATCTCCTTCCTTTTAATAAACAGATGACAACAGTCATACCAATACAATCTTATCCTTTTATGAACGTTGTTTAATTTTTGTAGAATTCTGTACAATGTAAAGCAGGTTGAATCCCCAGGAATTCTTTTCATTCGGATCTGGCCCATTAACCAAGATTCCCTCTTGTTTCATATACAAGTAGTTCTGCTAGCTATTCTGTGGTTTAATAAAAACCTGGTAAGAGTCTGCTGAAGTGCTCAAATGCATACCTTATTTAGCTGATCAGCATTTATGTATCTGTAAGACTGAACTGTGTAAACCGTAAAGCTGTGTGAAGCATGGTGCTTGGCTTGTGTTTGCTTCCATGTTCTATTTGTCACAATGGAGAAAACATTGTGTAGAGTTATGTCTTGTTCCTGCTTAAAAATATAATGTGTTTCTATGTGTTCTACCCTGATCTGCGTGCAGTAATAATGCTCTGTATTTGTGTTTGTGAAAGCTTTATATATTTTCTATAAATAATGCAAACCAATCTATTATATGTTTTCATGTGTGTCATTTATTGATATATAAAGATTTTTGGTGAAACAATGACTTCCAAAGCAAAATTATAGCAAACTTTTTAAAATACAGATACTTATAAGGAAATATGCAAGGCATTGTTTGTTTATTTTACATTTCTTTGAGATTGAAGAATAAAGAGATTTTAGCTCCCTGCAAGCTAAACATACACATTTAAAGTTGGATCATTAGAAAAATCCATTTATTCCCCCATTCAAGCTAAAATGTGTAGACAGAGGATTCTCCCATGTCACCTAATGTATTCAATGTATTTTGGCTCCTGGAGATGCGTGTCATGATTCCCAGGAGTCTGTGGGCATCGCCGCCTGTTAGCATTGCGATATTACTAAATAGGAAATTATTAGATTTTAAAGAGATTAGGTGTGTTGCCATAACGAGGCGGGCATTACCTCTGACGCTGACCGTTGTGATGGTAACTCAAGACAATCAATGCGCTGCATCCTGTGTTTGGTGCGCATGTGCGAGATCGGGAGGTACATGCTGGGTAGCCAGCAGGACCTTATACCGGAAAAGAGTACTAGTAGGCTTCACATGCCCAAAATTAAGATGGAAGCGTGCAGCAAAGAAAAGACAAAGGTTCGTTTTAAACAAAAAACATGTAATACAACGACGGATTTACTAACAATGTTCTTTATAGAATGTGAATAATAAGAGCAGAATGAGTGCCTTTTAAAAAAAAAAAAATGTAAGTGGAACTTCGCTTTAATAGTTGTGAAGTGACCGACAACCAGGAATGTCTCTAGCAAGGAATATTGATGTAGTTTATAGTTGTCACTTGCCCCGCCATGTTATAAGATACGCTTTAAAACCTAACATGATATGGAAGACAGGAAGGACCTACAACATTATGGGCGCCATTACTGTAAAATCTACAGAAAGTAAAGAATATGAAGATATATTTATGTAAACATTGTCCCTATATATATATATATATATATATATATATATATATATATATATATATATATATATATATATATATATATATATATACTGTCTTTAGTGTTCCTAATATTCATAGCAATGCTGGATCTTCATAACAGAACTTGGCTACCTAAAGCCATTATTCTTGGGGGTGAAATTTATTAGGAGAAGCAAAATAGGTCAATAATAGCCATGGCACAAACACTTGATCCAACTTCTGTTCACTAGCATAGAAACTATTGTTATCACCTTCTGCTTGCATACTTGTAACAGTATTGGTGCAATGACCCTTGTTAAATGACTAACCTATGTTTTTGTTGTGTACAATTTTCATTCACATTGTAAATGATAATAAAGAGTAATTTATGTCTCCTACAGCGTGCAGTGTTCAGTCATGAGAATATCCAGTCTATAGGAGAGCTGTAAGTCAACATTTCTAATTCTTATTTCTACTACCTGTAATTGTAAATTTACAATTTGTCAAATTAAGGTTGATTACGTACCTTTCCAAAGTTTATGCCTGACATAGGTGCAACACATCTCTTAACGAATATCAGTTGTCCTTTCCAGTACTCGCCGCTTGTTTGGCTATAACCTGTGCAACAGATAATTTTGTGTTATGTAGAAGAATGTTAAGGATGTTAAGAATGTTAATGTACACACGATCGGTTTAAACCAATGAAAACGGACTGAGGTTTGGTTTCCACCAGTCCAAACCGATCGTGTGTGGGCCCCATCGGTCCGTTATCCTTCGGTCAAAAAAAAAAAACAGAGGGCTTGCTTTAAAATTGAACCGATGGACGGCTAATTGTTGGTACACAAAAAAAAATCCACGCATGCTCAGAATCAAGTAAACGCATGCTTGGAAGCATTGAATTTAGTTTTTTTCAGCACGTCGTTGTGTTTTACGCCACCGCATTGACACGATCGGTTATTTAACTGATGATGTGTAGGCACATCAGTCCATCAGTCAGCTTCATCGGTGAACCGATGAAAATGGTCCTTCGGGCCGTTCTCATCGGATCGACTGATCGTGTGTACGTGGCCTAAGGAGTAAATGTTCTTTGAAAAGCTATGAGGCAACCTGCCCTATTCTGCTTGTCAGACTCTTCAGTTGGATTACAGATGTGAGATGAAGACAGATTTACCAAATTAATAGAGAGAAATCGCTGTGCTCAGTCAGGTTGGCGAGTTTTGAGCTGCCAGCACTGAAAACTCGTAATAACAAGTTTCAAAATAATAATAACAAAAATTGCAGAGCTAACAAAAAACAATATAAAAAATACATATGACCAAATCAAACTAATATATTCATGCTAATCCATTGTGAATAAGGCCCCTTTCACACTGGAAGACTGTTAAGGTCCGCCTGTCAGTTTATTCGGCCGACCTAAACGTGCGCTCCATGCTTGACATCCGATCACCTAAAATCTGACGGATCGGATCGGGTGAGATCTGATGAAAACAGACATGCTGTCCATTTTCGTCCGATCTATCCATAGAAAGCAGCGGCGCTCGACAAGCCCCTCCCTGCTCTGTGAGCAGAGAGGGACCTGTCATCCATTGGCTCAGTAGAGATCAATGGAGAGATCTCCCGCTGAGCTGGTGGGCACCGCTGATGGATCCTTCCCCATGTGGAAGGGCCTTAACATTTATATAATACAAACACCATAAATCAAAGTGTCTATAAAATGTCTGTGAATTTAGAAATAAAGTGCTAATTATTCAGCTTCACATTTAAAATTGTGTTCACCCATTCTACTCTCTTGTAAAAGTAAATAATTAATAAAAATCTCCCAGCAGTCCGTGCTTCACACCCTGTCACACACAGGAGCCTTACCAAATATGTTTAACAATCATAAGAAAATGGTCAAACAATGCATATTGTGTTAAATGCTCATCATCCAGGAGGTGCCGACCTGATTACATCAGGAAAGCTTTTTCACATTTTCTCCATATATAGTACCACATAAAAGAAAAAGTAAGGCTTTGTAGGGATAATACATTTTAAGACCAAACCAAATTAATTAAATAAAAGTGCGCACTCACATGATAAAAGGTTAAAATACTACAATACCGCAATTGTGATCATCCGTTTGGTAAGACACTCCATCACAACGTTGCATGCCCTATGTGTTTCATCATAGAAGATGTCATCAGTGGGGATGGCCAGAAGACAACATTGCATGCATACCTTTTTATAATACCCAGATCACCTCCTGCGTATAGACAGATAGTGAATGTTAACTAGCGTCATCATGTGCCAGCTATCTGATACTACAAGAATATCTTCAGAATGTTGCTTACACCATGGTGAGAAAAAGGTAAAAATCCTTGCTGACATACCCCCATTGATCTTACCAATCAAGTGTCCACACCAACATATAAATAATGAAACATATAATCATATCTGCAATACAAATATGGACCATGATTCATATACAATTCCATTTTGGATAAAAATACACATGTAAAAATATCCATATAAAAAGAGAAATGCCATGGGTGGGGGAGGGGGGTATGATCAAGGCCCAAATAATATACAATAAACAATATAAACAATATATACAATAAACATATTGCTGAATGTGACCTCAAACTCAACTGTCATTCTACGGCGGCAGGTCGGCTCTCCTGGGCGAGAGCACGTAGCTCTACGTCATCTACATTTCGGCTACTAGGGGGCCCCCGAGTCCCGCGCGCGTGCCCGGCGGGTACGATCGCCGCCAGGCACCCGCGATTGCTTGTTACAGAGCGGGGAACGGGAGCTTTGTGTGTAAACACAAAGCTCTTGTTCCTGTCAGTGGGGGAAACGCTGATTTTCTGTTCATACAATGTATGAACAGAAGATCAGTGATTTCCCTAAGTCAATACACCCCCATATACAGTTAGAACACACCCAGGACCACACTTGACCCCTTCCCCGCCCCCTAGTGTTAACCCCTTCACTGCCAATGGCATTTTTATAGTAATCCAATGCATTTTTTTAGCATTGATCGCTAAAAAAATGCCAATGGTCCCAAAAATTTGTCAAAAGTGTCCGAAGTGTCCGCCATAAGGTCGCAGTACTGAAAAAAAACGCTGATCGCCGCCATTACTAGTAAAAAATAATAAAAATGCCATAAAGCTACCCCCTATTTTGTAAACGCTATAACTTTTGCGCAAACCAATCAATAAACGCTAATTGCAATTTTTTTTACGAAAAATATGTAGAAGAATGCGTATCGGCCTAAACTGAGGAAAACATTTTTTTTATATATATTTTTGGGGGATATTTATTACAGAAAAAAGTAAAAGATATTGCATTTTTTTCAAAATAGTCGCTCTATTTTTGTTTATAGCGCAAAAAATAAAAACCGCAGAGGTGATCAAATACCACCAAAAGAAAGCTCTATTTGTGGGGAAAAAAGGACGCCAATTTTGTTTGGGAGCCACGTCGCACGACCGCGCAATTGTCAGTTAAAGCGACGCACTGCCGAATCACAAAAAGTGCTCTGGTCATTGGGCAGCAATATGGTCCGGGGCTAAAGTGGTTAATAACACAATTGATATCCCATTCAACATTCAACCCATGGTTTCGATATCTTCCTTCTATCATAACTCGCCCTCCAATATGTTGTAAATTTATCTATAGCTATAAACATAGTGCCTGTGGGACACGCTGAATTTATGATTTGAAGATTTACAAACCATATGGGTTGAATGTTGCATTCAATTGTTTCATTAATTACAGTTAGGTTGTGATCCCTTTCACATTCATCATTATGTTTAATCTTATTTTAGCTTTGATACTTAACCCCCCCCCCCCCCTTCCATTATGGACTTTCCTCTTTTTTATATGTGTATATTTACTCATAATTAAATGTTATCTGTATTCTATATTTTTATTGCAGATATGATTTTATTATTTATATGTTGGCATGGACACCCGATCAGTATGATATATGGGGGGTACAACAGCATGGATTTTTCTCAAATTTTTTTGCTTTATTACAAATACCCTGATTTTAGCAGCTTTCTGTGTACTATAATGTACAATGTCATTTTCCAGATACTCCTCTTGATGACTTATACGACAAAACTAGTATAGAAGGGCTATTGGATGTGATGTCATCATGCAACTTTTTAAAATGAAGTGATGGAGTGTCTTACTGTTTAAATGTTCACAATTTCGGTATTGTAGTATTGTTTTTATAATGTGAGTGCACACTTTTTTTTAATAATTTTTTTTGGGGTTCAACTTTATTACCCTTCTGAGCATTAAGAAAGCTATTAATGAAATAAACAAATAAATTAATGAATAAATTATGAATAAACAATAAGTGCAAACAATTAGTCCATGAAAATGACCCCAATATGCATAAAAAAATTTGGTATAATCTAAATACCATAAGAAAACATTCGGACAATAGGTAAAACTTAGATTAGTCCATGGCTGATTGGGCTAATAGCAGAGGGAGCAGTTAATAAGATCATTCCAATACACATAAAAAATTTCTAAATTATAGATTGTAGATAAAGGAGTGTAGAGAAATCCACCACCGGTCTCAGGATAGTAGGAAGGGAGTCTTGTAGTCACACCAAAAGAAAGGTAAGGATGTACTCTTACCAGATCCAGGGATAAACCAGACATATCGATCCACTCAGGCAAGGAAAGAGGGACATAAGACTCCTCTGCCTCCAGCTCTTTCCCAAAAGGTTGGTGTAGATGCACGATTTCAACTGGATTACTTCACCACACTTGAGACTCCAACTGCTGTTGAAAAACCCAGGAAAGAAACAAGGGCTCGAATGGTGAAGTACCATCAGATATATTTTAATAAAAAATGTGCAGCATATACGTTTAAAATTGCTTACGGGGTCAAGTTGACGCGGTGACGTTCGTGCGTGGCTCCGCCCTGACCGGTTTCGTCACAAATGACGTCAAAGGGCACGGGCGACGCACTGAACGTTCACCTTACATACATACAGAGCGACAACCAAGCCTCTCTTTCAGTTTGCAACTTCCAATGACGGACGGCCACAACATTTCATAGAAAACACGGAAGTGGGGGTGCTTGAGAACACAAAGCCAGGACTCCGGAAACAACATAATGATAAGACCATGGTGGCACAGATAAGAATATCCTGTGTCGACCAGGTCCAGTCTCCTTATATTTTGTCCTAACAGGTTCCCAAGTATCCAAAACCTTCATGAATATAAACCGTGCCAGTTGCTAAATTATTGTCTGTCACAATATAGGTTAAAATAAACATATATATACAAATAATCGCATGTTGGTCAAGATCTACTGGAAATTATATCTTTCTTTACCCTTATCTCACGACCTAAACAATATAGGTCGCCAACAAGGGGGCACAAGAAATATATACATTAACTCCTATTTTTACAGAGATTGCAAAAAAAGGGGGTGTACAAATTAAATCACTTACTAAACTTAAACAAAAAGTATATATATAAATTTAAATATACATTATTTCTTCCTTTAAATCCCTCTAGTGGTCAAAAGAAGGAATGCATAGGAATCCTAGAAATCATAGCTATATGCACCATATCTCTACAAACTGGCTAGCTAGCCACTAGCCCATTTCTTATATATAATCCAATTATACTATAGTCACCTAGAATCCAGTGATAATCCTGGTTATAATATAATTGGATATATATATGCCTACATCTTCCCATTGAATCAAGGGTTGAATGCCGACAGAATATCGAAATTGTTCCCCAACTTCAAAAGGAAATAATAGAAAGGATGGAGGACTCTATGAGTTGTCTAAAAAGTCAATTACTTCTATGTCTACATTCAAACTTTGCGATTTGAGGAATTTTATAGGATAGATCCAGTTCATCTCTAATTTAGATATAGCTATCCTTTTAGATCCCCCTCTCCAGTGAGATTAAAGAACATCGATGGCAATAATGGAAGTGCCACTAGGATCTCTAGCATGCACTTCCCTATAGTGCCAGGAAACAGACTGTTTTTTATACCCCCTCCTTATGTTCCCAATGTGTTAATTGATCCTTATCTGAAAAGCTCTTACTGTACATCCGACATATTGTAACCCGCATGGACAGGTCAGTAAATATACCACATGGATCGTTGAACATGTGATAAACGATCGGATATTAAATGTTTGTGAGGTGCTGCGTTCATTGACCGCATTGATCTTGCACACAGCACATTTTTTACATTTATGGTAACCTATTATGTTTTGAAAAAACATTGGTTTATTGCGTGGAGGGTTACAGACTCCCGGAACGAGGGAATCTCTTACTGAAGAGACCCCTCTAAAGACCACCTGAGGTTGTTCATGGAGTGCAGGACCAAGAACTGGGTCCTCTTTAATAAGATGCCAGTGCTTCCGGACCAATTTTTTTATTTGATAATGTTGATTGAAATAATTGGTGATAAAGGGAGATACAAATTGATTTTTTTCCACTACAGAAACCTGTTTATCTTGGAGCAATGAACTTCTATCCACTGTTTCCACTTCACATAGTTGTTTATGAAGGTCTTGATGTAAGCACTTTCGCCTGCTCACCAAAATCTTCTATTTTGCTACAATTACGCCTGAGGCGCAAAATTGGCTTCTAGGAACTGAGTCTAACCAAGCTTTATGGTGGCAGCTATCGCTGGGGATGAAAGAGTTACGATCCGTTGACTTAAAAAAAGTGGAGGTCACAAATTGGTCCTCCTCCACTCTTATTTCTAAATCTAAGAAGTTGATCTTCCCTTGATCAGCCTCATATTTAAATTCGATCCCCCTGTCATTGATGTTAAGAAAGCCCATGAAGGCATCCAGGGATTCCCTGGAGCCTCTCCATAGGAGGAGGACGTCGTCAATATACCTAGCCCACAAAAACAATTCTGGTCTGCAGTTGGTATAGACAACGTCCTCCTCCCATTTCCCCATAAAGAGGTTGGCCAGACTAGGGGCAAATTTTGCCCCTATCGCGACCCCCCTCTTATGTACAGTAGGAAAAAATTTCCACTAAACAAAAAAAAGTTATGTGTGGTCGCAAACTGAAGAATAATAAATCCTTGCTGATCAAAAGACAAGTCAGTCTCTTTCTAAAAAATGCTTTACAGAAGAGATCCCCCAGTTGTGGGGTATAACGGTGTACAGGGACGTGACGTCCGCGGTGACCAACCATAAACCCTCTTCATATGTAACCCCATTCATTATATTGATGACATGTTTACTGTCTCGAATGAAGGCTGGTAAGGCCCTTACCAACGGTTGAAGATAACCGTCGATATACTTTCCTGCCCTAGATGTAATGGAATCTATGCCATTTATTATTGGCCTCCCAGGCGGGTGGACCGGATCTTTATGGATCTTGGGCAGGTAGTATATCACTGGGATCCTTGAAGATGCCGGATCGAGAAAAGCTTTCTCCTTCTTGTTCAAAACACCAGAGGTATATCCTTTCTTACAATTTTGGTCAATTCTTTCTTATATGATGAACGGGGATCTTTAAGAAGTGGAAAATAAGTATCCTCGTCTCCAACTATAAGACCAAGTTCTTTTAAATAATCCGTTTTGTTAAGTATTACTATTCCGCCCCCTTTGTCAGCGGGGCGGATAACGTTACTTTTCTCCTCACAAAGTTGATCAAATCTTGATTGTAGAGACTTATTGAGCTTAGTCTTTCTAACATTAATTTTTTCCAGATCTCTCAAGAGTACATCCCTAAAGACCTTAATGTTAGGTGCCAAACCTCCAGGGGGGTTAAACAGGGAGGCATTAGAGAGAGTGGAATGCTGAACATCTGTGTCTATGTTCATTGGCTCTCTAATGGGTTTGGATAGAAAAAAACTTTTCATACTCCATTTTCTTGAAAATTTGTGTATATCCATATGCACCTCGAAGTTATTAAATGACTGGGGAGGGGCAAGCTTCAATCCTTTGTCGAGAAGACTGATCTCCTCGGGAGTCAGCGTGACAGTGCTGAGATTGAAGATCCCCTGACCCACTATACTCTCTTTCTTTTTGTTCTTTGATTTCCTCCCCCCTCTGGTTCCTCTCTTCTGTCTACTGTTCTTTGTTGTTTTTGGTTGGACCTGGGAAAATCCTGAGATATTGATTAGGTTCCCTATTCCTCCAATGATCCTGTTGGCAAGAGTAATCATATGGATTAGTAGATCGGGGAGGATAGAGAGGAGGAGGTGGATAATAGTAGAGTGACCTGTTATCTCTATTCCATCCATTTGGAGCATCAGACTGTTGATATTGTCCCCCAAATGGGCGGAATTCCTGTAGGGGTTGAAAACGGTTATTAATAGGAATAGGGTAGTCGTATCGTACCCCTTCCTGAGGTCTGCAAGGTGGTCTTCCAAAATCGTTTGTCTCCCGATTGGAAGATTCGGGTTTCCGATTTTTGGATTTATTCCTCCATCCTGGAGATTTACCGGAAGGGCCTCTGTTAGGTACATCCTTAGATTTCTGGGAGTGGGGATGGTTGAGAACGTCTCTCTCTCCCCGGAGATTTATAGGCGACCTTCCTAGGGCTTAAAATTGGTCTATTAGGTGTAATTTTTTCTTTTGTTTGTACAATACGTGTATATCACACGTTTAGTGTTGCAGCTGGATTTATTCACTTATTTTTAATTATTCGCTTATTTATGAATTAATATTTATATATTTATTCATCTATTTATTTATTTTACCTCACTCTTAGCGCGAGAAATTTCCCCCTTGATAGAATTCTTCCATTTATGTACTTTTACAGGAGAGTAGAATGGGTGAACAAAATTTTGGATGTGAAGCTGAATTATTATTGTTTGTAATATATAATTCACATGGATTAGCATGTATACATTTATTACATCGATTTGGTCACTTGTATATTTATTTATATTGTTTTTTGTTAGCTCTGCATTTTTAGTTAATTAAATGTACCATCTGACCTGCATCCACGTTGAGTTGGGTTTCTTGGCAAAGCAGTAGCCTCCTGATTGACACTCCATTCTGTGTAACTCTGCTTGCCATTGATCGCTATCCCGCTGAATATAATACCTTGAGCTTTTCACATATGGTTCCGTTTTTTTCATTCAGCCAGCGGTCAGAATGAAAAAACTGATCCAATTCCCCCACCCACACCCCAAACTTCATCGCTGTCAGAATACTACGGATCAAGCGGCTTTTATCCAATATGGTAAAAACACATAGATGGAAATTCAGCCGATCCATGGAAGCACATGGATCGAAAATTTGTTGGTCCCTGCTGAATTTCGATCCATCTATGGCTACCTTTAGCCTACTGCATACTTCCATATAGCAGGGCTGTCATTTACTTCTGAATTAGTAGAGGTGTGCTTAATTGCAATGCAAAGAGATTTGGATTTGTGGCGCTTGAAAGTCCCTGACCTGAATCACAGTAGGGTTCCTTGTGGTTACCAGTAGCCAAAACAATTTATCGAAAAAATCAAGGTGTGCCCAAAGCAAAACCAGCATAGAAAAATAATGTATAAACTGTGTACATCCATATGGTTGTAATCTGTTTTCTGTTTTTTTCTCATAGATTTCAGTCTCTGTACAACTATAACCCACGTAATGAAGATGAGCTGGAGCTCAGAGAAGGTGATGTGATCGATGTTATGGAAAAGTGTGATGATGGATGGTTTGTGGGTAAGCATTGCCTGTTGTTTTCTAATCAGAAGCAATATCAATATATCAATCTAATTGTTACCTCTCCTTGTAAAGTCTTCTGTCTAACACTGCAAGCTGCCATTGGCAGGCTTCAGGAAACAGAGAGATAGGTGCTACCTTTCAGAGAAAGGAGCTCTCTAGATTGCCTACATGTAGCAGCAGTCAACTAGTGCAGATCCAGTACTTGGGTTTCTTAACAGAAATTCCTGTATGTTATGCAAATCACTGTATCCTAGAACCACCCATATTACATCTATCTTTTAAGTAAAGATTTTTAAACAAAGAATAAAAAAAGGTAAATTAAAGATCAGTTTAGTTAACCTTTGCAGCGTACACACGGTCGGAATTTCCGACAACAAATGTTTGTGAGATTGTTGTCGGAAAATCTGACCATGTGTATGCTCCATCGGACATTTGCTGTCGAAATTTCTGACAACAAATGTTTGAGAGCTGGTTCTCAATTTTTCCGACAACAAAAGTTCTTGTCGGAAATTCCGATCTTCTGTAGCCAATTCTGACACACAAAAATTCTATGCATGCTCGGAATCAATTTGACACATGCTCAGAATCATTGAACCTTATTTTTCTCGGCTCATCATATTGTTGTACGTGACCACATTCTTGACGTTCGGAATTTCCGATTTGTGTGCCTGTGTGTATGCAAGACAAGTTTGAGCGAACAATCAGTCGGAAAAAAAATCCACGGTTTTGATGTCGGAATGTCCAATCATGTGCATTAGGGTGTGTTTATAAAAATTCCCTGCGCTATTAGTCCTGTGAGACTTCAAGTATATTCATTTTGTGCAAACTACTGTTTTTGGGCCGTTTTCTCAACAGGTTGAATGTTCTTCATTCATAGAACAGGGTGAATGAAGTACTAACCACATTATGGCCATTAGATGAAGCTGATCATAGTAAATAAAATAAAAATTTGAAAATTAAATATATATACCAAATTGCATATATAGCAAAATTCACAATAGCGCAACAATAACACCTAATTAATTCAGTGTTCAATACAAAAATGTAATGATCTAATATAAATAATAATCCATGTGCAAAGAAAATATAAAAAATATTGAATATTAGTAATTTTAAATGTCATAAAAAGAAAAACAAAACAAGAGTCCAATAGCAGTCCTCTTTAAACAACAACAAAATTTGATGATATTTCCAGTGATGTCCTAATTAAGAAAAAACACTAAGGTATCCACCACCGTATGTGTCTCATCACATGCGCTCCCATCAGGTGGTAAGCCATAAGATTCTTTAATAAGCCAATCCATTTCTCCACAGTTCCTTGTAGGTGCATATTCATGGGTACATGAAAAAGAAAGGCTCCACTAGTGTGATATTTTAAAGCTCAATTTTTATTCTAAAAACTATATCCAGTCCACTCACGTATAAAACATCTTGTATCAAACATTGTATAGCTCATGACATAATCAAGCAATCCCATTCAGTCTCCCCACCTCCACACTGGCTGTCGACTATCCAGGGAAATGGCAATCGCACTCTCACAATGTTATTGCGATGATTCGGGTTGCCGTCTAGTCACACCCCGATGTATGTTTCGTCCTTTCCAACTTCTTCACAAGGGGGTGTCTGCAGAGCCCAGTAACAAGACTTATCAACACTCTGCCTTTGAGGCGTTAACCCCTTCCTAGGTCAGTGATCAATAACCAGCTGTGCTAAGCTCAAACCTCTGTAGTATTCCCTTTCTATGGAGATACAAACAACATCAGCAGCGATTAACCATGTGTGCAATTAACAACTCAACTTCAAATCTGAGCACTATTCAATGTGTTTTGTCCATCTGCCCAGTTAATCACTCATTTCCATCTATAGCTCTGTGTCTATACATCTCTAAATTTACAGACAATGATGGTACTCATTGGGGTAAAAAAAATATATAAAAAAACATTGTCATACCAATACTCAGACCTTGGAAAGACCAACAACCAGAGTACATAACAATGTTAATGAATCCAATTAAAAATACATACAGATATTAAAATCTGGATAATATTACATAAAGTAGATCAAACAAAGCTTAAAGTGGATTTAAGTCCAATTCATGAAATTTGAGCTGATCACATATCTGCAGTATTTTGTTATCTCTCTTCAAAGAGCTAAGTCCCGTTCCTCTGTTATCAGCCTGATAACTCCTGACAAATTCTCGCACCCTTCAGATAAAAGGATCCTGACATTTCCGTCAGGGGAGGTTGCTAAAATAGATTAACACTAATCTGGCTCTATTACAGAACACCTCTGAGAGTCTCTGCCTATGATGAGAAGGGGTGTGTGCGCCTTTCCGCCAATCAGCAATTTTACATGTTCCCATCTTTCCCGCCGGGATTCCTGACGGTTTTCCTGATGGGAAAACTGCCAAGGAGCATACACATGGCCAGTTTTCCTGGCCAAAAGCTGTCATGGCAGATTTTACCGACGGGAAAACTGGTCGTGTGTACGAGGCATTTCAGGATCTGAACTTTCTAAACAGTATATAAATGTGAAGACAGCAGATATACATGTAAAACCTATGTATGGAGATTTTGTTTATCTCAGTGTATCATCTGAGGCTGTTCGCTTCACTGGGTGTATGGGGGGTTTACATCCACGTTAATATTGGGCACATATACTAAAAATATGCATTTAAACAATATAGACATAGTATACATTTAAAAAACCAAGGATCAAAACCCAATAATAAAAAATATATATCTCCACACTCAATATTATATAATTTAATAATCACTAATGAAGCAGTTTAAATCAAATTATATATTTAAACCTGCAGGCTCTGAAGTTTGTAATAAATATATCCATTTAGTTTCACACTTGAAGAGGTCCCTAACCCAATTTGAACCCTTCTAAGATGCTGGCACTCTTTCAACTTCTCAAAATAAAGACCCATCAGATCTTTGAAAGTGCCTGAAGTGATTTGACACACCGTGATATTTGTATCCTTTAATTATATTTTGTACACAGTATCTCACAAAAGTGAGTACACCCCTCACATTTTTGTAAATTTTTTATTATATGTTTTTATGTGACATTTTGCTACGATGTAAAGTTTTGAGTGTACAGCTTGTATAACAGTGTGAATTTGCTGTCCCCTCAAAATAACTCAACACAAAGCCATTAATGTCTAAACCGCTAGCAACAACAGTGAGTACACCCCTAAGTGAAAATGTCCAAAGTGTCAATCTTTTGTGTGGCCACCATTATTTTCCAGCACTGCCTTAACCCTCTTAGGCATGGAGTTCACCAGAGCTTCACAGGTTGCCACTGGAGGCCCCTTCCACTCCTCCATGATGACATCAAGGAGCTGGTGGATGTTAGAGACCTTTTGAGTATGCCCCACACATGCTCAATAGGGTTTAGGTCTAGAGGCACACGTGCCAAGTCCTTTACCCTCCGCTCCTTTAGCAAGGCAGTGGTCATCTTGGAGGTGTGTTTGGGGTCTATATCGTGTTGGAATACTGCCCTGCGGCCCAATCTCCAAAGGCAGGGGATCATGCTCTGCTTAGTATGTCACAGTGCATGTTGACATTCATGGTTCCCTCAATGAACTGTAGCTCCCCAGTGCCGGCAGCACTCATGCAGCCCCAGACCGTGACACTCCTACCCCCATGCTTGACTGTATGTAGGCAAGACACACTTGTCTTTGTACTCCTCACCTGGTTGCAGCCACACACGCTTGACACCATCTGAACCAAATAAGTTTATCTTGGTCTCATCAGACCACAGGACATGGTTCCAGTAATCCATGTCCTTAGTCTGCTTTTTTGTGCATCATCTTTGGAAGAGGCTTCCTTCTGGGATGACAGCCATGCAGACCAATTTGATGCAGTGGGTAGCGTATGGTCTGAGCACTCACAAGCTGATCCCCCCACCCCTTCAACCTCTGCAGCAATGCTGGCAGCACTCATATGTCTATTTACCAAAGAAAACTTCTGGATATGACGCTGAGCATGTCCCCTCAACGTTCTGAATGGAACCTGTCCTGTTAAACCGCTGGGAAAATGGCTAATTCGGCCATTTTCATTTAGGAGTGTACTCACTTTTGTTGCCAGCGGTTTAGAAATTAATGGCTGTGTGTTGAGTTATTTTTGAGCAAATTTACACTGTTATACAAGCTGTACACTCACTTCTTTACATTGTAGCAATGTGTCGATTCTTCAGTGTTCTCACATGAAAAGGTATAATAAAATATTTACAAAAATGTAAAGGTTGTACTTAATCAGTTGAGACTGTTAAAACAAAAATCCTGATCATAAGTACGATTGCGCCTAATCTGCATTAATTGTCCCCGTGGTATATTTCTAAGCCATGTAGGGTGGTGATCACTTTAATCGGTTATTTTTAACATAGTAAATACATATTTAATTACTATGATCGTAAGTTCCACCTAGTGGCCATAATGCAGTATTTTCTTGAATTACTCTATACCTAGGAATGAAAAAACATTCAACCATCCTTGACAACAAAGGTGGTTACTGTTGGTTCTGAAGCCTCAACACTATTGACTGCTCACCCCTAATTTTGGATATCTTCCTATAAGCATAATTATTAAAAATTTAATTATCATCCTCTAAAGACTGTATTTGAGGGTCTTGGCAGCCAGTCTGCCTACAACTTGTATGGTGATATGAATAAATGTTCTCTAACATACTCGCCTCTCTTTTCAGGCACCTCGAGAAGAACAAAGTTTTTTGGGACTTTTCCTGGAAACTATGTGAAAAGGCTGTGATCGTGTTATGCCTGCTGCCTCACTTGACACATCATTGTGACTTTGCTAGGAAGCACGCTTCTCGTCTCTGACCAGAATCCGTTCAAATGTAATCCTTGCTGCCACCCGCCAATGTTTTATAGCAGTGTTAGAGCCAGTTCGGTCCTGTTCTCTACACTACTGATAATATTCTTGCACCAATCATTACTCTTCACCAAATTGTTATAATCAGGGCACCCACTGCCTCTATATGTTTTTTTGTGAAGCTGGTTCACTCAAATAGCATTACAGTGCAAGACAATCCAGCTAAAGGTGTTACACATTGGTGTGTTTGGTTACATGAACAATGTGAATGAAAGAAACCTAAAACAGGTTTACAAAAAAGTATCGCTGGTACAAGGATCAGCACAGGCCTTGTCTCTCTAGATATCAGAAATGTGACACGTTTCCTGTGCCAGTGCAGGTGTACAGAGTCAAAGAATTAACGTTAAAATATTTAAATGCCATTCTAAAATGATCCTCTGGATTAAAACTGCATTTTCCCCAAAACTGGAAGCAACCAGTTGCTATTAAGGAAGATTTCATTACAGAATAGAAGTAACTAGAATATATTTTGTTGCACATGAATGTTTTACTATCATACCGTACAGTGGGAGAAATTTAGGGAACATTTATTAAAAATGTGCAAATTTCAATATGTGTAAATGTTGATGGAATAATAGAAACCAATGACATTCTGTAATTTTCTTCATATGCATTAGAAAATGAAAGCAAGTGTCCAATTGGTTCATGTGAACTGTATGCATTGGTTATTAAACAGGATTGCAAACCTGAAGATAATGGCAATAACGACGGATACTATTGTGACTCATTGTACCAAAGAACGCAATGACAATAATAGTTCTCAGAGGAAAGCCTTTTGGCAACATATTTGTAAGACATTGCATTCCTTAAATATCCATACTGCTTTTTGTACCTTGTTTACATTCTGTCAAATAAGGACTGATTGTTTAAGCTGGTATAACACAAGCCTCAACATCACTGCCATAAAACCACTTCTACATTGTGTCAATTCACACCCATCTTATAAAACCTGAATATAAGCCCCCTTCAGCTGGCCCTGACAGGTCAATAATGTGTTGAAGAAGTGGAAGTGTCAGAAAATTTATGAAGGGAAAGTCATGTAAAAAAACACTTACATTTTCAGAAACCTTCAGCCATCACCCTGGTGCATTTTATGGCTAAAATTTCATATTTTGTTCCGAGTGGCCAACTTTAGCAGAATGTAAGTTCAGAAATACCAGTCTGACATGGTTAAACAAGACTTTTCTTTTTTTTAAGTCCAATTTTGCTTTAAGGCGTAATCATTAATTATGGCCATTGACCTGAAAGGACCTCAGATGAAACACATCTGAATTTCATTCTATGAACGTAAATTGGCTTAACGGGTAAAGATGATAAGCAAAGTGTAGAAATGCACAGCAGCCAATCCATTTTATATTTAGAACACTAAGTCAGAGATACATGAATTGTTATGGGTTTGCAGGACTTTGCATACCATCATCATTTTCTGTACTTGCAGAATAATTTGTCAGAGCCAGTGCTGGATTATCTAAAATGAAGCCATGATGTAAAGTACTCAAAAGAAGTGTTTATAAATGCAACTGAACTTCCTGCAGAAAATTCCACCTAATGTTTGTCTCTAGGATACAAGTAAAAAAATAAATAAATGAGAAATGGCATTAGAGCACTGAAGAAATTTGTAGAAGTACAGAAAGCAAGCATGTGGGAAGTAGGTTGAGTGATTAGACTTTTCATTCATTTTTCTGAATTTCCTTTTATTAATGCACAGGGTTATCTTAAACATTCATTACCAAGCGTGATATATTAAGATCAAGTTTGCTCACTTCATATATATAACATTTATACCTGAGTTTCACATTTCTATGTAGAATTCTAGCATTACAAACCAACAATTCACTGTTGCTAAGACAGGCATTTTCAATTACACATGGTTTTAAATATGCAGAATATATTGCCTAGTATGAACTTACACATATTTGTACTGCAGCAGTGCCATAATGAAAAGGTTGGTTGCCGATATGAAGCACACATTTTTAATAGTCTGCTCTCAGCGTGTTGCGGTAAAAGAGTGGTAAGATGGGCTATTTACCATGCCCTACCGCAAAGCATGGCAACTACTGAAACAGGTGTTTTGCTATCTATTTTGAATGGCACCCAATCCACCTAGGCAGCGCATCCCAACATGCTTGTGTTACAGTGCGCCACAACGCACAGATATGTACAGTGTTTCTTTAACACTTGATTGCTGCACTTTAACATGTGTGCATTAACATTTTAGTGTGAACAGGCCCATAAAGCAGGTTTTATGTGGGAGCTCTTGTAACACCAAACTTCTTTAAGGAATACATATGTGGGACTTTTATGCATTATCTATAGTCCACACAAATATGCTATTCATCACATGGCAGGGCAAATCTCAAGAGTCAAGTAGCTGACTATACTAAAAAGTTCCTGTGTTAAAATCAAATCTTCCCATTCTGCCATCACCAAGATTAGAGACCAGCTGCCGAATTCTACAATATTTTGTCCACCTCGCGGAAAAATACACTGTTATCACTTGGGTCCTTAGGGACTACTGTTTATTTTCCCAATAATATCTGAATTGCCAGAAGCTCCATCCACATAGTCTGACAATTTCATTTTTTATTGGGTATGGCAATAGTAGCATCTATTTGAAATATACATATAGCTTTTTCCTCAAGGATGTAAATGCCCGATAAAGTATAAATAACAACCGGTTTCAAAAATGGAAAAAAGTTGAATAAACTTACATTGGCTAACTGATTTGGGGCAATCAAAACCTAAGTACACCAAGTACAAATAAAATATTATTGGTGTATATGTAAAAAACTTTGCCCCGCAATAAGTTCAGCATAAAAGTAATTAGAAATCTTCAGTTTTTGGAAGTTTATCCCCCATCTTTTATTTGGATGGTCGCTGATGAGCAATCCCCCCCCCTTTGAGTTTTGTGTTTAGCTGCCTCAGCTTGAGTATAGGTTCACTTTAAGAAAACTGTGGTATATAATAATGCTCTTCGGAATTCATCCTGGAACAAGGGCAGAATGCTTACAAAACAAACATCAAGACTTTATCAGAATAAGCTGAAGAATAGGTTAGCACCATATGAAGCTTATTACTTTTATTGCATTGTTTTCTAGACATTGTTTGATATTAAACTATGCCCTTAATTGGTACAGTATTTTTTTTTTATATTTGCTTTATTTAAGGAAATCTTGTCAAACATGGAGGCTTCAGACTTCCTCCTGAAAATTTTAGTTTTCTGTTAGTCCGACCCTCGGGCTTTAACCATAAGAAAGTATGTGGGTCGGGGAAGTTCGAATAAAGTCAGAAATTATCTACATACTTGTTCTGGCTTAGTAAGCTATGCATCGTACTTTAGCAGAATGAGAAATCAGCTACAACAGCCTCCATGTTCCTCCCTGGGAGCCCTATTCTTTTTAGGACGTGTGACATAAAGACCGTACCAAGTCTACCTTGGAGCTTCATCCTGGTTGGATGTTGTCTGATACTCCTGGGGGAAGAGCCTTTCAGATGCCCATACAAATTGATTGGCACCTATTGATTACAAGGAGCAGGCTCTCTATTCCTTAGACTTCCACACTCTTCAACGTACTTATGGAGCATAAGGGCAGCAGTCCTGCAGGCAGGTTTGCTGGGTTTATTCTCTGTACACTACCCATCACACACAATGCACTGCCAAATATTGAACCCTTCACTAAATGTCATTGTCAAACTCCCAGCTGTTAGGATATGATTTGTGACATTTGGTGCAGGTACTGATGCAGCTCACAATAAAAAAAGAAACACTAAACAAGCTGTCCTGACCAGTGTTATATTTTAGTTCCGCAATTAAGGTTTTGATAGATCCAGTTGGCCATCAATTTATAGAATTGGTCCCTAGCAGGCCCCCTGAGTCTAATCACACTGATTGTGTTTTATACTTGACTATATACTGAGGTGTGCAAAATGAAGCATAAATAAAATCGCAGTGTTGTATAAAATGTTCTTGCCTATGAAGAGGCCCCACTGATAAAAAAAAACAGGGTCCGACAATATCCAGTCCACAACTTCCTCAGCACCTTATAAAATAGTGTTTACTGCATTTCTCCTTTTTAGAAACACAGGTGACTCTAAAAAGTGACTTTTTCTGTAGTATTTTGTACATATATTGCCCGGTGTCCATGTACAGAGCCTCCGTCCTGTCTCCTCCTTCTAAGCCTTGCTGTAATTGGGAGCATCCGAGCCAGCATCAGGCTGCCAGCTTTTCTCTGCTCTTTGTCACGCTAAACTGTTGAGATCTGTAAAATAGTCTTTTATGAACGATTTTGTGAAACAATGAACTTAGTTTTACCAGTGGTATCTAAATGTACATATTTATTTGTAACAGAGAAATGCTATAAAATAAACATCTTTTTTGCAGTATACAGTATTTCATGTTGAAGACATAAAGAAGCTTTATATTTGAAAGGCTCTGAATTTTCAAGTTGTTCTACTGCATGCAGCTTTGCTATAAACACCTACTGTTAATGGCGTTCCTAGGAAGGAATTCAGTGTCCAGTTCGGCCATGGGTATCCTTCACTGTCCATCTGCCTCTGAGCATCAGCTTCCCTAGGTGCATAGTTGGCTGGTGGCTAGGTGTCATGGGACGTGTTGGTTACAAACAGCTGGATGCTTGCCTATACCTGCTCTAATGCCTGTATTATTTAAAATAGCACTGTTTCTACTCTGTATCTGGTTGAAAAAAAAGTGTTTCATACCTGGCTACCAGATAATTAACTTTAAGTTCTTACAAGAAAATGGTATTTGTGTTATTTTCTGTTGGTTTGTTATTTTTCTTCAATAGACATCTAATAAATTTTGCCTGAATAAACCAAGAGTCTGTCTGTCTTTACTGTAAAAGAAATACAAATGGCATCATTGACACTTTGTTTGTGTATATATAGCAAGTATAAGAATCACAGCACAAATTAAAGATATGATGGGGAAAAATGGCAAAGATGGTAGCTACACCTTCACGAAACCCAATGGGATGCATGCACACTGATAGTCTGTTATCCCACCCTTCGTACTTGTCTCAGGTCAGGGACTTGCGGACCTCTCCTTTGAAGCTGTCATGCAAACTCTCTGTCTTTGCACAAGTGGGCAGATCAGTTCTGACTTGACACCTACTTCCCTAAACTGCATGTTTTGTTCTGGACTAACAACTCAAAAAATATGGGAGGGGCCCAGAGTTCCAGCAGAAGACACGAGAAGAGGAAGATGTTGTTTATTTCTCTCACACAGCATAAGCATACCACAAATTACACCCCAAAACACATTCTACTACTCCTCCCGAGTATGACAATACCACATTTGTGAGACTTCTACACAGCCTGGCCACATACAGAAGCGCAACATGCAGAGAGCACCATCAGGCATTCTAGGGGCATAAATCACACATATAATTTCTAGACTACCTCTTACACTTTTGAAGGTATTGCACCAGGTCAATGGAAACGCCCAACAAAAAATCGTAGAAGAAAACCTGTTGGAGTCTGCAAAAGACTTGAGACTGCGACGGAGGTTCATCTTCAAGCAGGACAACGACCCTAAACATAAAGCCAGAGCTACAATGGAATGGTTTGGATCAAAGCACATTCATTTGTTAGCATAGCCTAGTCAAAGTCCAGACCTAAATCCAATTGAGAATCTGTGGCAAGACTTGAAAATTGCTGTTCACAGACACTCTCTATCCAATCTGACAGAGATTGAGCTATTTGCCAAAGAAGAATGGGTAAACATTTTACTCTCTAAATGGGCAAAGCTGGTAGAGACGTCCCCAAAAAGACTTGCAGCTGTAATTGCTGCGAAAGTTGGTTCGCCAAAGTATGAGCTGAATACAAATGCACGCCACACTTTTCACATATTTATTTGTAACAAATTTTGAAAACCATTTATCATGACAAAATGTGGAAAATTGCAAGGGGTATTTAACTTTAACATTAAACGCACAGCCAAATGCATGTCAAAGCTTTTTTGAACGCGACTAAAATGCATGGAAATTTACATGTCCTTTCGTGCAAGTCAGTGTGAGTTCTACCTTGCTGTTATCTTCAAGGGTAAAAGTAAAAAAGTAAAAGAAAATCCCCCGAACGGTTAGAGTGGAGATGTCCTCCTATGGAGACACTAGTTCTGGAGATCCTGATGACGCCCAAAGATTTCCTCACTTTGGAGGGAATTCTTCTCACTTTCTGTTTTGGCTATTGGAGAAGAAGTAAAGGGAAATCTCCTTAATAGGATGCAGATGGCAAAAAAAAAACCTGACAGGGGTTATATCATTTCCTTACTCCATATAAAATGAAAAATAAAAGTTCTACTTTAACACCAATAAGTTAGCATATGACAACTAGCATTTTAAGGAGGGTGTCTGCAATAGCATCCTTATATTCCTCGCATTACAATTTTAAGCTAAGCTGCCTAGAATGGAGATGCCATTGCACATTAAACTCTGGTCTAAAAAAAAAAAATACAAAGGCATACATTTTATGAGACATATACTAGTATACATTATAATAATTTATTATGTACTTGATTTCCAGAAAACTACAGCATTGTTTCCTTTTAATCTGTTAGTCTCAATATACAACCCTCTGTGAAAAGGTAGACATAGAAATTAGGCACTTTTCTAACTTATCTAGTTGCATGGTAATTCCAGCTTCAGCTACTGAGCTCAGCTACCCAGGAAAAGTCACCAACTGACACTAAAATTACAACATATTTATAAACAATATTGCATATTTACACAACTAGAAAACCCAATAGAAAAAGTGTTTTGTTTTGATCTTGACAAAAATAATATGTGAAAGGTCCATTGCATAGTATCCTTTGTGTACTGACTTAAGCAGATTTCTGTTTGGGGGTGAGTAATCTTATACCTGCTTACAGTCTTAATGATTATTCCACAGCTTTTAGAATTAGCTTTGTTTTTTTTTCTTTCTTGAGCAATACTCCGCACATATATTCTCAGACCCCTCTCATACTAGCTGGAAAACACTAGACTGTTGTATCTGTCCTTTGTTCAGTCTCAGCGAAACTGTTGATGCTTTTATATTTATTTATAATTCATTTTCTTTGTTGTTCTGCTCTTGTGATCATAATGTTTTACATGCTATTGGAGACTACATACCACACACAAACAGAAACGCTGTGTCTTTGCTTGGATTACATGGAAGATACATTTTCAAGCGAGGGAATTCATAACAGTTACATGCCATTCTCATTGCCTCATATCTGTGGAAAAAGACACTGCCCGTAACAAGCGGTTCACTGGGCTATCTTGCACTTTATCTCTTAATGCTAAAATAATAACAACCTGTCACAGCTGCAGTGATGATTTGGCCTGACCATAGGACATTTCAAAGAGAAAAAATAGCCCTTTTAACCACTTAAGGGCGGAGCCTCTTTCTGAGATTTGTTGTTTACCTGTTAAAAACGTTTTGATTTCTAGAGAAAATTACTTGGAACCCGCAAACATTATATATATTTTTTTTCTAACACCCTAGAGAATAAAATGGCGGTCATTGAAATACTTTGCCACACCGTATTTGTGCAGCGGTCTTGCAAGCGCACTTTTTTTTGGACAAATGCACTTTTTTAAATAAAATAAGACAACAGTAAAGTTAGCCCAGGTTTTTTTTTTTTTAGATTGTGATAGATAATGTTACGCCGAGTAAATTGATACCCAACATGTTGCGCTTTAAAATTGCGACCGCTCGTGGAATGGCGACAAACTTTTATCCTTAAAATTCTCCATAGGCAGCACTTAAATAATTCTACAGGTTGCATGTTTTGAGTTATAGAGGAGGTCTAGGACTAGAATTATTGCTCTCGCTCTACCGATCGCGATGATACCTCACGTGTGGTTTGAATACAGTTTTCCTATGCTCACGTATGTGTTGGCTTCTGCATGCCAGCTCAGCGGGATGGGATGCGTTTACATTTTATTTATGTTTTCTTATTTATTTTACCTTTTTCTTTTTGACAAAATGTGTCACTTGTATTCCTATTACAAGAATTATAAACATCCCTTGTAATTGGAAAAAAAAGCATGACAGGACCTCTTAAATTTGAGATCTGGGGTGAAAAACACCTCGGATCTCATATTTACACTAAAATGCAATAAGGAAAAAAAATTCCGTTTAAGAGCTATGGGGGAACTGATGTTTTGACACCGCTTCCGCCCTGCGATGGTATGGAGACGAGTGGGGGCCACCTTCCTCTCACTCGTCTCCATTTCCAGCCAGCAGAAGGACCCGTTCCCCTCCCTTTCCCACCGCCAATGAAAGTGATCTTGCGGGGAATCCGCCGCAGAGATCGCTATTATCGGAAACCGGACTGCCCGCTGGAGAAGAGTATACGTGGGATATGGCAGTTAGCTCCTGCAATAACAAATCTATCCCTCTTCAAACAGCCAACGTATATTGGCATGTGGCGGTCTGAAAGTGGTTAAAGAGCATTTATTTGAAATATTTTATCACTTGGGTAACAGCAATACAATTTACAGAGACTCAATGCTTAACCGCTTGCCGACTGCCTCCTGTAGCTTTACTGCTACAGTGCGGATTAGCTGTGCAGATTTTACAGATTATGTCATATAAATTTATACATCATTAGGGAAGGTCCTGAATCTGTTTGAATCGGACCCCAAAGCACCCTCCCCATGTTGAGGGCATGTGGCCTGGTATAGTACAGGAGGGAGGGTGTGCATGCTCGCCCCCCCCCCCCCTCCATCCTGACTTCTAGGCTGCATGTTTGGATAAGGGTCTGGTATTGATTTTGGTAGGTCCTGGTATGTACTGGGGGGAACCAATGCTGTTTTTTTTCCTTGACTTTTCATCTTTATTGCTGGGAGCCGGCAAAACTTTACAGCAGCAAGCAAGTTTAGATACATTTTTTTCATTTAGAAATGTCATTTTGCTGCGGCATTGTTCCACACATAACACAGATGCGCCACTTTACAGGTAGACTAATGCCGCGTACACACGATCACTTTTTGTGATGAAAAAAAACAACGTTTCATGTAATGAAACAAAACAACGTTTTTCAAACTTAATTTTCCAAAACGACGTTGCATACACACCATCGTTTTTCCAAAATGCTCTAGCAAAGCGTGGTTACGTAAGACACGTTCGACGGCACTCTGTTCCATTGAAGCTCCGTCTCATAACTTGCTTCTGAGCATGCGTGGGTTTAAAAACGTTGTTTTCAACATCGTTTTGCCCACACACCATCACTTTTTATGACACAAAAAGACGTTTTGAAAAAAACGACACAAAAAATTTAAGCATGTTCAAATTTTTTTTTGGTCGTTTTTTTGAAGACATAAAACAACGTTTTGCCCACACACAGTGATTTTAAATGACGTTTTTTTTTCATCATAAAAAGTGATCGTGTGTACGTGGCATTAGGGGACCCTCAGGCACCATATGTAAAGGAATATTTAATTTTTATTGTTTCACTGTAAGCATTATTAAAATCACTGCTCCAGAAAAACATTTGCATTGGTACATGTCCCCTAGAGCAGTACCTGGGCCCCCATACACTTTTTATGGCAATAACTTGCATATAAGCCTTTAACCACTTAAGACCCGGACCAAAATGCTGCCAAAGGACCTTGCACCTTTTTGCGATTCGGCACTGCGTCGTTTTAACTGACAATTGCGCGGTCGTGCGACGTGGCTCCCAAACAAAATCGGCGTCCTTTTTTCCCCACAAATAGAGCTTTCTCTATTTGATCACCTCTGCGGTTTTTATTTTTTGTGTTATAAACAAAAATAGAGCCACAATTTTGAAAAAAATTCAACATTTTTTACTTTTTGCTATAATAAATATCCCCAAAAATATATATAACAAATATTTTTTTCCTCAGTTTAGGCCGATACATATTCTTCTACCTATTTTTGGTAAAAAAAAAAAATCGCAATAAGCGTTTATCTGTTGGTTTTCGCTAAATTTATAGCGTTTACAAAATAAGAGATAGTTTTATTACATTTTTAATATTTTTTTTTTTTTTTACTACTAATAGCGGCGATCAGCGATTTTTTTCACGACTGCGACATTATGGCGGACACTTCGGACGATTTTGACACATTTTTGAGACAATTGTCATTTTCACAGCAAAAAATGCATTTAAATTGCATTGTTTACTCTGAAAATGACAGTTGCAGTTTGGGAGTTAACCACAAGGGGGCGCTGTAGGAATTGAGTGTTCCCTGTGTGTTTACAACTGTAGGGGCGTGTGGCTGTAGGTGTGACGTCATCGATCGCGTCCCCCTATAACAGGGATGACACGATCGATGCTGCGGCCAAAGTGAAGCACGGGGAAGCCGTGTTTACACACAGCTCTCCCCGTTCTTCAGCTCTGGGGACCAGGTCCCGGAGCTTCGGACCGGGTCACGGGAGCGCGCCACAGGCGCGCGCCCGTGACCCACGGCTGGGTACTAGAATCAACGTATATATACGTTGATGTGCCCAGCCGTGCCATTCTGCCGACGTAAATGTGCAGTAGGCGGTCCTTAAGTGGTTAAAGCTAGTACTTTTGATTTTTCATGTTCATGTCCCATAGACTTTAATAGTGTTTGCATATTCGCTCAAACTTTTTGCCTGTTCGCATGTTCTGGTGAGAACAGAACCGGGGGATGTTCTGCTCATCCCTATACTATAAATCATATAAAGGTAAGTGTAACCCCTTCCCTTCCTATGTAATAGCAGCTCAGCACAGCAGATGTTCAGGTTGTTATATTGCAAAACAAGAGCTATGGCCAAGTGGGAATATTTATATGTTAATACAGGACATATGCCTTTCAGCAATATGGGGTTCCCATAAAACAGGCATCACTAAATGGCAGCCAACGGTCCGGGTCCAGGCCCCAATCACTCTGATATATGCTATACAATATACTGAATGGATCTGAACACAGACAGCCAGATTCAGGTAGAGCAGAGCATCTTTGCTCTGGAGTAACGCATCTCATTTGCGTTACGCTGCTGAAATTTTAGGAGCAAGTGCTGTTATTCAGGAAGCACTTGCTCCTAAAGTTGCGGCAGCGCATCACAAATGAGCCGGCGGAATTCAAATTGGGCGGGTACGGGGCGTGTAGTATTCTAACTAAGCGCGATCCCGCCGCCAACGTACTGCGCATGCGTCGAGTGTCCAAACATCCCCGTGCGCATGCTCCAAATTCTGTGAATGAACGTCAATGACGTCACATTCCCATTCATGAACTTTTTACGCAAGCGACGTGATTTTTTTTTTTTCCGACGCGATGACGACGCCTATACCTAACATAGGATACTCCAACCCCATGTAGGTATATCTTTCGCCGCGTATCCCTTCCGGAAACGTCGTACCGTCATTGCGTCGCGCCGGAATTCGCTTGTGAATTGCCGATTTCCGCTCATTAACATATTTTTTGAGCGTAAATCGGCGGGAACGCCCCCGGCGCCATTTTTAAGTTGAAGTAACGATGCGATGGCGAAACTCAGTTACGCTGCTCTCATCGGAGCTTCAACCCGGCGTTTCTTGTTTTCTGGTTACAGAAAACAGAAACGCCGGCTCAAAGTCACAGTTAGGCTGGCGGATCACTGGATCCGCCAGCCTAACTGTTCCTGAATCTGGCCCAGAGTTTTTTAGACCTGCGTGCATGAGTCCTAAATCAAACCAAAGCGGGAGGCAAAGCAATAGTCTTATGCCACGTATACACGGTCGAAATTTCGATGTGAGCTTTTGGTCAGAAATTCCGACCGTGTACATGCTCTATAGGACTTTTTCTATTTGAATTTACAACAACAAAAATTTGAGAGCTGGTTCTCAATTTTTCCAACAAGAAAAGTTCTTGTCGGAAATTCCGATCGTCTGTACGCAATTCTGACGCACAACAAAACACGCATGCTCAGAATCAAGTCGACGCATGCTCGGAAGCATTGAACTTAATTTTTCTCAGCTCGTCGTAGTGTTGTACTTCACCGGAATTTTGTGTGACCGTCGGAAAAAAATCCACGGTTTTCTTGACGGAATTTCCGATCGTGTGTATGCGGCATTAGGCCCCTTTCACATGTCTGCATTCTCCAGATTCCAGCAGAAGATTCTTCTGGCTGGAATGACTAGGGCATATAATCGGCAGTGGTGACAGTAGCTGAAGCTGTTCACAAGTATGTGTTTTCCTGAGGTGCCCAAGCCTTGATGTGTTCAGCTGCTTCCAGGCTTGGGCATCTGCAGGTAAATGCTTGGTGTGTGGCTATATGTAAACAGTGGCAGCCACTATTAGCCTATTTATATAGGCCAAGCAGCTACTGCTATTTGCATGCCTCGATCATTCCAGCCGCTGGAACTAAAAGAATGCAGATAACCGGCCATGTTTATGTGGGGAAGGTGCAGGAACAATATTTCAAAACCGCAATAAATGAGGAGCAAAGTGCAAACTACAATGATTCTAAAAACAGTTGCTTTTGTAAATGTCAATTCTGTTTGTGTCACTATTGGTTATAGCCATTTTGTGAACAAACTATATTATTTATTACATGTACTTTTATAGCGCCACCAATATACGCAGCACTTTACAGTAAGTACCTTAGAAATAGATTTTTAAGGTGCCAGGACATAACACAATTTTTTTTTAAATACTATTTTATTTTAAGGAAACCATAACCATAAAAAGATAATGTAAATAAAACAGACTTGAACCTGCTATAAGTAGAGATGTTCAAGGTTCCCTCCGTACATTAATTCCCCAGGAATACAACAAAAACTTTTTTCTTATTCAAACTTCTTATAGGAAGATTACAATAAGGGTTGTCCCAATACCACTTTTTTGAGACCAAGTACAAGTACCGATACTTTTTTTCAAGTACTCGCTGATACCGGTTAACTTTTTTTTTTGTCACGTCACAGTGCCAGTATTTTTTTTTTTTTACAATATTTTTTTTAAAATGTTTTCTGTTTTATTTTTTTACAGTGCTTTCTTCTTTTTTAAGGGGGGGGGTTCTCAATTTGTTTTTTTGTATCTACATTTTTATTTTTATATTCAATTTTTTTTTATTTATTGCAATTTTATTGCATTTTTTTTATCAGCCTTGTTCGGGGTCTTTGGTAAAATATCAGGGGTCTTAACAGAACCCTGACATCTCCCCTTTGAGACAGAGAAAGGGACTAAGGACACATATTCCCCAGTCCCTTTCTCTGTAGCCTCAGCTAAAATGAATAAAAAGAAAATCCTCTCCATTCATAAACTGAAGCTTCGTAAACAGAGGTTATGATGCTCAGTTATGTGAATGGGCAGAGTCAGTGATCACTGACTCTGTTCATTCGAAAAAGGTAGGAGCTGGATTTAGCGATCCTGACAGATCGAGAGTGTGGAGGAGGACATTGAGGGGGGAGAGCAGCACGGAAGGGGGAGAGCAGCACAGAGGGGGACACAGAGCACAGACTGCAGCAAGAAGGGGGACAAGGACCCGGAGGGGGACAAACAGCACGGAGGGGGACACAAACCTAGAGGGGGAGAACAGCACAGAGGGGGACACGGAGCATGGACTGCAGCAAGAAAGGGGACAAGGACCCGGAGGGGGACACAAACCCGGAGGGGAAAAGCAGCACAGAGGAGGATACAGGGACAGTCAGCGGTGATCGGTGCGGCTTTGGGGGAGTTACAAGCACCGATCACCACTGTATAACTTTAAAACAGCTGAAAAGGGGGCAGACCAGTGCTTGCAACTCCCCCGCGGCACCGATCACCCTGACTGCCCAGGTACCGGGTGAAGCGTCGGAGCATTTCCCTGAGTTCAAATACCTAGGGAAATGCTCGGTATCGGTACTAATATCGATACTAGTATCAGTAACATGACATCTCTATTTACAATCAATTTATTTCATGTGACTCTGAGGGGGTGGTCTACATATTACAATGCCCCGTGGTCTCCAGTATGTTGTGAGGACCACCAGGAGACTGACCACCTGACTCAGGGAACATAACAGTATACAAAAAGACTTCAAAGGACACAATACATCCAAACACTTATGTTTATGTCATAATAGAGGCCAGCACTCTTAGCCCATCTGGCCTCAATATGAATATAGTTTTAAATGTTTTTCTTAGCAATTTGTAATCAATCAATCTCCCCAGGTCAACCCTTGTTTGGGACCCCTCTGTTTTCTCATTGTTTGCATTGTTTTTATCATTTTTATGTGACCTTACTTGGTTCTGTCTTGGTGTTTCTTTTAGTTTTATTGATTTTTTTTATTACATTTTTTTTGCGATTTTTATGCGATATAACTTATCGTGTATGCATATGATTTTTATTAGTGGTAATTGATATGTTGTAACATGATTTGATATTTTACATTGCACTTCATTATGACTTTGTATCACGGGAGTAGTGCATACATGTACTTATGAGAGAAGGTGTATGTTGTTTTTAATTTGAATGTACCTATCCCGTTTTTTTAAGAGATAGATACCAACTGCATTATCGGTGTCTGTGATGCACTTTATTAGATTGTATCCACCACAGAGCAGAGCTTTATAGCTTGTTTCTGGTCAACAGAGCATGGCATATTGACTCTCTGTTGTGTCTAGCATTTCTGCTCTGAGTGGGTCCACTTGCCTGCTGTGTATGACAGATTTGAGTCTCTGCTGACCGCTCTGCTGAAATTATTTTTTTATGTTACACTATGCTTTTAGTTGGGCTTTGGTTTGAAGTGAAATGTCCTGTCACCTTCTGTGAATACCTACATCTACATCTGTAGCAGTCATCTCGGATACCAGATTGTCTCGAGGCTTCATTGGCCCCTAATTTTAAGGTGAGCATACACACATTAGGTATTCCTAGTGGTAGTGCGTGCCTTGCTGGATTAATATTTCTCCTTGAAATTTTAATTGCAACACTGGTCATTAATAAGTTTGCATTGATCAGGATTGAACACAAACTTATGTGAACTTGATTTTTATTGATGTTTATCATACAGTGGAACCTTGGATTATGAGAATAATCTGTTCCAGGAGAATGCTTGTAATCCAAAGCACTCGCATATAAAAGCAAGTTTCCCCATAGAAGTCAATGGAAACGAAGATAATTAGTTCTGCATTTTCTTCTATGGCATGCAATACTGCATGTGGCCAGAGTTGGGGGGCGCCGGAGAGCCTCGGAAAGGCTTGGGGACAGCTCGGCTGAACTTGGAAAACCTCGGAAAGGCTCGATAACTGAGTATTTCCGAACGGCTCTGATTGTCTCAGCTCGGCTCTGCTCTGGCCCCCTCGCACCTCTGCCCAAATGCGGTACTGCACACCCCATTCGCTTGAATTCTGCTCGGTTTGCAAGACAACGCTCACAAACCGAGTCAGAATAAAAAATAAATAAAAAAGTTGCATTGTTATTCAAAATGCTCGTTAACTGCATTACTCGTAAACCAAGGTTCCACTGTATTTTATTGATAGGGTGTGCACAGGGACCAGTCTATATTCTGCCTTGATTTACCTTTTATATACAATTTACCCGTGTCTACATTGCCACATTACTGGCTCAGGTCTTGACAGGATGTGATGTTTTGCCCATATTGTGCCCTGGGAGGTCTTGTGGCAGGGATTGATTGTTTGGGGCCCTGGGTTTCCCTTTTTTATAGGGCAGGCTTTTGTGGCTATCTGGTGATGAGGAAACTTGGCCTGGGGTGTTGTTGGGCCCTTCGGACATGGTGTCCTTGGCTCTGCACCTCCTTCTTTGCCTGGGCTTCTTCGCTCCTATCCCTTGCCACTCTGCCCCTCTTCACCATGGCGATGGTGGTAACCAAGTGTCACTGCGCAAGCAAGAGTCTACGTGGGACCTCCTACCAGAGCTGTATCCTGGTCTAGGCCAACAAGGCCCAGGCCTAGGGCAGCACTTTGCAGGGGGGCAGCACGAAAAGAGTCCCAGCTGGCTTGCGTTACACTGTTAGGAAAATTAGTCTAGCGCCACCATAAAGCGGCCGCACAGCTTCTAGTATGCGGGCGGCCAGCATTCCGCAACTGTGTGTGTGTGTGTGTGGGGGGGGGGGGGGCGCTTTCCAATTTTGACTGTTTTATCATCCTGGACCACAAACCTTCCTCACTGTACTATATGTTTCTGCTGCATCATCTACTTAAAGTAGAACTATAGGCAACACTTTTACCATCCCTGTCCCATTGCAAAGATTTCCCTTCACTTACTGCTCTATGGGCAACCAGAAAGTAAGAGGAAATCTAAGTAAATTAAGGGAATCCATTGCCCCCCCCCCATGCCCTCAGAACTAGTGTCCTCATTCAAAAATTTCAGGGCGGGTCTTAAACAACACAGGGTGTGGCCGTGACAGGAAGGGGTGGGTCATATTTAAATTAGGGGTGCACAAGTTTAGTCAGGCCTAGGGCAGCACAAAACCTAAATACACCTCTGCCTCCTACCACTTTTTTTTGTTGATCATGGCAGCCTGGTGTTACTACGCATGTGCGGGTTTGGAAACCTGCGCTGGTGCAGTTTGAATACCTTGGGGCCGGGGGATGCTGTGTGCCGGCAATCATGGCCGGTGTGGGGATTTTTTCCCTGATGGGGGGGGGGGGTATACATAGAGGATTGGCTGCAAGAGGTGTTCGTGTGCATTAATGGGGGGGTCATACAGCCGAACAGTGAACAGATGGTAATTTGGAACATTTTGCTGACTTGGAATGGGTTGATGCATCCAGCATTGCAGATTGTTTTTAACGCCCATGCTTGCAGCAGGTACAATCCTGTTTTCTTTATATTATGTTTTTACTATTATGGTTTCCTTAAAATAAAATTTATATATGTATAAATGCACTGTCCTTAGTGGAGTTCTTCTTTAATTTCTGGCCCTGTAGAGCACAATGAAAAGAATACCTTATTAGTCTTCCAGCTGTCACTGCTTGTTTAAGTGATATATTCAAGACTAGCACTACTGTGTAACTGCTTCTAAAAGCATGACATACAGTAAATAGAGATGGAAATGGGCAGTAATTTTTCAGGAAAGTTTTTTTAGATACAATTCTTGAGTTTGCCCTACCAGCAAAGACAGTTTCAGCAACTTAAAGCATTGCTGCTTTGCAGTGCAAACCTCATCTAAGAGGTTATTGATTAATGACCTAAGATGATCCATGACACCTGTTATATGTATTATACTTAAATTTACACACAATACATACAGCACAATGCCAAAAAAAACAAGCACAAGCTGTTTTGTTCAGTGCCCAAGAAAATATCAAGTCATGATATGAACACCAATTACAGATACATAAAAACAATTCTCAAGTTGCACATGTCACATCCACATATGGCACTACCAATGCGGCATACATCTATTTATTCCTGTGAGTCATTTAGCCTGGAACAGAGTTTGTAGAAATCAGCTGTATTTATTTTGTAAGGAGGTAGAACTACATCGAACCATCCAAGAAATTTATTAGCTAAAAAATCTGTGTACTCAGTGGCTAAATATTTACACCTGACGTGTAGGACTGATGTTCTACACATGCACCCTAATAAATGTCTTTTAGGCATAAAGATTGCTGATTTTGTCTCCTTCAGTATAACAAAAGACCACATTCCCAACCTTGTTGTCATTTTCACAGCAAAAAATGCATTTAAATTGCATTGTTTACTGTGGAAATGACAGTTGCAGTTTGGGAGTTAACCACAGGGGGCGCTGTGACTTTGAGTGTTCCCTGTGTGTGTGTTTACAACTGTAGGGGGGTGTGGCTGTAGGTGTGATGTCATCGATCGCGTCCCCCTATAACAGGGATGACGCGATCGATGCTGCGGCCACAGAGAAGCACGGGGAAGTCGTGTTTACACACGGCTCTTCCCGTTCTTCAGCTCCAGGGACGGATCGCCGCACTGCAGCGGCGATCAGGTCCGCGAGTCCCGCGGTCCCGGTCCTGGAGCTTCGGACCGGGTCACGGGTGCGCGCCCGTGACCCACGGCTGGGTACTAAAATCAACGTATATATACGTTGATGTGCCCAGCCGTGCCATTCTGCCGACATATATGTGCAGTAGGCGGTCCTTAAGTGGTTTATGGGTTAGTGATGCCACCAAATTAAAATTGTTGCCATCCATGCTGGATAATAGGTGTGGAGATGCTTAGCAGTTATTCTATATTCTTCTTTTGCAACTAGGCTTTGGGTTGATACAAATAGTAATTCCCAAAGAGCCTATTGGGTTTCCTAAGCCTACCCTACAAGCAACAAAAACTTGTGTTGTAGCATCACTAAAATCCTTAGGGTACAATCACACCAATTTAAATACAGGCATATGAATATGCAGCATAAAATCCATCTATATTTACAGTGCCATGGGGCCCCAGCTGCTGCAGATTTCTGTGCATATAACTGTACTGCAAAATATGCTGTGTGCCTGCCATCTTGTGTAAATACTGGTGCTCGTGATTCTACTGAGAGAAGTGATGTAAAAACCACCCATACCCTAAATGATTCACAGTGGCTCAAAAGTGATATGGTCCAGAAATATTTAGACAGAATAAAGGTGATTAAAGCACCAGGTGTTTTATCGCTAAAAATAGCGCATGTAAAATCCTGAGTGGTTTCACACTGGGGTGCTGCGCAAACAGGAAATTAACCACTTCAGACCTGCGCTATTGACAGAATACGTCAACAGCGTGGACCTGAGGCGCCAACCCGACGTCTTTGGACGTGATTTTTCTGGCGGCTCCCTGCGCGTCCCCGCGAGCGCGCATTGGGGAAAAACTGTGTTGGCCGTGTCCCTAGGACACAGCCAATCAGAGATCGTGCTGAATGGCCAATCGCAGAGGCCATTCAGCACTCGATCCCGCCGTCCAATGAGAGATGATCTGGAATGTAAACAAATTAGATCATCATTAGAGACAGCGTGTGAGGAGAGAAAGAGTTTACAGTGACTACAGTGAGTGAATATACAAAAACAAAAACGCAAAAGCAGTGCCCACAGTCCCTGCCAGTGCCACCTTGCCAGTATATTATCAGTGCCCCTGCCATCAGTGCCACCTACCCCTGCCATCAGTGACACCTGCCCGTGCCACCTGCCATCAGTGCAATCTGCCATCAGTGCCATCTGCCATCAGTGCCATCTGCCCGTGCCACCTGCCATCAGTGCCACCTGCCATCAGTGCCACCTGCCATCAGTGCCATCTGCCCGTGCCATCTGCCGTCAGTGCCACCTCTCAGTGTCATCAGTGCCAACAATGACTAAAAGATCATTTTCATTGGAGGAGGCGTACGAAATTATTGCGGCTGACGGGAGCAACGGGGAGCTCTGCGATTCGGATTCCCCTGAAAATTCAGACAACTAATCTGACGTTAACTACGAGCCGATAGTTAGCAGTGGAGCAGAGACATCCTCGGAGGAGGAGGAAGAGGAGGAAGAGGAAGAGGAGGAAGACAAAGAGGAAGAAGAGGAGGAGGGTCCACCCGCCAGACGATGGCGTATTGCTAAGGAGGCAGTTCCATCCACCAGCACCGCTGTGCCATCCACCAGAACCGCAATACCTCGGCAAGCAAGGTCACGTACCAGTGGGGTGTCACCTCAGTCCCAAAGGGTTAGGTCCCATGCCAGCCTTCCCTATTCCCTTCAGTACCCCCTGTGGCTTCCTCCTAATTCAGGAGAAACCAACATTCCCCCTTTCACTGCCCAGCCAAGAGTCCAGGTGGACACAGAAAATTTTGCCCCGATTGACTTTTTCAATTTAATTTTTACTGACAACATGCCTGCCTCAATTGTGGCCCAGTCCAATCTTTATGCCGAACAATTCATATCAAGTAACCCCACATCCTATTATGCCCAACCTTCCAGTGGAGAGCCCTAACAGGGGAGGAGTTTAAAAAAATGTTGGGAATCGTATTCTGTATGGGACTAAACCATAAAAACCAACTACGTTCATATTGGTCAAACCGCCCCATCTACCACATGCCCATCTTTTCCTCAAAAATGCCCAAGTCCAGATATCAAAGTATCATGAGATTCCTACACTACAATGACAATACCCAGTGCCCTCCCCGAAATGACCCAAATTTTGATAAACTTTATAAAATTCGGCCACTACTTGATTATTTTTCCGAATTTTTCCCCCAGTTGTTTACCCCGGACCAACAAATATGTGTAGATGAATCCCTAGTAAAATTTTCTGGCAAGCTCGGCATAAAACAATTTATTCCCAGCAAAAGGGCCCACTATGGGGTAAAGCTCTATAAATTGTGTGACCGAGCCACGGGGTATACTAATGCCTTCAATGTATACGAAGGAAAGGACAGCCAGCTACACCCCCCTAATTGTCCAGACTACATTGAACCAGCAGCGGGAAAAATGAGTTTGGCAACTCCTAAACCCACTCATGGAGAAAGGATACCACTTGTATGTGGACAATTTTTATACAAGTTTGCCTCTGTTCAGAAACCTTTTCAGAAAAAACACCCCAGCATGCGGCACCGTGCGATTGAACCGGAAGGGCTTTCCTCAAAGCCTTGTCACCAAATAATTAAAAAAAGGGGAGACGGCGAGTTTACACAATGAGGAAGTTCTGGCCGTAAAATGGAGGGACAAAAGGGATGAGTACGTTCTTTCTACCATCCACAACAACACATTCGTTGAGACCAGCAGGAGGAATGGGCATATTCAGAAACCAAAATGTATTCAAGAATACAATAAGTTCATGGGGGGTGTCGATTCGAACGACCAGATGCTGGAACCCTACCTTTCCACAAGAAGATCATACCAGTGGTATAAGAAAGTTTCGATTTATTTGTTCAATTTGGCCACGTACAATACCTATGTAATATATCGGAAATCCACTCGAAGACCCAAATCCTACCTTTTCTACCAGGAGGAAATCACCACTGCACTTTTATACCCCAGCATCCCACCAGCCAAACATTCGATCCGATAGCGGTTAGCCGACTCTACGAGCGAGCCACTTTCCAGATAAACTTCCTCCCAGACCAACAGGCCAAAAAGGATGCAAGGTGTGCTCAAAGCAGGAGGAGTGAGAAGAGACACCCACTTGTTATTGTCCTAAATGCCCTTCCAAACCAGCCCTCTGCGTAGTTGGCTGTTTTCGGCCCGTTACCATACCTCACTAAATTATTAGTCACTTCCTGCCATTTACCTTCACACCCCTTATAACCTCTGCTTATGAGACCCGGGCTTTGTTATTTGACCACGATTCTGCCTACCGATTCTGTTTATACCTCTGCCTGATCTGGAACTGACCCTGGACTGTTATTTGACCACGCTTATGTGCTACCGATTCTGTTTTCCTCTGCCTGATCTGGAAACTGACCCTGGGACTGTTTGACCATTCTTTTTGCCTGCCTCTTGGACTGATCTTTTACCCTGCCAGTGGACTAGTGGGATTCATAGCACGGGGTCTCACATATGTGAGGGGCTCCAGAATTGTTTTTCTGGATGAAGAAAACAATTGTTTTTGTTTTCTCATTCTAGATTAGGGTCTGGTTGCCCGGGGGCTTCAAAGAGATTTGGGTGGGAGAAGCCTCTACCCCTGTCCCCACTCTGTCCTGAACGAGGCCCTACTTCTGCCTGCTGCCTATAGGACCTATGCCATCAGGCCTGCTGACCAAGTCCCTGCCTGCTGCCTGGACCAGTGCTATCGTCCTATGGACAACTGCGCTACTAAAACCACAGGTACATTTTTTTGTTTACCCTTTGCTTAGCATAATGTATTTTGGGGTGTAATCCATGCCATGTGCATGCTATGTGTCCCTAGAACACCTTTTGGTGTTCCTTGCATTTTGGGCCTCTGTATGTGGTCAGGCTGTGAAAAAGTCCTACACATGTGGTATCGCCATACTCAGAAGGAGTAGCAGAATGTATTTCGGGGTGTAATTTTTGCTATGTACATGCTATGTGTTGGCAATATCTCAGGAATTTACAACTTTACATAAAAAAATTGCGTTTTCATTTTTTTCCACATTTTCCAAAAACTTCTGGAAAAAAATTAATTCTTCAAAAGACTCATTATGCCTCATAGATTATACGTTGGGGCGTTAGCTTTCCAAAATGGGGGCGTTTCCATTGTCCTGGTGCTCCAGGGCCTTCACAAGTGTAATAGGTAGTCAACTAGTTAGATGTGTAATTTATGCTCCTAGAACACCTGATGGTGCTCCCTGCATATTGGGCCTCTGTATGTGGCCAGGCTGTGAAAAAGTCCCACACATGTGGTATCGCCATAATCAGAAGGAGTAGCAGAATGTATTTGGGGGTGTCATTTTAGCTATGTACATGCTGGTTGTTGGCAATATCTTATAAATGGACAACTTTGCGTAAAAAAATTGCGTTTTCATTTTTTTTCCACATTTTCCAAAAACGTTTGGAAAAAAATGAATCGTTCAAAAGACTCATTATGCCTCATAGATTATACGTTGGGGCGTTAGCTTTCCAAAATGGGGTCACTTCGTGGGCATTTCCATTGTCCAGGTGCTCCAGGGCCTTCAAAAGTGTAATAGGTAGTCAACAAGTTAGATGTGTAATGTATGCTCCTAGAACACCTGATGGTGCTCCCTGCATATTAGGCCTCTGTATGTGGCCAGGCTGTTAAAAAGTCCCACATATGTGGTATCGCCATAATCAGAAGGAGTAGCAGAATGTATTTTCGGGTGTCATTTGTGGTATACACATGCCATGTGAGAGAAAAACCCTATTACAATGACAATTTTTTCAGCACGCCGGTGTGTTCTACGTCACCGCGTTCTGGTCTGATCGGATTTTTGGTCCGATGGTGTGTACACACATCAGACCACTTCAGCCTGGTCCGATGACAACGGTCCGTCGTGTCCATCGTGTGTACATGGCCTAAGATGTCCTTAATGAGAGAAAACAAGTCCTTCCAAAACGTTGAGAGAGCGGTGTGACGGTGGTAGAACATATCCCCGTCAAGCCTTCCCTTCTTCTCCCATAAAAGAAATCGCCCAATATTCCATGAGTAGGAATATCCCTGGAATCGCCGAATAATCCATACATGAGCCAAGGCTTAATGCTGAATGTAACAGGACACACTTTATTGAAAGTACACAGCACACTTTATACAGGATTTGGAACATCCCGCCCCCAACAACCGCTTTCCTATTGGTCCATTGTAAAGTATGCAGTCTTCACTCAGGTCCTCTTAAACCATGCAAATGAGGACTTGAAAATTACACAGCAGAGATTGGTTCCAAAGCTTGAATAACCTGAATATGTGTGTTGAGACAGAAGCCCCCAGGGGGTCGGGTGGCTAGGCGTCTCGTCTCTGACACGGCTATTCATCTGCAGAACACAATGGAAAGGTATTTCACAAGCCACTTAGCATTGGAAGGTCATTGTCCCTTACTGGCAGCATGGCAATCTGGTTTAAACAGGTTTTACAGATGCCTCTACAAAGGGGAAAGCAATCCAATTATCCAGGGCTAGAGGCAGACCCCATAACACACAGACATTAAAAATAGCAGGGAGAGAATTACACTGAAGTATATAGGCAATTGCATAAAAGTCCTTCACAAGCGGGACAAGACCAAAACATATATATGTAACCGGCCTCAGTGAAGCCACACCTAGGGCAAGATTCAGCAGAGTCTAAGCCCATGTGAGCCAGCCTGGCAGGAGTATAGTGCAACTGGTGTATACATTTAAATTGTACATATTGATCATTTGACCTGATCTGATCGAGGAAGTAGACCTCCTCCCACACCTCCTCGGACAGCCCCAGAATGTCCACCTCCCATTTTCGCTGAGCAACCTGGAACGGTTTGACCCCCGCAGACAGGAATAAATAGTCGTAACCAACTTTTCAATGTCCTGATATGACATTAACGCCTCTAAAGGTGGTCAAACCATCAAACTGCTGCACGAACAGCATGGCATAATAATATATACTTTATAGACATTTATCCATGACTCCACACCATACCTTTAAATCCTCAAAGGAGATAAACGTATCGTTAACAAAAATGTGGGAGGCATGTGTGACCCCCAATCGTGCCCACCACAGAGAGTCCGGGTGACAAAGAAGCTCAGAAAAGTTGGGGTTTTTCCATAGGGGGGCATTGGGAGATATCCCATCCGTATTTGTGAGCACCCCATCACCCTCATGCCAGGCTAACCAGCTAATTTTTATTGGGGAGTCGCGAGAACAGCGTCTGGGTACAGACCTATGTAGGTCATCCACAAGTGAGGCCCTAGAGCCTACCAGTCCAGTCAATAGAGCGGTGGAGCAGGATCAGGTTCTCTCACTGTTACTTGAATGAAGTGTTTGATCCACTTCATGCGCAAGTTAATGTTTTGTTATGGGAACATGCCCACACCAGTTGGGGTCAGTGTTGGGCTGGGTGGGAGGGAGGGGGATTGTTATGTCAAAAGTACAATGCACCAAGTACAAATGCTATCATTTATGGAATGCAATGTTCAGTATACTTCTACATGCTTTGATATGGGGAGGTCTTCCTCTCCTGTGTCAGGGGATGGCCCCTTCTTGCATTGCATTATGGTACTAAAGGATCAAAACAACAAAGGCAGAGGATTTATTAGATGGAAAGTTGAAAAAATTACTTAAGTTCCGCTTTAAGGTCATCACAGAGGACAAGTGGGCATTCTTTATGTCTGGAGGAAAAGAGATGTAATCTCCAAAAACGGAAAGGATTCTTTACAGTAAAAGCTTAGCTTGAAGTGATCAAAAATCACCAGAGTGCAGCAACCCCCCCCCCCCCCCCATTTTTTTAGTTATATATAAATTAACTAGCAAGCCCCAAATAAAGATGGCATGAAGAAAACCTAGAAAAATCTACTAAAAACATGTCATTGTACAAATATAAACTTAGCCTACCTTTAATGTTAGCTTCAGTGAAAAACTTGGCATTCGCTGTCATTCAAAATGTCTGAGGAGTAATTGGTCTCCCCTCAAAGTCTGATGCTGGAGTTCATCATGAAAGCAGAACATCTGGTACAGCAGGCTGATTTTCTTGACTAGTTTTAGGCCTGGCCATCTGCTATGATTTATGGGTAGTGCAAGTAGTTTGTAGGGCAGTGTACAGAGGTCAGTAGTAGCTACGGCAGTGTACAGAGGTCAGCAGTATGTCGAGAAATATGCAGGGCTCAGCAGTATGTAGGGCAGCGTACAGAGGTCGGTAGTATGTAGGGCAGCATACAGAGGTAAGTAGGATGTAAGGCAGCATACAGAGGTCAGCAGGATGTAGTACAGCTGTGGCCAAAATTTTGAGAATGACACAAATATTAATTTTCACAAAGTCTGCTGCTTCAGTGTTTTTAGATCCATTTGTTAGATGTTACTATGAAGTCTGAAGTATATTTACAAGCATTTCATAAGGGTCAAAATATGATTTAACCTTTAATAGAGTAATAGAGGAAATACAATCGAATAGGGGGTGTACCGGAGCTGGGTCTCAGGACATGTGTATTACCATACACAAAAAAGAACCAGCGCTGCTACCAGCAGGAGATTGGTAACTTACTTACCACTTGTTTTGCACAGACCTGGATGTATTTGTCACTCAGGTCTAATCACTTTGTCACCTGAGCAACCCCATTTGAACTGGTGGTTGCCTGCCGATTCCACAGCTGAGTCAACTGTAGGAGATAGCGCTGGTTGGACTTTCTTGGGCACCCTGAAGGCTTCTTTACAAATGCAGTGGGTATGTTTTTTATAGAAATAGCAATGTCGCCAGTGCTAGAATAGCTAAATATGTATATATTTGTATATATATATATATATATATATATATATATATATATATATATATTGTACAGGTCGCCGTGGCTGCGTCCTGGAGGGACGCTATGTTTCCCCTCTATTTGGGCTATGGTCCTTTTAAGAGGACAAAAAGGGTTAATGCACCTGTCCAGGAGATGGTTTAAGTGAGGACAGGAAGTTGCAGGTGAGAGAGTGGAAGTGTGTAGCAGAGCCTGTGTATGGCGATGCTAGACAGGTGAATGCTGCAAAGCTCTGAGAAGCTGGGAAGAACTTTAAAAGGACTTGTGTCCTGCCTGAAAGCCTGCAACTGGGGAACTTTACCTGCAAGGACTGTGAATTGCAATGGCAGTGCTGAGCCCTAAGAGTCGGTGAGACTGATTATTTGTTTTGCTTTTGCTGCTGTGAAGCCATTTGTGTTCAATAAACCTCAGTTTTGATTTAAAAGCCTGTGTCCTGCGATCAAGCTGATCCCCCAAACGTTACACTGGTGCTCGAATGCGGGCAGGACATAATAACAGGCATAAGAAGAAAGACATTTTTTTTTTTTTTGGACTTTATATTGAACTGACATTTAAAGAGACAGTGCATTGGATTTATGTCCTGGGTTAAAGCTGCACAAACATTGAAAGCCGAAGCTATGGAGGAGCTAATTAAACAGCTGACCCTGGCTAACATACAAGCGCAGACCCGCCATGAGGAGGCGCTGACGCTGCAGCAAGAAAATACCCGCCTGTTGGTGGCTCAGTTGGTAGCCCAGCAAACAACCCAGCAAGAGGTTATGCAGACTCAGGTGACTGCTTTAAAGGAAGCAGTGCAGCAGCTGTCTAAGGTTCAGGGACAAGCGGCTGTTGCCCCTGGCAACCAGGTGACTGTGAGGGCAAGCCATTTTCTGCAGAAATTATCCCCAAACGATGATGTAGAAGCATTTCTTGCTACCTTTGAGAGGACGGCAGAGAGAGAAGGGTGGCTTCAGGACCAGTGGGCCGGCCTCATTGCTCCTTTTCTCACTGGAGATCCTCAAAAAGCCTACTTTGACCTGCCACCGGATGATGCTAAAGACTATCAAAAGCTAAAAGCCGAAATTCTGGCTCGTCTGGGGGTGACTACGGCTGTTCGGGCCCAACGAGTACACCAATGGAAATATCGTCCAGATCGGCCACCCCGATCTCAAATGCACGACCTGGTGCAACTAGTGAAAAAATGGCTGCAGCCTGAGGTGTTGTCTGGCCCCCAAATCGTGGAGCGGGTCGTGCTGGACCGATACCTGAGGTCCCTGCCAGATGACCTTCAACGGTGGGTCAGCCATGGAGATCCCAAAACCGCAAACCTCCTTGTTGAGATGGTGGAACGATTTACAGTGGTGGAGGACCTGCTCGGACCTACCAAGCGCATAGGGCCCAGTTTGCCACGACCTGTTCGACCAACTGCTGCCCTTCGAAAGGATGTTCCAAGGGGCCTGGGAACAAACACCCCGGAAGGCCAAGAGTCACTCCCGGTACCTCCCCAGCGTTCTGTTCCTGTTCGGAGAGGAGTGGATGTACAATGTTGGCGATGTCATTCCTGGGGTCATACCCGGGCACACTGCCCACTGCAAGAGGAGCCCATGGAATGCGGGGTTCTTCGGAGGGGGTCTTTCTGTGCCCATAAAGTATGCACCACACATCTCGACATGGATGACGATAAGTTTGAGTATGAAGTCCAAGTGAACAACCTCCCTGCCTGGGCTTTGTTGGACTCTGGAAGCATGGTAACCCTTGTTCATCCTAGAATAATTGGGAAGGTCGGTACGGTCAGCAAAACTTTACGGGTGGTGTGCATACACGGGGACACTAGAGAGTACCCCATCATCACGGTGTCTATCTCCTCAGCATGTGGCACTTGTACTCAAGAGGTGGGGGTGGTAAAGAACTTGGTACATGATGTTATAATAGGACGAGACTGTCCATTGTTTACCAAACTGTGGGAACAAGGAGAACAGTTCAGAGACTGGGGAGAAACTAGCCCCCCTGTTCCTGCTGCTGAGAGGAATAACCCTGAACTGCCAAATGTGTTTAATGTGGATCCAGATGAGGAAAATGCTCATGATGTGGTTAATGGTGATAAAAGTAGCATTGATACTGTTGAGAATGTCAAGACATGTGGTACACAGACCTACCAAAACCCTCAGGGGGAGGAGCCTTCCCCACTTCAGGTAATGCTGGGGGAAGAGGATGAGGAAGTAGCCTCTACTCCTGCCCTGCCGGATTTGGGTGTTCCCCAGGGGGAGTTTGGTACTGCTCAGATGCAGGACCCCACTTTGGCCCGTGCACGGGAACAAGTTGTAGTAGTAAATGGGGTTCCCCAAGAGCCAGGTGCGAATGAAAGGTGGCCACACTTTGCAATATATAATGAATTGCTGTATCGGGTTACCAAAGAGAGAGAAAACGTGGTAGAACAATTGTTGGTACCCCAACAATATAGACGAAAGGTTCTGGAACTGGCCCATGATGATGTGTTAGGGGGGCACCTGGGAGTTGAGAAGACGGAGGCACGGATCACCGACCGGTTTTACTGGCCAGGTCTGAAAGCAGAGGTAAAGAGATACTGTACCTCTTGTCCGACCTGCCAGTTGACCGCTCCGGTGACTCACTTTCGGAGCCCTTTGGTCCCTCTGCCCATAATTGAGGTCCCATTCGAGAGGATAGCCATGGATATAGTGGGTCCCTTGGTAAAGTCAGCTCGAGGTCACTCCTACATTTTGGTGATTCTTGACTATGCCACCCGATATCCTGAGGCGCTACCCCTGCGGAATACCTCCTCAAAGGCCATTGCTCGAGAATTATTCCAATTGTTTACACGGACGGGTTTCCCCAAGGAAATACTCACAGACCAGGGTACCCCGTTTATGTCGAGGGTTATGGCCGATGTGTGTAAGCTGTTCCGCATTAAACAGCTGCGCACCTCGGTCTACCATCCCCAAACGGACGGGTTGGTGGAACGCTTTAATAAAACCCTTAAGTCTATGCTCAAGAAAGTGGTGCAAAGGGATGGGAAAGATTGGGACTGCCTGTTGCCAGCTCTCCTATTTGCCATCCGGGAAGTGCCCCAGGCCTCCACAGGGTTTTCGCCTTTTGAGTTGGTTTATGGGCGGAGACCTCGCGGACTACTTGATTTTATTAAAGAGGAATGGGAAAGTGAACCTGTTCAGCATAAGAGTGTCCTGGAATATGTCTCCCAAATGCAGGAAAGGATCCAAACCGTGATGCCACTAGTCAAAGAACATTTACAAAAGGCCCAGGAGGCTCAACGACGGGTCTATAACAGGGCTGCAAAAATAAGGCACTTCCAAGTGGGAGATCGAGTAGCTGTGCTCATCCCCACTGTGGAAAGTAAATTCTTGGCCAGATGGCAAGGTCCCTTTGAAGTTGTGGAAAAAGTAGGAGAGGTAAATTATAGAGTGCACCAGCCAGGCAAGAGGAAACCGTATCAGATATATCATGTTAACTTGTTAAAACCCTGGACGGATAGGGAAACAGTGACCTCCCTGGCTAGTGCAAGGCTTGAGCCTCAGGTTGGGGTAGAGCGTGTCCAAGTAGCAAATACCCTGTCTAAAATACAAAATCAGCAAGCAAAGGAGTTCTTGCAAAGAAATAAAGAAAAGTTTTCAGACTTGCCAGGGCTTACTAGTGTGATAGAGCATGATATTATCACAGAACCTGGAGTCAAAGTTTTTGTCCGGCCCTACCGCATCCCAGAGGCGCAAAGAAAGGCCGTTTCAGAGGAAGTGAAAAAAATGTTAGACCTGGATATCATCGAGGAATCGCAGAGTGAGTGGTCGAGCCCCATCGTGTTGGTACCAAAGCCCAACGGGACTCTGCGATTCTGCAATGATTTTCGGAAACTTAATGAGGTTTCACGGTTTGATGCCTACCCCATGCCCCGGGTGGATGAACTTATTGAGCGACTAGGTCCAGCCAGGTACATCACAACATTAGACCTTACCAAGGGGTATTGGCAAATCCCATTGACTAAGGCGGCTAGAGAGAAAACTGCTTTTTCTACTCCAGAGGGGAGTTTTCAGTACAAACGAATGCCTTTTGGACTGCAAACTGCTCCAGCCACATTCCAGCGAGCAATGGATAGGATTTTACGACCTCATCGGGAGTATGCCTCAGTGTACTTGGATGACATAGTCGTTTTTAGCAGAGACTGGGACTCGCACTTGCCCAAAGTCCAGGCAGTACTGGACTCTCTTTGGAAGGAAGGGTTCACAATAAACCCTGAAAAATGTCATTTGGGAATGGAGGAGGTGAAATACCTGGGCTATATCGTGGGTAGAGGGGTGGTGAAACCTCAGGTCAACAAGGTAGAGGCTATAAATAGTTGGCCCCGCCCCCTCACGAAAAAGCAGGTACGTGCATTCCTGGGCATGGTGGGATACTACAGAAGGTTCGTACCCAACTTTGCCACATTAGCGGCTCCACTGACCGATCTGACCAAGGGTCGGAAATCGGTCATGGTCGAGTGGAATGCGGATGCTGAAAAGGCTTTTTTGGAGCTCAAGTCAGCACTGTGCCAACACCCTGTCTTGATAGCGCCCAAATTTTCAAGAGAGTTTGTTGTCCAAACTGACGCTTCCGATGTAGGATTAGGAGCGGTGTTGTCACAGGTTGTTAATGGTGAGGAGCACCCAGTAGTCTTCCTCAGTAGGAAGTTGACACCAGCAGAGAAAAACTACGCTGTTATTGAGAGAGAGTGCCTGGCCATTAAGTGGGCCCTGGAGTCCCTCAGATATTACCTTTTGGGCAGAAAATTTAGGCTCATTTCTGATCATGCCCCTTTAACATGGCTTAGGCAAGGTAAAGGGACTAATGCCAGGATTACCCGGTGGTTCCTGGCGCTCCAAGAATTTAAATTTATAGTGGAGCATAGGCCCGGGAGACTGCATCAAAATGCAGATGCCCTCTCCCGAGTCCATTGTTTGGGCTCCACTGTTGCCCCCACCTCCTCGGCGTTGGGGCACAGGGGGGGGGATATGTACAGGTCGCCGTGGCTGCGTCCTGGAGGGACGCTATGTTTCCCCTCTATTTGGGCTATGGTCCTTTTAAGAGGACAAAAAGGGTTAATGCACCTGTCCAGGAGATGGTTTAAGTGAGGACAGGAAGTTGCAGGTGAGAGAGTGGAAGTGTGTAGCAGAGCCTGTGTATGGCGATGCTAGACAGGTGAATGCTGCAAAGCTCTGAGAAGCTGGGAAGAACTTTAAAAGGACTTGTGTCCTGCCTGAAAGCCTGCAACTGGGGAACTTTACCTGCAAGGACTGTGAATTGCAATGGCAGTGCTGAGCCCTAAGAGTCGGTGAGACTGATTATTTGTTTTGCTTTTGCTGCTGTGAAGCCATTTGTGTTCAATAAACCTCAGTTTTGATTTAAAAGCCTGTGTCCTGCGATCAAGCTGATCCCCCAAACGTTACAATATATATATATATATATATATATGTATACATCATAAAATATAATGGACTGGGAGCAAAAAGAATGCGGAAGAAGGAAGTGAACTCAGAATAGTACCCGGAAGTTACAATCATACACAAATCATATACACACTATAATCCAGCGCTATAGGGAAAACAAAATGCAGACTGTCTCTTGGTGGTGATAAAGAATAGATATATTTATTCAACCACAGTAAGAGTTAAAATTCGGTCTTGAATAGACACCAAGAAAAGTAAAAGTAAAAAATAGCAATAATAAAACTTGAACACTTGCAATCCCTTGAGCAAGGAGGGGGCTAACAGTTCCCAGTACAAGTCGGGGATCTCAAAACCAGGGTGTACGATGGAATAAGGGGCAACTGGCAGTACCTGAAATTGGGGTTCACGCTGAGGGCAAGCAGACGGGCCCTCCAAAACACGGGATGCGAGATCCAGGGCCGCATTATTGGAAGGGGGAACCAGGAAGCTCCACGCTGTCTAGATTGATGACGTCAGTCCCGCTGAGAGACAGGCACTGAATGGATTGGGTGTGCTGTGAAGCGCACTGTCACTCTGGAAAGTTGAAATGGCAATCCTCAGTGAAGCCTCCCAACTTGACAGAAAGCTGAAAGCCAACTAGGAACTTTGTAATGAATGGCAATAAGCACTGATGTGTTCCTAGGCTAGGGATAGCCTGTAGCATATGAACAAGTATGTGTAGAGGGTTTCCTTGACAAACGCATTTTGCGCGCATGCGCTTTTTCAAAGTCCTTTCAAGGTGGACTTTGAAAAAAAAAATGCGCGCAAAACATACTGTCACAGTACTGGAGGGTCAGGAGAACATGGTGCTGGAGGTCAGAAGGCATGATGCTAGGGGTCAGGAGTGCATGGTGCTGCGGGATAGGAGGCATGGTGCTAGGTGTCAGTAGGGCTGGGGTGTTAGGATGGTACAAACATTGGCCCAGATTCACAGAGAGTGGGCGCACATTTATGCCAACGTAGCGCGCACACAGTACGCTACGCTGGCGCAGCGCGGAAAGGCAAGCACTGCATTCAGCAAGCCATTGCTTACCAAGATGTGCCAGCGTAGCGTATTTTTGAAGGCGCAGGCCAGCGTAAGTGGAAGTGGGCGTGACCCCATGCAAATGATGGGCCGTGCGCTGGACAGGTACGCCGGCGTGGTGCAGTGGTTTACGCCCGGCATATCTCGACCCGCGCATGCGCAGTGACGTGGACACATGCACAGCACCCCTCTGCGCCTACGCACAACCACCCTGACGCAACTACAATGAGATACCCCAGCCCACCATGTACGCCGAGAACATAAGTACGCCCAGACATACGCCCGTCGAGAGCAAAAGTACACCAGGTTGTTTTCTGTGGTGCAGAGGTACTTTTGCTAGGTGTGCCATGTCAGACACTGAGGTGGACAGGGAGAGGAGAGGAGAAAGAAAAAATTCTCTGCAGATGAGAGGGCGATCCTGACCTCTGCCATCTCCAAATATGATGTGTACCTCCATGGCGCACAGAGTGCCAGGACCAGCAAGGCCAGGAAGCAGGAGATCCTCCAGAAGATCACCCTGGAGCTCAATGCCCTTGGCCATGAGACCAGGACCTGGAGGGATATACAAAAGAAAATAAATGATATGCTTTGGCGGGTCAGGTCAGAAGCTGGCCAAGGTGAAGAGGCACCTCAGGGGCACGGGAGGCGGACCAGCCAGTACTGTCAAGTTGACAGCTGAGGAGGAGGTGATTGCCAGCTGCCTGGCGCAGGAGCAGGTGGAGGGCCTGGGGAGCTTTGACTCCAGTGAACAGGACTTGAGGACAGGTAAGTGTGTTTTTTCCCCCATCCGCTGTGTAGCATGTGAAGGGGTGCTAGGGGACATGTGAGAAGTGTGTGGGTCCACCAACATGTGAATGCTTTGTGTCATCCACAGATGTGCTGGAGGGAGCTAGGCCATCCTCTGCCTGTGTCCGACCCACGCCATCCCTGGAACATCATCCTGAGCCTGACCCCCTGGGAAGCCATGATTCACCGGTGGAGGGGAGTGCCCACACCTCTGCTCTAGAGGTAGTTGAGGAGGAGCAGGTGGACATCCATCTTGAGGAATGTCTCTACCTCGAGGAGGATAACATCTTTCTCCGAGACCTCGACCCCCATCAGGGGAACCCCCTCAAGGGCTAACCCAATCAGGGGAACCCCCACAAGGGCTACCCCCATCAGGGGAACCCCCTCAAGGTCTACCCCATCCAGACGGACACAAGCCTCCCCATCACCCAGGAAAGCTCTGAGAAAGACAAGGGGTGTAGCCAGATCCCTCCAAAAGGTAATCCCCCTGGTCCACCAATGGCGGTAACTGAACTTTATAGGAAGTTACGTGATATCAAAACCCTGGCATTTACAGAAGCTTTTCATTCATGTGTAAATATCGATCCCGTGGATGTAGATCTGGACTCTTTTGAAAAGAGTCTTTTTGCCCTTGAAGCCTTAAATTAAATACAATTTTAAACATAGTTGCCCCTTTAACAATATCTAAATCACCACAGGGCTGGCAAAAACCAACCCTGGTACTGTCCCTCCTTGTCTACCATTAAAAGTAAATGCCGGGCACTAGAACGCCAGTGGTAGAAGACCAAAAATCTGGATGACAAGATGCTGTATAGAATTCAATGTCGAGCACACACACAGGCCTTAAAACGGCAAAAAAGGTCCCACTATGGTGATCTTATTGATAATGCCGACAACAGTGCTTTGGTACTTTTTAAAAGAGTTAAAACCCTATTCTCCCCTAAGCAGAGCCAGGTGAATATACCTCATTCGCAAGTTTTTTGCGACAATCTACTCAATACTTTCGTTACTAAAGTAGCTGACATACGTTTAGGCATAGGACAACTAACCCCCTTGGAATATCTCCAACCCTCGATCGACCCCCTGTTACTCTCAGGGACTGACTCACATAAATCAATCAATCCTGGGCCATGCCCCCTAAACCAAATTCTTCAGCGCCTCATTCTCTGTCGTCTTTTAGTAAGGCCGGGAAGATCTTCTGAAATCTATGGCAAAAATTAAGGCCTCCTACTTCGATGGTGACATTTGTCCAGCCTGGCTCATGAAGAAGGATGCAGAGCTGGTTGTGAACGATCTCCTGATACGTGTCAATCTTTCCCTAACTCATGGTGTGTTTCCGGCCCGCTGGAAGCATGCTCTTATTACACCAATCTTAAAAAATCCCAACTTGGAGCCTGGCTGTTTTTCCAATTACAGACCCATTTCTGCTATAGGTTTCCTGGCCAAATTGGTGGAACACGAAACTTTTCTACAACTTCAATTGTACTCAGAGACAAAGGGTTTGCTCCATGACTCGCAGTCCTGATTTCATCCGGGCCGTGGGATTGAGCTCATGGGCCTTTCCACCAGAGAGAAGCTGCTCGGGGTCAGGGACGCGGGGGGGGTCGGCTGCCTTGGTGCTCCTTGACCTCTCCGCGGCCTTTGACACTGTAGATCACGCCATGTTGATTGCCAGGCTTCGGGACGAGTTTCACATTACCGGCTCTGCCTTACACTGGCTGTCAGACTTTCTTACTCACAGGACCTTTCAGGTCAAAACCGGACCTTTTCTATCTACCATCAGCACCCTGAGCTGTGGGGTGCCTCAGGGCTCGGTCCTGTCGCCATGGCAGTTTAATGTGTATCTTCGGCTGCTTGCGAGTCTGCTGGACACCCATGCAGTGTTTAATCGGCTGTACGCAGACGATGTTCAGTTGGTCGTCAACCCTGCCCCTGGTTTGCAGCTCGCTTCCTGCCTATTAGACATCAAACAGTGGATGGATCACAATTCCCTTAGTCTGAATGCTAAAAAGACAGAAATTCTCATCTCATGAGCCTTGGGCCGTGTCCTGTTCCAGTGAATCAAGTCCGTTCCTGGGGACAATTTTTGACTGTAATCTGAATTAATACCCCAAGTCAATCAATGTATCCGCAATGCACTGTATTACATCAGGTGTCTGAGAAAGGTCAAAAATGTGTTTTCTCAGAACCACCGGAAAGTACTGGTTCAATCTCTCATCAACTCCCGGATTGACTTTAACAACATTGTGTATCTGGGTATGCCTCTAAAGTGTCTGAAGAAAATACAGCTCGTCCAGAACCAGGTCGCCAGACTAATTTCCGGCCTAAACAGGCGGGAGCACATTACCCCTACCCTACGATCACTGCACTGGCTCACTGTGGTAGATCGCGTTGAGTTTAAGGCTCTTTGTCTCACCTATCATGCTTATCATGGGATGGGCCCGCCATATCTGAATTCCTTGATAACGCGATATGCCCCTGCACGAGCACTCAGATCACTAACAGCCGGTCTTGTCATTTGTCCATCTGCCCGTTTGCTTAACTTTGGGGGCAGACACTTCTCTGTGAGAGCTACGGTTCTATGGAATAGTCTCCCTGCTTCCATTCGGTCACTCCCTTCTATTATGGCCTTTCGTAAAAGATGAAAAACTTGGCTTTTCGAGAAAAAGCAGGTCAAGTTATGTTAGTTCTCCCTGTTGTTCCCTGTTGATCTGTATTATGGTTTTTCTTGCTCTTCTCCTTTTCTCTTTTGTCTACCTCTTTCTCTCCCTGATTTGATTTACCTATCTCCGTTATGTCTTCTGCGCTTAGACACTGCCCTGATGGGTCAGTATTTGGTGCACTATAAATCCATTAAATCAATCAATCAATCAATCTGGAGAGGGAGCAGGCACTGCAGACATGCCGCATGGCTGAGATAGCTGGAGACCTCCACCGTGTGGCTGACAGCCTAGCCTCCTTTGTTGGGTACTCAGCAAAGACCCAGGCTAAGTGCACAGTGGCTGTGCAGGGCACCGCAGCCGCTATGCAGCAGTGCCTCAGCCAACAGGCTGACCATACCAGCACCATCTCAGACTGCCTGCAGGAGGTGAGTGCAAATTGCGCAGCCATGGTCACATGCTTGGGTTACCAATCAGAGACCCTAGATGCCATGCGTCACCACATGGTCACAGGGGGTCCTTCCACATCTGGCGACCAGGTATTGGATGTGCAGGCCAGCCTGGATCGAAACACCATGGCGATTGGGGAGCTGCAGGCCACAGCAGCTGGCATTGTGGCGGAGGTTAAGAGCCTGGCCGTGGTCGTGCAGTCCAACACTGCCGCCATCCAGACGGAGAGTCGGCAGAACAGGCGCCTCCAGTGCCAGCATAATGCCAGGCAGACGCATTTGCAGGCAGAGACCAACAGCGTGCTGACACGCATTGCAGTTGCCTTGGAGGGGATGCAGGCAACATCTGCCACAAGATCCAGGAGCGTCCGCCCAGGTGATTACCCACCCCACCCACCGAGTCGTCACCACAACAGCTACGGAGCCGAACCCTTGGCACGAGGCCTGGCCCGCGAGAGGGCAAATGACTGTCCTCAGGAAAAGTGCCGCTCAGAGTCTGAGCTTTTATTTTTTATTTTGGTCACGTGCACAGATGCATGTGCCATGCACCTGTAAGGGCATGCCATGGGCTGTTAATGATTTTTTCGGATGTCACAGCACCATGCACACGGTCAGGAGTGCAGAGGTGGGGACTGGACACAGTTTTTCAGGGGCAGGGTTTGCCCGGTGAGGTAATTGCGACCATGTGACTGGTGTGAGAGTGTGTTTATGTGTGACATTTCTGCCAGCAAGGCATGTCAGCTGGCAGGGGTCACCTTGGTTCGTCTGGGAGAGGTGACCCCCACGACCGTGTGAATGTGGTATGAATGGACAGCAACATCATTGGGGCCTTGGTGTGGCATTGCTGCTCTCAAGTCCCGTGCGGTGGACTTGGGCTAAACCAATGTAAGGTGGATGTGGTGTTTGTGAGCTAGAGACCACAGTGGTGTGCATGCGTGCATTGTCCGTGTGCCATGCTGAATGTGTGTGTGTTTAACGTGCAAAGATACATTCCACGAGGCAGCTCCTGACTGCTGTTCCTTCAGCAGATTGGGTAGCCTCGGGCAGGGGAGGACTGTGTGGCTCGGGGGTCAGGTCATCACATATGTCAATCTCCAGGCCTTTCTCATGGCGTAGTTGTGCAGCACACAACATGCACCGATGATCTGACACACAAAGTTTGGGGAATACAACAGGGCCCCCCCCCCCCCCCGGAATTATCCAGGCATCGAAAACGGGACTTCAGGATGCCAAATGTGCGCTCCACCACTGCACTCCACGGGTGCGTATGTGTGCAGCATTGTATCTTCTTCTCCTCTGGTTTGGGGATTCCGGTATGGAGTCAGGAGACGGGGCCCAAGTGCATATGCCGAGTCACCTGGAAGGGAAAAGACAGGAGGATGTTAGCCGTGCATGTGCCCCTCGTAATGTCTGCATCATGGGGTCGGACAGTCATGCCTGACTCCCATGTCACTCACCAACCAGCTGTCCTTGTACACGTTCTGCCCCGTCGACGCGTACGTCGTTTTCATCCGCGTAAGGTTACCCCAGCTTCTATGTGGAGTAACCTTACGAAGTACCGTCGGGTGCCGTCGGATGCCATGTTAAGTATGGCGTCGGGTCAACGTCGGCTTTTTCCGCCGCTTACGTCGTTTTACTAACTCGTTCGCGAATAGGGGCATTGCGTAGTGACGATCACATCGTTTTGACGTCGGTTTCAACGACACTTTCCGACGTGAGCTGGAGTATCTATGTATGTGATTCCTATAATCACTTACGCATAGATACAGTGAAGATCCGACAGGTGTAAAACAATTACACCGTCGGATCGGAGATGTAATGACATCGCTGGCCGCTAGGTGGCCTTTACGATGATTTCTCGTTTGCCTATGCAAATGAGCCTAATCCGACGATTACCGAACGTTTTTATCCCGTCGTCGGTTACATCGTTTCCGTAAGCGTAAACCTACCCCTGCTATATGAGGGGTAGGTTTACAAAGTTCTGTCGTTGCCATGTTAAGTATGGCGTCGGGTCAGCGTTGTCTTTTTCCGTCGGTTACGTTGTTTTACCAAGTCGTTCGCAAATAGGGATTTACGCAAACGACGCTCATGTCGGTTTCATTCACTTTTTCCAACGTGAGCTGGAGCATGCGCACTGGGCTATTTTTGAGGCCGGCGCATGCGCAGTTCGATCGACGTGGGGCGCGCTTAATTTAAATACAAGCCGCCCCCTTTGAATTACGCAGGGATACGCAGGGCCATTTACACTACGCCGCCGCAACTTACAGAGCAAGTGCTTTGGGAATACGACACTTGCTCTGTTAAATTGCGGCGGCATAGTGTAAATGGCTTACGCTATGCCAGCGGCAATTCTACGAGAATCTGGCCCAATGATTTTAGCTTTAGAGTAAGAAAGATTTACTACAATTTTGCCAACCGTCAGTATTTTTACTGGCAGCCAGTAAAAAATGGGCACTTCTCCTGCCAGTAAATGGCAGTATGAGGTATGGTTGCCAGTAAAAAAATATGGCTGTGGTGCTCGGCTCGAAACTGCGCATGTGCAGCTCGGGGTCTGGATCTGATCTGAGACCATCCAAGGGCCTGCTACAGTATGTTCAGGCGGTGCGGGGGGCGGGTCTGGTGGAGGCGGTATCTGAGCGTGTCGTATTATGTCATGGTGCAAGGGAGCAAAGCAGAGCAGCCAGAGCCTTGTGTGTGGGTCTGCAGGATGGGATTAAGGCAAGCCAGGAGTGGGACTGTCAGTACTGCTTGGACTGGATGGGATTAAAGAGACCACCTTGGCATGGATAGAGGCTGTCACTCTGACTCAGAAGAGGACGGGTCAGTATCACTGCAATAGTCAATTTAATGTGTGCATTACCCATTCTAATGTATTGCCCTCCTGAGTCCTGTCCCTGAGCTACTTATTACTGTATCGAAAATAAAATAAGAAATATGCTGTTTTCCTTAATATCCACCTTAAATCACATTGCTAATTGCATATTGTACTTATTTGTAGCCTAAATACTGGAATTTGCACTTAAAACTGTAATTTTGTAACTTTTGTAACTGCCAGTAAAAACTTGTCGGTGCCAGTAAATGTTGGGTGTTGTGCCAGTAAATTTCAATCTGGTAGGTTGGCAACACTGATTTACTATAAGATTACTTTGAGATGCTAATAGAACATTTATTATGAATTTACAATGCCAAAAATGAAGCACAGCAAAGAATCATAAAAACTTAGTAAGAAAATGTTTCTGGCTTTAAAAATCATATAAATAAGTAGTTTTTATTAATTATTTTTTTTTTTAAATGGCTCTGAATTTTGATATGGTCTAGAATATTGTTTTGTTTTGAACTGTATGAGCAGCTATCATGATGTAGCTCTCATATTTTTGTGCGAAGAATTGCATAAAAAGTACTCCTGTTTTCCCAGGCATCGTGATATGCAGACACTAGGAAGTGTAGATTTCTTAAGCACTTAAGGGATGCCTTCATTTGTATCAGAATACATAAGTTCCGTTTAATGCTAACGCTCAAGTCTCTTTATGTTCTGCAGCAGTGACACACTTCGGGATTATGAAGTCCCCTTCTTCTTTCTTGCTGCACTGGCACGATTCCCATTTGGAGATCTTCCAAATTAACTCTCTTGGAATGAGCCTGCTCAGTATCCATTTGCCAGACAGGGATTTAACGTTCAAACCAAAAAAGGAATCAGCCTGCCAAACATGGGGGTGACGTATGACTCAAACTATTAGCATGGAGCTCAGCCACTGATGACTAACTAATCAACCACAGAACCAGATCTTAGGGCCTATGGTGCTGACAGTAATGTAGAAACCACAGCAAAGTAATTATTTTATTAATAGTGATATTTGAATTTGTACGGTTTTAATTTTACATTTTTGTCTAGAAGATTTTGCATTAGCATGTAAAGAGCAACCGCTGGGTGTGGTTGGAATTGATTAATATAAATGCATTTTTTTTGTTCTCAGATTTTAAAGTGACTCTAACTGATATCCTTAGAGCCGGTTTACACTGGGGCGACTCAGCCACCTGACAAGTCGCGTCCCGTTCTAGTCAATAGAACCTTTCTAATAGGAGCGATGTAAGGTTCTTGTACAAGGTTCTTGTGTAAACCGGCTCGTATTGTCCAAAAATATTTCATACACATGCACTACTTAATGGCCCTGTAATCTGCTTTTCATTAAAGTGGTATTAAAGGTTTGGTTTAAAAAAAAAATGTTTTATACTTACCTGCTCTGAGCACAGAGCAGCTCTAATTCTCCTGTTCTCTGGTCTCCCACCGGCGCTCCTGGCTCCTCCCCCTTGACCAGTGCCCCCAATAGCAATCTGCTTGCTATGGGGGCCCTGGTGCATGTTTGCTTCTGAACCCTTCTCTATGTGTCCATAAGACATATACTGTATAGCTGCAGCTCAGCCCTGTCCAACGCTCTCTGCTTATTGGCTCATTTGCTGTGATTGACAGCAGTGGGAGCAAATGGTTCCCACTATTGTCTCAGCCAATGAGGAGAGGGGGTGTTGGGAAAGCCGATGCTCCTGTGCACATTGCTGGATTAAGAGGGGGCTCAGGTTAGGGGGGGCTTTGGGGGACGCAGCACACAGAAGGTTTTTTACCTTCATATATAGAATGCATGAAGGTAAAAAATCATTTAGCATTTACAACCACTTAGTTGTTTCTTACTGTGTTTTTCTGCCTCCTTGTAATGTCCTCTGTGAGCTCCCAAGCCACATCCTTTTCAACTCACTTCTGTTTGTTTGGAATGAGCAGTGTATGTAGTTGTAGTGATCTGCACTGCTCTATGCGCATCACAGTCCATAGTCCCTAGTCCATCGGTAGCGAGCAACAGAAGGTAGCTGCCTTCCACCATAAAGTGGGACCATGGAAAATGAAATCAGCCACCCTGTAACAGAAGTCGAGTCACAGCAGCAAAGAAAAACATTTGGAGATTTGGAAGAGGCTGAGAGCAATAGAAGGTACATTTTTGAGTTAGGAACACATAAAAATTTATCTTTTTCAGTTTAGTGTCACTTTAAGTCAGTTCTAATAACATTTAACATGCCAACCAGGCAACTGCCACACATACAGGAACAGTCTGCAATATTCTGCGCCCCTAAGCTTTCCTCTTTATATTTCCTACAATGCATTTGAGTGATGTAGGTCTCCTTACAGGGCCCCAAACAGTCTGAAAAAGGATAGGCAATTGAACCCTGCCCCACTTCTACTAAAACAGAGCTGCTTTTCAAGAAAGATAAAAATCAACTATCTTAAAAAAACAAAGTTTAGAAGTATGAATAACATACAATACAACATAAATCATACAAATGCAACAGTCCTGCGAGCCACCACTCCTATCAGCTAAGGTATAGAAATAAAGCTTGGGATGAAAGAAAAATCCTGGACTGCCGCGCTCCTCAAAAAACGATGTCTTTATTCAGAACATAAAAAACAAAAAATCAATCAAATGAAAAAACAACCAAAGTTGATGCAGTCAAAGAAAAAGAAATGGGCAAAAGGAAAAGGCTGACATGTTTCACATCATGCGATGCTTACTCGTAGCTACGTAAGCTACGAGTAAGCATCGCACAATGTGAAACATGTCAGCCTTTTCCTTTTGCCCACTTCTTTTTTTGTTTTTTCATTTGATTGATTTTTTTTTTTTTTTATGTTCTGAATAAAGACATCGGGCCAGATTCACAGAGCGATTACGCCTGCGCAACAGGAGATGCGCGTGCGTAAGTCTAAATGTGCGCGTGCGTTTCGATGCACGGCATCCCCAAAACGAGATACGCAAGAAATCTACTTTTTTTTGTCCAGCGTAATTTCGTTAGACAGGCGCATCCGTCCGCGCAAAACTGCGCTAGACAGACCATTGATTTGCTAGTCAAATATGCTAATGAGGGACTTACGGGGATCCACAAAAGAACGTTGGGGCAGCGCAGGCTACACAGTGTGCGCAACAGCAAAATGTCCTGTCTACAATTAGACCATATAAAAGCTGGTCTAAAAAGAGAAAAATCGTCTACATGTCAGATAAAGCAACACTGTTAGTGAGGAGCTCAGCAGTCACACGTGTTGCCCAACAAACTGTATGCCAACATGCCAGTGGCATCCATGCTCATAGCTATACTACTGACTTTAGATGAGCAAAGAAGGAGGAGGGCACTGAGGAGGGCACTAAGGAGGGCACGGGAGATGTTTTTTTTTTTATTAAACTTTACAATTTAATCTAATCTAATACAATATTCTTATCTGATACAAGCCCCTCACTCTTCACTTGATATATCACACACGCATAGACGTCTATGGCATGAGTGATTCTGAGGTGTCTCGCATCTCCAGATTCACCCCTCATGCCATCATGGAATTAACCACAACCTTGCAGGAGGACATCAGCAGCCCAACACATGGCACTACCCATGACAGCTACATATACAATCATAGCCCCATCCCCACAGATTTCGAACAAAACATGTATGGGGACAGCTGGCTGGTTGGTGAGTGACATGGGTGGCAGGCATGACTGTCCCCCCCATGATGCACACATCACAAAGGGCACATGCACTACTAACATCCTCCTGTCTTTTCCCTTCAAGGTGACTCTGCATATGCACTGGGACCCCATCTCATGACCCCATCTCATGCCAGCTCACATATGCATCTTTGCACGTTAAACACACACATTAATCATGGCACAATGAGAATGGATGCATGCACACCACTGTGGTCCCTAGCACAGACACATCACATCCTCATCAAATTGGATTAGCACAAGCCCACCATACAGGACTTGTGAGCAGCAACGCCATGCCACGGCTCCAATTATGTCACTGTATATTCATACACCATTCACACAGACCTGGGTTTCACTTCTCCACCACAAATGAGGGTGACACCCCTTTTCCGGCAGGAATGTCACCCCCACATTCCAAAATCATACACAAACAGAACCAAAAAAATAAAATAAATGACGAGCAAAAATAAAAAATGCCCAGCAAAAATATAATTTAAACAAAATAACAACAAAGAAAACACATAAAAGACAAAAATCACTCTGCAAAACTGTCCCCAAATATCTCAAAGACACGTCACAAACAAACAAACAAACGCTAATAAACAAAAGCACCTTGCTGTATAGGAAGGGATACAAAGGGATGTACTTTTGCCTTAGTCCACTTCCAATTTCACTGATTGCGCCGTTCCCGAGTTGTGAGCATGCGCACAGACCTGACCATGGTCTGCTTCAAGCACGCATGCGCGAGCTGGCCGGCCCTTCATTTGCATGGGGTCACGGTTCATTTCAATGTAACATGCCCACGTCCTTCCCAATTTGTAATACTCCGCCTTACGCCTCTGAAATAACGTTACGCATGCGCAATTTTCTGCGCAAAAGCTACGAGAATAGGGTGATTACGCGGCTACATTGCACAAGTCTAACGTAAAGGCTGTGCGCTACGCCGGTCCAATAATGTGCAGATGTACCTGAATCTGGCCCATCGTTTTTTGAGGAGCACGGCGGTCCAGGATTTTTCTTTCATCCCATGCAATTGTGCACAGCCAGCACCCTCTTGGTTCGTTGGGACGGAAGCAACGGGGATTAATAGTTTTTCAGAGTGGTATACCTTTCCTTCTCTATAGAAATAAAGCTGCTAGAGTGAAAGATGTCTCATAAATCGTGCCAAAGACTAAATAAAATGAACAAAACGTAGCGCTAATGAAATGATAGTGCACACACCACTATACAAAGTAAGGGGGATATGTGTCCAGTAAGTGACGTAGATATGTGCAAACAAATAGTACATATAAGTAAATATATATGAAAAAGAAAAGAAATCACCACTCCAGGTGAGACCTGTAGACGATCAAGGATAATTAGATTACCAAGGTGCTGGCGATGCAAATAGCAATGATGATGAAGAAAAAGAGGGAAGGACGGCCGCACTCCAAGGATTTTCAAACGAAAAAAGTTGTCTTTATTGTAAATCCAAAAACATGTACAGTCACAGCAATCACAGAAAACAGGACAGCCGACGCGTTTCGCACTCGATCAGTGCTTAGCCATGACTAAGCACTGATCGAGTCCGAAACGCGTCGGCTGTCCTGTTTTCTGTGATTGCTGTGACTGTACATGTTTTTGGATTTACAATAAAGACAACTTTTTTCGTTTGAAAATCCTTGGAGTGCGGCCGTCCTTCCCTCTTTTTCTTCATCATCATAAGTAAATATATATATACCAATGGCTGTGCTGCTTTCAATCTATCCAATCAGAACACAAGACACCGGCCGGAGTTGGGGTGCAATGTCAGGCTCCTGCAGATTGTCAGTATAGCTGTCTTCCCATACCTTTGAAACGGGCAGGCAGTTACTTCAGTCCAAGAAGAATCAATATACTATGAGGATGCTCACCAGCACCCTCGTAGTTAATTGAAACTACAAGCAGTCAGTGGCAAAGGCTTTGGGTACTTGCTATACAAGCTAATACCTATATAATGTTTTAAAAAATTACTTTTCTGGTTCAATCTGCATCAATAATTTTTTTAAATACTTGAATGTTACTTCCATCTTTTACAAAAGCGTTATTGCCGTGAAACAGTACAAACAAAGCTGGTTGTCAAATATCACAGAGTGTACAAAATATTTAGCTTGTAAGAGAATTGTTCTCACAACATAATCACAGTTACATATATTAAGGGTAGCAAATAGTCCGAAAAGTCCTCAAGTTCTCATAGAAACAAAAACAAGAGACAAAAAACTAATAAATTGACTGCGGGATCATAGTAAGACACCAATCGGGTTATTTGACATTTATCCATAAAAAAAAAAAACAGAACATCCTATAACTATCATGTTCAATGATTGGCCTAACGGCCACACTAAGGCCGCGTACACACGATCAGTCCATCCGATGAGAACAGTTAACCGATGAAGCTGACTTATGGTCTGATGTGCCTACACACCATCGGTTAAAAAAACGATCGTATCAGAACACGGTGACGTAAAACACAACGACGTGCTGAAAATGAAGTTCAATGCTTCCAAGCATGTGTCGACTTGATTCTGAGCATGCGCGGCTTTTTAACCAATGCTTTTGCATACCAAGATCGTTTTTGACCTATCGGTTAGGCGTCCATCGGTTAAATTTTAAAGCAAGTTCTCTTTTTTTTTGACCAAAGGATAACTGACCGATGGGGCCCACACAAGATCGGTTTGGACCAATGAAAACGGTCCTTCAGACCTTAGATTCAAACAGACTAGAAGGATCAGATAAATCTAGACAAAAGCATGAGGAAAAAGAAGGGTAACTAAGTACAAACGACATGGTCTGAGAGAAAAGACAAGAAGAGAAAGAAAAGGTCTTCGGGGTCGCTGTATTGAGAAATATCAAATTGCTAAAAGGAGGTTGTCAAAACGTGTTGGATGCGCATAAGAAAACCAAGGCTGCCAGACACTGAGTAATATATCACGCATGTCTAACAAAACAGCTGACCATAATATCATTTATGCTGTGTTTTACTGCCTCAAAACTAGGAATTGGGTATTTCCAGGTCCTCAATATAGTAAATTTGGTCGCCATAAAAAGATGCATCGCCAGTTGCCGTTCCGGTCTAAGCAGCTCTTCAATAGGTTTAAAGAGAAGAGCCTCGTTAAGGGTTATTTTTAATGTTAGAATGAGTTAGTGTACGGAGAAGCGCATAGACCCAGATCTATAATCTGCTCACCTTAGGGCAGGACCATCAAATATGCGCCATTGTCCCTGGCTGTGGACATCCACGAAAATTATAATTTGGAAGTCAAAGTAAAATGGGAAAAAAAAGGGACAGGCGAACTGGCGTATAGTATAGTATCGGTATAACATTTTATAAACATTTTCCATGATGATTATGTTTTTGGAGCTCTTAGAAAGAGCCAAAGTCATGATCTGCTAATCTTCAATAGCCAGCACTACCCCTAACTCAAACTCCAATTGATGCTGACAAGACCACACAGGAGGTTTATTAGTAGATATGACTTCTTTCTAATCATATTTACTTTGATCACACTGGAGGGCATTCTGATCACTGTATACAGCCCTCCCCTCCCGAAATGTAATCTCCTACTTACATGATCGATTCACTATTTAGCCAGGACAACTGCCAATACAGACACCTCCCATTTAGTATGCTGGAAGACAGAAGTGACAGAAACCTATATGTCAGTTTTAACAAACCACCAGATATTAAGAATCAGTAAAAACTTTTACCACAATCCTTTCAATATATATCACTGACCTACAGTTTTATCTTGAATAGCAAGTAAAGTTACACATAAACCTAAAGAGGCCTATATATATCCAGTAATCCTGGACTTGCGGACACAGGTGCTTTTTGATGGCGATTTGTCATTTCAGCTGGTGACAAATTTCACATAGGAGAAGTGTGCCGATCTGTGTACACAAGTGTTTTTGGGTTCTAAGATGGACAAAAGGCATTAAGAAATGATTCCTTTATGCCACTGACCATGTTTGCATACCTTTTATTTCCCATGTTATTTCGTCCCTTTCTCTACATTAATATCAAGTGATATTAAATCCAAAAGCATACATTTATTACATTGCAACTTACCTAGATGTGGTGGCTGCATTCGTTTTCTGTTTTTCCCATGGAAAGTAGAGCATGGAAACAACAAAGGGAAATAGGAGAAAGAAAAGGAGAAAGACCACTTGTAAGGAAATTCTGGGAAGGGATTTTTAGAATCGCGTCTAAAATATTTGACTGTATTATATTACCTGATCCAATGACGGCCTTACTTAACATTAAACCAGAATCCCTTTCTCAGAATCAGCATAAGTTATTTCTTTTGTTTATGATAGCCGCGAAACAGGTAATAGCTAGTGCATGGAAATCACCTGCATTACTGTTGTCAGAAGCCGAAAAAATAATTAATCTTTTTGATTCGTACATGCACTTTTGACTCAAGAGTTCTCATGTCATGTTATTGATACCCTTTCATGGATAATAGTGAAATAAAATAAATTAAATCCACCTTCGGAACACCACTACCCTCTCCCTTCCCTCCATTAGTTCCCATTCCCATTTATTAGTAACCTTTTTTTTTTATGTTTATTTATATCTGTATAATACTTCAACTCCTACAACAGTACAATTATTATTGCATTTATCTGTATTTCAATGCTGTATCTCATTCCAAGTTGTTGTCATCTGACATACTGTAACTGTTGTAATCTATTACTTTAAAATAAAAACATTATAAACGAAAAAAAAAAAAAAAAAAGAAGAAAAAATGAAAGTGGGGTGTCCGGCTTGGGATTCAACCCAAATAGCTGCTAAGAAACAAATAGAAGTGTCTAATGTCTTATGCCGACCGTTTTCTCAACCGTTTTTTTAAATTGGCCGTTAAAAACTATGGTGTTTAGGCTCCAGACCATTAAAAATTTAGAACATGCTCTATTTTTTGTCGTCGTTTTTCGTGCGTGTACGCTTTAACGACGGGGGAAAAAACACACATGCTCAGAAGCAAGTTATGAGACGGGAAATTAGCATAATCAGTCCAAATGGTGGCGCCATTCGAATGGAACTTCCCCTTTATAGTGCCGTCGTACATGGTGTACGTCACCACACTTTGCTCGAGCATTTTTTATCACGATCGTGTGTAGGCAAGGTAGGCTTGACAAGAATCACGTTGAGAAAAACTTTGGCCCAGATTGACAGAGCGATTACGCCTGCGCAACAGGAGATGCGTGTGCGTAAGTCGAAATGTGCGCGTGCGTTTCGATGCACGGCATCCCCAGAACGAGATACGCAAAAAATCTCCATGAGCAGATGTGTGCACCAGGTTGTCCCTGCAATCCTCAGACGCATGGCCAACCAAATCATCAAACCCACCACTGAGGAGCTGCGGCTGAAGGCAATGACAGATTTCAACAGAATTGCCAGATTCCCACGCACTGTGGGGGCCATCGATTGCACACATGTGGCACTCCAGCCCCCCCAGGAGAAAGAGCACATGTACCGCAATCGGAAGCATTGGCATTCCATCAACGTACAGGTGATAGTCGATGCCCAAGGCCTCATATGGCACGTCCGTGCCAAACACCCAGGGTCCAGCCATGACAGCTTCATATACAATCAATGCCACATCCGAATGGAATTCGATCATAACGTGTATGGGGACACCTGGCTAGTTGGTGAGTGACATGGGAGTCAGGCATGACTATCCCCTCCCATGATGCACACATCACAAGGGGCACATGCATGACTAACATCCTCCTGTCTTTTCCCTTACAGGTGACTCTGCATATGCACTGGGACCCCATCTCATGACTCCTATTCGGAACCCCCAAACCCCAGGAGAGGAAAGATACAATCAAGCACATGCCCAAACACGAGCAGTGGTGGAGCGCACCTTTGGCCTCCTAAAGTCACGTTTCCGATGCCTGGATAAGTCTGGGGGTACCCTCTTGTATTCCCCAAACTTCGTGTGCCAGATCATCGGTGCATGTTGCATGCTGCACAACTTCGCAGTAAGAAAGGGCCTGCAGATTGACCTACGTGATGACCTGATCCCTGAACCAGAAATTCCCCCCCTAACCGAGGCTACCCCGTCTTCTGAGGGAAGAGCAGCCAGGAGACAACTCACATTGGGCATCTTTGCACGTTAAACACACACATTAATCATGGCACAATGAGAATGCATGCATGCACACCACTGTGGTCCCTAGCACACACACCCCACATCCACATCAAATTGGATTGGCACCAGTCCACCATGCAGGACTTGTGAGCAGCAACGCCACGCCAAGGCTCCAATTATGTCACTGTACATTCATACACCATTCACACGGACCTGGGGATCACTTCTCCCTGGTCCTGGGGAACCCTTCTCCACCAAAATTGAGGGTGACACCACTTTTCCGGCAGGAGAGTCACCCCCACATTCAAACAGCATTCACAACCCCAAAAAAAAAAAAAAAAAAAAAAAGGAAAAATTTTCCAGCAAAAAAAAAGGGGAAAAAAAAAATTATTGCCCTTTACGTGAGCCACGCCTGGGGCGCCCCCGGCCACGGCTCCTCAGGGGAGACTCATGGGGGAGGGGTAAAACCGGGGAAGGAGGAGCAGCCCCTGATCTCTGCCCACCTGGCGGCCTGCCCTCCAAGGCCACGGCTATTCTGTCCAGGGCAGCACCAAGTGTTGCCGTGTTGGCCTGGATAGCCTGGGTAAGGGCCCTTACATCCTGCCCAACGCCTGCTGATGTAGTCTGCAGCTCGTTTAGGCAGGTTGTGAAAGCCCGGGAGTGGGAGTCCAGGTTCCCCAGCGTATCCTTGATGGAGGACAGGCTCTCCTCCATCCGCACCAATGTCTGGCTGACCTGTCCCAGATGGCGGGTCTGAAGGGCCTGGTCCTTTCTCAGAGTGGCGGGCAAGAGATCGGCCAACCCCCTGGTGTTCTGGGATGAAATCCTGCCTCCAGCTGATGCTTGTGGCCGGGGAGAAGGGGAGGCCCTTGGGAGGGGAGCCATGTTGGGGGAGGAGGGGGGGGCTCCCCCTTAGGGAGGGCTGCCTGCTGCCAGCCAGAGGGGAAGAGTCCTCAAAAACCAAACGTCCAGTGCCTGACATGGACTCCTCCTCATGATTCTCCTCCTCCTCATGATTCTCCTCCTCCTCATGATTCTCCTCCTCCGCGGACTCCGGCCTTGTTGGGGGGGCCTCATTAGGCTGCTGTCCTGGGAATGGTGCGGTCAGGTCAGATGGCCCTGCACCCTCCTGCACATCTGTGGATGACACAAAACATTCACAGGTTGGAGGATCCACACACTTGCCACATATTCCCTTTCACCCCCTCCCCCACACATGCTACACACCTGATATTAAAAAAAATACTTACCTGGCACCACGGGCTCCGAAATTGAGTCAAAGCCGGGCAGGCCCTCAACTTCATGCCGATGAAAGGTCAGGGCAACCGCACGCTCCTCCGCTGTCAGCCTAATACGGCATGGTGGGCCCCCTCCTGTGCCCCTGGCATGGGCATGCATTCTGGATAGCTTCTGTTTGACCAGACGCCGGAGGTCATTGATTTTTTTGTCAATACCAGACCGGGTCCGTGTCTCCCCCTCCCCCCGCTGAATTGACCTGCTCAGTGATCATATCCAAAATCTCCCTCCTCCTGGCCGGGTTGGTGTAGGCACTGTCTGGGCCGTGGAGGAAACGCCCATAATCGCTAATGGCCCGGGCAAGAATTCTTTTTTCCCCCAAAGTAAAATTGAGCTTTCGCTTTCTCTTTGTCATACTTCCAAAAAAACTCACTCCCAGTCAACAAAAATCACTCACACAAACAAGCACAACCAATCAAGCAAGAACACACACAAAGAGAAAACTACTCAGCAAGAAACAGTCACAAAAACAAACAGCAAAAAAACAGCAAGAAAACAAACGAACAGAAATATATCAATCAAACAAACAGTCTCTCAAACAATTATCAAAAAACACTTTCAAAGATCTACTAACAAACACTTGATCACACAAACACTAATCTGACAACTACAAAACACACCGCAACGAACAACAGGACAAAAGCACTTGGTTAAATGGGAAGGGACAAAGGGATGTACTTTTGCAATGCAAGTGCGTTTGTGTGTGTCTATTTATGCTGTTTGCGTAGTTCACAACGTTGCCCTAGTCCATTTCCAATTTCACTGATTGCGCCGCTCCCGAGTTGTGAGCATGCGCACAGCGGAGCTGACCATGGTCTCCTTCAAGCGCACATGCGCGAGCCGGCCGGCCCTTCATTTGCATGGGGTCACGGCTCATTTCAATGTAACACGCCCACGTCCCTCCCAATTTGTATTACTCCTCCTTATGCCTCTGAAAAAACGTTACGCATGCGCAATTTCCTGCGCAAAAGCTACGAGAATAGGGTGATTACGCGGAAAAATTGCGCAAGTCTAACGTAAAGGCGGTGCGCTACGCCGGTCCAATAATGCGCAGATGTACCTGAATTTGGGCCTTTGTTTTTTCCATGACATGAAAAATGCTTGTGTGTACACAGCATTAGAAATTGTATTAGTTCTGGGGAATCAGAGAACGTTATCCAAGGAAACCACAAGTCCCTAAACTTGGCCATGGCTAATAATTCATCCATTCATATTATATATGAGTTTGAATCTGTAACCCACTCCTGCATGGTAGGTGTTGTGGGGGACTGCCAATGTCTGTGAATTTTGTTGTTCTACGTTTAGGAATCTAATGTGATTTAAACACTTTTTAAAATAAACAAAAACAGCTAAAACAAATCCACCACCGAGCATGGTAATTTTTTCCCTTTGGTGACGTGCTAGATTCCAAAAACCTTTTCTTTTGTTTCACTATTCTAAGAAACGACACATTATTTTTTGGATTACAGAAAGAATGAATTGGTAACCGATCTAAATATGTACACCCTTATTTAATATAATTAGTAAAAAGCTGAGAGAAATAGGAAAAAATGCTGTGTGCTATGTTTCTATTATTCCTTTGCACATACAAGGATTTCTTGGATATAGTTCCTTTATATAATGTATTTAGACTTTTGCCACAGACTCATTAAAACATACTTGGTAATGCGCAATACTTGAACAGGCATCAACACATCTGGCCAATTGTGAGGTGATGTTGTCCCAATCATTCTGAGCGGCACTCTAAAGCCTCATACACACGATCTGATTATTGGCCATACGAGCGTCTAATTTTTGGCAAAAGAGTGTGTGCCAGGAACTTGTCTTGCATAATTTTTGTGCAACAAACATGAATCTAGTGACGTAATACAAGGAATTCCACCTCTTTAGCACCACCCTTTGGGCCCCTTCTGCTAATTTTGTGTTTGGTGAGCACTGATTCCAAGCATGCGTGTTTGTACTTCAACTTTTGTGTGATGGACTTGTGTACTGACAATCACAAAATCTGACAACTAACCATTGTCCACTGAAAAATTACTAGCATGTCATCCAACATTTGTTGGCAAAAAGTTGGATAATTGTCAAAATGAGTGTACTAACGGTCACATTTTAGGACAACAGTCTATCAACAGACAATCCCCTGCCAACAATCAGATCGTGTGTACGAGGCTTAAGGCTGGATTCACACCTAAGCATTTTCAGTGCTACAGTTTTCCTGTGGAACACGTTCTGTAGTGCTAATGCAAAAAGCACAAAAAATGCATAGGTGTGAATCCAGCCTTAGGCAGCAACTTTTCAAAACTTTGAGTGCTGCTCTCAGTATAATGTGGCGTGATGCCCCGCTGGTGCTCAGGAAAGAGCTTCAAACATCCAGAGGTGTCAGTAAGAAAGTGTATGAGACACAACTAAACCAATCCAATCCATGTGAAGTGTAAACGATGGCCTCAGTCAGCGTTGCTCTACTGACCATGCCCTATAATGCGTTTCGCCCTGCCCACCGTAGGCGTCTAATCGTAGACATCTATGATTAAGCCCCGGTGGTCAGTGGAGCAGCGCTGACTGAGGCCGTCATTTACCCTTCACATGGATTGGGTTGGTTGAGCGGCGTTTTTTACCTTTTTTAGCCTAAGGCAGCATTCACACTACATTGTTTTATGACTGTGCACAAAATGACTCTTGATATCCTGCGTGTTTTCAAAAGGAATAAAAAACATGTCACACTTACAGTGCTGTGCGTTGTCAACAGCACCCAAAACAAGTGGCGGCTGAATATATATATATATATATATATATATATATATATATACACACACATACACACACACAATGCAACCAACCCCCCCACCCATTGTGGGTCAGTCGGGTACGAAGCACACATCACCCCGCGTGGGTCATTCGGGTCAGGTCACTTGTGTAGCGCTACCCCCTCAGGAGCCGCTGAATAGATTGGGGATGGCGTGTTACCTCTGTGATGCATGTAGGAGTATGATGATGATAAGATGATGAGAGCAATGACTGAATTTCCAACTAGCAGGGTGTCGTTTTCTGTGCTTTTATTTTTGCCCAACATGGCAAACAATTAACTTGAGGTAGACAGAAAGATTGGTGAAAAGAAGAATTGCAGATTCAGGCCTTAACCATACTGAAGCAGTCCTGCTTCCAACAATACTTTTGCTTCGTCGCCACTCCAGTGGGTGTAGTGTACCTGGACAGTCTCTCTCACAGAACTGGCAGCCAGGGTATCACTCGGAACCTTGAGAATGAGAACAAGTCTCTGCCACAGACTTGGCTCAAGTAGAAATAGAAGTAGAACCTCTGCCACAGGCCATTACTCTGGAACGCAGTTTAGTGGAGCGAATCCTTCTCAATAAAAGTAGTTGCCTGAACCTCCCTCAGGTAGTTTTCTTGGTTTTGGGTCACCGACTGACAGGTTGCCATTAGACAAACTCCCAGTGTCTGGTCACCTCGATCCCCGACGGCTTGTCTAGGCCCTATTGGATCGCCTGCCTCCTGGCTCTCCTCAGACTGACTTCCCACCGAACAGCACAACTCACTTGGGATCTTCTTTCAAGAGAGAGGGGACATAATAAGTCACTGGGTCCTATCGCAGCTTCAGTCGCTCCGGGCCAACATGGTCCCAGACCCAAGAACGCATGGCCCTTCCCCCCGTCCTGGTAGGCCATATCGCCGGGGCCCGTGACGTGCGCACACCCTGAAGGTGGGTGCCACACCCGGATCCAACCACAAACACCCCCGCCCAAAATGGCGTCTCTATAGAAGTACCCTCCCCCAGCATGCCCCGCGAGGGAAAAACCCTCTGATTGGCTGCTGACAAGAAGGCCCTCTTACCTGGACTCCACTGCCACCACCTGACGCCCCTGGGTGGAAAGGCACCTCAGGAACACAGAATGAACCGACAGCACAGTCCAGCACAAAGCTGAATTTGAACAAATCACATTGATGAGAGCTACATAACTCTCTCATCCCCCTCTAAATTTAAGATAGCACCTGGACTGAAAGTACACAGGTGCTACACTAGCACAACCCCAGTCAGTAGGTCAATCGATGAGCCCTGCACTTACCCATGGGCAGTGCTGCCCTCTGGGCCATGGCTTCATCCCCTGCAACTCCTCTGGTGGCCTCCAGGTCTCGTCCCCGTCGTGTGACGTGGCCCCTAAACAAAATTGACGTATTTTTTTTGTGGTATTTGATCAGCTCTGCGGTTTTTATTTTTTGCACTATAAACAAAAATTGAGCAACATTTTTGAAAAAAAAAACAATATTTTGTACTTTTTGCTATAATAAATATCCCCAATTTTTTTTTTTTAAAAACAATTTTTTTCTCAGTTTAGGCCGATACATATTCTTCTACAAATTTTGGGTAAAAAAAAATAAAAAATCGCAATAATCGTATTTCCAGTGTCTGCTGGGAAACTGAGTCCGAGCATGAGAGGACCTCTGTGATAGGCGGAACACAGTGTCAAATGCCGGAACGGAATGCCAGGAGGGAGCGACTTTTAAAGAATGGACTCCTGTCAAGAATTCTGGTACTTGGGCACAGTGAGACTGCAATGGGCACAGTGAGTACTGTATGGCACAGTGAGACTGCAATGGGCACAGTGAGACTGCAATGGGCACAGTGAGGTATGGCACAGTGAGACTGCAATGGGCACAATGAGGTATGGCACAGTGAGACTGCAATGGGCACAGTGAGGTATGGCACAGTGAGGTATGGCACAGTGAGGTTGCAATGGGCAGAGTGAGGTGTGCAAATGGTCATTGTTGACCCTCTTTTCCGCTTACAGTAGCTGCTGCATTCTCACCCTAGGCTTATACTCTGCTTATACTCGAGTATATACGGTAATGGAATCCAAATGTGATATTTCAAGCTATAATGCCAAGTAGATATAAATGCAAATGAAGCACTTCTAAAAAGAGTAAAGTCCCATCCACATAAGCCTGTGTTGAAAGGTAGAAAGGGAACACCACTTCTGTGTGCCCTCACCATCCACTCAAAATACGCTTACCAGATGGGACTGATTTCCAAGTTATAAGAAGTCAAAATGCGCCTGTATCACAGAAAGGCATGTGGCTGCACAGCAGCATGGGGTCAATGCGCTCCAATACCACTAATTTTAAAGTCATGTTCGTGGTTCACTAGCTTAGGGTTGAGTTGGAAGGTGGATCAGTACATGCTGGTTGTGTTGGATCCTCACATTATGCTTGTGTTAGGTACAATGGTTACCCTTTTTACTTACGTAAACCAAAAAAAAAAAACCTTAGGCAAGTTTGACCTGTGCAATGCAGAACACTAAATCTGGGAAATCCTGCCTTTCCATCCTCACACTTGTATTCACAACTTATATTGGTGGATGTGTTTGCTGCTTATTTTCACTACTTACCGTGATTTCAATTTTTATTTTTACGGACATCATCAGAAAGCTTCTGTAAAAGGGGCCTAGGACTTGATAACAGCCAACCTTACTGTGCAAACTAAGCATTGTAAAAGACATCATATTGTACAGTAAGACGTTGCTATTTACAGCTGCTATCTAGGGATTGCTAGACAGCAGCAACATGAGAGAGGCAGCAATAAGGCCTCATACACACTGGATGTTATAAAAACGCCAGTAGCATTAGCTGTAGAATGAGTTTTGCAGCGTTTTGTTTTTTTCAGTAGGGTTTTTTAGCAAAACTATACTCCCACAAAAGCTTATGGCTGATATATGCCAAAAAGCTATGTTTTTCATATATATTTTTTTTTTTAGCTTTTTAGAAATAGATCATTTTAACAGCTGAAAAACTCCTCTTCAAACCCACTAGTTCTGGGGGGGGTTGAAATGCTGATAAAAGCCTATGTGTGCATGGACAAAAACAGCAGCTGTAAAAACGTCCAGTGTGCATGAGGTTTAAAGAGTTTACAATAGCTTCTGTTTACTGCTATTGATTGATGGGACAGCGTAAGGCAGGCCATACATGGTTCGAATTCCGAACAATTTTTTTTCCGAAAATCTTTTCAAATAATTTTCGTTCGAATTTCACACCATTCCCACAGCAACAGCCAATTTTTGTGCGGCTATCGAATTTGAGTGATCGGACACATTGGAAATTTTTGCACGAGTGCAAGAAAAGAAAATTCCTGGAAAGAAAAGAAGATTCCTAGACACGAAAATTATTTTCTGTAGCAACATGAGGTGAAATTGAAAGCATGGTTGGTCGATTTTCGAAAATCAATGGTGGCACTATTGAATCACAAAACGCATGAAATTTCTAATTTTGAAAAGAAAATTTGTTTGGAATTCGACCATGTATGGCCTGCCCAAGGAATAGCAAGGAAAGAGTTAAATGGTTAAAAACTGCAAACCTAGTATATCCACAAGTGATTACTGATTTTTCATTAAGCCAGAGTGGAATAGAAACTAACACAGGGGGGTTGATTTACTAAAGGCACATCTACAAGTGCACTTGGAAGTGCAGTCGCTTTACATCTGAGGGGAAAATCTGAAATGAGGGGAAGCTCTGCTGATTTTCTCATCCAATCATGTACAAGTAAAAATGCTGTTTTTCCTTGCATGTCCTCCTCAGATCTACAGTGACTGCACTTTTAAGTGCACTTGTAGCGCAAAGTGGATTTGCCTTTAGTAAAATAAACCCCAGTGTGTATACCTTATTACCCGAGGCAATACAGCAGTTTTCCATAAGGGAAACTGCTGCAGATTCCTGGCAGATGTGAGCAGTCATATGGGATATGGGCTGTCTGCTCTCTCTGCGTGTGCAGTGATTACACAGCATGAGCAGAGCCTACATGGTTAGCTCCTTCCTCCTTCCAATTTGAGCTGAGGGGAGGATGGGATGACTGTGAGATCAGAGTATACAGCTCTGTTCTCTGTCCTATTTGCAAAGAATGCATCAAGGTAAAAAGTTTTTAGCTTTAGTATCACTTTAAGGTAACCAGGATTTCAAAAGTTATTCTAAGAACATTACCTTAACCATGCCCATTTTAACCACACAAATTCTAACTTCAATTGTTGTAATAGTGACTATACCTTCCTGAGGCCTCCGTGCTTGGCCTGAATATAGCAGACACAAGCAATGCAAACAATCTTTGTCAGATAGCTGAACTCTAACACCAGAAATCCATGAATTTATTGATTTGCACGCAGAACGCTAAGAAAAAACAACAAAACACAGTAAACTTGGTATAGAAGTGCTTAAAGTGGTTGTAAACCCCCCCAATTTTTTTTTTTATGTCACAATGTAGAGTATAATATTTCCTATCATCTGTGCCCAGTCTTGACACACAGAGTTAATCCAGATCTGAGAAATCCTCTTTTATGTTCAGTGAAAATGAACAGCCTTCCAGATAAAACCCTGCCTAAAGCAAAAGTCAGTTTTCTCTCTTTTTGCTTTGAGTGACAGGTTATTTACATATCTAGCTAGGACATGTTTATCTAGCTAGGACAAGGTTCCTGTACTACTTCAAGGTGACTTCTATCTGACTTGTGCCCATTGACTTTAACTGGTTGCGGACTGCCTGCCTTCATATTACTGCGGGAAGTCGGCTCAGCTGGGCGAGAGCCCATAGCTCTACGTCGGCTACTTTGTGGCCACTAGGGGGTGCATGTGCACCACCGGCGGCGGCGCGTGTGCGCCACCGGCGGCAGCGCTCGTGCGTCCCCGCTCGCCCCCGAGTCCTGCGCACGTGCCCGGCTGGTTGATCGCCGCCGGGCACACGCGATCGCTCGTTACAGAGCGGGGACCGGGAGCTATGTGTGTAAACACACAGCTCCCGGTCCTGTCAGCGGGGGAAATGCTGATCTTCCGTTCATACAATGTATGAACAGAAGATCAGTGATTTCCCCTAGTGAGGCCACCCTCCCATACAGTTAGAACACACCCAGGAACACACTTAACCCCTTCCCCGCCCCTAGTGTTAACCCCTTCACTGCCAATGGCATTTTTATAGTAATCCAATGCATTTTTTTTTGGGGGGCCCTAGCACTGATATAGTAATGTAGTGTGTATTTCGCTATAAAAATTCCATCTTCTGCCAATGGTCCCAAAAATGTGTCAAAAGCGCGGGAGGATTTCACTTCCTCCTCCGTCCGACTGCTCTGCCTCCTGGGGTCCAGTGTCCGCCATAATGAGGAAGAGCAGCAGCAGCTCGCAGCAGCAAGAGGCTACTGAAAAAAAACGCTGATCACCACCATTACTACTAAACCAATCAAACGCTTATTGCGATTTTTTTTAATGAAAAATAGGTAGAAGAATACGTATCGGCCTAAACTGAGGGAAAAAAAAAGTTTTTTTATATATTTTTGGGGGGTATTTATTATAGCAAAATGTAAAAAATATTGCATTTTTTTCAAAATTGTCGCTCTATTTTTGTTTATAGCGCAAAAAATAAAAACTGCAGAGATGATCAAATACCACCAAAAAAAAGCTCTATTTGTGGGGGAAAAAAAAGGACGCCAATTTTGTTTGGGAGCCACATCGCACGACTGCGCAATTGTCAGTTAAAGCGACGCAGTGCCGAATCACAAAAAGTGCTCTGGTCATTGGGCAGCAATATGGTCCGGGGCTAAAGTGGTTAATAGAAGTCAGATCCTCATCTATATTGATGTGATTTGGATCCAACATTACAGGAAGATTATCCCAGCAGAGCATGACATCTTCCTGTGTGTTGTTATCTCTGCATACCTGCACAAGACAAAGAAGTCGCATCAAAGTAGTACTCCTGGCAAAGTCGCACGACTTTCAGGTTGCAGTAGTGTGAACCGAGGCTTATACAGGAAAATGTATGTTACTGGCAAGGTGAAAAGCGGGGGGGGGGGGGGAGAAGACAGCATTTAAGAATCGGTAAGCTGCAATATATTAAATATATTACACTTTTAGCTCTGGTTTTACCACTTTAAGGAGCCTCAGACTGCACTAAAAACCGACAGGCGTTCTAATTCTTCCCTGCTTTATCTAGTTACACCTCTAAGATTTCTTTAACTAATGCTACGGAACTTGAGCAATATACACTCTGAGTATATGTCAAATCAGGGTAAATGTTAGCCTGGAAGACAAACCTTCACCATATCAGCTGGAAAGTCACCCCTCTAAGACCTGCTTCCATTTTCCCCATGTTACTCATGCTCAGGAATTGTATGAAAAGACTGTGTACTGGACATGATATTGTAACTAGAGTGCTGCCAAACAGTTTATCCCCCTCTGCTTACTCTCCTCCCCTCCCATTCTCCTCTGTGTATGACTTGTGGCCAGAAGGTGACGTCAGCCAAGAAAAGGGATAAAGAGAAGATCATAGGCATCAGGGGATCAGGCTGTCTCTGGCGCTGTTTGCAGAGGGATAACTTCTCAGGGACCTGTAACTAAGTTCTTTGCCTTAGCTGTGATAGAACGTACATCGATAGCTATAGAAAGTTTAAGAAAATGCCACAGAATGTGGTGCTACCTGGACCTGCGCCCTGGGGATTCAGGCTAACTGGGGGCATTGACTTTAACCAGCCACTGATAATCTCAAGGGTAAGTAAATGGCAAGTTTTTGATTAAAATGATTTAGCTCAAGGACTGCAATGTTATGTTTTTTTTCTTTGTTTTCCTCTAATCTCTAAAAAGCTCACCATACATATTACAATCTGATTGTACAATCTCTGTTATATATAACAAGTATATAGTGCAATGGTCTGTCTCATTGTATAGAGATTGACTTGATAGTTTAGGTAGGTCCTCATATTCCATAGTTTTGTTAGATCTTGTTAATGATTGTACAGAGATTGTACAATCAGGAGTGTGGTCAGGCAGAAAAAATATAGGGAGATAGATAGATCGATCAATAGACAGACAGGATGTGCTAGAGCACCAGTGAGAACATACGAAGCTCCAGGTCTTGGACAAAGTGATAGGTAGGTTAGATTTACAATGCTTATGTGATTTGTATCTCTGTATTTCACTGCTTAGAATGCAGTGCTTGTGTGTGACACTAAGATGTATTTGTTTGTGAGGCTCTGCATTGTCATACATACTGTAGGTCTCAGATTTTGATTGGTGAGTTCTATTTGCTGCTTTTGGAGTGCTGATTAAGGCCAGGTTCACATATGTGCAGCCGTAGGTACGTGCCTGGGGTCCGGTGCGTTCCTGTACACCGGTTCAGGTGCGATTCAGGTCCAAATTTTAGACTGAATTTGCACCTGAACCGGGCCCAAAGACACACTGAACCCTTTTTCAATCTGGACCGTGGCTACCCCGAACATGTGTGAACCGTTCCATTGAGAGCAGGTCACACACGCCCGTAATGCGAAATTGATGCGGAATATCCACATCCAATTTGCATATGTGTGAACCCAGCCATAAGAGCATTTTGGAGAAACTTACCACAACTATTGACCATTTACACCATACGTTCATGTAAAGTTACTTGATTACTAACCACCTTGTCTTTATGCTTTACAAATGAGAAATTCTAAGCTTGCCAACCATGCGTACCAAGCATTGCACTGAGTGGGCTACTTCCTCAAAAATACATTTTGTCTGGAAAGATTTATAAACTGGCACACTTTTCTTTGCATGTTTATCCATACACACCATCCAATGGAATGATTAGCAGCTGTACACCTTCTTCACATTAGAACTGCCGCACCCGGCATGCACTACTGGTCATAGCTATGTATGACAAAAACTGTCCCCGCTTGTACACTTTGTCATGCAACTTTGGTTTACAACGTTTATCATGTTTTCCAATGATAACTATTCAAATATGTGCGACTTGTGGGATTTTTTATTTATTTTACAATCATACTTACCTAGGTAAATGGAGCATCGGTCCTTGCTTTGTGAACTGATGTGCAGTCATGTTGGAACAGGAAGGGTCCATCCTTTTGTTTCCACAAAGTTGGGAGCATGAAATTATCCAAATGTCTTGGTATGCTGCCGCCTTAAGAGCTCCCTTCACTGAAACTAAAGGGCCAAGCCCAACCCCCAAAGAACAATCCCACACCATAACCCCCCTCCAGCAAATGATTTGGATCAGTGTACAAAGCAAGGTCCATAAAGACATTGATGAGCGAGTTTGGGGTGGGGAAACTTGATTGGACTGCACCTCAACCCGATAGAACACCTTTGGAATGAAGAGATTGCGAACCAGACCTTCACATCCATTATCAGTGCCTGACCTCACAAATGTGCTTCTGGAAGAATGGTCAAACATTCCCATAGACACACTCCTAAACCTTGTGGACAGCCTTCCCTACGGACTTAAGCCCTATACACACGACCGGGATTCCTGGCGGTAAAAAGTACGCTGAAATCCCGGGGGTAAAACCGAGAACATGCTTGTTAACTTTCCCCCTGTACACACCAGAGGTTTTCCCGTCTGGGAAAACTGCGGTGAGAGTTTTGGCCGGGAATCCCGGCCGTGTGTATGCTCCACCACAGTGTTTCCCATAGGGAAACTGCCGGATAAAAAGACCGCCGGGAATTGCGGCAGGAAAAAAGAGAACATGTTCTCATTTTTCCTGCCAGGATTCCCGGCGGTTTTCCTGTCGGGAAAACTGCCATGGAGCATACACACGGCCAGTTCACCCAAAAGCTATCATGGCAGTTTTCCCGACGGGAAAACTGGTCGTTTGTACGAGGGATAAAACTGGGATACCATTAAGTTCATGTAAAGGTAGGCATCCCAATACTTTTGGCAATATAGTGTACATTATATAAAAGTCTGGTTACCCTGATCTGGCTCTGCTATCTTGAAGGGATGTGTTAACCTCAAGACTGGCTGGAAAGAAATACAAGCTTTTGCCAAGTCAAGTGATTCCCATATTTATATATTAGCTGTTAACCTGGGCTGTGGATTTAAATGGCTTTATTTACCCATGTGGCTCTCACTGCGGCACATCTGAAAAGCTATCTGCGGTTATATCACTTTCAGAGGTATTTGGCATGAGATGGCAATATGTTACTTCCCCACAGCCTGTTTTAACCCCGTAAATGGTGAAACATTGTGTGAATTGGAGATAATTGCAGTGCAGTTGCAACACGCCCCTATTTGTCCATCGAACATGATGAGGGGATCATTTTACTGCAGCTGCAAAGCAAGGCACACTGTCTTTGTAGATTAGGGTGGGGTATTTGGGGGCAGGAAAAAACATGCCTCAACACCACCACACCTTGTTTGAAAGATTGAAACTGTCATGCTGCTGGTCGCATTTTACACAACTTTATCAACTGAGGGAGGATGCTTTTAATTCTTGTTGGAAAACACCTGTCTGTGCCTTGGTTCGATCTCTTTATTTGTACCTGTTCTTGCTGATTGAAACTGTCCTGATGCTGGCCAATTTCTATAAAATGTATAAACACAGGTGTAAAACCAGGCCAGTGTCAGGAAGCTGGCCATACATGGTTCAGTTTTTCATTTACCAAAAACCTGAACCAATTCCGCCAGTCAATGCTAAACAGGCCAAATTTCAATCCATGTGAACAGACCTGTTGAGCCTCATACACACGACCGGCGTTGTTCGTGAACTTGTTCTGCATACAGACAGCAGAACTTTTTCAGCCAACATTCACAAAACGTTGTGTTTTTTCTGCTCTTTAGCGCCACCCTTTGGGCAACTTCTGCAAATGTTGCCTTATTAACCATAATAAGTTCAGAGCATGCGTGTTTGTACTTTTCATTTTAGTCTGAAAGACTTGTGTACACATAATCCGCCGGAATACATTTGTTGTTGGACAATTTGAGAGCATGACCATCCAACATTTGTTGTCGGAAACAATTGTCTGATGGAGCATACAGATGGTCAGATTATCCGACAAAACATGTCTATTGGACAATTGTTCTCGGAATATCCGATCGTGTGTACAGGCCTTTAGAAAAAAGCTGTAGCATCGACCTGTATATTCTGACAGAGGAGGAGTTCCCTTTTGATAGTTCTTTAACCTAGGTTCACATTTGTGCGACCACAGACATCACATGTGATTCTCACCCGCACTGCAGGGCCGATCGCATGCAATGTCTGTGCAATGTGGGTTCAGCCATACAGTTGCATTGAATTTACACAAAAAAAGTTCAGGGACTTTTTTCCCCCTGCACTGAAATCAGATTATATGTGTGTTCTCACCTATGCTATCCATTTCCTGTGCGAGTTCACAGTTCGCACTGCAATCTGTGAACCGATCTGGGGGTGTGATTAACAAAGTATTGACACCCACAGCGATTCACAGAAGGCAGTGTGAACTGTAATCACGCTGGTTCCCGCATTGCACAAGTGTGAACCTAGGCTCAATATGCGATAAGAGGCATATTGATGAAAAATGCCTGTCACCGCTTGTTAATAATGGATGTAAAAATTCCTAAAAACACACAGGGAAAGGTGAGAATCCAGCCTTATCGAAGATTTCAGTACCTATTGTAGATTCTTATGTTTGCTGGGTTTAATGCGTCATAAATCAGCATCATAACAAGAACAAGGTATCTACCGTATTTGCCGGTGTATAAGAAAAATGTTGGTTTTGGGATATACTCACTGTATAAGACGACCCCTCACTGTGCCATTATACATGCCTCACTGTGCCATCTATACATGCCTCACTGTGCCATCTATACATGCCTCACTGTGCCATCTATACATGCCTCACTGTGCCATCTATACATGCCTCACTGTGCCATCTATACATGCCTCACTGTGCCATTCCATTCCCTGCCTCGACGATCTCCCTACCTTCTCCTGTTTGCAGAGTATGTCAGACGGCGGCCATCCATTATTCAAAAGCCGCGCCTCCTCCTCAGGCTGTTCTGTGATAGGCGGAACACTAATTTTCCAAGCAGAGCCTCTGTTCAGTGTTCCGCCTATCACGGATGTCCTCTCGTCCGAGGCCGAGGATGAGAAGGCATCCGTGATAGGCGGAACACTGAACAGAGGCTCTGCTGGGAAAATTAGTGTTCCGCCTATCACGGAACAGTCAGAGGAGGAGGCGCGGCTTTTGAATAATGGATGGCCGCCGTCTGACATACTCTGCAAACAGGAGAAGGTAGGGAGATCGTCGAGGCAGGGAATGGAATGGCACAGTGAGGCATGTATAGATGGCACAGTGAATAATGGATGGCGGCCATCTGACAGACAGGTACCCGGCATATAAGACAACCCCCGACTTTTGAGGCATGATTTTAGATGCAAAAAGTCGTCTAAAGGCCCATACACACGGTAGGACATCCAACAAAATTTCCCTTGGATTTTTGTCCTAATTGATTTGTCCGGTCACACCCATAGCATACACACAGTCAGACTTTTCTGCAAACTTTTCTAAAACGTTCCCATTGTCACGTGGTTTTTCTGCTCTTTACCACCACCCTTTGGTTAACTTCTGCTATTGTTGGTTGATTTTAACATTGGTTCTGAGCATGCGTATTTGCACTTTGTACAAAAGTTGGTTGGATTGCTGTACACACGGTCACACAAAGCACCATCAGACTTTTGTTGCCGAAAAGTTGGTCTGTTCGCAGACCCAACTTTTTGTTGGATGAAACCTGAAAAAGTTGGTCTGATGGAGCGTACACACGATCAGACAAATTTGAAAAGTTGCAGATTTTGAAGTTGGTTGGCCAAAAGTCTGACCGTGTGTATGGGGCTTTATACGCCGGAAAATACAGAACTTGTTTCCAGATGGACAAGGCATCCAAATTTGATTTCCCACAGTATAAACATAAATTGATTATTAACAGCTGAACTGTATTATGCATTTAGGATCACTTAATTAAGCGATCTTTAAAAATAGATTCTGTGACGACAAGTTGACAAAATGAATGATGTGCTTTTATAATTCAGGCTTTACATTTGAAGGAAACATTTGCTTTATTGGCTACTGTACTTCTTGATAAAGCTGAAACGCACACAAAAGCCTATCCTGTCCAAGATAAAATATCAGCTGTTGTCTGAAGGAAGGATTAGCACTTAGTTAACTTATGTATTGAATTCCAGAATGTATTTCTTGTTTTATGTGCTAAGTCTGCTGAGTGCCTGCACACACTTATCATACAAGACCGTATTTATTTAACACATGGGGAGATACACGCACAAAAGAAGTATCCCTAGATTTATTAGTTTCACAAGAACTTTTCACATTCTGTTTTATAAATATGCAACAGGAAGCTCAAATATTTGTGTGATCCGTTTTGTATTTATAAAAAAAAAAGAAAAAAATTAGAAGATCTCAAACTGGTGGCCAGCTGTTGCAAAACTACACGTCCCATCATGCCTCTGCCTGTGGGAGTCATGCTTGTAACTGTCAGCCTTGCAATGTCTCATGGGACTTGTAGTTTTGCAACATCTGGAGGTTCCACCAGGTGCATTGAACTGCACTGGAAACCATTTTTCAGGGCTGTTCCAATGCATAGACAAAGCAGGTTACCTTGTTTAGGGCATGCAGCATGTTGCGACGCAGTCCCTCACATTGCAACGCCCCTGCGATTAAACGGGAGATCCAGGCTTTTTTTATTGTTTATTAAAAGTCAGCAGCTGCAAAAAGTGTAGCTGCTGGCTTTTAATAAACAGACACTCACCTGCTTTACGTTCCAGCGACGTGCCGCCCCCCTCTCCGACCAGTGCCTTCATTCCTAGTGTGGGCATCCGGCCGTGACAACTTTCAGCTTCACGGACGGGCACTCACTGCGCATGTGCCAGCGGCGCTGTGCTCTATGAGTGGTCAGTCGATCGCCTGGGACCTGTCACGTGTCCTGGGCGATCGCCTACAGGGAGGGGCCACCATAGGCGATATGACGTATCGCCTAAGCGGTCCCTGGGCGGAAGGAGGAAGTGGGACAGGAAGTCCTACTCCTACTGAAGCCCCCACTCCCCCCCCCCCCCAAAAAAAATGTAAGGGGGCAAGGAGTGGTTTAAGCGGAAGTTCCACTTTTGAGTGGAACTCCGCTTTAACATATAAGCATGAAATGTCAATTTGTAGCAATTCCGTCCAGTCTGAAAAGTTGCATTGCTGTGCACTGATCATTTTGAATGCAGCTGTTGGTGTTAATGGGCCCTAAAAACGAAGACAAATCTCTGTCCTAATATTTAAAGTGTCACTAAACCCACATCATAAAAAATACTATCAATAAATGCTTTATTAAATGCTGTTCACACTCACTCATCCACTATGGGATTAATTTTCTGTATTTTGCAAAAAAAAAAAAAATGGCTGATCCTGTTGCTCTCTATCCCCAATTCAGCTAGGCATTTTGCAACTGTGGTGGCAACTCTGCACATGCTCAGATTTCAGTTTCTACGAGCATTTCTCCCCTATTACACCTGAGCAGTGGTAAATGACAGTCCACACCCTCACTCCCTCCATTATGCCCACTAACCAGCTAAACACAATGGGTGCGGGATATTTAATGTAGATTAATGGTGGCTTCACCTCCCTTCATGTTATTTCCACAAAATAATAAAGATTTGATTTCAAATATATATTTATTTGCCAATTTAGCAATTAAAAAAAAAATACATTATATTAATTATTTATTTTTACTCTGTATTGCAAGTGCTGTTATTTGGTTTATTTATTTTTAACATGTGACCAGTAGCAGAGGACTAGAAGCTCCTTCTGTTTACGTATCGGTGCAGACAGGTTGGGAAAGATCTGGGTTATGTGACAGCTGAATGTCAATTAGGAAAAGGCTACTTGCATGTTTTTTATAACTAAAATAGTTACAGTGCCATCACCCACATACAGAAATAAGAGTAACACTTTCAATTAAACAGTGTGTTCTTAGTATCACTTTAAGGCTGGGTTCAAACTATTGCGAATTGGATGCGGAGTTGCTAGATTTGTACACTGTACACTAATAAAATGACTTTAAGAAAGTATTTAAGAGAGAAGTTTCAGACTTTTTAGGTGTCAGCAGCTAATCCAGGTCAGTGATTTACTAGGCAGTGAAGCCAGGGTCAAAATACCAGTCCTGCAGCTTGCACCATTTAAAAACTATTTGTATTCTCACAGGTTTACTTCCAGGGCATTAGGAATCAATGGAAGGTTTGGTTTGTCTATTGCCGCCCCCACTATTGGCAACTTGTCATGCTAGAGCTATGGGGGACCAGAATAAGCACTTCTCGTTCAAAAATGAGTTGCTGCTTATTAATACTGCACGGCAGTTATGTGGCCACTCATGCTTAGAAGAGTTCTTGTTTAAAGTTCACATGTCCCAAACTTCAGGTAATTCAGATTAAGTACATGATTGGATAATACAAAACGATACCTTATCTCGAGTGAAAACCACATGTCCAAATAATCTGTACAAAAGGAAATATAAAATGCTGAAATTATTTCTAAAGCCCTAATTTCCTTATATATGCTGACTGGCCCCATTTTGGCTGTTTTCAACGTCTCTCTATTGGGTATTTGATAGTCTTTACTTTAAACTGAACCTGTGCTTTGCTTATGTAGGACAAACCTACAGAATCATCGAACTGCCTGCCACCCCCTGCTGCCTAAAATTCATCTTCTCTTCACCTTTCCACTACTTAAGGCTGGCTTCACACCTATGTGAATTAGATGTGGGTTTCCCCGCATTCAATTTGCATGACAGGAGATTGTAACTGGCTCTCTATGGAGCTAGTTTACATATCTCTGTTGCGGCTGTGGAGCGGTATGCACAGAAACGCTGTGCATCTTTGCTCCATTCCAGGGCCGAATTCAGGCAAAAATCCGGACCCCTGCTGTGAGCCGCATCCGTCAGAGGTGTGAACCCAGCCTAAAGGAGTTGTAAAGTCAGACGTTTTTTATCTTAATGCATTCTTTTCATCAAGATAAAGTCTTCTGTGTGCAGCAGCCCCCCTCAGCGCCCCCAATACTTAGCTGAGCCCCATCTTTGTCCAGCAATGTCCAATAATGTCTCGGCCATCTGAGACTCTCCCTCCTAATTGGCTAAACACAGCAGCCATTGGCTCCCGCTGCTGTCAACCAAAGTCAGTCAGCCAATCAGGGGGTAAAGGGGACAAGGCTGGTCCCCATATTCGTGTTCGCATGTGACTCAGCTCGAGTGCTGCCATAGCAAGCAACTTGGGGTATTCAGCAGGGGGGAGACACCAGAAGCACAGAAAAGGGACCCAAAAAGAGGAAGATCCAGGATGCTCTGTGCAAATCCACTGCACAGAGAAGGTAAGTATGTTTGTTATTTTTATTGAAAAAAATAGAGACTTTATAACCACTTTAAATTCGCAAAAAAATTACGTTTTTTTTTTTTTTTAAGTAAAATAACAAACATGGTATACTTGCCTGCTTTGTGCAATGGTTATGCACAGAGTAGCCCCAATCCTCCTTTTCTGGGGTCCCCTGCCGGCGCTCAAGACCCCTTCTCTTCGGCAAGTGCCCCCATGGAAAGCAGCATAGAAAGCAGCTTGACAACTTGGCCCTGCCACCTGCTCCCTTGTCACAGCATTTGATTGACAGCAGCGGGAGCCAATTGCTCCCACTGCTATCAATCTGCCCAATGAGGGAGACAGCAGCAAAAGCCGCTGCTCTCATGCACGTCACTGGATAGGATCAGGCTCAGGTAAAAATGAGGGGAGGCTGGGGGGATCCTTAAGATAACACACCTTGAAGCTTTAAAACCAATTTAAAGAGTATTTACAGTGGGTATAGAAAAGAATCACCCATTTAAAATAATCACATTTTATTCCCTAACAGCCTGATATGAAGACAAGTTTTTGTTCTATGCAGCTGTATTTACTCAGTCCAATTTATAACATTCAAGTGAAAGCTATAACACTAACATGTCAGAATTCATTTATTTATTTATTTTTAATTAAAAAGCAGAATCACGGAGTTGAAAAAAAGATCACCCCCTTGTGTCAGTATTTTGTTGAACCACCTTTTGCTTTAATTACAGCCTTAAGTCTGTTGGGATATGTCTCTTCAGGGGGTCCCCGGGTTACGAACCCATTAGGGACTTTCCTCCTGTTTGTAGATCGTAAATGTTCATAAGTCGGCCGCGCATGCGTAGAACGGCAATTTTGGACATTTCCAACGTTTTCCAATGCTCCGTCGAATGACGTTCTGCGCATGCATGGCCAATTACGGACATTTCCAGAGGCTCCGTCTGGCGCATGAGCAGAACAGCAAACGGTCCGCAGAAAATGGCAGAGGGTCCCTGCATCGCCCGGTTCCTAAGTAGGAGAAGTTCGTAACTCGGGCGTTCCTAAGACCCCCTGTACTATCTTAGCACCTCTAGACTTCGCAATATTAGCCCACTCTTCTTTGCAGAACTGCTCAACTTCAGTTCAATTTGATGGTGACCGTTTGTGAACTGCAGTATTCAAGTTATTCCACAGATTTTCAATGGGGTTTGGGCTCTAACTGGGCCATGCAAGGACATTCACCTCTTTCTAATTCAACCACTGTGTGGTCATTTTTGCTGTGTGCTTTGAGTCACTGTCATGTTAGAAAGGTAAACCTTCTTCCCACTGACAACTTTTTGGCAGAGAGCAGCAGATTTTTCTCATATTTTATGGTATTTTGCCCCATCCATTTTTTTTTATATATCCTGACAAGTACTCCAATCCCTGCTGCAGAGAAACACCCTCATAACAGGATATTACCACCTCCATGCTTAACTGTAAAAATGGTGTTATTTCGATGGTGAGCTGTATTGGATTTCTGCCAGACATGTTTGGTGTTGAGGACAAATATTTACATTTTTTTCCTCATCTGGCCATAACACCCTTTTCCATGTGGTCTCGGAATCTTCAAACTGCATTTTGGCAAAGCTCAGTTGTGACTCCATGTAGCCTTTCTTGAGGAGTATTTTTATTTTATTGCAACCCTCCCATACAAGTAATATTTCAGGAGAATTTTTGATATTGTTGTCATATGCACACAAGGACTACTCATAAATTCCTGCAACTGCTTCAGAGTAGGCCTCTTGGTAGCCTATCTGACCAGTTTCCTCCTGGCTCTTTTATCTAGTTTGGAGCAAACATCCTGATCCAAGTAGGGTCTGTGTTGTATAAAATACATTCCACATTTTAATAACAGATTCACTGTGCTTCTAGGCATTGATAAAGCCTTTAAAACATTTTTGTATCCATCCCGTTGACTTGTACTTGTGCACAACATTATCCGGAAGATGTTTTGACAGTGCCTTGCTAGTTGATTGTTTGCTTCAGTTGCACTACCAGGGAAAGACATGCTCCAGGAAAGCTTGTTTCATGCTGAGCTAATCATAATGACCACAGCTGATCACAGTTGAAAGTCAAATGGCTTTGTGTGCCATTGAGAAGATAATTAGCTACACCTGATTGAGTTTAAAAGTAATTTTTAGGGTGGGGTGATCCTTTTTCCAACACAGTAATTCTGCTTTTGCTTTTTTGATATTTTTGTCTGACGTGTTGGTGTTATATCTTTCACTTGGATGTTATAAATTGCACTGAGTATCAGGGACAGCTGTATTTACAGCTGGATTAAAAAAAAAACAGTGTCTGTCTTGATTTCAGGTCACAAAATAACAAGATTAGATTATTTTAAAGATGAGTAATATTTTTCTATACCCACTGAATGGTCAAAATGTAAAATCATATATTAATCTCCACGTTGTACTTTAAAGAGTTCCCCTTTACCAAAAATACATGCGTATGCAGATAAGGGACATCTGTAGAGAGGAGGGGCAGGGCACAGAGTGGAGTGGAGGAGATTGCGTTCTCACTGCTGACAATGGAACTGACAGGGAGAGAGAGAGAGATAGAGGGTGGAGGAGGGGGCGATGCAGAGACCCACAGAGGAGAGCTGGCATAACGAAGGAATGTGAACTGACCACACTTTCATGGCTCAGCAGCCATGATATATGTGGTCAGCTCACAGAGGGGAAGTCAGGACCAGGCAGGATCAACCAGGTACTGTAGAAGATAGAAAGGGGATATTAAAAAGGTAAAATCACTATACTACAGCTTGTACCTTAAAGGGACAGGAGCATACTTTTTTTGTTGGGGGGGTAGCAATCACTTTAAGTAGTGGGGAAGTGAAGGAAAGTTTTGTCCTAATTTTTCCTACATAAGCAAAGCACAGGTTCATTTTAAAGTCATTCTACTCTTCACTGACCAATTTTCTGGCCCTAGCTGTCATGTAGGGTGGGAAGCAAGTCCTTAGATTGTCTAAACTTTGACCAGATTGACTTGGAACATAAAACAGGATAAGGTTATGTATTGAATATATATATATATATATATATATATATATATATATATATATATTTTATCCCATTTTGAACATATAATCATGGACACAAAAATTTGTAATAGAATCTGGTGTAAATAGTTGTTTAAACTCAAAGAAAAAAGCAGATGTAAGTGCTCAGACATTTAGCTCAGTTTACACCTTTCAGTATGTAGATGACATTTCGCAAACAGGGCTTGCCTTACGAGCCACGGCAGATCAAATGTAATGTTGCTGCTGAAGCGGGATGCCCTTGTGAGAGGAATGAGGTGATGTTATCACAGATCTGAACAACTGTACTGAGGGAGCACTGACAGGGTCATCTATCCGTGTGCACCTGCTATGCAGCTGACAGGGTCTGAACATTAAATCTTAAGCTCCCTTCAAATCTTTATGACGTAACACGTTTGCACTCTGTCTACCTAATAATAGCAACAGGAAACCAAAGGGAAAGCCATTTCAATGTAAATGAAGCTATTCCTGTAGAAAAAAAAGATTAAGTATAACAATTAGAAAGTTTCATTTATACATCAATAGCCGAGACTGGTGTCAAATTTGTGCCCACACTTGTAGAATGTACAAATGCTATAGAGCTACCCTTCACTGCACAGTAAATCGTTTTACCCCAAAACTCAAACCAATTTTTATTTTCTCAGGTAAAGTGGGAATGGATTAGACTTATTATCTGTTTTTAAGGGTACGTTCAGACTGAACGCGGTTTTAAAATTGTGCAAGCTGAACTCGCACAATTTCAAACCTGCATTTTAGTGTGATTTCAAGGGCGATTTGAAAGACACCTGTGCAGGTTCAAAAGCAGTGCAGGAACTATTTTTGGAAATCTAACCATTTGGGACAGCAATAGCAATAGACTGCAGATTTATTTATTTACTTATTGTTAGGAACCTGCAAAGCATTGCACCCACAATCAGCAGATCATGAGTGTAATGCCATGGTCCTGCAGACTGTCTGTGTAGCTGTCTGCTTGTACCTCCGATATGAGCAGGCAGTTACTGAATGACCAGAAGCTCAATGAACTACCTAGAGCAGTCAACAGCGCCCTGGTAATTCATTGAGAACTACAAACTGACAGCCGCAAAGCTTAATTTTCATGTCCACATAACATTGAATGAATGACATGGCCATGCGAGTGGATCCACCCCCACGGGCATGTTTTTGTTAGGATGTGACAGAGAGCAGCAGGGGAAGAGGATCCCCCACTCACTATCAAAATGGGGACCAGAACCGGGCATCTGTAACATGTTACACTCTGAATATAGGTGCATCTTTCAAAAGGTGAACGTATCCTTTAAACATTTTTTGAGTTTTAAAGAAAATAGGCTGTCAGACATGATTTTTAGCCAATTCTTGCTTAACTGGATAAAATTTGAGCCACGGGATAAAATTTGAGCACCACTCGGCTTGACAAAAGTGGATGATTCAATTGACTTTTGCAAAAGTACCAGGATGACAAAATCATAGACCGAGCAGTGACTGCATCCAGTCAGATGCAGCCACTGAGTATTCTGACAGCTGGCTGTCAGTATAAAATAACTGCCACAGGATGGAATATTCTGTTAGATTTCTAAAAATCTAGAAGTGAATGGCCAACTTTAGGAATTGATCACACCAGAACAAGTGCAAACACAATTTCTTGTACTGTTTATAGACATGTATTTCTACCGTCCTTTGGATTGAAGTATGACCAAATTCAAGGCAATGTGAAATGCAACTTGGAGGATTTTTCCAACAATGTAATGCACTAATGGTAATGGACCATTGTAGACTCAATTTAACATTCTTTGTGTGCATTGTGCTTGTGCTGGGAAAATAATACTAAATGTATGACATAGCATCTAGCATGGTAAATGATTAGCCCCATTGTGCCCCTGGTAACAAGTGCCTAGAAGGGCTCTTGACACAACTTGTTTAAGATAATTGTCAGTCATAGATGTGTGCAGCCTATTGCATTAGGGTGTGCACCGTAAAGCGATAATGATAATGGGGTGATTAGGGTGTACCCAGGCACATCCGACACACCCTGTGTGCACGCCAATGTTGTCGGTGTTCTATTTTCTGTATACTCCGTATGCTGTAATTGTGCATATTAACCAGTAGTTGCCACTACACACACACATGTGAGAAAAAAAGGGGCATGGGTGCTCAGCAAACCAACAAAACCACACATTTCAAAAGATAGAACTTTAGATTCTGCTAAAATTGCTTGTAGTGGTGTGCATTACCAAGCATTGTATTTTCTAATTTTCTAACACTGTATTTTTTGTATGATGTCACAATTTTCCCCTGCTACAATGCATTAATAATAAAATAAAAAAGCATTGCAAAGCATTGGTATGGTTGGCAAGCATAGAAGTACAGGAAAATACAAGCAAAGCGATTTTGATAAAAATTGGTGGCAAAAACAGGCACCACTGAAAACTGATGTGCTGCCACTACTCTTACATTTTGTTACAGCAGAAAAAAATGTGTTATAAGGCTCTTGCTAAGAAGGCTCTTGCTAAGAATAAGATATTGGTTCTTACTAAATTGGAGAATTAGAGAAGGAACCCCAGTCGGCATCGCTATAGCACCCTGCACTTACATGTAATGATGCAGAGAACAGCTACGAGTAAGCATCACATGATGTGAAACATGTCAGCCCTTTTCTCCTTGTCCACTCACCGTTTTTGACTGCATGCATTTTGGCTGTTTTTTTCTATTGACATTTTGTTTGCTTATGCTTAAATAAAGACATCGTTTTCCGAGGACTTCTGCGATCCAGGATTTTTTCCTTCATCCCAATGATGCAGAGAATGTGTAGATTTTATCACGAGTGCCACTCCCTGCATGATTGAGGACACCAAAATCAAAAAAGATGCTTCTAGCCATGTAACTGGACTGAAGGGGAGTCCAGAGTTGGCCTTCAAATCTCAGGAGGCTTTCAACTATGAAGATCCCACACAGAGTGTATTTTTAGCCATGTGCAGGCCTACTGTCTTCTTGAAAATATCCAGAGAGATCCAAATAGCTTGAAGAAATGGATCCTCTTCAGACGTTTTGGAAAAATTTAAAAAGGCTGGCATTGTTAAATCATAGAATTTCTATGTCAAACAAAGATAGAAATATTCATAACATAATCTGAATCATTTTAACATCCTGTGCAGCCTTTGCAAAAGCCCATGGTTAATTTTCATTTGTGAGTGCATGTTTTGCACACACCATAAAGGCCGACCAAAGACGGTTCGAATCAGGCAAGAACCGGACGAGATTCAAACCATGTATGGGCAGGCTGAATGTACCTAGTCAATCTATTAACTTGAGTACAACCAGCCTGCTGGATCTCGCCTATGATTATCACTAGTGGCTGGTATAGCTGCTAGCAATAATAATCACTGGGGAGGGGGAAGCTGAATACAATGGCTCATCAGGAGGCATTTCCCTGTCAACACTGTCTGTGTTGATGGTGGAATCCAGCAAATTTCTTTATACAGTAATTTCTGTGGTTGCAGGAAAGAAATTCACACCATGTATAGCCTCCCTAGGGAAATGAGTAAAATGCTAATGCTGGCCTCCTACAAAGTGCTACAGTAGTTGCCAGGTTGTCTCTAGATTGAGTACTTGTGAGCAACACAAAGTCAGAAAACGAAATAGTGGTTAGCAATAGTGGACTATATTTTCTCCCAAGACAGTCGTTTATGTTGTTTAAATGTAAGTAGAAGTGTATTTAGAAAGTATCTAGTTTAGCCACTTAAGACCCGGACCTTTAGGCAGCTAAAGAACCCAGCCAGGTTTTGCGATTAAGCACTGCGTCGATTTAACAGACAATTGCGCTGTCGTGCGACATGGCTCCCAAACAAAATTGGCGTCCTTTTTTTCCCACAAATAGAGCTTTCTTTTGGTGGTATTTGATCACCTCTGCGATTTTAATTTTTTGCGCTATAAATAAAAATAGTGCGACAATTTTGAAAAAAATGCAATATTTTTTACTTTTTGCTATAATAAATATCCCCCAAAAATATATAAAAAAAAAATTTCTTTCCTCAGTTTAGGCCGATACTTATTCTTCTACCTATTTTTGGTAAAAAAAAAATCGCAATAAGTGTTTATCAGTTGGTTTGCGCAACATTTATAGCATTTACAAAATAGGGGATAGTTTTATGGCATTTTTATTATTTTTATTTTTTTACTACTAATGGCGGCGATCAGCGATTATGGCGGCGGACACTTCGGACAATTTTGACACATTTTTGGGACCATTGTCATTTTCACAGAAAAAAATACATTTAGATTGCATTGTTTATTGTGAAAATGACAATTGCAGCTTGGAAGTTAACCACAAGGGGGCGCTGACGGGGTTATGTGTGACCTAATGTGTGTTTCCAACTGTAGGGGGTGTGGCTGTAGGTGTGACATCATCGATTGTGTATCCCTATAAAAATGTCTGTAAAATCACCTCCATGTAAGCCTAATGCCGCGTACAGACAAACGGACACCCTGACAACAAAACCGTGGATTTTTTTCCGATGGATGTTGGCTCAAACTTGTCTTGCATACACACGGTCACACAAATGTTGTTGGAAATTCTGAACGTCAAGAACGCGGTGATGTACAAGATGTACGACGAGCCGAGAAAAATTAAGATCAACAGGCAGTGCGGCTCTTCTGTTTGATTCCAAGCATGCGTGTAATTTCGTGGGTCGGAATTGTGTACACACGATCAGAATTTCCGACAACAAAACGTGTTGTCGTAAAATGTGAGAACCAGCTCTCAAATGTCCGAAGGAATTTCCAACAACAAGCTACTATCGAACATTTGTTGTGCATTAGTGTCCATGCACAGATAGGCTTTTACAGACTTATTGGAAGAGGAGCACTTACATGCAGAAAAAAAACCCTCACCAAAGGCACATTCAGGGGAACTGTACTGAAGAGCAGAAAAAATGCAAAAAGTTTAAATGCGCATACACTTTAGACACATCTAGATTTTGAAAGTTAATGCATTCCAAAGGCCAGAATTAATATCTGGCCAATAAAATGCATTAATGCTCAAATGCTAGACAAACCCAAATGCATGTGCAGTACAAGGCTTTTATCGTATTTTTTAAAGCAGATTTTTCCTGTCAGGAGTTCTGGCGATCAGAGGGGATTAAACAGACATCCTGTATGCATGTGGCCTAAATGTCCAATCATACAGAATGGAATTTGATAAAATAAGAATTTTTCTTACTTGATTTGATGTTTAAAGTACAATTATAGGCATATTTTTTTTTCATTTTGGGAAGAGAAAAAATAGATTAGAACACCTGTCAGTTTTTATTGCTGTCTGGGCCCCCGTTAAAGAGATTCACCCTCTCTGTGTCCTGTTTACCATTATTACTGAAAGTGAAAGTACCGTATTTATTGTGGTATTGCGCGCTCCGGTGTATAGCGCACACCCATAATGTGGACCTGTAAAAAAAAACATTTTAGTACTTTTAGTACTTACAGTTTTGGTGTCTTGGGCGGCGTCCATCGGCGGCCTTGTCCAGACCGGCGTCCGTCTTCGGCATCAGTGGTGTCCTCCCGGCTTCTCCAGTGCGCGCCTCGAGTCGAATCCCCGCTTCCCGCGCTCAGTTTGAGCGCCTCCGCCAACATATACCGAGTGCAGTACACTCGGGTACATTCGGCTAGGCTCGGCTTCGCTCGTGCTCACGCTCTGTGACGTTTATGCGTGAGCACGAGCAAAGCCGAATGTACTGCACTCGGTATATGTCGGCGGCTCACTTCAAACTGAGTACGGGAAGCGGGTATCGGCATATATCGCGCACCCACGATTTTCCCCTTATTTTAAGGGGAAAAAAGTGCGCGGTATACGCCGATAAATACGGAACATAAAAATCCCAAATTTTGGATTCGTCTCTAGAAATATAATAGAGGGGAATTCTTCCAATTGGGACACTAGCCCTGGTGAGCTGGGGGTCCCCAAGGGATTCCCTTAATTTGCAGGGATTTCCTCTTTTGGCTATGGTACAGGAATTGAAAGGAAATCTCCCAAATGGGACACAAATGGAAAAAAATAAACTGAAAGGGCTTAAAAAAAGGTTTTAGTTATAGCTCTACTTTAAAGTGGAGCATTTAAATGCAAGCAGTGTTGTTACCTAAATTTGACTTGGTATCGACTGCTTGCAGTTAGAGATTGTAACCCGATCATCTTGTTCAGAGAAAGACTGGACTTGTCCTATGCCATGTTCCCGTCAAAGTTCTTTGAGCAAATGGAACTGCTTTCAAGGTAGATACCATCAGCCTCAAATTGCAAGGAGCTCTGTAGGGAAGACCAACACGTCAAACGATTATGTCAAACGTATGTGATTCTGCAGTTTCGTCCAGTTCTCCTGGCAGGAGAAAACCATAGTCTGAATGGTATCCAGGAGACTTAAATTTGCAGGATCTAGCCAAAGGTCTCCAGCATATGCAGTGTAAATGACATACTGGAGTACAAGGTCAGGGAAGTCTGCTCTCGAGGCAGCAGATGTTCAAGGATCCGATACATGGAATACCTATGGGACAAAGAAGTTCTAGAACTGGTGTAATAACTTTTGTGAATGTTCTCAGAACCAAGACAACGTCAAAAAGAAAAGTAACAATCTGATAGTGGGTGATTTCCAAAGCGTCCAGATCTATAAATACACATCACTCAATAGCTCCTGACAGATCTTTCCAAAGACAATAACTGAATGAATATATTCCATTTGAAATATTAGAGGTTGTATGAAGGGAAAGGGTGTCCAAAATGGCTTGAAAGATGCTTATGAGCCTCAGAACTGTTAAACCTGCAGCTTTTATAGTTAGCACAAGTGGAAAACAAAACCCCCTTGGAAAATCAATCCCTAAATGACTGAAAGGTCTGTCTGATGTTGCCGAGATGTGCAAATCAGAAAATTGAGATGTAGAGTGAAGGAATAAAACTGTTTTGTAACTTTTGATACCATCTGCCACATCCATGCATTGGCTATGCAAGTTTCCCAAATCATTGTGAAAACCATGAGGCTTACCCCCATCTATGATAAAAAAAGGTGGGGTTGCAGAGCTTTGTTTTGGATACACATTTTAAGAAAAAGGATTTACCCACTCTTGGAATACTCATGACCGGCTGAGCTTGAATTGTATCAGAGGGAATAAAGAGATAGACTAAGTGACCTAGTCACTGTAGCCTGAACGCAGTAATCCCAGAACAATGTCTACTGTGGTCTGCCATGCCACAATGCTGGCTCACTGAGGAGTAGAAGAACCACTGTAGCACTGGCTGCTATGCATTGGACACTGTAAGCACTGTAAGCTCCTGAATGTATTGGCCTTTTATGCACTTTCATACATTGGCCACAGGATGTCCTGGCTACAGAATTTACTGGCCAGAACAGGCACTACACAACATGGAAAAAACACACCACACCACTGTGCAAACGATCCGCTTACCAGAACAAAAACGTTATGGGCATGTAATCAAAAAACGTGCAGGTCAATGGCAATCGCACTTCCAACAGAGTGTACAGGTGAAAACGGTTTTATCCGCAGGCAGCATATTTTAATATTCCTTGATGCCTTTTTTACCTGTTTGTAAGTACCACACAATAAATTGCTTATTGGTTTTATCCAACGGGCTTCACTATTGTCATTTCCTCTCTGCATTTTATGACCACATATCTGCTGATGAACGCAATGTATGCTTTTGGACCTTCCTGACATTCGAGATGTTATTTCATCATTGATGCTGCCTGTGGATAACCGTTTTTTTCCTGTACTCTCTGTTGGAAGTGTGATTGCCATTGAACTGCACGTTATTTGAGTACATGCCCATAATGTTTTTGTTCTGGTAAGCCGATTGTTTGCATAGTGGTGTGGTGTGTTTTTTCCGTATCTACCCACTGAGGCCGCGTACACACGATCGGTTCACCGCTGAAGTGGTCTGATGTGCGTACACACCATCAGTCTAAAATCCGATCGGGTCAGAACGCGGTGACGTAGAACACGACGTGCTGAAAAAACGAAGTTCAATACTTGCAAGCATGCGTCGACTCGATTCTGAGCATGCGCAGGTTTTTGGTCCGATGCTTTTGTGTACTAACCATCGGTTTGGTCCGATGGTCAGGCATCCATCGGTCCAATTTTAAATCAAGTTTTAAAACTTTGGTCCGACGGACGACGGTCCGTACACACGCTCGGTTTGGACCGATGAAACTGGCCTTAAGGCCAGTTTCATCAGACCAAACCGATCGTGTGTACGTGGCCTGAAACTTCGGTGGAGGTTCTATATCTTCAACTTCATTGATGAACATATAATTTGTGGACTTTATACACATAGGGCCAGATTCTCCGCCGTAATTTCAAATCTACGCCGGCGTATGTTTACGCCCATTCTCAAAGGCAGATACGTTAAAAAAATAGGCTTCTTCCGCCGACGTAACTTGCCTACGCCGGCGTATAATTGTGTGCAATTATACGCTGGCCGCTAGGGGCGCTTCCGTCGATTAGCCGCGTCGAATATGCAAATAAGCGTAAAGTTACCCCTGCTTAAGGAGGGGTAACTTTGCGTAGGTGAGGCGTACGCAATGTTAAGTATGGACGTCGGGACAGCGTCTAATTTTCCGTTGTTTGCGTAAATCGTTCGCGAATAGGGCTTTGCGTAAGTTACGTTCACGTCGAAACCAATGATTATTTGCGGCGTAATTTGGAGCATGTGCACTGGGATACGTCCAGGGACGGTGCATGCGCAGTTCAAAAAAAGCGTCAAAAACTTGGGGGCACGATTCGTTTCAATAAAACACGCCCACCTCATCCACATTTGAATTACCCGGGCTTACGCCGGGCCATTTATGCTACGCCGCTGTAACTTAGGAATTAGTGCTTTGAGAATACGGCACTTGCGTCCAAACTTGCGGCGGCGTATCGTAAATAGGATACGCTACGCCCCGCTGGCATTTACGCCAATATACGAGAATCTAGCCCGAATTGTTTATTTGGACTAATTTTCCATTTATTTTGAGCTCTGCACTATTGGATTATATTGTTTTTGTTTGCTTATCTACAAACTGGGCTAGTCGCTTTTCTATTTATTTTAAGTTAGCGCAGATATTTGTTCCCCCCTTACTACACAACATGCACTGGTTGGAAAATGTAATGTGGTTGTTGATCTGTGATTAAAAAAAACATGGTTAGCAAGCAAATTACATAAAGTAAAAGCCAGCCCACAAGTAGAAGGAGAATATTAAAGGATAAGTTCACCTCTAAGGAAAAAATAATAAATGCACATCTTTTTGTAAAAATTATTTTTGCCTATAGGAGCCTGCAAAGCATTGCACCTTCAATTAGTGGATCACAGGTACAATGTCATGCTTCTGCACAATTTCCCCAAAGCTTTTTGTTTGTACCTCCATTTGGCTTTCAATTAGAAAGCCTGGGGACAAGTGAATGGGCTACATACAGCTATGATTTAAATGCAAAAGCAGGGGAGAAGAGCCCCCACCCATTGTCATGGGGAAGGGGGGGTGCATGCTGGAACATGTTATATGTTACACCCTAAATCAGGGATCTGCAATTAGCAGACCTCCAGCTGTTGCAAAACTACAAGTCCCATCATGCCTCTGCCTCTGAGTGTCATGCTTGTGGCTGTCAGTCTTGCTATGCCTCATGGAACTTGTAGTTCTGCAACAGCTGGAGGTCCGCTAATTGCATATCCCTGCCCTAAATACATGTGTAACATGTAACATGTAACATTCTGAACTCAATTTAAGTGAGATCCGTTGTTTTGTGTCTTCATGTCTACGCCAGTCTATCAACCTAACCATATGGCAGGCCATATGATACTTAGAGAGGTCTGGTAATGCTATGCCCCTTGAGGGTTTGAACGATAGAAGTACAATGAAATAAAAAATTAAATAGAAAATATGTCAGACATTCAGACCATGTAAGCATTTGGTTAATATGACAGAGTTCTTTTGCAGTTCGCGTATCATGCAAATTTGCTGTAATTTGGTTAGAGTATGCCAGTTGTTGCTTTAATTGCTGCTTTTGTGTTTTCAGTTTGAGGCCCGATTCACACTGCTGCATCTTCAAAATTGCGTTCTTTCGCGGCCACGATTTCAGTCTAAAGAGCTGAATTTGCATCGCACACGGATCAAACTCGCACAGGATCCTTTTTTAACGCAGCTTAGATTCTCAAAACATTGATGTGAACGGCACTCATGGAAAACTATGTTAGTAAAATTACTTTGAATTTGAGTAATCGCAAATTTGCAATAGAATTCGCAGCTGTGTGAACCTAGCCTTATCTGCCTTGTTAAGTCACATCCCCTCAATACTTGTATCCTCTCCGTTTCATGAAGATCTAAAGTACTGTGTGTTTTTTTTAAATCATAATCCTAAATACCTTTTCTCACACCGCCGCTCTGCAGTAACGTGATCCCCCTCCGCTCTCCAATCTACGGAGAGCAGCGGGAGGAGCTGAGATTCCCCTCTGATGTCAGCTGGCCAGCAGAGGGAGGTCACATGGCCCACAGAGCAGTTCTGTGAAAGGAGGTATTTAGGATTATAAGTTAGATAAAGCGGACAAAAGATCTTCATAAAACAGAGGGGATGCAAGTAATGGGGGTATATATTGTGTCAGAAGAAGAGGGGATGGCCAAGACACAGATTGGCTCTCACACACAGACTGAGCTGACAGGCAGGGAAGGAGGGGGAGAGGGAGAGACTGCGGGCTGACGGAGGCATGTAAACTGGTATTGTGGATCAGCAGCCATAATTACAGTGGTCAGTTGACATAGGGAACATGGGAACAGGCAGAATCAATCAGTTGTTTTAGAAGATAGAAAAGAGACAAATGACACCACTGCAATAGCACTATGCTGTGTTTTTTTTTTTTAGGGTTACAACAGCTTTAGGTTTTATGGTGGAGCTAGAAAAAAGAAGGGTCTCCATATTTGGCAATTTGCCTTGGAAAAGCTACCATTTTATTAAGTTCATTTGCTGCAGTGGTGCTAGAGATATATATTTATTCTACACCTGCATCAATGTTCTCCTACTCTTGTTAACCATTATGCACTTTTCTCATTATACCTCAATTTCCTTACATACTGTATATTAATTTTCAAAATAAAAACATGTTTACAGGGTTAAATAAATAAAAAAGGTGATAAGCGCTAAAGTATATGTGAAAGGTGTACAAAGATAAATATAACGTGAAATATATATCAAAATCAACAAAGTCAAACAAAGTGCTAAGCTGGTGGGTGGTGAGACAGACTAACACAATGAATGTTAGTGGCTACACCCTGAAAGCTAGGTGAGCAATGTGTAACAAAAGTGAAAGTCTATGGTGAAGAGACACGATGGGTTAAAGTTGACTGGTGGGTCTTCTGTAGGGGATGAACTCATCCAGAAAACGATCTCATATTGCCCTTACCTTAAGGTGATGGTAACAGTGCAGTAGGTAGGCAATGATGGTTCCTTCTCTTGTAATCTCTATGGGGCTTCCTGGTGCTGTGTTTAAAGTAGTCGTCCGTGGTATAAGGTCCAGAATCTAGCAGCTCATGATACCAAGTCAGAGCGTGGGATAAAGGATACCAAAAATAGTGAAGCCCGTTTAACAAGAGGGGGGTTTAATAAAAAATAAGCCTCTTACATAAAAATTGTAAAAACACGCCAAACAAACAAATGGATACAGCTCCCTGAAGAAGTCACGAGACCGTGACGTAACGACGTAGGAAGTGCGACCACGTGACACTCACAGCCAACCGGAGGCTAACAGACGCAAGACGGCGTTTGTATTCGCCGTGCTCTGTATCCATTTGTTTGTTTGGCGTGTTTTTAAAATTTTTATGTAAGAGGCTTATTTTTTATTAAACCCCCCTCTTGTTAAACGGGCTTCACTATTTTTGGTATCCTTTATCCCACGCTCTGACTTGGTATCATGAGCTGCTAGATTCTGGACCTTATACCACGGACGACTACCTTAAACACAGCGCCAGGAAGCCCCATAGAGATTACAAGAGAAGGAACCATCATTGCCTAGCTACTGCACTGTTACCATCACCTTAAGGTAAGGGCAATATGAGATCGTTTTCTGGATGAGTTCACCCCCTACAGAAGACCCACCAGTCAACTTTAACCCATCGTGTCTCTTTACCATAGACTTTCACTTTTGTTACACATTGCTCACCTAGCTTTCAGGGTGTAGCCACTAACATTCATTGTGTTAGTCTGTCTCACCACGCACCAGCTTAGCACTTTGTTTGACTTTGTTGATTTTGATTTATATTTCACGTTATATTTATCTTTGTACACCTTTCACATATACTTTAGCGCTTATCACCTTTTTTATTTATTCACTAGCGGCCTGTTACCTTTAGATACAGCGGCTTTAGTTCACAGTCTTTTTATATTGGTTACATTCCAACACTCGCAGTAGCGCAGTAGAATTTTCTTCTTACATGTTTACAGGGTTGACATATGCTCTGCATTTAGACTTTTCTCTACTTCTTAGCCATATGTAACAGTCCATACCAAAGTTATACGTATGGAAAGATATTTTTCTAGCTTTATAGACTGTCCATAATTATTCGTATGTAAGCCAGGCCACAGATGGTCAGTACAACTTGCTGAACTTGAATGTCAGAGCAATCTCTTGTTCTTGCTGACTTCATACACAGGAGTGTTTAAAAGCAATGATCACCTTTCATTACCCAATCAGTTCTAACATCTGCTATTACTGTTTTAGCTTCCACAATAAAACCTGACACTTTAATAGTACACTTCAATAAATAAAAAATATACCTAACCTTAAAATCGTGTGCACAAACTGCAAACATACGACAATACCCAAAATTATGAATAGTGGACACATTCAAAAATGTTAAAGTTCATAGCTAATGGAAGTGGTGTCGCTAGGAGGGTGGCTTCTGGGGCTATAGCACCGAATCTGGGGCCCATAGACCAGAGTCTCTGCAGGGGGCCCCAACCACTGGGCCACATTTCAGAGCTGGAGAGCCGAAGGACAGCACAGGAGAGTGGAGGGCGGTCGGCAGCATGAGAAAGTAAGACAGCAGGACACGCTGGAGAACTGGAGAGAGGGCCGCAGCATGAAAGAGCCAGCCGGCGGGACACACGGTAGAGCCGGAGAGAGGACAGCGGCATGAGAGAGCCAGCCGGGGAGACATTTAGCCTGTGTTCACATTTGTGTGTGTCGGGAATACATGCAAAATCGCTTTACTGACACCACAGAAACAGGCTGCCCTTTAGCAGATACACAAAAGTGTCAATTTGTTAATTTACACCCTCATGCATCAGCTGAGATGTGTGTATTCACGTGCTGTGGCACCATGTTCTTTTGAAGAAGTGTTCCACCTCCAATTTACTTACCTTTGCAGAACAGGCTGATGTTAGGCTTAATGACTATCGTTGTAGTCAAGACTTTCAAACATGCTCTATTACCCCCCCAGTTAGGCCCCTTTTACACTGACACGTTTTTCAGGCGGTTAAGTGCTAAAAATAGCGCTGCTATACCGCCTGAAAAAATTGTGCCCTGTAGTCTTCAGTGTGAAAGCCCGAAAGCTTTCACATTGAAGCAGTGTGCTAGCAGGACCGCTCCAAAAGTCCTGCCAGCCGCATCTTTGGAGCAGTATAGGAGCGGGGTGTTAACCGCTCCTTCCCATTGAAATCAATGGGAAACTGCAATATTAACACTTTTTCGGTCGCTAGCAGGGGGTTAAATATCGCGGTAAATACGACGGTATAGCGGGGCTGAAAATCGCACCGCTATACCGCCACCAAACCTCCACTGCCCCGTGTGAAAGGGGCCTTAGCAGCATTCAGTAGAAGTGATGGTACATATCACCTCAGGGGTACATGTACATGTGAATTCTGCTTCTATTTACATATCATTGCCGCAGTCCGTGACTATTTACGTATCAATGCAGGCACGATTTACATATAATGCAGATTATTTACATGTAAACACAGGGTCTGCAGGTGAGTCATCTGTACATGGCAATAGGGCAGAGCTGGGCAGCAACAACAGAAATTTACACTGAGATATTGGGACACAGCACAGGACTAAAACTTCAAGGGATAGGGGGGAAATTAAACTGGGATAGTTGGCAAGTATGAGGCAGCTGCTTTGGGCCCCACAACAATGACAGGGCCCAGGGCAGCTTCCTCTTTTGCCCTGCCTTAAAAAAGGTCCTAAAGGTAAAAATACATTCAGCCTTTACATTTACTTGAGGTAATCTTTTTGTTGTAAATCATTGAGCAATTTTGACAGTTCCTGAAAATCTCAAAGCAAAATAGTACTTCATTCAGGAAACCCAATATCTGAGCAGTACTCAGGTAGCCACATTCAAGACAGGATAAGTAAATATCTAAATATTTATTGGCAAAAACATGTCAATTGTTTAAATAAAACATTACTTTAGGAAAAATGTAGGTTCTGTAATAATGCTGTGACAGTTCATACGACAATGAAAAGCTGTTTTTTTTTTTTCAGATCACTCCAGGAAGTAAATCTTCTCTTGCTAATTTATGTCCGGGAGATGTCATACTTGCAATTGATGGATATGGTACAGAGAACATGACACATGCCGAGGCCCAGGACAGAATTAAAGCTGCAACAGACCAACTCTGTCTGAAGATTGACAGGTAATAATTATCCATTACTGATGTCCTTTTAGTGCAGCTAGAGTCTCCGGCACTCATCACATGGTAAAGTTTACTTTACAGGAGAGCTCCAGATTTAGTTTCCAAAGATCAGCAATGATTTAGGTGTCGAGGAGCAATGTCACACATACAACCCATTGTGGTCATTTTTCTAATTATAGAAATTCATCCTCTGCTCTAAATTATCATTGACAAAAACAGAGTGCACTAGGTAGTAGGTACTTTAGTAATAAAAAAAAGGATTTTTAATAAACAGCTTACCTGTAAAATCCTTTTCTTGAAGGACATCACGGGACACAGAGCGCATAGCCATTACACTTGGGTTATATGGGTACCTTCAGGTGTGGACACTGGTGTAATCAATTTCACAGGAAGTTTCCTCCCTATATAACCCCCTCCCACTGGGAGTGCTTCAGTTTTGTAGCAAGCAATTCTCCCGAGGTTACACAATGTTCCCCAAAAGAGGGGTGGGAGCTCTGTGTCCCGTGATGTACTTCAAGAAAAGGATTTTACAGGTAAGCTGTTTATTAAAAATCCTTTTTTCTTTATCGTACATCACGGGACACAGAGCGCATAGCCATTACACTTGGGATGTCCTAAAGCAATGCTCTATGAAGGGAGGGAGACCGTAAGGCCAAGAATAGCCAAATAAAAACATTGTCAGGAGAAAACATGGCTCCACCAACAGAAAAACAAGGGGGCGTGAACCGGGCCAGAGGATTCTATACTGCTGCCCGTAGGACCGCCTGCCCAAAAGCTGCGTCCGTACTCTTTGCAACGTCCAACTTAGTAAATGTATGTACGGAAGACCAGGTTGCCGCCTTGCAAACCTGTGCCATAGAAATCTGATGGTGTGCCGCCCAGGAGGCACTCATGGCCTTCGTAGAATGGGCCTTAACTGATAAGGGAGGTGGAACGCGCTTCAGACCATAGGCCTGAAAAATCAGCTGCTTAATCCACCTAGCCAAGGAAGACTTGGCAGCCGGCTGACCCTTCTTGGGGCCATCCGGAAGAACAAAAAACACATCTGTTTTCCGAATCTTCTCTGTAGCCTTGAGATAGACCCTCATGGCTCGAACCACGTCCAAAGTATGAAGCCGTCTTTCCTCTCTGGACTGGGGAGTAGGAAAGAAGGAAGGTAGGACTAGGTCCTGATTCAAGTGAAAACTGGATATGACCTTAGGAAGGAAAGAAGGTTGAGGCCGCAGAACCACTCTGTCCTTATGCAGAATAAGGTATGGCTCCCTGCATGATAAGGCCGCCAGCTCGGAAACCCTTCTGGCTGAAGCCATAGCCACCAAGAAAACTAACTTTCGGGTTAGTAGCACAAGAGGGATTTCTGTCAGAGGTTCAAACGGCTGCCTTTGTAAAGCTGACAAGACCAGATTTAAATTCCAGGGGCAGAGGGGAGCTCTAATAGGGGGATTCACATGCAAGACCCCCTGCAAGAAGGTTTTCATAAGCGAATGGGTGGCCAAGGGTCTTTGAAACCATATTGATAAAGCCGACACCTGCCCCTTTAGAGTACTAAGAGCCAACCCTTTGTCAACGCCAACCTGGAGGAATCGCAAGATCCTGTCAATAAAAAACTTTCGAGGATGCCATTTTTGAGACTCGCACCACTCCACATAGGTTCTCCAGACTCTGTAATAAATATTTCTGGAGACCGGTTTCCTAGCCTGAATCAACGTAGCTATTACCTGATCTGAGAGGCCTCTGCCTTTAAGAATTAGGGATTCAGCCGCCAAGCCGTCAAATTTAGCTGCTGTGAAGCAGGATGGCAGATTGGGCCTTGAGACAGCAGATCTGGGCGCAGGGGGAGCGGCCACGGCGCCCCGACTGACATCTTCACGATGAGTGCGTACCAAGCCCTCCTGGGCCAGGCTGGAGCCACCAGGATCACAGGCCTGCGCTCCACCCGGATTCTCCGTAGAAGGCGGGGAATCATCTGCAGTGGAGGGAACGCATACAGAAGAGAAAACTGGTGCCAAGGGCAAACCAAGGCATCGGTCCCGTAGGCCGAGGGATCCCTGGCTCGGGATATGAATTTGTCCAACTTTTTGTTGGATCTCGTTGCCATAATGTCCACGTCTGGGACTCCAAATCTTTGGCAAATCTCTTGGAATACCTGGGGGTGAAGCGACCATTCCCCCGGGAGCAACTGTTGACGACTCAAAAAATCTGCTTGAGAATTGTCTATCCCTGGGATGAACACCGCCGAGATGCAGGGTACATGGGCTTCGGCCCATGAGAAAATCAGGTTTACTTCTCTTTGGGCTGCTGGGCTCTTCGTGCCCCCTGGTGGTTTATGTATGCCACCGCAGTGGCGTTGTCGGACTGTATCCTTACTGGCAGACCCTGAAGGGGGAGAGTCCAGGCGATCAGGGCCAGTCGAGCAGCTCTGATTTCCAAGATATTGATGGGAAGCAGTTTCTCTGCCCCCCGACCACAGCCCTTGCTGGGTCTGTTCTTCTAGAACTGCCCCCCAACCTAACAGGCTGGCATCCGTGGATACTATCTTCCACGAGATGGGGCAAAAGGATTTCCCTTTTGACAAATTTTGAGAGACCAGCCACCAAGCCAGGCTGCGCCGGACCTTCGGGGAGAGCACTAACGGACGATCTAACGCCTGAATGGACTTGTTCCAAGCAGAGAGAATGGCTGCCTGAAGATATCTGGTATGGATCTGGGCGTAAGGCACAGCCTCGAAGGCGGCCACCATCTTCCCCAGCAGTCGCATACATAGGCGAATAGTCGGCCTCTTCTTGCCTAAGATCATTTGAACTGCTTGGGCTATTGATCTGATCTTTGCTTGAGGTAAAATTATCCTCTGGCAGTCTGTATCTAGCCGAAGGCCTAGATATTCCAACTGCCTTGTGGGTTTCAATACCGATTTTTCTAGATTTACAATCCATCCGAATTCCTCTAGATGCTGAACTGTGCGACCTACTGCCTGATTGAGGTTGGAGGCTGAGCTGTCGATAACCAGAAGATCGTCCAAGTATACCAAGACTAAAATGCCTTCTGTCCTTAGGACGGCTAGCACCGGGGCTAACACCTTTGTGAATACCCGCGAAGCTGTTGCCAACCCGAAAGGGAGGGCTACGAACTGGTAATGGCGGTGATCTATCATAAACCGAAGAAACCTGTGATGTGCCGGGTAGATCGGCACGTGCAGATACGCATCTTTTATGTCTATAGATGCTAGAAAGTCGTCTTGATGTAGGCTGGCTGCCACCGAACGTATGGACTCCATACGAAAGGTCTGAATGTTTAGAAAGCGATTTAGGCGTTTGAGGTCCAAGATAGGCCTGACGTCGCCATTGGGCTTTGGTATTATGAAAAGGTTGGAGTAGAATCCCAGACCCCATTCCTGGGTTGGTACTTCTACGATTACTCCTTGGAGTAAGAGACGATCCAATGCTTTTGCAAGAGAGGCCCTCTTTAATGGGTCGCTTGGAAGACTTGACCCCTGAAAATGAGGAGGGGGGACTTCCCGAAACTCTAGCTTGTAGCCCGTGGTTACCACGGATCTTACCCAAGAGTCGGGAATTCTGGTCTTCCACACTTCGGAGAAGAACCGAAGCCTTCCCCCAACCCAAGAGAGTGGGGGCGCCCCTTCATGAATCTGACTTAAGGACTGGTTTAACCGGCTTGCGAGACCATGGCCTCTTGCCTGTCGTGGCTTGTCCTTGTGGGCGGCTATTAAATGCCGAACGCCCGGGAGGCCGTCGATACTGACGGGAAGTTGAAGGGGCCGAGCCTGCGAAGGCCTGTCGCTTAAATGCGGGCCCACGTGATCTTTTCTTGATGGGCAAGAAATAACTTTTACCACCTGATATGGTTTGGATATATTTATCTAGGTCTTCACCGAATAGTCTCCCACCATGAAAGGGAAATCCTGCTAAAAGCTTTTTGCAGGGTGCCTCTGCTGACCAGTTTTTTAGCCACAAAAGGCGACGCATATGAACCAACAGCAGAGATAAACGGGACGCCTGTTGAACGGAGTCCTTAATAGCATCTACTGCAAAGCAGAGAGCTCTTGGGAGGTCAGCCAATTCACGAGCTTGCTGAGCCGGTATGTCCCTTAATATCTGTTTAGTCTGATCCTTTAAAGCCTGACAAACGCCAATGGCTGCCACTGCTGGCTGAACCACGGCACCTACTGTGGTAAAAGAAGCCTTCAGTAGGGTCTCCAATTTTTTGTCGACTGGATCTTTAAACACCTGGACATTTTCCACCGGACAGGTCAGGGATTTATTTACGCAGGAAATGGCTGCGTCCACGGTAGGGAGTGCCCATTTCTTTGCAAATTCTTCTTCCATAGGATAGAGAATGGTAAACCTTTTAGGAGGGATAAAAATCCTATCAGGTCGAGCCCAATCCTGAAAAATCACGCTCTCCAGAAGGGGGTGAACCGGGAAAGATGCCCCACCCAATGGTGCCTTCAAGGAACCTAAAGAGGATACCGTGGGGGCTACTTGTTCTGACACTGGAAGTTTAAAAGCAGTGCGAACCATATCCGTCAGAGACTGGATCCACAGGCTCTCTGCTTGAGAAGCCGAAAAAATGTCATCTATAGTGGAATCTTCAATGTCTGACCCGTCAGGACTCAGGTCCGCTTGATCCCCCTGTGGGTCCAATTCCTCCGAAGAGAGGACCTCTGCATCTGAACACACCGTTTTAGGTGACGGGGATCTAGCCCGTTTGCCACCCGGCAAAGAGCGGGCAATTAAAGCAGTTAACCTTTTCTCTAGCCCACCCAGGGTGGATTCTAGCATTTCTTCCGTAACATAAACGGGAATGGGTTGATTGGGGGCCGCCTCTGCCCCTAGCACCCTCAATGGCTCCTGCATGATGTTGTTCGGTGGTCTATCTGGTGAGGGTGGGACCACTGGAGCCTGGCCCAAATCCTCTGACCCCGTTGGAGACCCTTTACTTTTTTGGCACCTTTTGCAGCCTTAGCTGGTCCTGATCCCTTGGGAGCCATTGCACAACCTTGAGACACCCCTACAGCCAACACCCAACTGTTGTAGCTAGAAGTGAAACATTAATAAGGACAGGCTATGTAAAATCTTTTCAAAATTTTCATACGCCTGAGAAGGCGGCAATACAGAGGAAAGTCCTGTGAGTATTGCCACACCAATGCCCGTTAGCTGGAGTCCAAGGTTGCACCGACTCAGATACTGCTGGATCTAAGGCTGAGTCCCTTTAAGCAAAAAAATATATATTTTTTTTTTTTTTTTTTGTCAGTGTGGACTTTTAAGTCCAGACCTGAAGATCCACAAACCACCACTGGGTGTCACTGTTAGCCAGAACTGGCTCAGCTGCGCGCTCTATGTCCTCACTCTCCACTGCTCTCAGGAGGGAATGACCAGCCAGGAAATGCTTTTTTGCTTTATCTGAGACTGACGCTGCTGGCCCGCCCCCCCCCCACGCCCGCTGACGTTGTAAAAGGCGGCGCGCACGCGCGCGCGCGCCCCCCCCACGCTGAAACCAACATGGAGGAAGCAGAGAGCAGAGGAGAAGCCCGGACCAGCGCTAGAACACAGACACCTGGTAAGCCACTATCTTTGTAGTGCACACATAGAGGAAGCTGTCTCCCTAGGCTTCCTAGGAACAGGAGTTTTGTCAGCCCTTCCTCTCTATACACGTGGGGCTGCAGTATCATGCTAACAGGCAAATCTGGGGGGAGTAGCAAAATACATATCTTTTAAAAGCATATATATATCTACATGTTATCTGGGTAAACATTAGTACATCCCATCCTGCCTCAACAGACATAGTGGAGATAGTGGCTGATGCACAAGCATACCATTAGCCAACCCAGAACCCCCAGGGGGATACCTACTGTCGAACCAAGTCCCGCAGGTTCCCTCTTACCTGCTCCACGCCGCAGGGTATTGCAAACTGCAAGAGGCCCAGCCTTCCCCCATCTCCGTGGGTATTGTCTTGGACCTTCAGGGACCGGGGTCCTGTGTTAAGGAACCCACACTACCCTGGACCTATAAAGCATCCTGGCATCAGTAGCGTTTAGTTCTTGGAAGAGACTAAGGCACTGGAGCCCAGAATCCAGCCCTCCAAGGAGAGGCATTATAGGCAAAACCCCACTCCAGCAGGGCCCGGGTACCGTACACCTTGGCTTTGAAGCACTTCGAACGGATCCGGCTAGCTATCCTGGGTCCCGAGACCTCCGAGGTACAGCTAGACGTGACCAACACCTAAGACACTGGCGAAAAAACTGAAGCACTCCCAGTGGGAGGGGGTTATATAGGGAGGAAACTTCCTGTGAAATTGATTACACCAGTGTCCACACCTGAAGGTACCCATATAACCCAAGTGTAATGGCTATGCGCTCTGTGTCCCGTGATGTACGATAAAGAAAAATAAAAAAAATTGCACATAAGTGACATGATCAGTGCATGCTGCCAGAAACAGCTCATGCAGAGGAATACCACGTGCCACCAACAGATGTGAATGTACTCTCACTGAGATGCTGGCAGGAGAGAACTATCTAGATGGATAAACTGAGGCGGTTGCTGGAGAAACCAAAAGGAGATCAATTACAGAAATGTTCCAAGATGGAGCCAAACAGTGGACTGAATCTATATATGAGGTGATACAGAATCTCCACTAAATTAACATGTTTTAGGGTCCATGTACCTTCACCAAGGAGGTGAAGGAGTGAGCTAATATAAGCGACTGGAAGTGCTGTGCAATGTCCAAAGTCTGGGTAGGGGGATGCTTTAAACCAAAGTAGAAGGGCTGAATGGGCTAGTTGAGCTGTAACAATTGCACAGAGCCAGGTGCAAAGAAAGTTAGTTTAATGGAGGTACGGTTTCACCTCACATACTGACTCCGTCTATTTCGATCCATCCTGAGACTATACTGCAGATCCTCTCCTTATGGCTTCTTCAGCAACCACCTCAGATTAACCATCCTGACTGCTTCCTCTCCTACTGCAGATTCCTCATTGAACTGCATTGGCATCCGTTGGCAGGACATGGTTTTACTCTGAATGAACTCTTTCTGGTGGTGTTTTATGATTTATGGATTTTTTTTATTTCAAAGTGGTCTTACCTGCACTATCCTGTGTGCTCTGTTTCTTTATTTTGTTTTTTTACATGAATTATTGGTCCTTTAAAGATGTACATACAGTTTGCAAGGATATTCTAAACGACCGCAGAATGAGTGCAGCGTGATACCTGTGAAGGTTAAATCATCATCGATATACAAAGCACGATACATTTGTGAGACATAACAGGCTGCTAAAAAAAACGATTTATATGCCACGAACACATGATCGGAATTTCCGACAAGAAAAGTTTGATGTGAGCTTTTGGTCGGAAATTCCGACCGTGTGTAGGCCCCATCTGACTTTTTCTGTCGGAATTTCCGACAGCAAAAATTTGAGAGCTGGTTCTCAAATTTCTGATGGTAAAAGTTCTTGTGAGAGATGATAACGCTCTAAAAACTGCTGATCCCTTTGCTTTGCTTCCGTCCCACTAAGCCAGTAAAAGTTCTTGAAATTCTGAATGCAATTTTGAAGCGCAAAAATCCTATGCATGCCGGAATCAATCCTTTGCATGCTCGGAATCATTAATCTTCATTTTTCTCGGCTCGTTGTAGTGTTGTACGTCACCGTGTTCTTGACAGTTGGAATTTCGTGTGACCGTGTGTATGCAACTCAAGTTTGAGCCAAAATTCAGTCGGAAAAAAAATCCACGGTTTTCTTGTCGGAATTTCCAATCGTGTGTACGCGGCACTAGAGGTTGATTCACTAAAGGCAAATATACTGTGCACTGCAAGTTTCTTCAGGGCTTAGTAAATGAAGTGAAGCTTCACTTGTAAAGAATACCTAATCACATGCAAGGAATTTTTTTCAAAAACTAACATTTTGGCTTGCACATCATTGAAAGATAGAAATCAGCAGATCTCGGATCTAGAGCAACTGCAACTGCGGTGTACAATATATTTGCCTTTATTAAATCAACTTCCCCGTATAAGGGATTTATTTTCATATGTCTACAATGCAATGTTGTAATAAAAATGGAAATGTTAAAATAAAAATAAACATATGTTGATTGTTTTTTCTTGCTTCTAGAGCGGATACTAGAATGTGGTCCCCACAAATTTGTGAAGATCCTTATAAAATTAACCTTGAAGCTGAACCGCAGGTAAAACTATCAACCAATGTGTGTGTTTTGCAATCCATTTTTAATTGTGTATCTTAAATAGGCCACTTTTTCAAATGAAATAGTCCAGTGCTTTTAATGGACAGACATGCCAAGAATTTTTTTTTAATTTAGAATTTCTTATGACAAACATTTTAGATTATAATACTGATTTTACTAAAAGAGAAAATATTAAAAATTACCCTTGTCACCTTTATACAATCCAGCTCTGAGAAAAAAAAATTTTTTTTTAATCCCCATAAAATTGATTGCATATTGGAATTAGACACATTCTACATGAAAAAATAAAGTATGTGATGCCCATTATTGTATGCTGCCTGAAACTGTTACCGTGCATTGCAGTAATAACAGCTCCCCCTCCTTTAGCAGTCTGTAGTTGTGACCTTCTGCTTCCATCTTGGCCTAAATTGGCATAGTTTATCTCCAAATTTTAGACCTAGCATTACATCGGGGTTGATTTACTAAAACTGGAGAGTTAGGGTTCCTCTCCGCTCATCCGTTCATTACAAGTCCGTTTACGGACTTGTAATGAACCCCTATGGGAGCGTATCCGTTAGCGGATGATGCATCCGCTAACGTCCGCTAGATCCGCATCCGTTTTTGCGGACGGAAGAATGTCCTATTTTTCTTCCGTCCGGCCAAACAGATCGGATGCAAAACGGACAGACGGTCCGTTTCCATCCGACTCCCCATAGGGGAGAGCGGAGGAGAGAACGGGGCAGTCCCTGCACAGTGTGCGGGGACCACCATGTCCGCCCGACAGCTCAGTGGAGACCCCCCGCTGAGCTGACGGACACACGGAGCGGACCGAAAAACGGACCGCTCCGTGTGTATGGAGCCTTAAAAACTGGTGCAGCTCTGCATAGAAACCAATCAGCTTCCAGGTTTCCTTGTCAAAGCTTAATTGAACAAGCTCAAGTTAGAAGCTGATTTGCTACCATGCACAGCTGCAACACATTTTGTACTCTCTATTTTTAGTAAATCAACCCCCTTGAGTATCACCATTTACTCAAACATAATTTTTGCACAATTACATTCTAACCAACGCAGCGCTACTAAGCTCTCTATTTACCCAAAACAGCAATGCTTCTAATGGTCGAAATGGGCAATAAATGGAAACAATCCAAAGCATTGTAAAATGTTTTTTTTTTTGGGGGGGGGGGGGGTTAAGCATGGAAATGCAAACATGCATGTCTATATCCTTGCAGCATAACATAGCTTAAGGGAGAGCAAAACATTTTATGTACTTTCCTACTTTAAACATCTAAAACATTTACATATTGACGCTTATCAGTCCTTATGTTTGTTGGCTACAATAGTTTTCTTTTTTTCAGTTTTTCTCTCCTGTTTATTTTCACATCATTTTTCCAGTAACACACTGCCTGACAGCAAGCATTTACTGCACTGTTATCAGGACTACAAAACACTACCTCATCTTCTCATCACTTTTGCAGTGCATTGTCACCTATCCAATTTAATTAGGGTCAAGTATTCACTGACATACAGTGGGGGAAATAAAAACTTGATCCCCTGCAGATTTTGTAAGTTTGCCCACTTACAAAGAAATGAAGGGTCTATAATTATTATCATAGGTATATTTTAAATGATAGACACAGAATATCAACCAGAAAAAAACACATAATACAAATGTTATAAACTGAGTTGCAGTATAGTGAGTAAAATAAGTACTTGATCCCCTACCAACCAACAATTGTTCTGGCTCGCACACACTGGCTACAGTATGTGATCATGTGGTACTCAGATTAGTCTTGTCAATTTAAGAAGGTGCTCCTAACAACAACTCGTTATGTGTATAAAACACATCTGTGCCTAGAATCTCTTTCTTCTATTCAAACCTCGCGATCATGGGCTAGACCAAAGAGCTGTCAAAGGACATCAGGGCCAAGATTGTAGACCTGCACAAGGCTGGAATGGGATACAAGACCATCACTGATCAAGAAGCTGGTGAGAAGGAGACAACTGTTGGAATGATTATTCGCAAATGGAAGAAATACAAAATAACCATCAATCGCCCTCTGTCTGGAGCTCCATGCAAGATTTTGCTTCATGTGCTAAAGATGATCATGAGAAAAGTGGGAGATCAGCCCTGAACTACATGGGAGGAGCTTGTAAATGATCTCAAGGCACTTGGAACTACAGTCACCAAGCAAACCATTTGTAACGCTATACGCAGCCATGGATTGAAATTCTGCAGAGTCCCCAATGTCCCCCCTCCTCAGGAAGGCACATGTACAGGCCCATCTGAAGTTTTGCTAATGAACATCTAAATGATTCAGAGAAGGATTGGGAGAAAGTGCTGTGGTCAGATGAAACCAAAATGGAGCTCTTTGGCATTAACTCGACTCTTCTTCCCTCTGCCAAATTACTGAAGATGGGTCGTTGATGGGTTTTCCGGCATGACAATGACCCAAAACATACTGCCAAGGCAACAAAGCAGTGGCTGAAGAAAAAGCACTCTAAGGTCATGGAGTAGCCCAGACAGTCTCCAGACCTTGGTCCTATAGAAAATGTATGGAGGGCACTGAAACTTCGAGTTGCCAAGTGACAGCCAAGAAACCTTAAGGATTTAGAGAAGATTTGTAAAGAGTGGGCCAAAATTCCTCCTGAGATGTGTGCAAACCTGGTAACCAATGTAATATTGTGGGTTGTTAGACTCCAGTGATAGATGCAGTTTCCCGTGAGTACACCATGCCAGAACTTCGGTTTTTAAGGGCCTGGTAGCCCAATTTTATTTACAAGCTCACAAAATACAAATAGCAGCCCTCGCAGGGGGTTCCACCATTCCTGTATATTGTCCTCCGGCTGTTTCAGACCTCCAACTCAGGCCCACGTTCTGCTCCTCAGAACTATCCGTTTCCTAACGGTAAGCACACAGCCAACTTACTCCTGACCAGCGTCTTGCTGCTCAATTGCACAAACCTGCCTCATGCAGTAGCTGCACCTATGCAGCACCTCTGACTCCTCTGAGGGTTTTGGGAGCTCACACCTGGCTCCCAGGACCAGACTTCCTGTCTGCGGGTGGGGCCCTGAGCCACAGCCAGGCCAGCACTAAAGAGCTGAACACACAGCTGTGTCGTTAATGTGTCTGTCCATCAAAAATATGGTGAAAACCAGCCATCTTTCAGGAAGGACAGAGTCAAACCATCACACCAACGACAAGAAAAATCTTACCTCTGTGCTTGCAAACAAGGGTTTCTCCACTAAGTCATGTTTTGCTTGGGGATCAAATATTATTTTACTCACTGAACTGCAACTCAATTCACAGTATAACATTTGTATCATGTGTTATTTCTGAAATTTCTTTGTAAATGGGCAAACTTACATAGTCTGCAGGGGATCAAATAAGTAGTTATTCATTTATATTGTAATACAGTAAGCTTTTTCATAGTGAGTTTTGCACAGCATTTACATACTTCTTTATGCCCTGTACACACGACCAGTTTTTACGTCTTAAAAACTGTGATGAGAGCTTTTGGCCGGGAATTCCGACCATGTGTATGCTCCATTGCAGTTTTTCCGATGGGAAAACTGCTGGAAAAAAAAAAAAAAGAGAGAGCAGGATCTCTTTTTTCCCCATCAGGAAAAAATCCTACCGGGAAAACCGTTCGTCTGTATGCTTTTCCGACGGGAAGAAAACATGCATGCTTGGAAACGATTCGACACATGTTCGGAAGCATAGAACTTAATTTTTCACCGCGTTCTTGGCAGTCAAAAGTTCACCGGACTTTTGTGTGACCATGCGTATGCAAGGCAGGCTTGAGATGAATTTTTATCCGACGGGAAAACCGGCCATGTACAAGGCATTAACTGTTTATTTTCTGGATAATGTGTGGTTAGCACAGCACCATTTCTATATATTGGTTGCCGTATTGGGTATCAAAGTACTGTGCAGGTAGCTTTCCATTAGTTATCTTTATTTTTAGCCTAAGTGCAGATTTTTTTTTTTTTTAAATGTAGCCACTAAATCGAAGGACTTAAAAACCTGTGCTATATAAAAAAAAAAAATTGTGGTTTAGATATTCTTTAAAACCGTAAGGTTACATTTGGTATTTGTAAGCAGACACTATACAGTGTGAACAATTTGTGTGGCTTGCTTGTGTGTTTAATCTGCATGAACTGCAGTGTGGTGTGTTTTATCCAAATGTATACAGGAGTTCAAACCTATTGGCACTGCTCATAACCGAAGAGCACAACCATTTGTAGCAGGAGCAAACATTGGTGACAAAAAGCAGGTAGTGAGTTCTTCCTATAATACCCCAATTGGGCTATATTCATCTGGCAACATCAAAGATGCATTCCATGGACAGATGAGGGGTCTTATTCCTAATGCAGATGAAATGTAAGTATTTTACATGCATGTCAGCAAGCCCTTTTTTCTGCATGAAAATTTGACAGTATAATTTTATAGATAACTCGTATCACCATAAAATAAACTGTATTGTTTAAAACAAATGCTGTTTTTGTCCAGTATATACAAAAAGCTAAGATAAAACGATGATACTGAAAAAATTCTGCATCACACATTTTTAATTTTCTTCGTCAAAACTGAAAAAAGCACATGGCAGAGAAGTATACCTACAGTATGTGATCAATGCAATCTGATAATAAAAAACTTCTGACAAAAAGTTTTTTTTCTTTTTTTATAGTTTTTGGAAATAGTGGTGAAGTATTAGAATGGCTGTCTGATTTGTGTTGCTCTCTGTTGGGAAGACACCCCTTCATTCCTCTGCCAGTGTCCAATGTTACTAGGATAGTCAGGCTACTTTCACACCAAGGGATTGGGGGCGTCGGCGGTAAAGCACCGCTATTTTTAGTGTTGCTTTACCCTCTGTTTTGCGGCACTTTTCGGCCACTTTCAATCACCGCTAGCGGCTGAAAAGGGGTTAAAATCGCCGTGGTGGTTAGGTAATGCTGCCTATTGCTTTTAATGGGCAGGGGCACTGTAGGACCGGTGTTTCCAACGCTACAAAGATGTGGCTTGCAGGACTTTTTTTACCATCCTGCCAGCGCTCCGCTCCAGTGTAGAAGCCCTCAGGATTTTACATTGGAATGAGAGCTCTCCTCTTTCAAGGCGCTATTTTTAGCGTTATTGCGCCTGTAAAGTGCCTCAGATTGAAAGTAACCTAAGGGCACTTTCACACTGCCAACGCCTGGGCATCGGCGGTAAAGCGTTTTACCGCTTTTTTTGCATCGCTTTTCCGCCGCAGTGCTCAGCCTCTTTAGTGTCCCAGGTACCAAGGTTACTAGGAGCTACTGTTGTTTATTTCCATCTGTTTCACACTCTATCCAAAACTTAAGATCTTTCAACTTTAGCATTTTTTAAGGCTCCTTTTACATTTGTGCGAATTGTCTTGTGACTTTGAACATCAAAGTCGCATGAAAAGTCATAACCCAATCTTCTTAATGGCACGTGTTCAAATCGATGCAACTTAAAGTCGAAGCGACTTTAAAAAAGGTGCCTGCACTACTTTGGTGCGACTTTTGATATGACTTTGGTCCAGGGAATGTAAAGTCGGATCAAAAGTCACTCCAAAGTTGCACTGGAAATTAGGGATGTCCCGATGCCACTTTTTTAGGACCGAGTACAAGTACCAATACTTTTTTTCATGTACTCGCCGATACCGAATACTGATACTTTTTTTAAATGTGTCCCCAAATGCAGCCATGTCCCCCCACATATGCAACCATGTCCCCCCACATATATCCAGCCATGTCCCCCCACATATATCCAGCCATGTCCCCCCACATATATTGCAGCCATGTCCCCCCACATATATCCAGCCCCTTATATATCCAGCCATGTCCCCCCACATATTGCAGCCATGTCCCCCCACATATTGCAGCCATGTCCTGTCCCCCACATATGCAGCCATGTCCTGTCCCCCATAGATGCAGCCATGTCCCCCACAGATGCAGCCATGTCCTGTCCCCCATAGATGCAGCCATGTCCTCCCACAGATGCAGCCATGTCCCCCATATATGCAGCCATGTCCCCCACATATGCAGACATGTCCTGTCCCCCATAGATGCAGCCATGTCCTGTCCCCCATAGATGCAGCCATGTCCTGTCCCCCATAGATGCAGCCATGTCCTGTCCCCCACATATATGCAGCCATGTCCCCCACATATATGCAGCCATGTCCTGTCCCCCATAGATGCAGCCATGTCCCCCACATATATGCAGCCATGTCCTGTCCCCCATAGATGCAGCCATGTCCCCCACATATATGCAGCCATGTCCTGTCCCCCATATATGCAGCCATGTCGGCGGGGGGGAAGTATTCTATTCAGGTATCGGTGGTATTTGCGGGAGTACAAGTACTCCCGCAAATACTCGGTATCGGTCACGATACCGATACTGGTATACTGGTATCGGTATCAGGACAACCCTACTGGAAATCATGCGACTTTGGAAGATGCGCTAATGTCAATGGAGCCTAAGAGAAAACATACTGTAAGCATACTTTACGCAAACACAGACATTGACATTTTTGTTACAAATTATTTGTAATCATTTTACTGTTTTTTCGTCGCATTTAACTGGTTGATGTTAACATTTTTTTCACCCTACTTAGCTGAATCATAACAAACATTTTTTGTCCTACAGGATTTGGCCTACTTTGAACACAAGCATAATATGAGGCCTAAGCCTTTTATACTCCCAGGCAGAAGCAGGTTAAAATGATTTTAGTTCTGTGTGTTGTGTGCATGTAAACAGCAATCAAAATAAAATGTGTACATAAAAAGTTACCAATATCAGAAAGTTACAAACACAAGCCATCTAATTCAGGGGTGTCGAACTCAATTTCATCGAGGGCCGCATCGGCATTAGGATTGCCCTCAAAAGGGCCAGTGGTATGTGTAAGATTAGATGTCCAGCGCATCCCCTCCCCTTACATTAGAAGTTAAGAGCCACCCCACCATCAGAAGTTGAGTCCCCCACTCTTCCTTACATTGCAGTGCATCCCCCTTTCCTTAAGCTGCTGCTGGGAAGAATCTGAATGCATTACTTAAAAGCAGAAAGTAAGGGTCTTGAGGAGGACAAAAGGACGATAAGGGCCACATGAAATGGCCTGGAGGGCCAGATTCGGCCCGCGGGCCTTGTGTTTGACACCTCTGATCTAATTGGTTACTCAACAAATACTCCTCCAATTAACGATCTCTTAACCTCCCTGGCGGTATGATTCTTTCAGATTTTAGGTGCTTAAAGCGGTACCATTATTTGCAAGGGAATTTGGCGTTTTATACTGTAGGCTTGTAATTCTTAGGAATAACTCACTGAAATCTATCCAAACAAGAGTCTAATAGGCATCCCGGGTATGATTTTTTTTTTTTTTTATTAAAAATTATAATATAATAAATAATTATAAAGAATTATAAAAAATAATAATATAATTATAGTAAAAATTATTCAATAATGTAATCAAATCAAAATCACTGAAATTTGCTCAGTTGCAGAATTTTTGCTGTCATTATTTTTATTTTTTTATGACGAATTTCCCCATAAATCGCTATCGCTAAATTCTGCAAGTGATTCTGATTTATTATCGCTGTTTTTTAGCTGCTCTAAAACAATTTTTGCCATAAAGGGACACTTTTGGTTGCTATGGGCAATCTACAGTTTGCAGGGAGAAAGAACAGTTTTTATTATATAAAAGGACATGTAGTGTACAGGGCAGACCACTAGGGACATGGGGGGTGTGTATTTTTTACATACAGTACTGTAATCTATAAGATTACAGTGTACTGTATGTATAGTGTTTGTTTAAATTTTTGAATTTAGCGGAGATTCATCGCTGGATCGCAGAGAAAAGGTAAGTAAACTTTTTTTCTGCATCCAGCGAGGCAAGTCCGTGTGTGGCACGGGGTTACCGATCTTAGCTTAAAAATCTCACCCCGTGCCACACACGGGAAGACCGCCAGGGAGGTTAATTCTCCAAAAAGTAATTCACAAACATTCACTACCTAATGGCCCTGCAATCAATTTTTTATGAAATAGTTTCTCACTGATCATTCACAGCAGAAGCAGATTTGTGGGTGCCGGGCACTTGATGTCCGCTGGCACCTACCGATTGTTGGGTAGAGACGCTGCCTATCTAAAAAAAAAAGGTAGAATTCAGTTTGGACAGGGGGGGGGAGGGTGTATTTTGTGTTCCTGCAAAGCAGAGACTAAAATCCATCTCTTCCCCTATTAAGAGCAGCACACATAGTAAACACAAACACCGGTTAGGCACACAGTTAACCCTTTGATTGCCCTAGATGTTTAACTCCTTCCCAGCCAGTGTCATTAGTACAGTGACAGTGCATATTTTTAGCACTGATCACTGTATTAGGCCTCGTACACACGATTAAATGAGTCTGTTCAAATCGGTCGGACCGACCGATTTGAACAGATCTGTCTGCTGGGATTTTGGTTTGCTCGCGTGTACACACGAGCAAACCAAAATCCCCGCCAGCAGACAGCGCAGTGACGTGTCGGTGACGTTGACGCCGCCACGTCACCGCAGCAGGAAGTAAAACACTTCCGCGCATGCGTCGAAATCATTCACTCGTGTGCGAGAAGACATGTCTGCTGGTTAGCATACTAACCAGCAGACATGTCGGGCGGACGGGTTCCCAGCCGACAAATTTCAAAGCATGCTTTGAAATCTGTCGGGTGGCCAAATCCGTCTGTTTGCCCGTACACACGATCGAATCTGTCTGCTGAAACGGTCTAGCAGACCGTTTCCAGCAGACAGATTTGATCGTGTGTACGAGGCCTTAGTGTTGCTGGTTACTGCAAAGTAACAAAAGTGTCAGTTAGTGTCCGATTGTTCACCACAATATCGCAGTCCTGCTATTAGTTGCTGATGGCTGCCATTACTAGTATAAAAAAATTATAATAAATAAAAATTTCAGTATATATCCCATAGTTTGTAGACATTGTAATGTTCGCTTAGACCAATCAATATACGCTTATTGGGATTTTTTACCAAAAACATGTAGTAGAATACATATTAGCCTAAATTTATGAAGCAATTAGATTTTTTTTATTGGATGTGTTTTATAGTAGAAAGTAAAACATTTTTTTTTTTCTTTTTCAAAGTTGTCGATCATTCCACCAAAATAAATCTCTATTTGTGGGGGGGGGGGGGGGGGGGGAATGACATACATTTTATTTGGGTACAGTGTTGCATGACCACGCAATTGTTAGTTAAAATAGCGCAAAATGTGGCCTGGTCATGAAGTGGGGTAAATGTTCTGGAGGCCAACTGGCCTGGACAGCCGCACTCCAATAAAAACACTTTTAATGTTGATAACAGAACCAGAATAATGAGAGTGACGTAACCCAATTTTTTATAAATCAGGTTTATGAGATTTAGCATAAAAATACTGCCCCTAACCTCCACCCTGCTTGCATGGCATTTGATCTCTTCATCTAATCAGTGCATGATATACTTAGTACATAAATCTCATTTTTTTTTCTCTATAACTGCATGCATTCACTCTGAGCATTTTGTAGACCAACCCTCTGATACTCTTGCATCTCTTTTCTATATCACTATTCCCACCCTCCTCTTTCACTGGTGTTGTGTCACAGTGGATGCAGCACACCTTCAGGCTTTGATCCTGGCAGCGGACGCAGCACTCCTTCCACAGCAAGCACCGTCGGCACTATAGATCCTGGTGAGCTCAAAGCTGCCTCTAGAATTGCACCTAACATTCCTTTGGAAATGGAGCTCCCTGGTGTCAAGATTGTTCACGCCCAGTTTAATACACCAATGCAACTCTATTCTGATGACAATATTATTGAGAGCCTACAAGGGCAGGTGTCCACCATCCTAGGGGATAAACCAATAAGGTACATAACATCTTTAGATTCAAATGTATTAATTCATATTTTTTTCTTTAAAAAAACACAACTGCATGCTACAAATAAGGAATAATTTCAATTCAATTAAATTAATTTCAATTCAATTAAATTAATAAAATTAATTATAAACTGGAGATGAAAAACAGTAACCCCACAAAAATGCAATATTATACATTCGATGAACACAAAACTTTCAACCTAAGAGCCATCTTTTGTGTGAATGCAGAATATGACAGTAACTAGATGTTCATTTCTACTTACCTGATCGGTATACTTTAAAAAAGAATTCCAATTGCTTCAGCTTGGATCAAGGTGAGTATGTATGTGTGATACTTGTGGAACCCTTGTGAAAGCTGGAAATCACTGTGGGAGGTACCGATACTGCAGTGTTCACTAGCTTCTGGGTCTTGTGCTGAGTGGTTGCCCTGCTGCATTGTGAACACAGGAGGTCGTTCAGAAAACAATGTATTTCCTAAAGTTTGCAATGGGAAAAAAAAATCAGCTGCAGGAAGCCCACAAGCAATACTGACTCCACAACTTGCACAATTCAGGTCCTTTTTAACCCTTTTACTGCTAGGTCCATACTGTGGGTGCGTGTTTATCTGACAAGCTGACTGCTGGCTGTCAGATGGAAGCAATCCGATGTATATGCAGCCACCCGATTGCTTTGCATCCCCCCAGTAATGGCCCCACCCCCGCTATGAATCCCAGGCGGGCCTGAAGACCCACATGGCAGGTGCTCCTGGGTAGAGGGAAGGGACATGAGCAGACATGCATCTGCTCTCATTTTCTTCTTGCTGACCTGGAAGCCACGTGAAAAACATATCTTTCGGCTCTCCTATCTAATGCAGTGCAGTCGGAACTCTGAATTCATTGGAGGACAGGTGAGGCATCAGGGGTCTTTTAGAGGTTCTCATTAAAGAGAACCAGTCACCAAAACTAATGACAAAAAAAAGTTTAAAATTGTAAAAAAAATGGGTGCAAGAGCCACATGAAATGACCTTGTGTTTGACACATGAGCTTTAAACTGATAAACTGTAGGCTCTTTTAAAGCATTGCCTGGAAAATATAGGGTACTGTGAAGTTTGTAGCCATTTTATGGGCATGTGAAATTTTAAACCTCATTTTTTATATTTTAGTTAAAAAATGGGCAATTTATTGTATTTGTGTGCCCTTACTGAAAGTTTTTATTTCTTAGACCTTTGTGCTAATATTGTGTAACATAAAAATGTGGAGCTACAACCATTTTATTCTCTAGGATGACTACTTTTAGAAAAAATATAATATTTTGTGGGATTTATCAAATCTTCAGAGCAAAAATTATTTGTTAAACATGTGGAAAAGACGCAAAGACGGCACTGGCAGCGAAAGGATAAAGCCCCGTACACACGGGTCGAATGTCAGACGACATTGGCCGGTTCAATAAAAACCATCTGACGTTCGGCCAGAGGCGTCGTTAGGCCCTGGCTAAGGGGGCTGAAGCCCAGAATGTCTCCCCGAAAAGCCCTGAGTCTCGGGCATACACTGTTTAATTATGAGCCCCGAGTCATTGGGACCAGTCCCCGATCTCGCCCGCCATGTTTGGTGTTCTGTCCGGCGCCCTGTGATTGGGCGTATGGTGGTCATGTGCGGCGTGGGGCTGGCCTGTCTGCGATCGTCTAGAAGTCCCGCCTCCTCACATGACCACTATACGCCCAATCACAGTGTGATGGGAAATACGGGCGGGAGATGAGCACTGTGTGAGCCGCCAGGCAGTGTAGCCAACCGTTCGTTAAAATTAACCCCCTTTTAGGCATGTCTGTAAGGTCCGTTGATGGGCATCTGTGCCCGTAAAAAAGATGGCCGCGAGCCGACCATGCAACGGCGCATGCGCCGCTCCGAAGCCGGCCGGGCTCGGGAAAGATCGTATCCGCACGGCCGGGTGGCGCATGCGCAGCTACGTAGTGGCGCCATCTTTGAAGAAATCGGCAGTGGCACTAGTCGGGAGTCGGGACACTATGGCGGTCGCTGCTATTCAGTGCACCCGCCACCCGACCTGAGGACTCAGCCGAGCACGTGAGGAGGGGGAGAATACAACTGGGGGGACATCACTGGGAACCTGTGGCACTGGCATTGGCATGCAGGGAAGGGACACAGACTGATGTGCATGCTCTGTCCACATCATATCTCCACATGATCAGAATGCTGTGTCCTCCTCCTGTGCCCCTTTCACCTCTCCACAGGTCAGATCTCCCCAGTAAATGTTCTGTTGGGACTCTGCATTAGTTTTTCTTTTAATACATTTTTCACATATCATGTTTACACTTCAAGGTATAACATTTATGTCACACATGGTTTTAACCACATAGTGCTGCACTCTTTCCATGTTTTGCTATCTATCCTACGTTTTTTTTTTTTGTAGTGAACGTAAATGCCAGTTGCTTTCTTATACACTTTATCACCTTTTTTTTTATTATTATTATCTTCTTAAATTAGCGCAGCGTTTGTCTTAGGGCTTCTTTTTTTCTCACATGTGTTGCAGGGTAAAGTGGTTCAGGGCGCAGCCGGGGGGCAGGGCATCAACAATCCTTGCACCAGCCCTGGTGGTTAGAGGGTTAGTGTGCAGTGTAGTGGTGTGTGGGTTAGTGGTCAGTGTAGTGGTGTGTGGGTTAGTGGTCAGTGTGTGGGTTAGTGGTCAGTGTGTGGGTTAGTGGTCAGTGTGTGGGTTAGTGGTCAGTGTGTGGGTTAGTGGTCAGTGTAGTGGGTTAGTGGTCAGTGTAGTGGTGTGTGGGTTAGTGGTCAGTGTAGTGGTGTGTGGGTTAGTGGTCAGTGTAGTGGTGTGTGGGTTAGTGGTCAGCATGTGGGTTAGGAGGGAAAGGGAAATTTGGCCATGGGATGGTTGGAAGGCCAACCATGGATCTAGGATTTGTAGCAGTTAAGTTGTGGGTTGCTGAAACAACAGCTTCCATCAAAGGCTTCCCTTCTCCTGCAAGATTAAGGGTACTTAGACAATGCAATGTTTACTATATGTGACTAGCCTTGGTCTACAGCAAAACAGAGAACATCAGGATATTACAAGTACTGTGCCACCCTAGGGAAGAACAAATTGTTTCTAAGACCAACTGACGACAATAAGAATAACTAAGAGTGGCTGGCACCATAGACCTTAAAGCGGAATTTCACCCTAAATATAAGTCCTTCCCATGTGATCCAGCATACTGGCGTCAGCGCCAGTATGCTGTTTTTTTTTTTTAAATCCATGTACTTACTGTCTTATTCAGAATTTTATTTTTTTTACCCCGCGGTGGACGGCGCCAGTATAGCGCGTCACATCTTACGAAAGTACCCGAAAAGGACTCGGGTAATCGCGGTGAAAATGCGGCACCTGCGCACAGACCTAGGAGCTGACTGCGCAGGCGCCGTATTTCTCCGAGTCCTACGGCTATGGCGCGTCGCGCCCTCTGAAAAACGCCGAAATAGGACTCGGAGAAATACGGTGCCTGCGCAGTCAGCTCCTAGGTCTGTGCGCAGGCGCCGCATTTTCACCGCGATTACCCGAGTCCTTTTCGGGTACTTTCGTAAGATGTGACGCGCTATACTGGCGCCGTCCACCGCGGGGTAAAAAAAATAAAATTCTGAATAAAACAGTAAGTACATGGATTTAAAAAAAAAAACAGCATACTGGATCACATGGGAAGGACTTATATTTAGGGTGAAATTCCGCTTTAAGGTTGACCGGGACCATGGAACCTTAGACTGGCCTGTACCATAGAACTCAAGACATGTCAGTATGTGTGTGTGTATGTACTGACATACTGTGTATATATATATATATATATATATATATATATATATATATATATATATATATATATATATATATATATATATATATATACACACACACACACACTGACAGACATACACACACTGACATGTAGGTCAGTGTATGTGTGTCAGATAGGTCACACAACCCCACTGCCCAGCCAAAAAAAACAGCACCACTCCACCGCGACCGCCCCCCCCCCCCCGGGCCGGCTTCGGGCTGAAGCCCCTGGTCTTTTTGCCACCTAGCAACGCCCCTGCGTTCGGCCCATGTGTAAGGCCACTTTCACAAGGGCTTTCCGCTTAGGTCCGCCTGTCAGTGTTTCAAATAGACCAGATCGAACACTCCATTCACCTCTATGGAGCTGCAAATGTCAGCGGTGACATGCCCCCTGACATCCGCCGTTATCCGATCCGATCTTGTCTGTGAAATCTAGATGAATGGCAACTCTATTTTTACAAGCCGTCCGTTTTCATCCAATCTCCCCATAGAGGAGAGAGGGGCTCTGACAGGTCCATCTCTGCACAGTGAGTGGAGACAGACCTGTCATCCACCTGCTCAGCGGGGATCACCGGATCGATCCCCCACTGACCAATGTGGAGTCTGTTGGGTGGATCGCCCATGTGAAAGAGAGCTAAGGCAGCCGGTCTGACAGAGGCCGGCTGTTACATAGTTACAGTAGAAAAGGTGAATAAAGACAATAGTCCATCCAGTTCAACCTGTGTAGCTGTATGTGTGTCAGTGTCGATAATCATTTCCCATATCCCTGTTTATTGTGTTCTTTAACCACTTTAGCCCCGGACCATATTGCTGTCCAAAGACCAGAGCACTTTTTGTGATTCGGCACTGCGTCGCTTTAACTGACAATTGCGCGGTCGTGCGACGTGGCTCCCAAACAAAATTGGCATCCTTTTTTTCCCACAAATAGAGCTTTCTTTTGGTGGTATTTGATCATCTCTGCGGTTTTTATTTTTTGCGCTATAAACAAAAATAGAGCGACTATTTTGAAAAAAATTCAATATTTTTTACATTTTGCTATAATAAAAATCCCAAAAAAGATATAAAAAAACATTTTTTTTCCTCAGTTTAGGCCGATACATATTCTTCTACATATTTTTCGTAAAAATAAAAAAATCGCAATTAGCGTTTATTAATTGGTTTGCGCCAAATTTATAGCGTTTACAAAAAAGGGGGTCGTTTTATGGCATTTTTTTTATTATTTTTTTTTACTAGTAATGGCGGCGATCAGCGTTTTTTTTTTCTCGGTACTGCGATATTATGGCGGACACATCGGACACTTTTGACACATTTTTGGGACCATTGGCATTTTTATAGCGATCAATGCTATAAAAATGCATTGTATTACTATAAAAATGCCATTGGCAGTGAAGGGGTTAACACTAGGGGGCAGGGAAGGGGTTAAGTGTGGTCCTGGTGTGTTCTAACTGTATGAGGGGGGGTGGCCTCACTAAGGGAAGTCACTGATCTTCTGTCCATACATTGTACCTCCCGTTCCCCGCTCTGTAACGAGCAATCGCAGGTGCCCGGCGGCGATCGTACCCGCCGGGCACGCGCGCGGGACTCGGGGGATGCGTGCGGGCGCGTGCGCGCGCCGCCGGCGGCGCGCTCCCTATTAGCTGCTACAGGGAGGACGTAGAGCTACGTGCTCCCGCGTAGCAGTGCCACCGCCCCGCAGTAATATGACGGTGGGCGGTCGGCAATTAGTTAAGATGCATGTCCAAGAGTCTTTTAAAAATATTAATACCCCAAAGACACCACCAATTGTGGTAGAGAGTTTGACATTCTTACTGCCCTGACAGTGAAAAACCTACGCAGCATAAGGTTAAACCACTTCTCCTCCAATCCCATTGTTTGGCTGGCTTCTGTCAGACAAACATGCTGGAAAACTAGCAGCCAACCAACTCCCAATCAGCGCTCTCAGCTAATGGCTGTTTACAAAGTTACTGGGTGTCCCTGGATGTACCAAAGGAGCTGATGTCATTCAAATTGAATTAGAGCACCCAAAAGGTTGCAAAGTGGCACTGGTATGCATAGGCAGATGCCTTCAGGTTTGTAAACATCACTGCAGATTTCCTGTTAAGTGCTCTGGATCCCCAAAATTCTTCACTCTGCATTTCAATAGCTTGAACCAGGCTCATCTCACATCCTGTTCTTCAGTATTAGCCCCGCCCCTATCATTGATGGCCACATTAGCCAATGATGTACACAGGAGGTGTAAGGGAAGGGTCAAGCCATTTAGCCAGAGGGTGTCTTGAAGACAAGAAAATCACAGGATCTGTGGATCCATAGAAGCTCAGCTAAAAAACTACAGTGATGTGCAGGGCCATGGAGATGCCACTTTACTGAGATCATCAATGCACAATAGAATTGTCATCTATGACAATGTGCTTAACTGTAAAAAATGCTTATGTATTTAAAGAAAAAAAAAATCTTACTTCTATTTCCAATTTTAATTATACTTGCACATGATATTGTATGTTATACTTTGTTTTTTTGCTAGATAGTGCTGCACAATCAGCGTAAGTCTATGGAGTTAATTTATTAAAAGCAAAAAGGCTGTTCATTTTGCAAAGGGAATTTTCCTTTAGCTTAGTGAATGAGGTGAAGCTCTGCTGACTTCCATTATCCAATAATGTGCAAGCCAAAATAATATGCTTTTGTTTCTCTTGCACATTGATTGGGAATTCTTTGTAAAGTGAAAATTCCCCACAGAGTGAACAGCGTATTTGCAGTCACCCCTTACGAATCATCTCAGAGTGTCTTAAATTAATAATTTATATGTGTCTTACTCTTTCTCAGCAGTTTTTTCAGCAGAGATGCTGACTGCACTTCCTAAATATCAAAAACAGTTAGTGATAATTGCATTTTCTTATTGTTCAGTGATCCTGTACCTACCTCTGTGCCTCAGTCAGATGTATATCGTTACCTTCATGATGACACAGAACACGAAAGCAGGCCAAAGCAGTCCGGCTCCTTCAGGGTGCTGCAAGACATGGTTGATGATGATGCTGGTTAGTACGTCTATTTTATCCATTAGGGACACTACTTTAATTGGTCTTGGAAGTTATAGATGTATACTCTTAATAGGAATACAGTTAATACACATCGCACACCTAATCTCAGTTTTCATTGGCAGGTATGAAATATATAGAAATTAGGGTTGTACCAATGCCACTTTTTGAGACCGAGTACAAGTACCGATACTTTTTTTCAGTTACTCGTCAATAGATTTTTTTAATGTCATGTGACAGTGGCAGTTTTTTTTTTACAGTGCGTTCTTTTTTTTATTTGGGGGGGGGGGTTGTCAGTGTGTATTTTTTATTTACATTTTTTTCTTCTTTTTTTTTATCAGCCCTGTTGGGGGTCTTTGGTAAGATATCAGGGGTCTTAACAGACCTCGAACATCTCCCCTTTGAGACAGAGAAGGGATTAAGGACACAGATTCCCCAGTTCTTTTCTTTGCAGCCTCAGCTGAAATGAATGGACAGAAGCTTCTCTCCATTCATAAACTGAAGCATCGTAGACACAGGTTATGATGCTCAGTTATGTAGATGGAAAGAGTCAGTGATCTCTAACTCTGTTCATTCAGAAGAGGTAGGAGCCGGAGTTGGCGGCTCCTACCTCCGCTCTCCATCCTAACAGATCAAGGGGGTGGAGGAAGTCATTGAGGGGGAGAGCAGCACGGAGGAGGATACAGGGACAGTCAGCGGTGATCGGTGCGACTTTGGGGGGAGTTACAAGCATCTGTATAACTTTAACTAAAGCAGCTAAAAAAGGGGCAGATCAGTGCTTGCAACTCCCCTGCCACACCGATCACCCTGACTGCCCAGGTAGCGGGTGAAGCATCGGAGCATTTCCCCAAGTACAAGTACCCGGGGAAATGCTCGGTATCGGTACATCCCTAATAGAAATAAAAAGCATCGCTGATCACGACATTTACTTTTGTTTTAGACCGTTCTTCAGTAACAAGAAGTGTTCGAGCTCCGGTCACAAAGCCCAACACAGGAGGTGCAGCTGTGCAGAAAGTTCCACTGTGTGACAGATGTGGAAATGGAATAGTGTAAGTACAGGGGAAGCTAACATCTATTTTTATTTTGCTTGGTTTCTGACATGTATTGATGTCTTTTAGGTTACCCTTTGTTCATGTTCAGTTCTATCTAAATGTTCTTGTGCACAGAGCCTGTTAAAACAATTTTTTGGGTTTCTCTCTCATGTCACAGCTCTACCTTAATGCCACTCGTTGCATGCTATCACAGGGGGAATGGAGGCACTTTACTTTTTTTTTATTAATTTATTTTATTTCTTTAACCACTTGACCACTGGGCACTTAAACCCCCTTCCTAACCAGACCAATGTTCAGCTTTCGGTGCTCTCACAATTTGAATGACAATTACTCAGTCATACAACATTGTACCCATTTGAAATTTTTGTCCTTTTTTCCACACAAATAGAGCTTTCTTTTGGTGGTATTTGATCACCTCTGGGTTTTTAATTTTTTGCGCTATAAAAGAAAAACGACTGAAAATTCTGTAAAAAAAAAAAAAAAAAACTTGTTTCTGTCATATTAGTGGGTTATTTCTCACACACAGCATATGCATACCACAAATTACACCCCAAAACACATTCTGCTATTCCTCCCGAGTATGGCGATACCCCATGTGTGGGACTTTTACACAGCGTGGCCACATACAGAGGCCCAATATGCAGGGAGCGCCATCAGGCGTTCTGGAACACCCAGACCAATTCTGACATTTCTCTCCTACATGGAAAAATCATCATTTATTTGCTAGAAAATTACATAGAACCCCAAAACATTATATATGCTTTTTTAGCAAAGACCCTAGAGAATACAATTGCGACCGTTACAGCTTTTTATCTTGCACGATATTTTCGCAGAAATTTATTGAACGCGTGTTTTTTAAAAAAAAATGTTTTGTGCTTAAAACAAAACAAAACAGTAAAGTTAGCCCGATTTTTTTTCAAAATGTGAAAGATGAAGTTACACCGAGTAAATAAATACCCAACATGTCACACTTCAAAATTGCGCACACTCGTGGAATGGCGCCAAACTTCGCTACTTAAAAATCCCCATAGGCGGTATTGCAGAGTATTGGGGTATTGCAAAGTATCATGCAGGGTATTGGGGTATTGCCGAGTATTGGGGTATTGCAGAGTATTGGGGTATTGCAGAGTATTGGGGTATTGCAGAGTATTGGGGTATTGTTGAGTACTGGGGCATTGCTGAGTATTGGGGTATTGTTGGGTACTGGGGTATTGTGGGGTATTGTTGGGTACTGGGGCATTGCCGAGTACTGGGGTATTGCCGAGTACTGGGGTATTGCCGAGTACTGGGGTATTGCCGAGTACTGGGGTATTGCCGAGTACTTGGGTATTGCCGAGTATTGGGGTATTGCCGAGTATTGGGGTATTGTCGGGTACTGGGGTATTGTCGGGTACTGGGGTACTATTGGGGGGGTATTGTTGGGGTACTGGGGTATTGTGGGTACTGGGGTATTGTGGGGTATTGTTGGGTACTGGGGTATTGTTGGGTACTGGGGTATTGTTGGGTACTTGTTGGGTACTGGGGTATTGTTGGGTACTGGGGTATTGTTGGGTACTGGGGTATTGTTGGGTACTGGGGTATTGTTGGGTACTGGGGTATTGTGGGTATTGGGTTGGGTACTGGGGTATTGTTGGGTACTGGGGTATTGTGGGGTATTGGGGTACTGGGGTATTGTTGGGTACTGGGGGATTGCAGGGTACTGGGGGATTGCAGAGCTGGGATGGATTGAGGGATGGCTGGATCTGTGACTGCATTTGTCACAGATCCAGCCACAGCTCAGCTGCTGACACCCCGCTCCCCCCCCCTCTCCTCGCACACTGTACAGAGAGGAGAGGGAGGAACCGGCGTCATCAAATGACGCCGGTTTGTTTACAAGTGATCGCGCCGTCATTTGACGGCGCGATCACGTGGTAAACGGCCGCTATCAGCGGCAATTTACCGTGATCCGTGATGCGCCGGGTCTTCTAGACCCGGCGAGCACGGACACTTTCGCGAGCGCGTCTCAGGGGACGCGCAATCGCGGAAGTGCACGACGACGTCCCAGGGACGTCGTGTCAAAGTAACTCCACCGCGCCGTAGCAGTAAAATGCTTATGGCGCGGTGGGGAAGTGGTTAAGAAAAAATTATCACTTTTATTGCTGGCACAAAGAATATAAACATCCTTGTGAAAGCAATAGGCATGTGACAGGTACTCTTTATGGAAGGATCTGGGGTCAATAGGACCCCAAATCCCTCTAAGGCCGCGTACACACGATCAAATCTTTCTGCTGGAAATGGTCTGACAGACCGTTTCAGCAGACAGATTCGATCGTGTGTACGGGCGGACAGACAGATTTGGCCAGCCGACAGATTTTAAAGCATGCTTTAAAATCTGTCTGCTGGGAATCCGTCCGTCCGACATGTCTGCTGGTTAGTACGCTCACCAGCAGACATATCTGCTCGCACATGCATCGAATGGATTCGACGCATGCGCGGAAGTGTTTTACTTCCTGGTCCGGTGACGTGGCGGCGTCAACGTCATCGCCACGTCACCGCGCTGTCTGCCGGCGGCGATTTTGGTTTGATCGTGTGTACAGCGATCAAACCAAAACAGCCCAGCAGACAAATCTGTTCTAATCGGTCTGTCAGACCGATTTGAACAGATGTATTTGGTCGTGTGTACGCGGCCTAAGGCACTTAAAAGCATTAAAAATGCCAAGATCTGCGTTTCTGAATACTTTGATTTTCAAGAACTGGCGCCATTGACAGCCAGGTAAACCAGAAGTGATGTCATGTCCCTGCTTTCAGGTTACCATAGTGGAGACCCAATCAAAGCCGATTCCAGCTTTGTATGGGTCTCTGGACAGCCAGCAGATGTAGTGGCTGGTAGTTCTGGAGAGTCACGGAAGGTGGTGGATGTCCCCTGCCACTGCTTTTAACCACTTTAGCCCCGGGCCTGTTTTTCAGATTCGGTGTTTATGAGACTAAAACATTTTTTTTTGCTATAAAATTACTTAAAACCCCCAAACATTATATATTTTTTTTTTCTAACACTCTAGAGAATAAAATGGCAGTCATTGCAATACTTTTTGTTACACCGTATTTGCGCAGCGGTCTTACAAGCGCACTTTTTTTGGAAAAAATTCACTTTTTTAAATTAAAAAATAAGACAACAATAAATTTGGCCCAATTTTTTTACATATTGTGAAAGATAATGTTACGCCGAGTAAAATGATACCCAACATGTCACGCTTAAAAATTGCGCCCGCTCGTGGCATGGCGTCAAACTTTTACCCTTAAAAATCTCGATAGGCGATGTTTAAAAAATTCTACAGGTTGCATTTTTTGAGATACAGAGGAGGTCTAGGGCTAGAATTATTGCTCTCGCTCTAACTATCGCGGCGATACCTCACTTGTGTGGTTTGAACACCGTTTTCATATGCGGGCGCTACTCGCGTATGCGTTCGCTTTTGCGAGCGAGCTCGTCGGGACAGGGCGATTTAAAACATTTTTTTTTTTGTTTTCGTATTTATTTGTATTAATTTTACCAATTTTTAACACTAAAATAAAAAAAATAAAAAAATTATCACTTTTATTCCTATTACAAGGAATGTAAACATCCCTTATAATAGAAAAAAGCATGACAGGTCCTCTTAAATATGAGATCTGGGGTCAAAAAGACCTCAGATCTCATATTTAGGCTAAAATGCAAAAAAAATAAAAAAAAAATTTAAATGTCATTTTTCAAATGACATTTAAAAAAAAATGTCTCTTTAAGACGCTGTTTGGAACTGACGTTTGACGTCACTTCCGCCCAGCAGAGCTACGGGGATGGACGAGGGAAATTTTTTCCCTCACTCGCATCCCCGCTGACCAGAGGAGCGCACCCGATCGCCTCCGCCGCTACCGACGGCTCCGGTAAGCGGAGGAGAGCGCGGGAGCGCAGCGGGAGGGGGGGGGACGCTAGTCCGCCACCGATAACGGCGATCTTGCGGCGATTCCGCCGCGGAGACCGCCATTATCGTTTACCCGACCGCCCACAGAAGAGATGGATATCTCGGTTGTGGCAGCAGCTGCTGCCGTTACCGAGATATCCATCCTCAAAGTGCCGACGTATACCTGCGGTGGGCGGTCGGGAAGTGGTTAATAAGTGGTAGAAGAAATATGTAGCGCTAATGACTACCTAACAAAAAACAGATGAACATAATTGTGTATAGGTGAACCGTATCTAATCTGCATGCTTAAGAGTTGTGACTTCCATCTTTGTTAATTTTGCTTAAAGGGGTTGTAAAGCTTCATGTTTTTGCATCCTTCATGCATCCTATGCATTAGGGTGAAAAAACACCTTGCACTCTCCGGCCCCCATTTTACTTACCTTTTTACCATTTACCATTTTACTTACCACGTCATTCTCTCCATGGCTGATCGGCTCCTTGTTGGATAGATTGATAGCAGTGCAGCCATTGGCTCCTGCTGCTGTCAATCAAATCCAGTGATGCAGTCGCCGGGGGCGGGGCCGAGTCATACACTTAGCGGCTATGCACGCCGAGTGTATAACATGGGAGCGTGCCCGCAAGGTAACCCCCTCGGGAGAGCGCTTCCCAGAGGGGGTTTGCTCTTGCGGGGAGGAAGCCGAGACAGCCCCTGTGGGACCCCATAAGAGGACGTTCAGGGCCACTGTGCAAAACTAACTGCATAGTGGAGGTAAGTATGACATGTTTGTTATTTTTTTTAAAACTGAACCTTTAGTGTCCCTTTAATGCTATACCTGTGTGGCTGATACCTACAATATACCAACAACTTCAGAAGTTATTGGAGCAATGAAGTTGTGTTTCAGTGCTAATAGTGGCACTACCGCTACTGTTTTATTTTTTAACCGTTTGTTTTATTGCATTTATGTTATGTGCTAAGCCTGGGTGTGCCCAATAGGCTCTGTTTTGTATCTTCAAATAGAAAACTCAATAAAAAGAATAAAAAAAAAACATTAAAAAAAATTGCACAGTGAGGCAAACTCATTTCATGGATTGTTTTTCTTCTTTTATTTCCTAACACAGAGGCACTGTGGTGAAGGCCCGGGACAAGTTCCGTCACCCTGACTGCTTTGTATGTGCAGACTGCAACCTAAACTTGAAACAGAAAGGATATTTCTTTGTAGAGGGCCAACTGTACTGTGAAGGCCATGCAAGAGCCCGGATGAGACCCCCAGAAGGATATGATGCCGTCACTCTCTACCCAAAGGCTTAAATTGCAGTTAGTTTAACATACAAGGCTTAAGTGTAAGCCCTTCATATTTTAGGATTGAACATGGAATTTATTAGTAAATGTGCTTTCAGATGATATAAAAATGGAAGTTCAATAATGCAAAACCAGAAATCCCTGGGGAGGAGATCATTTAACTAGTGGTATTAAAATAAATCCACAAACAAAACCAGACAAATTGGGGATTTGACATAGGCGAAGTAAAACGATTTCCAAACAGCTGGTTCTATTTAGCTGCAGCAACTTTGCAAACGCAATGTTTCCAAAAATTATCTCAGCCATAGGGTACAACCTATTATATCGTTTGGAATTTATCATTTTTCAGTTAAAAGTCACTGCAAAAAGTCACTGCACTGTTACCAGCTTTAGAAATTAAATAGCTGCATTTGCACAAAGCACCTACACATTAAATACCATTTATCTTTTTTTGTTAGGAATCCAATCCACAATTTATGAAATTTAAATAAAGATACATAGTTTACATAACGAATGGGAGTTCAAGCCACATTGTGAAAAATAAAATGCAGCTTTCTGGACAGGATAACTTGCTATCTTACATTGGTGATACAAGTCAATAGTGCAAAAACAAGTGTTGTAATAATAAGAAGCCAAAGGTATCCTAAAAAAACAATTGTATTACACAAAGTAGCTGTTTTTAGATTTTATTTAGGCTCCGTTTACACTATAAACAGCATGTGAATCGCACAGGAACCGCACCACATTTCTTATCCAAGTCACATATGATGTGCGGTGCAATTTGAGCCCATTCATTTTGACGTAGAAAGTTGTGTACACTATACGAAAATCAAACGAGTGTGCCTTGTATGTTTTCTCATAGTGTGTACCCAGCTACAAACTATAACACCATACAACTACACTTAAATACATCAGAATGTCAGCAAATGCAGAAAGTGACAAAGCCGTAGGCTTGTCAATGACAAAGTCACTTTTAGATTGGACTGCTTTATAATATACACTGCTTATTACTATGCCTGGTATCATTTCTGTAAGTTTGAAAATATATAAATCCAGTAGATTCGTATAATACTTTGGTAGTCCTTTAAAGTTTACTAAAATGTTCTGCACTATGGCATTTCTGCATGACTCCGGCACATACTTTGGTGCCCTAAGACTGCAATTCCTGCTTTAGAAAAAGTATGTTCTTTTTATTTTTTTTACGTTTGTGATTTCAGATCAGTGACTGTGTCTATTATTTTGTTGTATATGCAAAATAAAAGTTTTTTTTTAAAGCACTCTGTCTAAATTGCATGAGCATTTTAAGAACAAATTGGGAGAAGAATAGAAAAACTCTTCAATTACACACTTGTTTAACCCCTTCACACCCAAGGATAAAACACATCTTAATAAGATTACAGTTACCTCAAGCATAATGCCTAAGCACAATATTGCAATTTTTACATACAGTATGTTGGTAAAACTGTACATAGCATCACAACTACTTTGTGCATCCAGGTGGATTATATCTTGTTTTTTTATGAGGACAAATTGGCCATTTGGTAGTAAATGGTTAGTCATATCTTGATTTTTATTTATTTTTTATTATAAAAAGAAAACAAACAAATTATTTTTATTTTATTTTATGTATTTGTAGATTTCTTGTTATTACCACTACCTACCACCAAAGAAATTCTCCTGCTTCTGGCACTCGCAGCGATACCATATATGTGTATGTCAGTTGTTTGTAGCCATAGTACAGTCCAGAAACAATAGTGCGCAATTTGCTTCTTTTTTTTTTACCTACCTAAAACACGCTGACACTGATTAAAAAAAAATCCTGCCCAAAATATACTGACCCTGACCCTTTGACCCAAACACTGAGGCTGAAAACGGGTCACAGAAGTACAGCCAAACGAGCTGTAAGTGTAACATGTAAAATTATTTATTACCCTTTGCGGGGATCAACATACTTCCTCTGAATAATTCCAACATGCTGAAAAATGCATTGCAATAATAAAGTGATTGTAAATGATCACCTTGTAAAACAACCCATTCAGTTATAGAAATATATAGATATAAATGTATAGTTATAAAAACCATTATAAATACCTTTTTTCCCTTTTTTATAAGTGATCAATCACAGATCATCTGTTCTCGTTTGCATAAGAGCTGGGTGAGGAGAAGCAGCAGCCCACCGAGCTTTCCCAGTGAATGGCTGTGCAGTGGAGTCGTGTCAGGACAAATCTGATTATTGGAGGATAGCACACTAAGTTCCCAGCATAGTTCTCATGCTTAGTGTGGTCAACCTTTAATAAGAAAGCAATGGGACTAACTAGAACACCAGGCATTTTACACAAAGTAAGCAATACAAAGAGGACAGGATACTTTCTCATATGAGTACATGGTACAGCAGGCACATATCAGGAATATGAGGTGTTGGGGTAACAAACACTTTAAGGCCGCATACACACGATAGGTTAACCAGAGGACAGCGGTCTGATGGACCATTTTCATCGGTCAAAACCGATCGTGTGTAGGCCCCATTGCTTACTTAACCTTCGGTCAAAAAAAAGCCAACTTGCTTTAAAATTTAACCGATGGACGCATAACCGATAGGTCAAAACCGATCGTTAGTACGCACGACCATTGGTTAAAAATCCACACATGCTCAGTATCAAGTCGACGCATGATTGAAAGCATTGAACTTCATTTTTTTCAGCACGTCGTTGTGTTTTACGTCACCGCGTTCTGATACGATCGGTTTTTGAACTGATGGTGTGTAGGCACATCAGACCATCAGTCAGCTTCATTGGTTAACTGATTGTGTGTACCAGGCTTAAGTGATTCTCATTGTCTGACTCAATCGAGAATGTTAAAATTGTGTGCAACAGTTGTCAATTATCACTGGTCTAAACCAAAGTCATATCCAAGTTGCACCCATCCAAAGTTGTGTAAAATTTGCATCAAAGTTGCACTCCAAAGTCGGTGCAACTTTGTAGACATTTAAGATATCGTTAACTTTGCACTGACACCCACTGCTGACTGCAAAGGAATGTGGTGCTGGAAGCTGGCATGAAACACAAGTTTCCTGCACGGCATTCTAATGTGAACGGGTCCTAAATCTAGTAAAGGATCATTTATTTGCATATTTGTGTTTTCATAAAGAAACATTCAAAGCAGGGTTGCATGGTACTGATTCCAGTATTGGTGGCAATACTAAGCATTTGCAAATTCTCCGGTACCTGAAACGGATAATTTCAGGCTCGGTTCTTTTAATTAACAGTGAGATTCCCCCACTGACAGCTGAAATGTAAAAAAAAACGGCAATTATCAGTTGTTAAGGAGTGGGGCTGCCGTGTCCTTAACCCCTTCCTTACCGGGTCATTGTCAAATGACGCCGGCAGGAACCCTTCCTCGATCCGGGTGGACGTCATATGACGTCCTTTGTTCCCGCCGACTTAGGGCGTGCGCGCCGCGTGCACCCGGGGGCACCACACGCGACCCCGTGCACATGCCCGGCAGCCGCGATTGCCGCCGGGCACCCGCAATTAGCGGTGATCACGGCAGGAGTGTGGATCTGTGTGTGTAAACACACAGATCCACCTCCTGTCAGTGGTGAGGAGACCGATGTGTGTTCCCAGTACAGAGGAACACACATCGGTCTCCTCCCCTTGTGAGTCCCCTTCCCCCCTACAGTTAGAACACACTTTAGGGAACATTTTAACCCCTTCAGTGCCCCCTAGTGTTAACCTCTTCCCTGACAGTCACATTTACACAGTAATCAGTGCAGTTTTATAGCACGAATCGCTGTGTAAATGTGAATGGTCCTAAAAACATGTCAAAAGTATCCGATGTGTTCACCGCAATGTCACGGTCACAAAAAAAATAAAAAAATCGCAGATCGCCGCCATTACTAGTTAAAAAATAAAAATGCCATAAATCTATTACCTATTTTGTAGACGCTAAAACTTTTGCGCTAACCAATCAATATACGATTATTGCAGGTTTTTTTTATACCAATAATACGTAGAAGAATACGTATCGGTCTAAACTGAGGGGGGAAAAAAATGATAGTTATTAAATAAAAATAAAAAATATATAGTGTTTTTTTTTTTTTTATTGACGCTCTTCTTTTGTTTATAGCGCAAAAAATATAAAAAAGGCAGAGATGATCAAATACCACCAGAAGAAAGCTCTATTTGTGGGAAAAAAAACATAAAGATTTAATTTGGGTACAGTGTTGCATGACCGCGCAAATGTCATTCAAAGTGCAACAGCGCTGGAAAATAAAAATTGGTCTGGGCAGGAAGGGGGTGAAAATGCCCTGTATGGAAGGGGTTAACCTCTTTCCCACCGCGCCATAAGCATTTTACTGCTACGGCGCGGCGGGGTTATCTTGGGACGACGTCCCTGGGACGTCGTCCTTCACTTTCGCAATTGCGCGTCCCCTGGGACGCGCTCGTGAAAGTGTCCGTGCTCGCCGGGTCTAGAAGACCCGGCGCATCACGGATCACGGTAAATTGCCGCTGATCGCGGCCGTTTACCACGTGATCGCGCCGTCGAATGACGGCGCGATCACTTGTAAACAAACCGGTTCCTCCCTCTCCTCTCTCCTCTCTGTACCGTTCGGTACAGTGTGCGAGGAGAGGGGGGGGGGCGGGGTGTCAGCAGCTGAGCTGTGGCTGGATCTGTGACAAATGCAGTCACAGATCCAGCCATCCATCAATCCATCCCAGCTCTGCAATCCCCAGTACCCAGCAATCCCCCCAGTACCCAGCAATCCCCCCAGTACCCAACAATCCCCCCAGTACCCAACAATCCCCCCAGTACCCAACAATACCCAACAATACCCCAATACTCAACAATACCCCAGTACTCAACAATACCCCAGTACTCGGCAATACCCCAATACTCGGCAATACCCCAATACTCGGCAATACCCCAATACTCGGCAATACCCCAATACCCTGCATGATACTTTGCAATACCCTGCGCGATACTCTGCAATACCGCCTATGGGGATTTTTAAGTAGCGAAGTTTGGCGCCATTCCACGAGTGTTTGCAATTTTGAAGTGTGACATGTTGGGTATCTATTTACTCGGCGTAACTTCATCTTTCACATTATGAAAAAAAATTGGGCTAACTTTACTGTTTTGTTTTAAGCACAAAACAGTTTTTTTAAAAACACGCGCTCAATAAATTTCTGCGAAAATACCGTGCGAGATAAAAAGTTGTAACGGCCGCCATTGTATTCTCTAGGGTCTTTGCTAAAAAAGCATATATAATGTTTTGGGGTTCTATGTAATTTTCTAGCAAATAAATGATGATTTTTCCATGTAGGAGAGAAATGTCAGAATTGGTCTGGGTGTTCCAGAACGCCTGATGGCGCTCCCTGCATGTTGGGCCTCTGTATGTGGCCACGCTGTGTAAAAGTCCCACACATGGGGTATCGCCATACTCGGCAGGAATAGCAGAATGTGTTTTGGGGTGTAATTTGTGGTATGCATATGCTGTGTGTGAGAAATAACCTGCTAATGACAGAAACAAGTTTTTTTTTTACAGAATTTTCAGTCGTTTTTCTTTTATAGCGCAAAAAAAAACAACCCAGAGGTGATCAAATACCACCAAATTGTGAGAGCACCGAAAGCTGAAAATTGGTCTGGTTAGGAAGGGGGTTTAAGTGCCCAGTGGTCAAGTGGTTAAAGGAGTTGTAAAGGAAAAAAATTTTTTTTTTGCTGAAATGACTGTTCACAGGGTATAGAGACATAATAGTTAACTGATTCCTTTTAAAAACTATTAAAAATAGAAAAAAATCAATCATATAATGTACCTGTAGTTCTAGTTTAGTTTTTGCATGTTTTTTCCTGCCTATGTGCTGTACAGAGCCACGGAGCCAATACAGGGCAGTGATGGTTTGTAAAACTAAACTGATTGGTGCTGAGGTCTTGATCTTTCAACCGAATGCTGGTTGGTAAAGCGTTCCATAGTTTGGGACCTTGGACCGCGAATCTTCTTTCTCCCTTGGACTTGGCTTTCGGTATCTGTAGCAGATTTTGGTTGGTGGATCGCAGAACGCGATTGGGATTGTGAACTTTTATTTTTTCGCATAGATAATGGGGAGCATTCCCACGGATACATCTATGCGTTAGACAGAGTGCTTTAAAAGCGATTCTGTCTTTTACTGGTAACCAGTGAAGGGATCTCAGTGAAGGTGAGATTGATTCCCAGGGTTTTTTCCCAGTCACAAGTCTGGTGGCCGTATTCTGAACGACTTGTAGACGAGCGATTTGGTACTTAGGGAGTCCGAGATAAAGGGCATTTGCATAGTCCAATCTGGAGTTCACAATTGCTCCCACCACGACTGCTATGTCTTCTTTGGGAATAAAAGGAGTAAGTCTGCGTAGTAGGCGCAGCAGATGATGAGATCCGCTTACTACTGACCCTATTTGTGTGTCCATTGTCATGTAGTCGAAGATGACCCCAAGACTTTTGACTTTGGCGTTGGGGTGATGTTTTTGCCCAGAATGGCCGGGGTTTCCATGTTGTTGCAGGTTGATTCATACGCTTGGCGTGAAACAGGAGAAGTTCTGTTTTCGCTCCATTGAGTTTGAGATAACTCTTTGTCATCCAGTCCTCTATCAAAGAGAGGCATGTCTCTAGATTGCAAATGCGGAAATACAGTTGTGTGTCGTCTGCATATGAATGATAAAGCAGTTTTTTGGCTGCTGATGATTTCAAAAAGAGGACGAAGATAGATGTTGAATAACACCGGCGACAGAGGGGATCCTTGAGGGACTCCGCACGCTAATGTGCGTTTTTCAGAAGTGAAAGGTCCTAACTTCACTATTTGCGATCGGTTTTCCAAAAAAGAGGAGAACCAAGATAAATCGCCTTCTGCGACTTTGGCTACTTCAGCTAGCCGAGTCAGTAAAAGCTTGTGGTCTACAGTATCGAAGGCTGCGCTTAGGTCCAACAGAACCAGAAGACAAGATTCTCCTTTGTCTGCAGCCTCGAGAGCGTCGTCCCATATTTTGAGCAACGCGGTTTCCGTCCCGTGTCTGGGCCGGAATCCCGATTGGAATGGATGAAGTAGGTTGTGGGTATCTAGATGCTGTTGAAGCTGTTGTACCACTACTTTTGAGAGTACATTTAGGCCTGTTATGGGACAGCGGTGGAGTGGGTCCTTGGGGTCCAGGGTGGGTTTCTTCAGGATGAGTCGAAATATGCCCTCTTTCAACTGGGAGGGCACTGTGCCCTCCCTGAAAGATTGGTTGATAAGCTGCGTGATAGGGGGCGCCAGGATGTCGGCGCATTCCTTCAGCAGTTTAGTGGGGATGATATTATTCGGAGCAGTGATGTTACGCAGAGCACCGATGATATTTTCTGTGGCATAGATAGAGATGGATTCCAGCGTGAATTCACCAGGTTGTGGTGAATTACTGCAGGTGTTGTGTAAATAATTACAGGGGGGGCTACGGGGGGAATTGTTTTGCTGAATGCTTTGCCTGATTCCCTCGATTTTATTAATGAAGTAATCTGACAATTCATTGCAAAATTCTTGTGAGTCCGAATTGGGGGCTTCAAGACAGCCTGGATTCATGGTCTGAGTGACCAGCTTGAAGAGTTCGCAGGGGCGGTTTAGGGCGCTGTTGATAGCCTCAGAAAAAAAGTTTTTTTTGGCTTTGAAAATTTCTTTGTGATAATTGTTAGTTATTGCTTTGTAGACAAAGAGGTTTTCATCTGAAGAGCTTCTTTTCAAGGTGGCTTCCGCCCTTCTGCGCTCTTGCTTCAGCGACGCCAGTTGGTTGTTGAACCAGCTGGAGTTATTTTTCCGGATGTGGGTTTTATGTTTCGGCGCTATTAAGTCAGCTGACTGTAATAGGGCTGTGTTTATGGCCTCCAGTGTTTCTTCAGCCGTTTGATGCGGCTGAATTGTTTTTATTTTTTCCCTTAAAGTGGCTTTGAAGAGTTCCGAGTGGAGCTTCTTCTGACATCTGGTCCAGTGTGTTGTCACTGGATTTGATGTTTTTGATAAGGGGGTGAAATCGGAAATAATGAATTTAATTGCATGGTGATCTGTCCATGGCAACGGTTCATTATCCAAGATTTTCATTTCCAGATTTTGTGTGAAAATTAGATCGAGTGTGTGACCTGAAGCATGTGTGGGCCAACATACTAGTTGTTGTAGCCCTAATCCTTCCAGGTGGTCGATGCAGGCGTCGGCAACAGGGTCTTGCGGGGAGTTGGCCCAGAGGTTGAAGTCCCCGAGCAGCAAGAGGTGTTTGCTGTTAAGGGTATAGGTGGAGATAAAGTCCGTCAATGATGGGAGAAGCTGCGATTTTGGGCCAGGTGGCCTATAGCAGAGTAGAATCCGGACGGTCTCCTGGGAGTTTGCGTGAAGTTGCAGAGTTAGGGTTTCCATGAATGGAAGAGGGTTTTGAAGGACTGGTTTGGTGATTGCAAGGTGAGTCTTGCAAATCACTGCCAGGCCTCCTCCTCTTTGTCCTATTCTGTTTTCCGTTATGATACGGTAGTTTTCTGGCACCAGTTCTCCTAGAATGGTGTTACAGTCGGCTGTGAGCCAGCTCTCTGTAATGAAGAGGCAATCTAGATCTTGTTGTAGAATGAAATCACGAATTTCAAGTCAGTGTTTTACTGCCGATCGCGTGTTGATCAAAGCACATGAAATGTGCTTAGGCTGGGGTAAATGGCTGAAATCGTCGATCGACCCTCAATAGTCGCTCAGTTCTTATGTTTTTTTGGTGCTGGCTGGCAGTATAGCAGCGAATCGCCTCAGACCCCAAATGGTTTCTGCAGAATATTGCCGCTTCGCCATGGTCGCCAATCACCAGGTGGGGGGGTAGGATTCCCGGGCAACGGAGAGAGGAGTTTAAGTTAATCCTCTCTCCTGGCTTGGTCCAGAGGAAGGCAAAAAAATCCCTGGCCGTGCTGTGCCAATATGCTGCGGTAGGGGCAAAAAATTCCTCCCTGACCCCTTTGAGAGGCGATCGGGTGAACCCTGGATCAAGTTCTGTTTTGTTGAGACAGAGTGGGGATGAGAGTTGGGTGTAGCAAGATGGCTGCTGATCAGATCCCAGGTTCCAGCCTAAGTGCTGCTAATTGGATGGATCGGGGGTGCTGGATCAATACCCAGGAGGAGAAGGTATCCTTCTGGGGTAAGTAGGGGTTTCTTGGCCTGTTAGGGGTTGGTAGCAGTGTGTGGAAGCGGCGCGGCGTTAGGCCGCAAGTGAAGCCGCGGTCTTTCCTAGATCGCGGCGCCCGCGATTCCCCACAGGCTCGGGTGCCTGAAAAAGCACCCGAAATGGCGGGGATTGCGGCGGGCCGGTGGTGGGGGGATACCAGTGGTAGTGGTGATGGGGCAGTGGTAGTGGTGACAAGGGGGCAACCGATGAGGGGGGAAAAGGAGCAGGGGAGAGCCGTGGGGCATAGGTGTTTGCGGCGGCTTGCCCTAAAAAGGACGGCCACCAATGGTCCCAGTAAGGCTCTTACCTGGTATGGAAAAGGAGCCAGCGGGCAGAGGTGATCAGAGGTGCTCAGAAGCAAGTGGATGGCAGCAGCAAAATGACAGGGAGGTGAAAGCCCTGCCTGTCTGTGAGGCCTGGAGCCGCACAGTGGGGAGGATCCTGCCTAGCTGCACTATCCCTGAGAGAGTGACTCGTTTGAGAGCGTCCTGCTCTCTCAACGTCTGACACTGAACTGACTCAGATGAAGCTAGCAAAAAATAAATAAAAGCAGCTGGGCAATGTTTATCAACAACATTGCTTAGCCGAATAATAAAAAGAAACATTGGGGGTCATATACTAAAGGCAAATCCACTTTGCACTACAAGTGCAAACTACAAGCGCAAAGAACACTTGGAAATGCAGTTGCTGTAGATCCGAGGGGGACATGCAAGGAAAATAAAAAACAGCATTTTAGCTTGCACATGATTAGATAATAAAATCAGCAGAACTTCCCCTCATTTCTGATCTTCCCCTCAGATCTACAGTGACTGCACTTCCAAGTGCACATGTAGTGCAAAGTGGATTTGCCTTTTGTAAATAACCCCAACTGTTTATTTTAGTATCTTAGCCCTCGTGCAGTTGTGAACAGTTTAGGACAGGCATCTCCAAAGTCCGACCCACGTTCCAATCACGGCCCACGTTCCGGTTGTGAGCGGCCCACCAGGTTAGACATATATATCTTTTGTGGGCCCCGACGATCTCCCCCAAAAAAATGTAAATGCCTTGGAACGGGACAGGCAAGAGGCAGGACGAGCACCGCTGCCGTACACACACAGGAGTATTTCCTGTTTACGGATGGCCTCTGTGATAGGACTTTCTATTAAAGAGGCCGCTGTGTTAACAGGAGATTCTCCTGTAATTAATTTTTGGTGCTCATGAGTGCATTCCTGGCAAATATGGTGCTGCATTCCTGGCAATGATGAGTGCATTCTTGGCAATGGTGCTGCATTCCTGGCATATGGGAGTGCATTCCTGGCAATGGCGGGTGCATTTCTGGCAATGGTGCTGCATTCCTGGCAATGGGGGGTGCATTCCTGGCAATGGTGAGGCTACATTCATGGCAATGGCGGGTCTGCAGATTGGCACTTGTGAGGGAGTGAAAGGGTTAACTAGGGCGGTGATCAATGGGTTAAAACTTTATTAGGGGGGGTTACGGGGGCTACCCTAGACCTAACACTAACTGACTGTCACACTGCCTGTCACACTGACACTAACTGCAGTGATCAGTACATATGATCACTGCATTCAGTGACACTGACAGGGGGGAGGGGGGGGGGTGATTGCAACGGGTTAATGTGCCTGCGTGTACTGGTGTCAGTGTAGTGTTGTGCAGACTTACTATGTGATGTGATCTCTCCTCAGCGGCGGTTGAAAAAAACGCTGAGACATCACTTCCTCCTCCTGTGTTTACACAGGAGGAGGAAATGACACTGCAGGGGAGTGCGCGGATTGGCTGGGAGTGATCCTGAGGGGGCAGACAAAAACGAACCGCCGCCCCATCAGCACGGATCGCTCCTACAGCCACCGGGATCATCGGATGTCCCGGGGGGTCCCGATCGGACCCCCGACCCACGTACAGGTACGTTGATGTGCCTGTCCGTGCCATTCTGCCGACGTAAATGTACATGTGGCGGTCCTTAAGTGGTTAATGCTTTGTACCATTGCTGACAACCAAAGTGTAAACAAAACAATTGCAGTATGTATTAATACCGATTGCGATAGGTATTGGCGAGTACGATTTTTTTTTATTGGTACATACCTAATTCAAAGCACCAAACATTTGACCTCATATTTAGTATACAATTGTCAAGGTCAAGAGCCCAAAAATAGCTGGAGGTTTCTGCAATTCATCATCAAGGCCTCCTAATAAGCTAAATGGTTTTACAGTACAGGCCAGTCACTACAACATGACAAGGACCGCAGTGGAAAAAGGTTCCTGGAAAGCCTTGTGCTAGGATTCAATTTCCAACACATGTTGAGGAGAAGAAGATGTAATTAAGTGCAACTTATGTGAGGATATCACTAGCTGATATCCTTATTCTCTTAAAAATAATACATAAATAACCACCACTTAATGGCCCTAGAATCTATTTCTCATTTCTCCTTTTTCCTCTCATTTATGTTTGTTTTTTAACAAGCAGTGCACATTAGTTGCAGTCATAGGCACAGCTCTATGGGCGGAGCGGCGCGCTGTAGTCACCCCAGTGGACGGGTGTCTGGGAATTTGTGTACCGGCCGTCAAATCAGATTCGAGGCATTTTTTTACTGCATGTTTGTAAGTGCAACACAACTTTTAATACATTTTTTTTTTACTCATTTAATGCACGTGGAGCTGTTATTGTTTTTTACATGGTGGGCATTGATGTTAGTGAAGTTTAATCACTTGTGCATGAGACCCAATGTTAAAGGGGTTGTAAAGGTAAATGTTTTTTCACCTTAATGCATCCTAAGCATTAAGGTGAAAAAACATCCACTGGTACCGCCCCCGAGCCCTCGTTTTACTTACCTGACCGTTCAAAATTACCGGGTGCGTCTACATCATGCTCTTCGGTTCCCAGCCTGGCCGTTGATTGGCTAGGCTGGGCGGATTGATAGTTGATAGCAGCGCAGCCATTGGCTGGCACTGCTGTCAATCACAGCGGATGACACGGCGCACCGGGGGACGGTATCACGGGAGCGCGCTCGCAAAAGCTTTCCACCGTGCTCGCTCGCATTAAGGTGGAATGCTTTTGCGAGCAGGACCTGAGACAGCCGCCGAGGGACCCCAGAAGACAGGGTTAGAGGACACTCTGTGGAAAACGAGCTGCACAGTGGAGGTAAGTATAACATACTTGTTATTTTAAAAAAATACAAAATTTGACTTTAGTGTTCCTTTAAGGATCATATCTGTCTGAACTGCAAGACTGGGAGTGACTACCTACTATATGCTGTTCATGATCCCCTGTCATAAAGGATCATGGCAAAATGGTAAGGAGCCAATCTATAGTTTGGTGGAGGATAAATCATTTTTCTTTCCAAACCTTTTCAACTGATTTTGGAATTTGGCACAGAGCACGGGTGTTTGGCATTTCATGTGTTAAACATTTATGGTCTTTATTGCTACAATATTTGTTTTTTTTATACGTCCATATATATTTTTATTTTTGGTTAATATTTATTGACCTAATGATATGATCTAAAAAAAAATTGATGTTCATTTATCACTTTCATTTGTTATTAAGGGACTTGAGAGTGCTATATAGTGTCCTCTAGTGGCTATCAACCTCTCTTGTTTTTTGGTATATTAGTGATTTATATATACACCATCATATACCATCAGTTTATGATTTATATCAATATATATCACATAGTGTTGTGTTTTGTGATTCAAATATTTGTTTCACATGGTTTAGAGGTAGCGTGATTTATATTTTTTCACAGCTCTATGCACACTACATGTCCTATAGTTCCTAGCTTATATTCCCCTGGGGTCCATCTCAGGAGAGAGCAAGACAAGATGTCTGGTTCATACATATAGTGGAACCTTGGAGAACGAACATTGCCACCCTCTAAAGGAAGAGATTTCAGGGCTGAGAGCATTAGAAGGTATTTTTCTGAGAATATATACTAGAATGGTGTCCCTTTAAAGGGGTTCTAAAGTCTCAAAATGCTTTGCCTTCTATGCATGAAGGTAAAAACCTTCTGTGTGCAGCTGCCAAGCCCCCCCAATACTTACCCGAGTCCCATCTTGATCCATTGATGTGTGTGAGAGCCTAAGTTCTCCAGGGATTCTCACTCCTCATTGGCTGAAGCAGCAGCAGGAGCCACTGGCTGACAATCACAGCCAGTGAGCCAATCAGGAAAGGGAGGGGGCGTGGCCACACCGCTGCTCTCTGTGTGAACGGACATGCAGAGTTGTTGCTTGGGAGCGAGCCTGCTTGATTGCCCCCTCAGCAAGCTGCTTGCTGTAGGGGGCACCTGGCAGGAGGGAGGGGCCAGGAGCTCTGGCGAGGGAACCTGAGAGGAGTTGGATCCGGGCTGCCCTGTGCAAAACGACTTCACAGAGCAGACAAGTAAAAAAATGTTAGTATTTAAAAAAACAAAACAAGAGTTTAATATTACTTTAATGCTTCACATACTGGGTTAGGCCCCTTTCACATGTCCGTCTCTGTTCGTCCATTTTTACAAGTCCGTTTACGGACTTATAATGGACGCCTATGGGGTCACGTCCGTTAGCGGATGATGCATCCGCTAACGTCCGCAATGATCCGCGTCCGTTAAGGTCCGGTTTTTCGGACGGAAGAAAACCCTATTTTTCTTCTGTCCGGCTGAACGGATTGTATGAATACGGACAAACGGTCCGTTTTCATCCGATTCCCCATAGGGGAGAGCGGAGGAGAGACAGAGCGGTCCCTGCCCAGTGTGCGGGGACCGCCCTGTCCGCCGACAGCTGAGCGGGGATCCCCGCTGAGCCAACAGACACACACGGAGCGGACCGAAAAAACGGACCGCTCCGTGTGAAAGGACCCTAATATACCCAGTTCAGCAGTTCAGTTTTCCATAAAGACATTGCTGTAATGCACCCGATCAAACCACTCCTTTTTATTTGCAATTTGGCACCAACTTGTGAGGCTGAAACACCCTCCTTGCTGTCTCTCGCATCCAGAAAACAAGATTAGTATTATTATTATTATACAGGATTTATATGGTGTCAACAGTTTGCTCAGCGCTTTACAACATGAGGTTTACAGTACAGTTACAATTCAATTCAACAGCTTTGATGCAAACAACTGTGAGCGTCAAGCTGTTTCTCACTGCTAACAAAAATATCCAAAGCTGCCTTGGAAGCCTGTATCTTATTGGTGATTCGGGAAAGAAAGGGCTGTCCTATTTCCAATGTAAGGTGGCCTGTGTGTTGTGGCAGTATTAGGTTATAGAGAATTTACAAAGCCCAACTCCAGGCACCAGTGTGGCCAGTAGGACAGGTAAGTGTCATTATTAAAAGTCAGTGTTAGTAGCTGCTGAAAAAATTGTTGTCCTCTTATAGTGCTGTAGACTTCTACCCTCTTTCAAGTGTCTCCGGTAGCAAGCTGGGTGCTAAGGAAGCATTTGTGTGCACCTCCAATGGGTTCTACAACGAGCTGTGTGTCCATAGACACAGACAGCACCACTAAGCTACTTCCCTGCTCTCTCCTCACAGGAGTTTTACACAGGGCAGCAGAACCAAATGTTTAGGAATGGGGGTGGGTAGAACAGACAGTGGGGCTTTTTTTTTTTTTTTTTTACTTTAATGCAGGGAGAGAGTTTTCATTTGAAAAAAAATGCACCAAAACACAAAGGTGTGAACGGATCCTCATGTATGCCCATGTGAGGCCCGTGTTTGCCCACAAGGTGATGCACAGGTGTGCAATCAGTCCCATTCATGTCAATTGAGACACAGTGGCTACTAGGGGTGTCAAATTTAATCGCTGCATCAGTGCATCGCGATTCGGGTGTTCCTGATTCGGTACCGATGCATGCGACCGTAATAATTGATTATTGGCCCCGCCCCCGTCCCTCCCGGGAGAGCGCTCCGTTACGGTATTTTACCTTGAGGTGCGCTCATGTGACTCCCTGGCCCGCCTCTCTCCTCTCTGCTTTTACATCTCACGTCTCTCCTGGCGTCAGCCCTGCCCACTGACTAACTTTCAGATCAGTAGAAAGGCGGGAGGTGCTGACGCCAGGAGAGACTGGGCTACAGAGAGACGTACAGCACAGAATTTTTTTACCGGACCGATCAGACCCTGCCTGGCTGAGCCTGCCCTGGTGAGTGCAGTATTAGTCTGTCTGCAGTTCAAAGCCGCCTGCTATATTAAATTTATAAAAAGGGTCAGGCAAGGTTGGGACACAGTGACTGACTCGCTAGACTGCTCTCTCTCTCAGAGAGAGAGAGAGAGAGAGACCGAGACAGACAGGCGACAGCTTGCAGGACTCATCGTCTCCCCTGTCTCCTCACTTCAGTCACAGACAGTGCAATCCAGTGATCTAGTCGGGGCCACTTGAGTGAGGGGGGGGGGTGCACTGCTGAGAGAGAATGAATTATAGTGACCCCTGCCCTGGCTGCAACATCCATCCATCCATCCATCTCTTGACTGGATGCTATCTATGTGATGTACAGGCAGCGGTTATCAGACAAGAATGGCAGTGGTGATTGTACAGAATTACAGATGTTCACAATCTGTCTTGCTATCCTGTACCCTGTCTGAATCCTCTGACCACCTCCTGTCTGCCATCCTCTGACCACCTCCTGTCTGCCATCCTCTGACCACCTCCTGTCTGCCATCCTCTGACCACCTCCTGTCTGCCATCCTCTGACCACCTGTTTTGTACCCTGTCCGCCTCTCCGATCATCTCCTATAGCATGTCTGCAGTCTCTGACAGTCTCCTGTACTATGCCCGCAGTCTCTGACCGTCTCCTGTACTATGCCCGCAGTCTCTGACCGTCTCCTGTACTATGCCCGCAGTCTGACCGTCTCCTGTACTATGCCCGCAGTCTCTGACCGTCTCCTGTACTATGCCCGCAGTCTCTGACCGTCTCCTGTACTATGCCCGCAGTCTCTGACCGTCTCCTGTACTATGCCCGCAGTCTCTGATCATCTCCTTTAGTATTTTGGGGGGAGAGCCATTCGCACTTGCGCAGCAATCGTGATGCATCCTGATGCATCGCGGAATCGAATCGTGGACTTGATAATCGTAATCGCATCGAATCGTGAGACCGGTGAAGATGCGCAGCCCTAGTGGCTACAAGGCCATAGTCACTGCTTCCAATTTGACAGCTGTGTGGGTACGGGTATCCAAATGCAGACAGTGTGCGTTTGAGGATCTCCAACCTCACGCACCCACACTCAAACAACTTGGGAGCAGTGACTGTGTCCGTGCAGCCACTGCGCCCCAATTGACATGAATGGGATTACCTGCACAAGGATGCATGGAACACCCATGTAAATCGCACTGGAAGCAGTTTCCCACTGAGCTTCTTTGATTTTTTAATCAAACTTTGTTCAGCCAGGTGGTGCTGACAAGCAGCTTAAATTAGTAGAAATTCAAGTCTTGAACGTCAGTCAAGAAAAAATCCATTAAAATACAACCAGCGCTGTACAGATTTTTGCCACTATATACATCTTGTAAAATTACAATAACAATACAACTATTAATGTCACTTACAGCTGCAAATGACAACACCATTGGATGAACAGACGCAAATTTACATGTAAACGTAAAAAAAACAGTTTGGGAAGGGTCCTTTAACCAAAACTCATTTTTTTTCTCTTTTTATGCATCATCAAACAATATACCAATATTTTCACAAGAATGCTTGTGCAATGCTGCCCTCTTGTGATCAATAAAGGATATTCGCTTGTGATTAGCTAAAATTCACCACCACATAGATAGAAACTGTGCTTTAACAACTTGCCCACTGGGCAATTAAAGCGGAGTTCCACCCAAAAGTGGCACATTTGACAACTTTCAGCGGGGAGGGGGGAAGGGGAACCTGTATTTTATTAGTAAAATGGGCCGTGGTGAAGTACATCAGTGAGAGAGCCGAAAGGCTACATTGCCGGGTTCCCTTACCAGAAATGGCAGCGGCAGCACCTGACCAGCCGATGTAAGCATTAGCTGCGGTGTTGACATCACTGGACTCCAGAACAGGTAAGGGTCCTAATGTTAAAAGTCAGCAGCTGTAGTATGTGTAGCTGCTGACATTTAATTTTTAAAGGTGGAACTCCACTTTAAATCCCCTTCCTAACCAGCCCAATTTCCGGTGCTCTCACATTTTGAATGACAATTACTCAGTCATGCTACACTGTAACCATATGACATTTTTGTCCTTTTTTCACACAAATAGAGCTTTCTTTTGGTGGTATTAAATCACCTCTGGGTTTTTTTTCTTTTAACGCTATAAATAAAAAAAGACTGAACATTTTGTTAAAAAATGCATTTTTCTTCATTTGCGTTAAACAAAATTAGCAAATTTGTAATTTTTCTTCATGAATTTTGGCCAAAATTTATACTGCTACATATCTTTGGTAAAAATAACCCAAATTAGTGTATATTATTTAGTCTTTGTGAAAGTTATATAGGCTACAAGCTATGGTGCCAATCACTGAAATGTATCACACTTGATCTCATTTCTTGAGAACTAACAAGCCAGGAAAGTACAAATACCCCTCAAATTACGTTTTTTTGGAAAGAAGACATTCCAAGGTATTCATTTTTTTTTTTTCCACAAAATGTTTATATTAACGGGTTGTTTCTCTCACATGGCATATGCATACCACAAATGACACCCCAAAATGCATTCCACTACTCCCGAGTTTGGCGATATCACATGTGTGAGACTTTTACACAGCATGGCCACATACAGGGGCCCAACATACAGGGAGCACCATCAGGCGTTCTAGGGACATAAGCCACAAAATGACCCCATTTTAGAAAGAAAACACCCCAATATATATTCTATGAGGTAGGGTTGTCCCGATACCACTTTTTTAGGACCGAGTACAAGTACCGATACTTTTTTCCATGTGCTCGCCGATACCGAATACCGATACTTTTTTTAAATGTGTCCCCAAATGCAGCCATGTCCCCCACATATATTGCAGCCATGTCCCCCCACATATATTGCAGCCATGTCCCCCCACATATATTGCAGCCGTGTCCCCCCACATATATTGCAGCCATGTCCCCCCACATATATTGCAGCCATGTCCCCCCACATATATTGCAGCCATGTCCCCCACATATATTGCAGCCATGTCCCCCACATATATTGCAGCCGTGTCCCCCCACATATATTGCAGCCATGTCCCCCCCCCCACAGATGCAGCCATGCGTGTCCCCCACAGATGCAGCCATGCATGTCCCCCACATATGCAGCCATGTCCCCCACATATTGCAGCCATGCATGTCCCCCACATATTGCAGCCATGTCCCCCACAGATGCAGCCATGTATGTCCCCCACATATTGCAGCCATGTCCTGTCCCCCACATATTGCAGCCATGTCCTGTCCCCCACATATTGCAGCCATGTCCTGTCCCCCACATATTGCAGCCATGTCCTGTCCCGCACATATTGCAGCCATGTCCTGTCCCGCACATATTGCAGCCATGTCCTGTAGTAGCTGCTGCCAGGTTAATCCCCGTGCAATACAGCGCGCATTACAAGCTTTCGTTTGTATACTTGTAATGCGTGCCTCGCCATGTATAGACACGCCCCTTCTCGGGATTGGACGGATCCAGAGAAGGGGCGTATTCTATTTAGGTATCGGGGGTATTTGCGGGAGTACAAGTACTCCCGCAAATACTCGGTATCGGTCCCGATACCGATACTAGTATCGGTATCGGGACAACCCTACTATGAGGCATAATGAGTCTTTTGAACATGTAATTTTTTTCCACAGGTTTTTGGAAAATGTGAAAAGAAAATGAAAACACATTTTCTATGCATTTTTTTAGAGTGCCACAGGGATTGGCCCTTTTCACCTGATTCATGTCACGCCAGGTCCCGAGAACCCGGTGGTCAGGGACATTCCCGGGTGAACGCCCCAGTGGGCGTTTGGGAGCATGATTCTAGGAGGACGTCATTGTACTGGCCCCAGTGCTGCTTATTAGTAGGGTTGTCCCGATACCGTCCCGATACCGATACCGAGCATTTGCGCAAGTACTTGTACTCGCACGAATGCTTCCGATGCTTCATCCGATACCTGGAATGGGTCAGCGGAGCGCCGAGTGAGTCCTGAAGTAAACTGGCAGGGAGCCGGTGTCTCGTCACATTCGGCTACCCATCTCATCTTGCTACAGAAGTGACGTTCCGCCGAGAAATTTTGCACTGCACATGCACGGTGCATACCAAATGATTTGCAACAATACAGAGCAGTGAAACTGTCAGATATTGTCACGGAAGTGACATTACTGACAATACAAACACTGGGCTATGCGTTCCAAGACAAATACTTCCCTTGTTACCTAGTGTCTCCAGAACTGCCAGCTGTCCCTGTACAACCCAAAGCAACCTGTGGTGTTAGGTTCTGCATTGCTGGTACTTGTAGTGCCTATCTAGAGAAACCAGTGGTGATTATCATGCCATGCTGGGACTTGTAGTGTCTCCAGAACTGCCAGCTGTCCTATACAACCCAATGCTGGGACTTGTGTCTCCAGAACTGCCGGTTGCCCTGGCTTGTAGTGGGGCAGCTTAGAGCTCTAATGTTAATACAAGTCCCAGCATAGCAGGACCTAACACCACAGGTTGCCCTGCCTTGTATTGGGGCAGCTGACAGCTCTAGAGGCACTACAAGTCCCAGCATGGCAGGATGATCAGCACTGGTTGCCCTGGATTGTATAGGGCAGTCCAAGGACAGCTGGGATCTTTAGAGGCACTACAAGTCTCAGCATAGCAGGATCTATCACCACAGGTTGCTCTAGATAGGCACTACAAGTACCAGCAATGCAGAACCTAACACCACAGGTTGCTTTAGGTTGTATAGGGACAGCTGGCAGTTCTGGAGACACTGGGTAACAAGAGAAGTATTAGTCTTGGAACGCATAGCCCAGTGTTTGTATTGTCTGTAACGTCACTTCCGTGACATTTCTGACAGTTTCACTGCTCTGTCTTGTTGAAATCGGTTGGAACGCATCGCGCATGTGCAGAGCAAAATTTCTCAGCGGAACGTCACTTCGTAGCAAGGTGAGATGGGTAGCCGAATATGACGAAACACCGCCACATTCGGTCGCAAATTAAATATATATTTTTTAAAGTATCAGTAATCGGTATCGGTGAGTACTTGAAGAAAAGTATCTTTACATTAGTGAAAGCTGAAAATTGGCCTGGGCAGGAAGGGGATAAAAGTGTCCAGCAGTCAAGTGGTTAATAAGTATGCCTTCTCCTTTTACCCAGTCACCAACTTATCTTGTAAAGGGTCTACACGTTCAGACCTGACCTTTATACTGTTAATATATTTGAATCATTTTTGGGTTTGTCCTACTCTCTTTTGCAATCTGTCGTTCATTTTAAATATTTTCAGCCTTGATTTACCTTTTACATATTCTGATATATTCTTCGTAACTTTAAAATGATGGTAGTGGTCCTTTATGTTTTTATTTTTTTTAAATGCCTTTTTCTTATTTATAGCTTCTCTAATTTTGGTCACAAGCCACATTGGTTTTATTTTTAGCCTTTAAAAGTATTGGCAATGGAAATATATTTAGCATCCTAGAGCGCTCAGCATTGCCCTGGTAGTTCATTGAAAACTACAAGCTGACAGCTGCAAAGGATGTCGGTACTTGTAGTTTATTCATTCAAAGAACTATATGAATGGATGGATGGATGGAGCCCACACGGCTGCGCTGTTTTCAAATAGTGCCAGCTGGTACTAGGGGTGCAACTGATCAAAAACTCACGGATCGGATCGATCCTCGGATCAGGAGTCACGGATCGGATCGTTTTTCGGATCAGCAATAAAGAAAAAAACTCAAATGTACAGATAAAAAAGTAATCTCCTTAAAATTACCACACCGTATAAAGCTTTGATCTCCATAAATGGTATCAACATTCTGTGCACTTATTGCCAAAAACGGTGGCAAATTAAATAAAAGGATATAAAAAAAAAAAATTTTGCCTACAAAAGATTGAAGGAGGAAAGGTGCACTATAATCTTCCAAAATCATACCATTTGTTGATCTAGTGCAAGCCTGTAGAAGAAAGCCAGGGATGTGCTTTGAATTATATGCTTGTATTTACCTAAATGATCATGACACTGTGCTAAGTGTTGCCAACTTACTGCCTTTTTATAATTAGAATGTAGTTGACAGGGCTCCCCGCCTCAGCGCGCTGACTACAGAAGTCAACACACTGAGGCGGGGAGGCGTGTTATGCTGTGCACTGGGCTCTGGCAAGCACACTGGGTGGAGCAAGATGGGCGCCGCTCCGAACTAGACTTTCCTAGGCCAAGGCTCCGGAGCGCTCCGCGGATTGCGGGGTGTGCCAATCCGAATGGGGTGACCCATTCGGGTCACGGATCGGTGACGGTCTGTTGTACCCCTAGCTGGTACAGGGAAAAGATCCCCTGCCTGCTTTCACAGAGAGGGCTTGGATCGGGGAGCGGCTGCAGGAGTGGGAACATGTTACATGTTCCCAAAAGGTGAACTTATCCTTCAACCACTTGACCCCAGAAGGTTTTACCCCCTTCATGACCATTCCATTTTTTTCTATTCGGCAGTGTGCTACTTTGACTGGCAAATTTGCGGTCATGCAACACATACTATATAAATCAAATTTGTTGAGAAGCATGTTGAGCACACGGAACATGGTTTTATTTACACCCCAAAACAGAGTCTGCTAGCTACTTTGCCAAAGTATGACAGACTTTTTGGGGGCCTAGCCATGGGACCCAAAATCCAATGACCACCTTCAGACTTTCAAGGGGCGTAACTTGAGCATTTCCTTGTTATGGGTAGTCAGAAAATGTATGGTATTTTGCAGATCTCATTTTTTTGTCACAAGGTTTTGAAAAAGAAAAATGGAAAAAGAAATACATTTTTGTCTTCTTTCTTAACCACTTGGTATCGCGGCTATAGGCAATTGCCAGAAGGACATCTATAGACGCCCTCCGCTCCTCCGGCCACTGGGAGGCGCGCCCGCTGCATCACTGCAGTGCCGATGCGCGTGCATGGCGGCCGCGATGTTCGCCAGGCACCAGCAATCGGCCGTTACACAGACAAGGACGTGGATCTGTGTGTGTAAACACACAGATCCATGTCCTGTCAGGGAGAGGAGACCAATGCTGTGTCCCTTGTACATAGGGACACAGATCGGTCAACTCCCCCAGTCAGTCCCCTTCCCCACAGTTAGAAACACTATGCAGGGCACACATTTAACCCCTCCCTTGCCCCTAGTGTTAACCCCTTCCCTACCAGTCACATTTATACAGTAATTACTACATATTTATAGCACTGATGGCTGTATAAAAGTGAATGGTCCCAAAAATGTATCGGCCTAAACTGAGAAAAAAACATTTTTTTTTTTTGTTTTTGTTTTATTGGGATATTTATTATAACAAAAAGTAAAAAATATTGTGTTGTTTTCAAAATTGTGGCTTTTTTTGGTTTATAGCGCAAAAAATAAAAACCGCAGAGGTGATCAAATACCACAAAAAAAGCTTTATTTGTGGGGAAAAAAGGACATTAATTTTGTTTGGGAGCCACATCGCACGACCGCGCAATTGTCAGTTAAAGCTACGCAATGCCGGAAGCTGAAAATTGGCCTGGGCAGCAATATGTACCCAGTAAGCAAGTGGTTATTTTTTAAAAACTTGTGGCAACAAGTGAGATTTGCAAAATACTTACCATGCTTCTTTGCAAATACCTTGGAGCGTCTACTTTCCAAAAAGGGGTAATATGGGAGGTGTTTGTACTATCCTTGCATTTCAGTGCCCCCAAAAATGTAAAACGTAGTCAGAAAATGAAATGCGCAAAATACACCCTTTAACCACTTGCCGACCGCGCTATAGCAAAAATACTGCTACAGCGTGGTCGAGTTGCTGTGACACGACGTCCCTGGGACGTCGTCCTTCACTTCTGCTATTGCGCGTCCCCTGGGACGCGCTCGCGGAAGTGTCTGTGCTCGCCGGGTCTAGAAGAGGCAATACCCCGCGCGATACTCTGCAATACCCCAATACTCTGCAATACCCCAATACCCTTCGCGATACTTTGCAATACCCCAATACTCTGCAATACCCTGCGCGATACTCTGCAATACCGCCTATGGGGATTTTTAAGTAGCGAAGTTTGGCGCCATTCCACGAGTGTGCGCAATTTTGAAGTGTAACTTTATCTTTCACATTATGAAAAAAATTGGGCTAACTTTACTGTTTTGTTTTAAGCACAAAACATTTTTTTTTTTAAAAACACACGTTCAATAAATGTCTGCGAAAATACCATGCGAGATAAAAAGTTGTACCAGCCGCCATTGTATTCTCTAGGGTCTTTGCTAAAAAAAGCATATATAATGTTTTGGGGTTCTATGTAATTTTCTAGCAAATAAATGATGATTTTTAAATGTAGGAGAGGAATGTCAGAATTGGCCTGGGTGCTCCAGAATGCCTGATGGCGTTCCCTGCATGTTGAGCCTCTGTATGTGGCCACGCTGTGTAAAAGTCTCACACATGGGGTATCGCCATACTCGGGAGGAATAGCAGAATGTGTTTTGGGGTGTAATTTGTGGTATGCATATGCTGTGTGTGAGAAATAACCTGCTAATATGACAGAAACAAGTTTTTACCCCCTTAATGACCAGGCCATTTTTGCAATACGGCACTGCGTTACTTTAATTGACAATTGCGTGGTCGTGCGACGCTGTACCCAAACAAAATTGATGTCCTTTTTTCCACAAATAGAGCTTTCTTTTGGTGGTATTTGATCACCTCTGCACTTTTTGCGCTACAAGCAAAAAAAGAGCAACAATTTTGAAAAAAAAATAAAAAAAAATTTCTGCTATAAAACAACATATCAAATACAAATATGTTAAAAAAATCTATTTTCTTCATCAATTTAGGCCATTTTGTATTCCGCTACATATTTTTGGTGAAAAAAGCTCTAATTGGCAAATATTGATTGATTTGTGCAAAAGTTATAGCATCTACAAACTATGGCATAGATTTTGAGACTTTTTTTTTTCTTTTACTAGTAATGGTGGCGAGCAGCGTTTTTTAGCGGGACTGAGACATTGTGCGCAGACAAATTGAACATTAAGTTACACTTTTTGGAGACCAGTGACACCAATACAGTGATCAGTGTTAACAAAATGCACTGTCACTGTATAAAAGACACGCAGGGAAGGGGTTAACATCAGAAAAATCAAAGGGTTAAATGCATTTCCTGTGTGTGCTTTCTGGCTGTGTGGGATGCTGACAATAGACGAAAAGAGAGAACGGTGTTCCTGATTAGCATCTCTCTCTTTCTCTGTCACAGAAAGACGATCTGCCTTGTTTAGGCAGACCACCATTCTGTCATTCTCATTCCCTGAACGATCACGGGTGGCGTGTCCAATCACAGCGGGTCGCCGGTGGCATGCACACCCCAGACCAGGAAGAGCAAACGTACAGGTACGTTGTTTCGCGCAGCCGGGTCGCCCTGCCATAGTAAATATACGGTGAGCGGTCCAGAACTGGTTAAACAAAATGTCCCTTTAAAATATTTGCATAGTGAACCAACTGTGACATTTCCATGATCTCTGCATCTGCAGTCCGCAGATGCAGAGATCTGTAAATGTCACAGTGCCTGTGATTGGCTGTCAGCTTCATAGCGGCTCTGGCAAATAGACTTGTGAACACGCCCAGCTACACGCTCATCCTAACAATGAGAGAGGTGCTCGGGATTAGTCATGCTGAAGATGAATCAAAAAATAAAATAAAAAATAACACATGGGTGTACTTGTTAACACGTCTGACCTTCCTTGCAGTCAGTGAGAGGGCTGGATGGCTGAAGGAGACTTCACTACAAAAATACAAAAAGTAAATGAAACACCCAAGCTCATCTTTAGTGAGAGGCGCTGGTTGGCTGCAGAAGGAAAGAATATTATTTTGAAAAAGGACATAAAAAACCAAAGCTCATGATTTGCATTTCATTTAAGACCCCTTTCACACTGGGGCGGGAGGTGCGCTGACGGTATAGCGCCGCTATTTTTAGCAGCGCTATACTGTTGTAATTGTGACGGTATTCAGGCACGAGCGGTGCGGTTTTAACCCCCGCTATCGGACAAAAAGGGGTTAATACCGCCCGCAATACGCCTCTGCGGTATAGCCGCAGTTTCACATTGTTTTCAATGGGGAGTAGTAAACACACTGCTTCTCTCACTGCTCCAAAGATGCTGCTAGCAGGACCTTTGGAGCAGTACTGCTAGCGCACCCCTCCAGTACGAAAGCCCTCAGGGCTTTCACACTGAGAAACAGCAGCCACTGTTTAGGGTCGATTTCCAGGCGCTATTATTAGCGCAATAGAGCCTGCAAACCGCCCCAGTGTGAAAGGGGTCTTAAAGCAGATGTCTGCTGGAAAAAAGATATTAAAAGCCAGCAGCTACAAAAACTGCAGCTGCTGACTTTTAATATTAGGACACTTACCTGTCCTGGAGTCAAGCGTCGTCCGCAGCAGTCCGCCATCCACGGTGAGGGAACCAGGCAGTGAAGCACTCCGGCTTCACTGCATGGTTCCCTACGGTGCATGCGTGAGTCACGCTGCGCCTGCCGATTGGCTCCCGCTGTGTTCTGGGAGCCGAGTGTTCCCAGCACACAACGGGGGGAGGGGATGGGCGGTAACGTCATGCCCGCAGTCTGCCCGACACTGTTGTGGCCGGAAGTGGGTGCAAATACCTGTCTTTAGACAGGCATCGGCACCCCCCTCCCCCTGAAAGGTGTCAAATGTGACCCCGGAGGGGGGAGAGTTCCGATCAGCATGAGTTCCACTTTAGGGTGGAGCTCCGCTTTAATGGTTCAAAGAAAGTCCGGTAAAATAGTCGGCCCTCACGCATGTTCACTTTTATCAGATCTGGCCCTCTTTGAAAAAAGTTTGGACACCCCTGCCTTAGTAGCAATGGCCGACATTGCTGGACTCCAGGACAGATAAGTGTCCTAATGGTAAAAGTCAGCAGCTGTAGTATATTAGCTCCTGGCTTTTAATTTTTAAAGGGGCAGGTAGAACTCCTCTTGAAGCCAGGAAGAACTCCATAGAAGTGACACTGTAGGGGGGTTTCATGGAGTTGTTCCAGGCTGAGCTCCCTCTTGGGACACAGTGTGGAGCACACAGAACGAGCCAGGCTCTCTGTATGGTCCTAGCAGGCCATGGGATATACGTTTAGGAACAGTAAATAAATAACACAATATACAACTTCTCTTCCCTTGCGCTCCTCTCATGGGGCGACAGCCAGAACTTCCCGTCACGTGGTATTCCGCGACTCCTCCCCCTAACAGTCACTGGGGCGGAGCCCTATGTATTGTTATCGCAAGACACAGCCGCCTGTAGCGCGGAGCTCCCTGAGACGTGGTAGTCAGCGAGCCCCTCCCCCTCCAGTCGGCGAAGTGCATCACTTGGTTGAGAGTTATCAGAGCGGTTGGTAGCGGACTACTGGAAGAACGGAGGATGGCGGAGGCACCGGGAGCAGATAATAGAGGTACGGTACTCAGGTCTATCAGTGACCGCCCCCTGCTGGTGTAATGCAGTGTATGACATCATCACCCATCATTTCTTATTACTATGGGGGGGACATTGTCTCCAGCTTGGGAAGCTGACAATCAGGAACACCCTGACCATTAGATGATGCATTGCACTTGTATAAAGGGGGTCACAGACACCCCTTGAAGTTCTGTACCCAAAGTGGCGATGTGTGTGCAGAACAGCACAATCAATGTGCCCCAAATGCAGAGCTACTGCGCAGGTACTGAACAGGAAAAATTATGTAAAGCTCACACACGATCATTTTAAATTAAGTTTTTTTAAAACGTCGTTTTTTTCAAATGCCGAAAAACGAACGTGTGTACGCGGCATAAGGCTATACTTACCTGATCCTCCGGAAAACAACGCTCCTCCACATCCAGCAATGGACTGTTCCTGTTGTCTTTACATCCACAGCTAGTCTATGGGCACGATGATACCAGGAACAGTCCATTCACAAGACCACTAGGGTGGGGGGGGGAGCACCACAGCGGGGAAAGGTCTTGCACTTGTAGGATCAGCGGATTAGGTAAGTATATCTCTGCTCTGAAATCCCCTAGGTAAAAAAAGGCAATTAACCACTTAAGGGCCCCTTCACGCCATTATACGTCGGTAGAATGGCACGGCTGAGCACATCCACGTACCTGTACATGGCCCTTTAAGCCCAGCCGTGGGGTCGCGCGCGCTGCCGGCGCGTGCACACGACCCGGTCCGTAGCTCAGTGAACGTGGGACCCGTGGACCCGAACGCTGCCGGAGTCCCGCAATCATTCCCCAGAGCTGAAGAACGGGGTGAGCTGTGTGTAAACACAGCTTCCCCGTTCTTTACTGTGGGGCCCGCATTGATTGTGTGTTCCCTTATATAGGGAATCACAATCAATGACGTCACACCCCCCTACAAAAACATGAGGTCACACATCACCTTCAGCACCCCCCTTGTGGTTAACTGCAATTGTCATTTTCACAGTAAACAATGCATTTTTAATACATTTTTTGCTGTGAAAATGACAATGGTGTCAAAAATTGACGCTCTATTTCTGTTTATAGCATATAAAAATAAAAACCGCAGAGGTGATCAAATACCACCATAAGAAAGCTCTATTTGTGGGAAAAAAAAGGACGCCAAATTTTGTTTGGAAGCCACGTTGCACGACGGCGCAATTGTCAGTTAAATCGACGCAGTGCCGAATCGCAAAACCTGGCCGGGTCCTTTAGCTGCCTAAAGGTCCGGGTCTTCAGTGGTTACACAAGTTAAACATTTTTTTGCCAAAGTTCTTTTTTAAAGGGACTATTACCAGAAAAATTAGGGCTCTTTTGAATGCCCATGAAAATTGGGTTTAACTCCAGAGACTGATGGTCCTTTGTCAGATATCCTCCCCCATGCTTTATATTATTCCATTCTATGATCTGCTCCGCCTTTTATTGTAGCCATCAGACCATTCACATAAAGCCCTGTACACACGATCAGTCAATCCGATGAGAACGGTCCGAAGGACCGTTGTCATTGGTTAACTGATGAAGCTGACTGATGGTCTGTCGTGCCTACACACCATCGGATAAATAACCAATCGTGTCAGAACGCGGTGACGTAAAAAACATGACGACGTGCTGAAAAAAATGAAGTTCAATGCTTCCAAGCATGCGTCGACTTGATTCTGAACATGCGTGGATTTTTAACCAATGGTCGTACCTACTAGCGATCGGTTTTAACCTATCGGTTAGGTATCAATCGATTAAATTTTAAAGCAAGTTGTTTTTTTTTTAACAGAAGGTTAAATAGCCGATGGGACCCACACATGATCGGTTTTGACCGATGAAAACGGTCCATCAGACTGTTGTCCTCTGGCTATCCTATCGTGTGTACAAGGCCTAATGCACTTTGTCCTCTCCTAGTAATGGCCGGCCCTATAAGAAGTCAGCGCTGACCTTGCCAGCATTACACTGCGAATGGAGGGTGTCGGGGTCGATGATACTATGCAATCACAGGGGGAAATGTATCAATTCTGTCACATGGCAAAGCTGTGCTACACATGACAGATCATGCAACAGTTTTATTACAAGGTTACAGCCTGAATCCTACATTCCTCCTTTGACTGCTCTAAATGAAACCCTCAACACTAATCTCCACAAATATGAAATTCTGGAACTAAACACCCTAAATGTTCTCCTCTCCTCCAACATCCATTGGATTTCTCACCGGCATCTTCTCCCCAACTTCTCAACAGGTGACGGGGTGTGATTGGCAGCTTCTTCCAGGTGCTGGGTTTTGATTGGCTGGTGTAGGATGACCTAAAGGGGCTGTAAAGGTAAAACACTTTTTCTCTAAATAGTTTCCTTTACCTTAGTGCAGTCCTCCTTCACTTACCTCATCCTTCCATTTTGCTTTTAAATATCCTTATTTCTTCTGAGAAACCCTCACTTCCTGTTCTTCTGTCTGTAACTCCACACAGTAATGCAAGGCTTTTTCCCTGGTGTGGAGAAAGCCTCTTGAGGGGGAGGGGGCAAGCAAGCAAGTCAGGACACTCTCTACTTTGCAGATAGAGAAAGGAGCTGTGTGTTAGTGGGCGTCCTGACACTACTGCTCATCCCCTCCCCCCTCAAGAGGCTTTCTTCACACCAGGGAGAAAGCCTTGTATTACGGTGTGGAGTAACAGACAGAAGATCAGGAAGTGAGGATTTCTCAGAAGAAATAAGGACATCTAAAAGCAAAATTGAAGGATGAGGTAAGTGAATGAGGACTGCACCAAGGTAAAGGAAGCTATTTAGGGAATTTTTTTTTTACCTTTACAACCCCTTTAACTCCTACGCATACTCGCGGGAGACACTCACATTATCCTTGCACACATGGTCTGACCGCACTGAGAATGTATTCTGAGCTGCGCATGCATAGCTCATCATACATTTAGGGAAAAAAGTAATTTGATCCCCTGCTGATTTTGTACATTTGCCCACTGACAAAGAAATGATCAGTCTATAATTTTAATGGCAGGTTTATTTTAACAGTGAGAGAAAAAATATCAAGAAAAATGCATTTAAAAAAAGTTATAAATTGATTTGCATTTTATTGAGGGAATAAAGTATTTAAACCCCTTACAAAACACGACTTAGTACTTGGTGGGAGAACCCTTGTTGGCAATCACAGAGGTCAGACCAGGTTTTCACACATCTCAGGCCCCTTTCACACGGACGGACCTTTCAGGTCCGCCTGTTAGTTTTGACGGCGGACCTGAATGGTCGCTCAATGCATCTCTATGGAGCGTCGGATGTCAGCGGAGACATGTCCACTGACATCCGATCTACTAAAAACAGACTTATGGGGATACGTCCCCATCCGTCCATGGTGGATCGGGTGAGATCTGATGAAAACAGACTTGCTGTCCGTTTTTGTCCGATCTCTCCATAGGAGACAGCGGCGCCGGACAAGCCCCTCCCCACTCAGTGAGCAGAGGGGAGCTTGTCATTTGCCGGCTCATCAGAGATCAACGGACTGATCTCCCACTGAGCTGGCGGAAGCAGGCGGACACCCGTAGCGACGGAGTCCGCCTCGCGTGAAAGGTGCCTTGGGAGGGATTTTGTCCCACTCCTTTTTGCAGATCCTCCTCTCCAAGTCATTAAGGTTTCAAGGCTGACATTTAGTAACTCGAACTTTCAGCTCCCTCCCCATATTTTCTGTGGTATTAAAGTCTGGAGACTGGCTAGGCCACTCTAGGAACTTAATGTGCTTCTTCTTGAGCCACTCATTTGTTGCCTTGGTTGTGTTTTGGGTCATTGCCGTGCTAGAATACCCATCCATGACCTATTTTCAATGCCCTGGCTGAGGGAAGGAGGTTCTCACCCATGCCCCTGTCCATCGTCGGACAGGCCTGTACATGTGCTTTCTTGAGCAGGGAGACCTTGCGAGTATTGCAGGATTTCAGTCCTTCACAGAGTAATGTTACCAATTGTTTTCTTGGTGACTATGGTCCCAGCTGCCCTGAGATCGTTGATAAGAGTCTCCCGTGTAGTTCTGGGCTGATTCCTCATCATTCTCATGATCATTGAGACTACACAAGGTGAGATCTTACATGGAGCCCCAGACCGAGGGAGATTGACAGTTTTGTGTTTCTTCCATTTACAAATAGTGACACCAACAGTTGTCATCCACTGACCGAGCTGCTTGGCGATGGTCTTGTACCCCATCCCAGCCTTGCGTAGGTCTACAATCTTGTCCCTGACATCCTTGGACAGCTCTTTGATCTTGGCCATTGTACACACGATCCGAATATCGGACGAAAACGATCGTACGATGATGGATCATACGATTTTCAGATCGTGCGTACACTACTTTCGAGAGCCGATCACGACCGTTCATCCGATATTGTTCGATCGGACAAGCACGAAAATTTTCCTCGTACGATGTCAGATCGTACGATTTTCGTTAAGTCAGTACAGTTGTCATCCGACAATACAATACAAATACATTACAACACGTGACATTGCTACCGATTTTTTTTTTCTGTGGTACGAGAATTTTCGTGACTTTAATAACCTATTTCATTTTACTTGCGACTATTAAGCAAAAAAAAGTCGTACGATCCGTTGTACGATATTCGGATCGTGTGTACGAGCCATAAGAGAGTGCTCCTAATCTCAAGTCATTACCTGTATAGAAGACACCTGGGAGTCAGAAATCTTGCTGATTGATAGGGAATCAAATACTTATTTTACTCATTAAAATGGAAATCAATTTATAACTTTTTTAAATGTGTTTTTCTGGATATTTTTGTTGTTCTGTCTCTCACTGTTAAAAAAAAAAAAACTGCCATTAAAACTATAGACTGATCATTTCTTTGTCAGTGGGCAAACGTACAAAATCAGCAGGGGATCAAATACTTTTTCCCTCACTGTAGCTCCCACTGAAATTGTGCCGGCTTAGTTAGGTGCGTATAGATTTATAGAAAATTTTCACTTACATTTACATAAACTTTCAGCTTTGTAGTAAACAAGACAAGACGGGTTAATGGCTTTGCTTACTTTTTAACTAATCCTCTTTATTTACAGAGAACGTCTTCCAAATTCTGCAGGAGTTGAACAGAAACTCTACTGTCAACTTAGAGGTATATATATTTTGTGTCATGATCCAATTTATTGCAGACCTCCATCCTGCCTGATTCTCTACAACTATTTGAGACATTTCAAAGATGAGTTCTTTAACCACTTCAGCCCCAGGAGGAATTTATCCCCTTCCTGACCAGGCCATTTTTTGCAATACGACATGGCGTCACTTTAACTGACATTTGTGCGATCATCCGACGCTGTACCCAAACAAAATTCACATATTTTTTTTTCCCCACAAACAAGAGGTTTTTTTTGGTGGTACTTGATCACCTCTGCAGTTTTTTAATTTTTTTGTGCTATAAACAAACTAAAGAGTGACAGTTTTTCTGCTATAATACTTATTCCAAAAAAATATCTCGAAAAAATCACAATAGGCGTATATTGATTGGTTTGCGCAAAAGTTATAGCGTCTACAAACTATGGTATAGATTTAGGGACTTCTTTTACTGGTAATGGCGGCAATCTGCGATTTTTAGCAGGACTGCAACATTGCGGTGGACAAATCTGACCCCAAATGACACTTTTTGGGGACCAGTGACAATATTGCATTGATCAGTATTATAAAAATGTGCTGATCACTGTATAAATCTGGCAGGGAAGGGGTTGACCCTAGGGGGCGCTCAAGGGGTTAAGTGTGTTCCCTGGGTGTGCTCTAACTTTAGGGGGGATGGTCTGCCAGGCATATGACAGAGATCGCTGTTCCTAATCACTGGGGATATGCCTTGTTTACACTGGCAGATCCTTGTTCTGCCTCTGTATACCGCGATCACGGGTCACCAGCGGACATCGTGTCCACGGGCATGCTCAGCGGGGGCACGAGTGCCCACTATCTCCAATGCACGGACCGCCATACAGCTATGGCGATTCACACAGGAGATAGTCGGCAAGCAGTTAAAGTTCTTTTGCCACAAGAATAACTGTGAGCTACTGCTTGGCTTTTAAGCTGAGATTTCTGTGTCCAGCACAAGTAAATTCTCCATACATTATTATGGCGGATTTAAAGTGGAACTAAAATCTCCTCTTCTTTACAGCTAAGAAAGATTCCATATTAGCCTCTGTTTGATCTGCAGTTGCCATGGTGCTGCACATGTGATCATTAAGAGCCCTTTAACACTGACAGCGATGCCACGTTAGCGGTAAAGCACCGCTAGATGCGCATTTCAGCCTCTAGTGGGGTGCTTTTAACCCTGCTAGCAGCCAAATAAAGGGTTAAAAGCGGCGCTGTCGAGGAGCTTCAGCAGCGCTGTCTATTGATTTCAGTGGGCAGGGGTGCTTTAGAAGCGGTGTATACACCACTCCTAAAGCCCCCCCAAAGATGCTGCTTGCATGACTTTTTTTAACGTTCTGCCAGCGCAGTGCAGATGCGGGACTGCAGATGCGTCATTTTTCAGGCGCTATTTTTATCACTAAAGCGCCTGAAGACCTCCCGTGTAAAAGGGGTCTTATGACATAAGCTATTTAATGGCTTGACAGTTGGAGTGACAGTACAAGCAACTGTGACATGGCATGCAACTGTTTTAGGAAACAGTGGGTTTAGTTGTGCTTTAACCACTTAAGACCCGGACCAAAATGCTGCTAAATGACCTTGCCCATTTTTGCGATTCGGCACTGCGTCGCTTTAACTGACAATTGCGCGGTCGTGCGACGTGGCTCCCAAAGAAAAATTTGCGTCCTTTTCTTCCCACAAATAGAGCTTTCTTTTGGTGGTATTTGATCGCCTCTGCGATTTTTATTTTTTGCGCTATGTACAAAAATAGAGCGACATTTTTGAAAAAAAAACAATATTTTTTACTTTTTGTTATAAGAAAAATCAAATAAACTAAATTTTAGTCAATCATTTAGGCCAAAATTTATTAAGCCATATGTCTTTAGTAAAAAAAAAAAAATCGCAATAAAAAAAAAATTACCTACCTAGCGGGAACAGCGACACTAATACAGCGATCAGAAAAATGATCGCTTAGTGACACTGGCAATAGGGAGTGAAAGGGTTAACTAGGGTGGTGATCAAGAGGTTAAAACTTTATTAGGGGGGGGTACGGGGGCTACCCTGAACCTAACACTGACTGTCACACTGCCTGTCACACTGACACTAAATACAGTAATCATACATGTATGATTACTGCATTCAGTGACACTGTGACAAGGAGGAGGGGGGGGGGGGGTGGTTAATGTGCCTATGTGTAGTGTGTGTCAGTGAAGTGTTAGTGCAGACTTAGTGTGCGATGTGATCTCTCCTCAGCGGTGGTTGAAAAAAACGGTGAAGGAGAGATCACATCGCTTCCTCCTTCCTGTGTTTACACAGGAGGAGGAAGTGACAGGGCGGGGGGCGCGCGGATTGGCTGAGAGCGATCCGGAGGGGGCGGACAAAAGTGAATAGCCGCCCCCTCATCCCGGATCGCTCGGCCAGCTACGGGGACCGCCGCATGTACGGGGGGGTCCGATCGGAGCCCCGAACCCCCTCAAGGCACCAACGTATATATACGTTGATGTCCCTGTCGGTGCCATTCTGCCGACGTAAATGTACATGCGGCGGGCCTTAACTGGTTAACTGAACCCTAACAATTACCTTCACTTTTTTTTTTTTACTCTTCATTTTTTTCTCCCTTTTTGGTCTGGTAAAATATGCATTGGAAGTGTTTTATTATATCTCAAGGAGAATAATTGAATTACCTGTCAGCTATAGGTAGGCACCACATCCCTTATTTGAAGAATAAATAGGTATGGAAATTAAACAGGATTTTTAAGGTGCAAACACAATACAAAAACTTATCTGAAAAATAAATTTTGTTTATACAGAAATAGAAAGATATAAAAATCCATCATATATTCAATAGAATTTCATAAATGCAAACAGACAATTTTCTCGACATATAATTTGGCTTCTTCCGGAGATTGTCTTGCACTACTAAAATATAAATTAGAAAATAACATAATGTAGACACATGAAACACAAATTAAACACATTCAAATAAACACAATGATATAATGATAGTGACCAGATCACGATACATATCAGAATGCCTTACAGGTATATACAGAAAGAATAAAATAAAAAGAGAAAAAATATTTTAAAAAGACAATTTTTTATATACAAAAATATTAGAATGTATAGGCTGAAAATATAGATAGAAAATACTAGAGCTGCAACTAACGATTATTTTCATAATCGATTAATCGGCCGATTATTTTTTCGATTAATCGGATAAAATCATTAAAAAAACGTAATGTGGAATTTTTTCGTTTATTTAACAGTAATAATGAAAAAACATGTTACACTCAAACGGCAGATTAAAAAACGTTTAACATTAACATTACACAACTTTGCAGCAGTACTATTCCTATCCGGGAACACCAATGCTGGGGCACTATTCCTCCCGGGAACACCAATGCTGGGGCACTATTCCTCCCGGGAACACCAATGCTGGGGCACTATTCCTCCCGGGAACACCAATGCTGGGGCACTATTCCTCCCGGGAACACCAATGCTGGGGCACTATTCCTCCCGGGAACACCAATGCTGGGGCACTATTCCTCCCGGGAACACCAATGCTGGGGCACTATGCCTCACGGCAGGGCTTGACAAATTTGCTTGGAATCTAGGAGCCAGCTAAAAAAGTTAGGAGCCAGAAAATGCGCCCCGTCCCGACGAGCTTGCGCGCAGAAGCGAACACATACGCATGAGGTATCACCGCGATTGTTGGAGCGAGAGCAATAATTCTAGCTCTAGACCTCCTCTGTAACTCAAAACATGCAACTTGTATTTTTTTTAAACTTCGCCTATGGAGATTTTAAAGGGTAAAAGTTTGACGCCATTCCATGAACGGGCGCAATTTTGAAGCGTGACATGTTGGGTATCAATTTACTCGGCGTAGCATTATCTTTCACAATCTAAAAAAAAATTGGGATAACTTTACTGTTTTATTTTTTAATTAAAAAAAAAAAAAAATCCAAAAAAGTGCGCTTGTAAGACCGCTGCGCAAATACGGCGTGACACAAAGTATTGCAACGATCGCCATTTTATTCTCTAGGGTGTTAGAATAAAAAAAATATATAATGTTTGGGGGTTCTAATTATAGGGAAGGAGATGGCAGTGAAAAATTACATTACAGCTGCTGTTTAACTTGTAATGTCAAACGGCCACCACCAGATGCGCCAGCTCACAGAAGGAAGAGCTTGGGACTTCACAAGGCCGCAAAGCCGCGGCCTCAATTAGCGTTTGCCGCGGCGATCGCGCGGTGGAGGTGGTGGGGGCGCACGGAGACACACGATCCTGTGCGTCCGTGCACCCCCACCTCCCCCGCTGCTCGATCGCGGCGGGCCCGCGGCAAATGGTAATTGAGGCCGTGGCTTTGAATGGGCGGAAGAGCGGACCGATTATTCGATAATGAAAATCGTTGACAACGATTTTCATTATCGAATATTATCGATAATATCGATTAATCGTTTCAGCTCTAGAAAATACATTTCCTGGAACAGCATCAAAGAGAGAAACCTGTGTATGAAGTCAATTGGTGTACCATAGAGAGGGGAAGATATTCTATGTCAAAAACTCATGTACCAAGACACGTGTTGGAGAATGCTGGCGATAGGCTAAAGGACCAGTCTGGAGGGGCATATAAAAAATACAAATGATTATAAGAATTAGGGTTGTCCCAATACCGATACTAGTATCGGTATCGGGACCGATACCAAGCATTTGCCCGAGTACTTGTACTCGGGCAAATGCTCCCGATGCTTCACCCGATACTTGTACTGTCGGCGGTGATCAGTGCATGGGGAAGTTCCAAGCACCGATCACCGCTGATTTTAAAGCAGCTGAAAGCCGCCGTGTATCCCGTGTATGCCGCCGTGTATGCCGCTGTGTATCCCGTGCATGCCGCCGTGTATCCCACCGTGTATCCCTCTGTGTATCCCGCCGTGTTTCTCTCCCCTTCCGTGCCTCTCCTTCACCCCCTGGAATTGTCAGGATGGAGAGCAGGGTAGGAGCCGGTAAATCCGGCTCCTTACTGCTCCGAATGGACAGAGTCAGTGATCACTGACTGTCCATTCACATAACTGAAACATTTTAATCTGTGATTACAAATGTTTAAGTTTATGAATGAAGAGAAGACGCTGTCTTCACTCCATTCACTTTTAGCGCAGCTGATGCTGCTGAGAAAAGGACAGGGAAACATGTGTCCCTAGTCAGTGGCGTAACTAGAGACTTCAGGGCCCCGGTGCAAGAAATTATAAAGGGCCCCCCCTCCACAGTGGCATGACAGTCAGGTGAACCCCTCACATTGGCAGGCGGCAGTCGGGCACCTCAAACGGGCAGATTTGGCGGAATTACAGGGCCCAGTCGCAACGGCGACTGCTGCGACCCTGATAAATCCGCCATTGGTTAAAGGTGTGCTACGCGCAGAGTCCGGGGTGTGCTACGCGCAGAGTCCGGGGTGTGCTACGCGCAGAGTCCGGGGTGTGCTACGCGCAGAGTCCGGGGTGTGCTACGCGCAGAGTCCGGGGTGTGCTACGCGCAGAGTCCGGGGTGTGCTACGCGCAGAGTCCGGGGTGTGCTACGCGCAGAGTCCAGATTTCAGAAGTGCCACATTTCTGCTGAAAAAAAGCCTGGAGTTAAAGTATACAGTGCAAACACTGTCTACAGCCATGAAACATACAGCCACAGCACCTGTGATCATCATTATCATGCTGATAATTACACTGTACTTCATGTGACTGTACTGTATATAGCCTATATACACTACAGTCACATGAAGTACAGTATAATATAGGCTGTACAGTGTGATCATCAGCATGATAATGATGATCACAGGTGTTGTGGCTGTATCCTTCATGCCTTCAGACAAAGTTTGCTCTGTATACTTTTACTTCAGTATACTATAACAACCACTGCAGTTTGAGTCTTAGTACATGCACACTCACATACATACATACATACATACATATTCACATGCACACACACATTCATACATATATGGCATGCACACACACAGTGGATAAAAAAAACAGTAACCTTAGCAGCTCTTCCTGCCGGGTACTGCACTGTAGGGGGAGACAAAGAGCACACACAGTGCTTTCAGTTTGTAATGACTGTGACGAGCTCCCCGCACAGTGCCGATTACAGTTCGGCTTGTGATCGGGGAACTTGTCTGTGCTCCTTCTATCGAAGCACTGTATATAGGGGGCCCTCGGGCCCCCTCCAGCAAGGGGCCCGGTCACCATGGCGACCTCAGCACCCCTATAATTCCGCCACTGTCCCTAGTCCCTTTCTCTGTCTGAAAGGGAAGATGTCAGAGGTCTGTTAAGACCCCTGATATCTCACCACAGCCCCCCAACAGGGCTGAAAAAATAAATAAAGAATAAAAAAACAAAAGAATAAAAAAAAATTAAGAAAAAACTCACTGACACAAAAAAGTTAAAAACAAATTGTTAAAGAAAAAAAAACATACTGACACATGTGCCGCTGTCACATGAGATTAAAAAAAAGTATCAGTATTCGGTATCGGCGAGTACTTGGAAAAAAAGTATCGGTACATGTACTCGGTCCTAAAAAAGTGGTATCAGGACAACCCTAATAAGAATCAAACAATATGAGTCAATCATTATCCCAGTCCCTGAATGACCAGGCAGCTACAAAAATTACCTGGCCCATTTTATAGAAAAAGATTTAAATTTTTCTTCAAAATCTTCTATAAGTGTCCATTCATTTGGACTTTTTGCATATACAGTATATTCACATTGTCTTGTTTGCACTTACAAAGTTAACACGTGTTATGTTTTATATAGCGCAACACTTGTTTATTAATTTGGGTTGTTACATAATGTTTTGTCAATTGTGTTGCTAGCAGTTTTGAGTTCTTGATTAATAGCGCAGTATTCATTGTATTGGATTTATTTATATGATGGCCCCTTTTCATGTCTTAATAATTAAAGAATGGTATTCTGCAATGATCTCACGTTTTAAAATTGAATTTCTCAGATTCGTTCACAAGTTGCTGATATTTTGGATCAAAGTATCAGTGAAATTGAACATTTTCGAAGTCATCTTTTAACAGCTCATACGACCAGTGCAAGAAAAGAAGAAAATGAGGTATGTCAAGTTACCAAAATAATTGATATATCGTTGCAGTTTTGTATTGTTTTGCATGTAAAACTTTTAACCACTTCAATACCCAGCCATATACAATTGACGGCCTGGGATGGGATTTACCATCCTAAGTGGCCGTCAATTGACGGCCTGGGTATTGCAGGCGAATATCTGGATGATGCCTGCAGCCAGAGGCATCATCCAGATATCCTCTTCTTCAGCCGGCGATTCTGCACAATGTAAGAACGATCATAGCGGCGGTTCCGCCGCTTGATCGTTCTTACAGGCCGCGGATGGGGGCATCCCCCCCCTCCCGCCGCCATCCGGTGCTTCTCCGGGCTTACCTGTACCTTCGGGGGCCCGGAGAACGAATCGTCGGCGGCGGCAGGAAGCATAGAGATGACTGGTGACCAGATGGTCACCAGTCATCTCTATGACCGTCGGAGGACCCGGGCGCGATCTGATGACGTCACGCCCGGGTCCCCGTATGTAAACAAAGCCGCAATTGCGGCTGTAAGTCACCATTCATGAGATCGGTGAATTTTTTTTCACCGATCTCATGGTTTCCAGCCTGGAGGTGAGATGTGAGGTCTTATTGACCCCACATCTCTCCATAAAGAGGACCTGTCACACATATTTCCTATTACAAGGGATGTTTACATTCCTTGTAATAGGAATAAAAGTGGGAAAAAAAAAAAAGTGTAAAAATAAATAAAATATAAGTAAAAAAAAATAATAAAAGATAAAAAAAAAATTAAAACGCCCCTGTCCCCGATAGCTCGCGTGCAGAAGCGAACGCACACGCAAGTCCCGCCGACGTATGTAAACGCCGTTTAAACCACACATGTGAGGTATCGCCGCGTGCGTTGGAGTGCCAGCAACTAATCTAGCACTAGATCTCCTCTGTAAATCCAAACTGTAACCTGTAAAAAATAAATAAAACGTTGCCTATGGAGATTTTTAAGTACCGAAGTTTGGCGCCATTCCATGAGTGTGCGCATAATTAAAGCGTGACATGTTGGGTCTCTATTTACTCGGTGTAACAATCTTTCACATAATACAAAAAAATTGGGCTAACTTTAGTGTTTTGTTGTTTTTTTAATTCATAAAACAATTTTTTTTACAAAAAAAAGGCGTTTGAAAAATAATTGCGTAAATACTGTGCAAGATAAAACTTTGGAATGATCGTCATTTTATTCCCTAGGGTGTCTGCTAAAAAAACATATATAATGTTTGGGGGTACTGTGTAATTTTCTAGCAAAAGAATGATGATTATTACATGTAGGAGAGAAGTGTCAGAATAGGCCCGGTATGGAGGTGGTATAAAAGCCTAGTATTGAAGCGGTTAAACAGTCTTTCTTCAAAAAAGAGAAGTATTCCTCGGCTTAAAGCCCATATCTGAGGGAGCTGTTTCTGAACCAAAAATGTTTAAATGCCCATTTAGATCTGGGGTACCTAAAAGCAGTTTTACTTACACAATCCCCCGGCAGCCAGTGCTCTGCTTTCCTCCCCATATGCTTTGACAAAATACTGTCCCTTTGCATTCTCATGTTCAATGCAGGGCTATGGGCTCTACATTGATCTTGATGACATCAGAGGGCATCTGACTGCAGGGGCTTACAACTCAGGGGGAACCTGCTGAAATAGGGATTTGGGTAGGTAAAACTTTTTGTGGTCCCATAGACCTAAATGAGTGCCTTTGCTTTAAAATAAGTCTAGTACAAGCAATTCAAACTTTTTATTACATACTGAAAGTTATTATTTTTAGACCCCTTTCACGCTGAGGTAGTTTTCAGACATTTTAGCGCTAGAAATAGTCTCTAAAAAGCACCTGAATATTGGCTCTCATTCTTTGCTGTGTGTGCTTTCACACTGGGGCAGTGCGCCTGTGGGACGTTATAGAAGGTCCTGCAAGCAGCATCTTTGGGGCGGGTTGGGAGCGCTGCAAATAGCACTCCTAAAATGCCCTCGCCCATTGCAATGAATGGGCAATGCTTCCAAAGTGCCTTGAAAGTGCTGCAAAACTGGTAAAATCTGCCCCACTAGCAGTGCTGTAGTGTGAAAGGGGTCTTAGTGAAATTGCTGAAGTACCGTATTTATCGGCGTATACCACGCACTTTTTTGCCCTGAAAATCAGGGCAAAATCGTGGGTATGCGATATACGCCGATACCCGCTTTCCCGCGCCGATTTTGAATACTGCGCCGGCATATACCGAGCGCAGTACACTCGTGTATAGTCAGGAAGGCTCGGCTCCTCTCGCGCTCACGTCCTGGACGTACAGGACGTGAGTGCGAGAGTAGCCGAGCCTGCCCGACTATTCACGAGTGTACTGCGCCTGCATATACCGAGCGCAGTACACTCGCGTATAGTCGGGCAGGCTCGGCTCCTCTCGCGCTCATGTCCTGGACGTACAGGACGTGAGCGCAAGAGTAGCCGAGCCTGCCTGACTATACACGAGTGTACTGCGCTCGGTATATGCAGGCGCAGTATTCAAACTCGGCGCGGGAAAACGAGTATCGAGCGTGAAGGACGCCGGAACCGACGAAGAGGACACCCGAAGCCGCCGATGGACGCCGCGCAAGACACCAAAACTGTAAGTATAAAAATCTTTTTTCCCACAGGAATGGGGGCCACTTTAGGGGTGCGCGCTATACGCGGGAGAGCGCTATATCCCGATAAATACGGTAAATGTCACTTACTTAGACAAATCAATGCGATGCAATGCATAGTAGCCCATTATGCTTTAGCTTTGCAGGGAAGCAAAGAGGAAGTAAAACCCATCGGGGTTTACATCCTCCTTTAAGGGAATACATCATATCAAAACCATCAATAAACACGCAGATGTAGACAGCTGAACTTCTGATTTAATTCTTCCCCTGGGAGCCTAATTGTTAAAAGTAATTGGTCGGGCTCACTGACCAATAAAGAGCAAGGAGGAATGGCACTTATCTTGAATTTTACAAACAGATGTTCATGTAAATTTCCCTTTATCTCATGATCTACTGTTCATTTATTTTAAGTTTATTTTAGGGACTTTTAGTTAAAAATAATAACTTGTGGAGTTCTCCCTCAAGATTCATACCAAGCGCAGCTGACACAGTGCTCTGCGATTACCTGCGGTTGTGTGCCGATAGCTGCACCAGATCGCACCTGGACACATTCAATTCTATCTTTTTCTATTTGCAAAAAAAAAAACGCGTGAGGGGTGACATAGGAAAGCGTGCTTCTAGATGCAGTAGAATCCGCAGCTAAAAATGTATCTCCCAAAAACAGACATGTAGCTCCTTAAACAGGAATGCAGACTACCTATGTCCCCCCACCCCACAGTCCAACATAACTCACTGGAAAGGTAATAGGTGCAGCATTGAACTGGATACCATTGCTCTGACCTGAACTCTTACTTAGGGCTAGAGATGAGGGACCAGATTCAGGTAGATGAGAGTATCTTTCCTCTGGAGTAACGCTTCTCATTTACGTTACTCTGAAGACCCTTTCAGCGCAAGTCCTGTAATTCACATAGCAGTTGCGCGTAAACTTGCGCCAGAGTAACGATAATGCGCTGGCGTAACCCGACGCAAGGGGAAGTGGGTGTGATCATATGTAAATGATGGGCGGAGCCCAGCGCAGAGGCTTACGTTCAGCGCATCAACCACGGAGCATGCGCAGTGAGTGAGGCTCCACTCGCCCCCTTTGTGCGCATGCTCACAACTTCCGTCGGCACCACTTCACGGGAAACGTCAGCGCAATGCCTTCCGTTGGGCGTTTAAATGCGCCGTAGAAGCGCCATTCCGGCACTAAAGTATATCCTGCTCCCCCTCCCCGCAGTGATGTTACTTTTGTTCTGAGATGGCTGCTCCCGTTCCCCGCAAACACACAGTAGAAAGCTGAACTCTAAAGGCCAGGAGCTGTCAGCCGTCATCTCGGCTATGGAGACCTATGATGTCTTCCTCCATGGCTGTAAAATTTGACAGACAAGCATGGACAGAGGTGTTGTCCTGCAAGTGGGGGTGCTCAGCTAGCTCTTATCGTCGGTAACGCTGCTGTAGCTGCTCTCCTGCTGACCTGTGACCGTCTGGAGTAAAGATAAAGCAGCCTTTTGTAGAAATAACTTTGCGCCGGACGGACGAGATACGCGCGGCGCATGTAGCCAGCGTATGGTGCTAATCCGTTCGTGAATTGGGAAAAATCCCTCATTTGCATATTTGCAGGGGAAATCAATAGGCGCGACTGATGCGCCCAGCGAAATTAAGCGCTGACGATACTCTGGCGTCGGAACGTTCCGCCGGTCGCAAATGACCCGTTATTGGGCGCATCTAGTTTGCTGGGTACGGGCACATAGAAACGACGGCGCATCATCACAGTTACGCGGCGCATATCCAAATACTCCAGCGCAAGTGTTCGTGAATCTGGCCCGAGGTCTTTTTGTGTACGATGTCAATCTTAGTTCAGGGGGCTTCCAAGAAGCACAGATGATGTTTTGCTGAAGAGTTTCTTTATTCATATACCCTTTTTGGTGCTCTCTCTAGTGGTATAATAGATTTAGATAGATGGTGACATTCCAGTTTAACGTGAAAACCTAGCCAAAATTGCTGTTGTTACTTATCTCATAACACTGCTTATCTTATCATGTCAGGCTTTTTTTAGAGCCCAAATGGTATGTCATCCACATTCAACTTCATGGCTCGCTGAACTTGGTTTAATTGCATTACTTAAAATCCCTACACTTATCTGGCCAGATCCATAGACCTCTTAGGCCGCGTACACATGATCGAACATGTCCGCTGAAACTGGTCCGCAGACCAGTTTCAGCGGACATGTTCGATCGTGTGTACGGCCTATCAGACCGTTTTCCAGCGGACCAAAGTTTCAAAACATGCTTGAAAACCTGTCCGCTGAAAACCTGTCCTTCGGACAGGTTCGATGGTAAGTACACAAAAGCATCGGACCAAAAACCTGCGCATGCTGAGAATCAAGTCGACGCATGCTTGGAAGCATTGAACTTTGTTTTTTGATCACGTCGTTGTGTTCTACGTCACCGCGTTCTGGTCCGATGGGATTTTGGTCCGATGGTGTGTACGCACATCAGACCAACAGACCACTTCAGTGTGGTCCGATGAAAATGGTCCGTCGGACAAGTTTCATCGGACATGTCTGATCGTGTGTACGCGGTCTTACAGCTTTTGAAGAAATGTGTGGTCTCTCTCAGGTTCCTAGACCTCAATTATCCATGATCTACAAGGAGATTCTCTCAGACGCATGTAGCTTTACCTACTTATACACAAACATGGTCAGAGGATTTGGGGATAGAGATATCACAAATTGATTGACATATTTCATTTATCTTTACTCATAAAACCTTGATCTCCAGCTTTATCCAGGAGAAAAATTAGTTACTTTCACGTGGTATAGAGATCCAAGCTCCATCCATAAAATCTTCCCAAACGCACCTGATGTCTGCAGGAGATGTCATAGCGTTAGAGGAACCCTTCTGCATGTTTGGTGAGAATGTAATCTCATTCGCCCCTTTTGGAAGGGGATTTTCCAGATTTACAATAAAATGTATGATCACACTCTCACCTCTCCCCTAAAATCGCTGTCTTATCCATCCTTCCGGGCTCAACTAAATCTCAGAAACTGAACCTTCTCAGGTTCTTTGTGGCAGTGGCGTAACACCTCATAACTAAGTTTTGGAAAATGTAGGTGGTTCTCTCCCTCCATAGGTGGATTGACATAATTAACAACACCATGCTCATGGAGGAGATGCAGGCAAGAGAAAATGACACATGGGACAAGCATCTTCAACTGTGGCATATCTGAATCCATTATTCTTCTTTCACGAGTTTCTGTGTAGTCTGTCTGCCTAATGAGACTCCCTCTCCAGGTCCCTCCGAAGTGGAGTATTTGTTGCAGTGGACTACATAACAGGAATGTTGTAGCTCAGGATCTCACCATAGCGTTGTTCAGCTGGTAGAATATTCTACCGAAAATATGCACCGCACTCAATATCGACTTCCCATCTCCCCCTCCCTCCGCCTTTCTCTCCCCTCTTCTTGACTTTCTTTTCTTATCTGTATCTACTACAATGCACAACCTACCCAATTTCATATACAGGTTTTGATTTTATTATTCACCGTTTTCATTATTTGTTATCTATTGTTACGCATGTCACTGTGTGGTATTTGTTTACCACCATCCCACCTTCCCTTTTTCTATTTTATACCCCCTATTGCTTTTATTTGAAAATGTACTCAATAAAAAAATATTCAACCTAAAATTGTGAGATAGGGGCCTTAGATTGTAAGCTCCTTGAGGGCTGGGACCATTGTGAATATTTAATATTTAAAGAGGAAGTAAACCCTTTAAAAAAAAAAACCTGCAAGACAAGGGCATAATGAGCCAGTATGCATAGCATACTGGCTCATTATGTATTACTTACCTCAAATCAAAGCCCTTGCAGCAGTCCCCATCTTCCCTTCTGGCCACCGACTTCTTGTTACTTCCGGGTATCGGCACTGTGATTGCAAAAAAGCTTATTAATATTTTTACATACCTCCCGTTAATACCAGCCAGTCCCACTCATGTAACCCTCTGGGCATCTAAACTCCATCAATTTCCAGAAGACAGTCACATTTATTTAGCTATACAAGCCGACTTGGAACAAGATAACCTTTCACATGTTTCCACACATTCATGTTTATTAACTCTACATGATTGGGGATGCTGAGAAAAACAAGCCTGTAGCCTGACTGAATCCATGTTTGAGATTCTCCAGCATATGTTTAGCCTACTTTCTTTTACTGAAACTGCCCAGCTAAGTAAGTTACAGCCTTAGTTATTAGGTGATTGACAGGAGCTCGATTGGCCTGTAGAAGGACACAGCCCCACCGGAGCTGGCCTTGTGACTCAAAAACGCTAAAACACAGATGTACAAATGTGAAAAAGCCGCTTTGAGATTTAAGAGTGTTTTTTTTTTCTTTTATATTCAGTGTTTGTCTTAATTGTATTCTTTTGTAATGTTTTGAACAGCTAAAAAGAAATTTGAATACATAGGGGAAATTTTACTTTGCAAGAGAACGTCCCCCTGGCTTTATAAATGTGGTGAAAAACTACTTTGCAAAGAATACCCGGTCAAGTGAAAGGAAAATGAGGATACACACCTGCTGGACATTTTTTCTATAACCCGACCCCACTGTTTTTTGCTAGTGTCCTAAAGTGATGGACCTCTTTCCCTTCATGGAGAAATCCCTCTTAGCTTCCCCACTTTTATATTTTTCTTTATTATTTTATCTTTGAATTATTTTCATCAATTCCCCACTGCCTTGTAATGCCACAAATGGAAGCAGTGCAACCTAGACCCCTCTCTGTGGGGATGGCCTGCAATGTTGCCGGATCCTGCGTGGTCACTCACCTTGGCACTTAGTGCAATACGTCTAGTCAGCCATAGGGTGCCATACAGGTTCAGGGATGTGGTCCATCCCTATGGAACACAGTCCCCAAAAGCATCTTCTGGGGGTATGCCTACTGTGACTGATGAAGTTTGGAATTTATGACGTGAATTAGGGGTGCAACGGATCACAAAACTCACGGATCGGATCATTTTTCGGATCAGTAAAAAAAAAAAAAAACAACAACAAGACAAACATACGTTGTCTCTTTTTGTTTATAGTAATAATAGCCAGTTTAGCATTGCCCCTAATAGCCAGTCCAACATCCAACTCACTGTACTTGCACTGTAATGTCCATTGTCCCCCCACTCGTCATCATCATCACTGTTCCAGTGCAACATTGCCCCCACATTAGTAATAATAGCCAGTAGTTTAACATTTCCCCTGCCCCCTAATAGCCAGTCCAACAAACATCCAACTCACTGTACTTGTTGCAGATGCAGAATAGATCGCGGCGGGCGCTCTTGCAGAATAGAAGATCCACGAGCAGAGGGGTGATGACGTCAGCGCGCACAGACGCCGGGTGTACCAAGATGGCCGACCGATCCGCAGCTAGGCCAAAGCCGCTGCCTTTCCTATGGCAGCGGTGCGCTCCGCGGATCGCATACTGTGCCGATCCCAACAGGTCGACCCGTTCGGATCGCGGATCGGTCCCGATCCGTTGCACCACTAACATGAATGGGTATGACAGGGTCACCCTGCTTCTTTTAAACACCAAGGTCATATTTGAATTGTAATCACTACCATGTAAGCTTTTTCAATTTGATGCTAAAACCCAACCATGGATTACTGCATCTATTAAAAAAAAAAATATTGCACGTGTTTGGATGATAAACGTCAATGGAACTTCACCTAATTCACTAAGCTAAGGTATAATTCCCCTGCAAAATTAATAGCCTTTTTTTCTTCAGTAATTTAACCCCATTTTGTGTAGTAACAATTTGACATTAATTTTTTAAATAAGTTCCAATGTTTTTTTGTATCATTTCAGTGTAATGACCTCATCTATGCTGCAGTAAAAGGGCAATGTACTGACAATATTGAAGATGAAGATTGTGTAGGCAAACATCATTTATTGCATCAGGCAGTTGAATTCCCATTGATTGTAACCCCAGAACAGTTGAGTACACTGGATTCCATTGGACAATCATCGGACTGTGATCAGAATTCTCCTATAAATGTTGACACACAGCAGAACTATAACCTGCAAAACACTAATACAGACAACTGCAAACCAGCAGAATCAAATGGTTCATTTGAAAGCGAGGAAGTCGACTGTTGGAGACAATGTTTATATTCTTCACTTAAAAGGGGAACTGAAGAAGTAGACTTTGAAAGTTTAAGCATATCTGATAGCACCTTTAATGTTAATGAAAGTGGTCTGCTGAGTAGTACGATGAAAAATGAATTTGAGGACATTGAACAAGATGACACACTACAATGCATTACAGACCCTATACAACCCTGTGATCTCAATCACTTTAGTCCTGAGTGTAAGGAAAATGAGTCAACACTCGAAAAAACTGAAGATAATAATATCACATCTGATAAGGAAAATCTTGACAAATCGTGTAAAAGCATGCATGAAGGAACAGCAGGGTTAAAAAGTATTGCAGATGAAGTTAAAATCCCAAACCACCTTGAAAGTAAGGCATTTCAGAAAGTTTTACGAGAACTGCATACTGATTCAGAGTTCTTAAGCTCTGAAAATCTCCAGTGCAGAGAACAAATCAACGCGCTCAGAACCGAAAAAACTTCCCTTCATGTACAGTTATCCATAGCAGAGCAAAACGCAGAGGTGTATAATCAGCAAGCTAAAGCTCTGACTGACAAATATGAAGAACTTTTTAAGCAAAATAAACTAATTCAGGATGAAAGAAACCATCTTATGTTTGAGAAGCAGTTACTGACAAAAGAAATAGAGCTATTGAAAGAAGAAAAAAATATGTTTTTTAAAGATTTGGCAGCAGCCAATACTGAAAAAGAAGAGCTCGTAAAAAAGTTAGAGTCCTCACAGAAAACTGCATTGTCGTATGCTAGAGAAAAAGAAGAGATACACCACTTATGGAACGAGACATTAACGGAAAATTACAACCTCAGGAGAGAAACAGATGAAAGTAGAGCCCAGAACCTGACGGTAGGCAAAATTAATTTCAGGAGTAATTTTCGTTCCAGCCCAGAGTAATAGTTTATTTTGCTGCTATAAGGCATTGTGTAAGAAAGTCCCTTTCTCAAAGTTTCATTGGGTGCATTTTTCCTAGCTGGGCCCGTTTGTTGATGGGTAGGCATGTGGAGAACAATAACCCGGGGTAATTGCTTCCAACAGGTCACTGGAGTTTACGGTCTATAGCTTGCTATATATGTATCCATTGTTAGTGTGGGACTACCAATGGCTCAGTTGCACCGTTGCTTTATAATAGTAGAATACATTAAGGGCCCCCATACCAGAAGATGCCCTAGACCTGCCTTTCTCAACCTTTTTAACACAAAGAAATCCTTGAAATAACATTCCGCTCTGAGGGAATCCCTGCTATTACTTACTATATCTAAAGCTTGTGATACGTTAGTGTGATGGTCAGTGGGAAGAATGATCCTTACACTTGTGGTCATTGGGAGGAATTTCCCCCTTAGGCCGCATACACACGATCGAATATATCTGCTGAAACTGGTCCGCAGACCAGACCAGTTTCAGTGGACAGATTAGATCGTGTGTAAGGGCTAGCAGGCAGGTTTTCAGCAGACAAAAGTTTTAAAGCATGCTTTAAAACTTGTCTGCTGGAAACCCGTCTGTCCGACATGTCCGCTGGTTAGTACGCCTAACGAGCGGACAAAAATCCCCCGCATGCGTCAAATGGATTTGACGCATGCGTGGAAGTATTTTACTTCCTGGTTCGGTGACGTCACCGCGCTGTCTGTCCGTGGGGATTTTGGTTTGATCGTGTGTACACAAATCAAACCAAAATAGCCCCGCAGACATGTCTGTGGGACCGTTTTCATCGGAAAAATCTCCTCGTGTGTACGCGGCCTTACAGATAGCTAAAAAGATCATTGGTGTCAATGGGAACTTATCTGAGAGTCAGAAATTGGTCATTGTTCAAGGAACCCCTAGTAACCTCTGGAGGAACCCTGGGGTTCCATGGTTGAGAAACCCTGCCTTAGACATAAACCAGATACATTTTTTACACCTGGGACATTTTCTGAACATATTAGTTCAGAGTCAACTGCAACTTGGAGAGGTAAGCCATATGTTTGGAAGTCTGGCTGAGTTTTTAGAAGGTAAGTGCTTTTTGTGTTCCCTGTCCAAAACCGTTATCCCTGAGATTTGTGAGTGGGTTCTAATTGCCTTAGCAAATGACCCAATGATCATAGCAAAAATTAAGGTGGAAAGGGGGCACACTTGTCTAGTGCCATTAGTAATGAGTGCATAGCAGCCCTGTGGTTGTAAGCATCTGAGTGTAATGTAAAGAACCTGGATAGCAAAGCCATTGAGACTAGTTTTAACATGCAAGCTAGCACTAGGAGAACCTGCAATGCTTGACTGGGTGAAGATGGGTTTTCTGGATGCATATAATGTTACATTTCTGTGTGTTTGCTTCTCTTCATAGAATGGAACATTTACATGGTCTATTCAGGCCTTTTACATTTAAAGAAGTTGATTTTAGGAGCCATCTAGAATTCCTGAGGATGCTTGGAGTGGAGTAGCCTAATATAACCGAGAAGAAATGATGCCTAAGATTTCACTTAAAGAATATCCATGCTACATTAAAGGCATCAAAGGTACAAATAACCGGTCATATATATACTGTAAGTAAAGGACAAAAATGCCCTTGTGAAGTAAAGAGCAAAAATGTATAAACAGGGCTTGAACTCAATTGCCAAAACATTTAGACCCCTTTCACACTGAGGAGTTTTTCAGGCAGTACAGTGCTAAAAATAGCGCTGCTATACCGCGTGAAAAACTCCTGCACTACATACTCAATGTGAAAGCCCGAGGGCTTTAACACTGGGGCGATGCGCTGGCGGGAGAGAAGAAAATCTCCTGCCAGCAGCATATTTGGAGCGGCGTGTATACCGCTCCTTCCCATTTAAAACAATGGGAAACCGCCACAATGCGCCTCTGCAGAGGGGCATTGTGGGTGGTATTAACCCTTTATCGGCCGCTAGCGCGGGTTAATACCGCACCGCTAGAGGCCGAATCCTGCGGCAAATCCGACGGTATAACGCTGCTTTTTTGTGAAAGGGGCCTTAGTGAACAACTTTTAAATATTTAATTTATTTTATTTTAATATTTGTAGGAGTGGAAAGTGAAGCAGTGTCTGTAAGTTCTGTTTTTTTTTTTTTTGTTTGTTTTTTTATCACAATTATGATCCACATCAAAGGTATCAAAACTATAACAGATATTTATTGAAATCTAAGAAGAAGTTTGAAGAATTCCTCATTCACGTCAAGTATTTATGGCTTCTTCAGGGAATATTAAAAGCCAACATTCCTCCCATGTGTACTGGAAAGTTCAGATGGCTGCGCACACCAAACTGGGATACAAATGCCTTTTCTCTCAAAAAACATACAAAATGTTACAAAAATATATAATACAAGATGCAAAGAAAAATAAAGTGTGGCGCTAAAATTACGTAAACTCAGTGAAGTAGGTTCATAAACACATGATAAGCTTCAATAACTACATAAACTAAAGTCCATAATACACATTCTACACCCAAATGAAGGGAGGAAGAAACCAGTGAATGATAGAGGATCCGTCCCAAAAAATGGTTTGAATGTAGTTCAGCTTACCAGAAGTTGAGACCTAATTAAGTTTACACTTATCAGGTCATACAGGCTTAGGGATCTATCCAGGGTCCACGTATCATCAAAGGATGGAAAACGCTGTTTACGTCATAGGAACTCCTAGATCTCGTCTTCTTGTTGGGGCCACTTGAATGGTGCAAATAGGAACCTCTCACAAGGTATCCAATAATACCAAAGGGTAGTACCAGCGTGCGCTCTTTAGATAGCTAGAGAGCGCACGCTGGTACTACTGAAAAAAAAAAAGGGGGAAAAGAGCAACACCAATAAATTCTCTGCATGCTGGCCTAAAAAAAAAAAACATGTTTTTATCTTGTATATACAGTGGATAAAAAAAGTTTACACACCCCTGTTAAAATGTCAGGTTTCTGTGATGCAAAAAAATGAGACAAAGATAAATAATTTCAGAACTTTTTCCACCTTTTAATGTGACCTATAAATAGTTGAACAACAAACTGAAACCTTTTAGATCAGGGGTGCCCAACCTTTTGAAGAGCGAGGGCCACAATGAGTGGAGCGGGAGGAATAACAAGTCACGGCTACGCTATAGGCCCCTCCGATCCACCCAGATGAAAGGAGACAAATTCAATTCTGTTTTTCGCGGGTGCAGTGTAATGCACCTGTGTCTATCCTGCGGGTTAGCTGAACTTTGCCATAGACTCCACCTGTGGCAAAATACGGCGCTGTAGGGGAAGCATCAGCTTATGGGGCTCTACTCCGCAGCCGCTTTCTTCCTCTACCACCAGCTTCATTCACAACACTGATGCCGTGGTATGGCGGGATGGCAACCTGCAATCTGGGCTTGCCAACCCACCATTCCAGAGCAGGAGGTCGCGGGCCATATCAAAGGGCTCGGCGGGCCACATGTGGCCCCCGGGCCACTGGTTGGCCACCCCTGTTTTAGATGGAGCGAAGTAAAAATTAATATTGTCATGAAGCACCTTTTGATTTTATTATAGCACTCAGTTATTTTAGGTATGAGTCTATCAGCATGGCACATCTTGACTTGGCAATATTTGAGTTGTACAATTTATAGGTCACATTAAAGGTGGAAAAAGTTCTGAAATAATTTATTTTTTTCTCATTTTTTTGCATCACAGAAACCTGACATTTTAACAGGGGTGTGTAGACTTTTTGTATCCGTTGTATATATTTTTTAACATTTTGTATCATTGCTTTTTATACGTTATTATTAGTTTTTTGTAAAACAAGTTTTTGGTTGCTAAACAATGATAAGATATTGAAGGTATTGAATCGTTTAATTAACCTGCTGACACCTCTACAGGGAAGCGTCTGGCTAGGTATAAATTACCAGTTCATAGATGAAACAAATGAGCTTTGATAAAGCACAATTCGTATGTAACATGCATAAGCTGTTCCTCCCTTGCTTGTACATGTAGCCACACTCGTGATCGCATTGCAGGATCCAGGCAAAGTTACTTACCTGTCCCCTGATCCTGCAATGTCTCCCGGCTGTGTGTGCGAGCTGTCTCCTCGCTCGATTCACACAGTGCCCGAGTGCCGAGCTCCTTTCCCTGCGAGCATTGCGACGCACAAGGACGGAGTTCCAGTGCCCTGCATGCAGTTTTACATTATAAATACTGTTTTTTCTGCCTAGAAACTGGAGATTGTCCATAGCAACCACAAAGTGTCCCTTTGCGTCAAAAGTGGTTTCAGACCTGCTAAAAAACAGCGATAATAAATTAGTATCCCTTGCAGAAATGAACGACAGCGATTTGTGGGGAAATTCGTCATCAAACACTGAAAGTAATGACAGCGACAACTGTGCAACTGAGCAAATTCATTATTGAATAATTTTTCTTATTATTATTATTATTTGTTATAATTATTTATAGTTATTTATTATATTATGATTTTGTGTTGCAAACTTTATCATACCCAGGATGTCTACTAGACGCTTGTTTGGACAGATTGAAGTGGGTTATTCCTAGGAATTACAGGCCTACAATATAAAACGCCAAATTTCCATGCAAAACAATTGTACCTCTTTCAGCATCAAAAATCTGACCTAATCATATCGCCAGGGAGGTTAACCCTCTTGGGCATGGAGTTCACCAGAGCTTCACAGGTTGCCACAGGCGTCCTCTTCCCTTCTTCCATGACAACATCACGGAGCTGGTGGATGTTAGAGACCTTGCACTCCTCCATGTTCAGTTTGAGGATGCCCCACAGATGCTCAATAGGGTTTAGGTCTGGAGACATGCTTGGCCAGTACATCACCTTTACCCTCAGCTTCTTTAGCAAAGCAGTGGTTGTCTTGGAGGTGTGTTTGGGGTCATTATGTTGGAATACTGCCCTGCGGCCCAGTCTCCGAAGGGAGGGGATCATGCTTGGCTTCAGTATGTCACAGTGCATGTTGGCATTCATGGTTCCTTCCAATGAACTGTAGCTCCCCAGTGCCGGCATCACTCATGCAGCCCCAGACCATGGCACTCCCACCACCATGCTTGACTGTAGGCAAACACATTTGTCTTTGTACTCCTCACCTGTTTGCCACCCCACATGATTGACACCATCTGAACCAAATACGTTTATCTTGGTCTCATCAGACCACAGGAGATGGTTCCAGTAATCCATATCCTTAGTCTGTTTGTGTTTAGCAAACTGTTTACAGGCTTTATTGTGCATCATCTTTAGAAGAGGCTTCCATCTGGGACAACAGCCATGCAGACCAATTTAATGTAGTGTGCGACATATGGTCTGAGCACTGACAGGCTGCCCCCCCATCCCTTCTCTTTCTGCATCAATGCTGGCAGCACTCATACATCTATTTACCAAAGACAACCTCTGGATATGATGCTGAGCACGTGCACTCAACTTCTCTGGTCAACCATGGTGAGGGCTGTTCTGAGTGGAACCTGTCTTGTTAAACCGCTGTATGGTCTTGGCCACCATGCTTCAGCTCAGTTTCAGGGTCTTGGCAATTTTCTTATTGCCTAGGCCCTTGGCACCCCAGATGTTTTGGAACTTTATGTGCTCAGACACTGAGACTAGCATTGGGAAATGTAGTTCCAAAACATTTGCCAAGGTTCGCCATTCAGATCTTTATGTAGTGCTCTTTTTTTCAGATCCTCAGGGAGTTCTTTGCCATGAGATGCCATATTGAACTTCCAGTGACCAGTATGAGAGTGAGATCAATAACAGCAAATTTAACACACCTGAGACCTTGTAACACTAACGAGTCACATGACAACAGGGAGGGAAAATGGATAATTGGGCCCAATTTGGACATTTACCTAGGGGAGTACTTACTTTTGTTACCAGCGGTTTTGACATTAATGGTTGTGTGTTGAGTTACTTTGAGGGGACAGCAAATGTATATTGTTATATAAGCTGTACACTCACTACATTACATTGTAGCAAAGTGTCATTTCTTCAGTGTTGTCACATGAAAAGATATAATAAAATATTTACAAAAATGTGAGGGGTGTACTCATGTGAGATACTGTAAAATAGATTGTGAGGGAGTGACATAACGCCTCCTCACCACAGGTACAATATCCTCTGGAGATGACAGGGGAGGTCAAAGCATATTTAACCACTTAAGGACCGGCTAACGCTGATTTATGTCGGCAGAATGGCACGGCTGTGCAAACCAATGTCTAGGTACGTTGCCCTTTAAGCCCAGCCGTGGGTCGCGGGCACGCGCCCGCAGGCGCACTCCCGCGACCCGGTCCGGTCCCTGGAGCTGAAGAATGGGGAGAGCCGTGCGTAAACACGGCTTCCCCGTGCATCACTGTGGCGGCTGCATCGATCGTGTCATCCCTGTTTATAGGGCGGACACAATTGATGACGTCAGGCCTACAGCCACACCCCCCTGCAGTTGTAAACACGTATTAGGTCACACTTAACCCCTACAGCGCCCCCTGTGGTTAACTCCTAAACGGCAACTGTCATTTCCACAGTAAACAATGGAATTTAAATGCATTTTTTGCTGTGAAAATGTGTCAAAATTGTCCGAAGTGTTCGCCATGATGTCGCAGTCACGAAAAAAAAAATGCAATAAAACTATCCCCTATTTTGTAAACGCTATACATTTTGTGCAAAGCAACTGATAAACGCTTTTTTTTTTTTATACCAAAAATAGGTAGAAGAATACGTATCGGCCTAAACTGAGGAAAAAACATTTTTTATATATATTTTTGGGGGATATTTTTTATGGCAAAAAGTAAAAAACATTGAATTTTTTTCAAAATTGTCGCTCTATTTTTATTTATAGCGCAAAAAATAAAAACCGCAGAGGTGATCAAATACCACCTAAAGAAAGCTCTATTTGTGGGGAAAAAATGACGCCAATTTTGTGTAGGAGCCACGTCGCACGACCGCGCAATTGTCGGTCAAAGCGACGCAGTGCCGAATCGCAAAAAGGGGCCCGGTCCTTTAGCTGCATTTTGGTCCGGGGGTTAAGTGGTTAAACAAGCCCTAAAACCATATATCTCCCTCTGTATGAAGTTTTAGTGTCACGGAGGACTTGATTCATTCAAATTGTTTTCTCCATTGCACCGTGGCTCTTGAGATATCGCTATACAGGAAAATACAAGCATACTGTTCTGGATGTTTCTCTTCTTTGTGTGCAGTCATCCTAGCCTGTTTTTTAATATGCAAAACGTACATCTTGGCAGAGCAAAAATTATTTAGCAGTTTATAACTAAAAATTTCCTTATGGCAGAATACTTATTGTATCCCATGGTTATTTATTTTCAGAAAACACAGAAATGCATGAAAAGCAAAGAAGACCAGAGTATGGAAAGATCTGAGTGATGGGGCTACTGAATATACAATATGGCTATAGTTTGCATTGTTTGAGAGATATTGCTAAACAAAAATAAAATTATTTTACTGTCTGTATTTTAAATATCAAACATTTGATGAACACTTTTTTTTATAATTTTCATATATCAGGAATATAAATCAAATAGGATAGTGAAAGCATGATACTAACCCCAAATGGAAAAAAAAAAGGTTGGAATACAGAAGAAAGACTGGTTTCACTTAGCCAAATGAGGTCTTTACTTAAAGGGGAGTTCCACCCACAATTTCACTTTTTAAATATAAATACCCCTGTAATACACAAGCTTAATGTATTCTAGTAATGTTAGTCTGTAAACGAAGGTCCGTTTTGTTAGGTTGTTACAGCATTTAGATAGTTTAGAATCTAGAAATAGACCGTGGCCATCTTAAGTGTGGGCATCATGAAGCCAGACTGTAAGACTTCCTGGATTTCAGCTTTGCATATCTCGCACATGCTCAGTGCTGCACAAGCAATGTAATAGGTTTCAGTCAGGTTTGCAAGGACTACTGGGAAACATGATGCCTATCCCAGAAACCCTTGCAAATAGCCTTGTGACTTAATAGCCTAGGCTAATAAGGAGGAGGAAGTAATGAAGGACTACAAAATAAAGGTATTTACAAGCAACAAAATAAATAAAAATTGTCCATTCTGAACACTATGGGCCAGATTAGGGCATTCAGCACAGACAAACATTTGCTCCGTACAAAAATGGGTGGAACTTTGTATTTAAATTAAGCACTTTGGGCCGGCCGGGGAAAAGCCCAGTACTGTACACACGATCGTCTTTCTTGTGAAACCAAAATCCCTGCCGGCAGACAGCGCGCCATACTTAACATGTGACGTTGACGCCCTCATAGCCACGTCACCGAACCAGAAAGTAAAATGAGAAAACACACTTCCACATTACAACTACGCATGTAATGGTATTACGTCGAATCCATTCGACGCATGTGCCAAAAAAAATGGGCAGATATGTCTGCTGGTTAGAGATTAGGGCATACACAGACAAACATAAAAAAATGGTGGAACCACTTTAACTGCAGACATGCCGGCAGACAGCGCTCGGCGTCGACGGACGGGTTCCCAGCAGACAGAGGACGGACAGGTTCCCAGCAGACAGATTAAAGCAGGCTTTAAAATCTGTCTTCTGGAAAAATCTGTCTGTCCGTCCGTACACACGATTGAATTTGTCTGCTGAAACGGTCCGTCGGACCGTTTTCAGCAGATAGATTTGATCGTGTGTACGCGGCCTTAGAGGGAGGGTCAAGAGACACAAAAGGTAATAACTGTGGGGGATGAGCTGAAGGAGAAAATAAATATACAGTTGTTAGGTGAGGGCCGGATAGGCTTCTCTGAAGAGATGAGTTTTCATGGATCGTCTGAATGTGGAAAGAGTAGGAGATGGTTGGAAAGCTTGGGGTAGAGAGTTCCAGAGGATGGGAAAGGCTCTGGAGGTGACAAGAGAGCAGGTCTTGGGAGTTTTTGTCTTAGTCTTTTGAATAAAATGCAATTTTTGGTTTGTGATGGTGGTCTGGGGAGGCCTGTAATGCACAGTGCTCTGGACGGTGTCTGGGGAGCTCTATAATGCACAGTGATCTGGAAGGCCTGTAATGCACAGTGCTCTAAGCCGCTTTTGCTGGGGGCACACTCCCGAGTCCTGCTGCTGCGTCCATTGATACAGACAGCGGGACTCACCCTGCCCCATGTCACTGGAATTGATTGACAGCAGTGGGTACCAATCGCTCCTGCTTCTATCAATCTATCCAATGAGGATGGACACAGCAGCTGGAGGCACTGGGCTTGTGCACATTGCTGGATCAGATCAGCTCAGGTAAAAAAGGGGAGGCTTTGGGGCAGCTGCAGCACACAGGGTTTTTTCTCCTAATGCATAGAATGCATTAAGGTGAAAAAACTAGAGACTTAAAGGAGTTGTAAAGGAAACATTTTTTTTATTGCCTAAAATTTATGTCTGCAAGGTAGACACACAGAATAGTGTAATGATTCTGTTAACAAACAAGTAAATACCTATTAAATTCCATCATCTATATCACCTCCGGCATTCTAGTTTCTGTTCTTTCATTCACTTCCTGGTTTGCGGCACTTGTTCATGTAAGAACTACATTTCCCAGTATGAATTGCGGCACGCCCAGAAATTCATACTTCCTTGAAGTCTCTAACATGTAGAGAGCGTCCTGCCACACAGATGTAGTTCCCAGGAGGGGACGAGCACGTTACTGACCACCGCAGTAAAGTCTCCCGTCACGGTGGTCAGTAAAATCAGACAAGCAGAAAGTGAACAGAACAGAGAAGAAATAGAGCAACTCCTGAGCAAAAACGAACAATGAGGAAGTGAAAAGAGGAATGTCTGCAGGTAAAGGATGCTTATTATGAAAAAAAAAATTCCTTTACAACCCATCACTTTAACCACCTGCGGACCAGCCGCCGCAGTTATTTTGGGGCAGGTTAGTTCCCATATAGATATGCTTATAGATACAGTGGGCGCACCCATGACGCCGGAGCCGACACGCATGGCCAGCGGCTGCAAAGTCTGGTGTCCACTCGCAATCGCTTCACAGAGAGATAGAACGGGGATCTGTTAATATAAACAAACAGGGAACTCATTTAACCCCTTGATCGCCCCTGGTGTTAACCCCTTCCCTGTCAGTGACATTTACACATTAATCAGTGCATTTTTATAGCACTGATCGCTGTATAAATGTCACCGGTCCCAAAAAAGTGTCCGATCGGTCCGCCGGAATGTCGCAGTCGTGTTAAAAATCGCTGATCACTGCCATTTAAATTTTTTTAATTGCAATAAATCTATCCCCTAATTTGTAGACGCTATAACTTTTGCGCAATCCAATCAATATACGCTTTTTGCAAATTGTTTCCCCCAAAACTATGTAGAATACATATTGGCTTAAACTGAAAAAAAAAATGTGTTTAATTTTTTGGGGGGATATTATAGCAAAAAAGTTAAAAAGTGTCGCTCTTTGTTTCTTTATAGCGCAAAAAATAAAAACCACAGAGAAGATCAAATACCACCAAAAGAAATCTCTATTTGTGGGAAAAAAAGGACATCAATTTTGTTTGAGTGCAACGTCTCACGACCGTGCAATTGTCAGTTAAAGCAACGCAGTGTCATATCGCAAAAAAGTGCCCTGGTCATCAAGGGGGTAAATTCTTCCAGTCCTTAAGTGGTTAAGCACAGTACAAAAAAAATAAAGTGCTCCCTGTAACCTGCTATTCCGCAACTCCTCCCCCTTACCCAGTCAGCAGAGGAGGCGCGAGATATGGGCGGGTCTCCTAAGGTAAATCGGAGCTCCAAGTCATTGGTAATTTCACGACTCCTCCCCCTATAAGCGGAGGAGGCACTAGATGTGGGCGGGTCTTCTAAGGTGACGACAATCAGAGCTCCCAGTCACTGGTATTTTGTGACTCCTCCCCCTATAAGCGGAGGAGGCACTAGATGTGGGCGGGTCTTCTAAGGTAACGACAATCAGAGCTCCCAGTCACTGGTATTTTGTGACTCCTCCCCCTATAATCGTAGGAGGCGTGAGATGTGGGCGGGTCTCCTAAGGTAACGACAATCAGAGCTCCCAGTCACTGGTAATTTCGCGACTCCTCCCCCTATAAGCGGAGGAGGCGCGAGATGTGGGCGGGTCTCCTAAGGTAACGACAATCAGAGCGCCCAGTCACTGGTAATTTCGCGACTCCTCCCCCTATAAGCGGAGGAGGCGTGAAATGTGGGCGGGTCTTCTAAGGTAACGAAAATCAGAGCGCCCAGTCATTGGTAATTTTGCGACTCCTCCCAAAATAATCGTAGGAGGCGTGAGATGTGGGCGGTCTTCTCTGGTAACGACAATCAGAGCGCCCAGTCACTGGTAATTTCGCGACTCCTCCCAATATAAGCGGAGGAGGCGTGAGATGTGGGCGGGTCTCCTAAGGTAACGACAATCAGAGCGCCCAGTCACTGGTAATTTCGCGACTCCTCCCAATATAAGCGGAGGAGGCGTGAGATGTGGGCGGGTCTCCTAAGGTAACGACAATCAGAGCGCCCAGTCACTGGTAATTTCGCGACTCCTCCCAATATAAGCGGAGGAGGCGTGAGATGTGGGCGGGTCACCTAAGGTAACGACAATCAGAGCGCCCAGTCTCTGGTAATTTCGTGACTCCTCCCAAAATAATCGTAGGAGGCGTGAGATGTGGGCGGGTCTCCTAAGGTAACGACAATCAGAGCGCCCAGTCACTGGTAATTTCGCGACTCCTCCCAAAATAATCATAGGAGGCTTGAGATGTGGGCGGGTCTCCTAAGGTAACGACAATCAGAGCGCCCAGTCACTGGTAATTTTGTGACTCCTCCCAATATAAGCGGAGGAGGCGTGAAATGTGGGCGGATCTTCTAAGGTAACGAAAATCAGAGCGCCCAGTCATTGGTAATTTTGCGACTCCTCCCAAAATAATCGTAGGAGGCGTGAGATGTGGGCGGGTCTTCTCTGGTAACGACAATCAGAACGCCCAGTCACTGGTAATTTTGCGACTCCTCCCAATATAAGCGGAGGAGGCGTGAGATGTGGGCGGGTCTCCTAAGGTAACGACAATCAGAGCGCCCAGTCACTGGTAATTTCGCGACTCCTCCCAATATAAGCGGAGGAGGCTCGAGATGTGGGCGGGTCTCCTAAGGTAACGACAATCAGAGCGCCCAGTCACTGATAATTTCGCGACTCCTCCCAATATAAGCGGAGGAGGCGTGAGATGTGGGCGGGTCACCTAAGGCAACGACAATCAGAGCTCCCAGTCTCTGGTAATTTCGTGACTCCTCCCAAAATAATCGTAGGAGGCGTGAGATGTGGGCGGGTCTCCTAAGGTAACGACAATCAGAGCTCCCAGTCACTGGTAATTTCGCGACTCCTCCCAAAATAATCGTAGGAGGCGTGAGATGTGGGCGGGTCTCCTAAGGTAACGACAATCAGAGTGCCCAGTCACTGGTAATTTCGCGACTCCTCCCAAAATAATCGTAGGAGGCGTGAGATGTGGGCGGGTCAACTGAGGTAACGGACAAACGGATCCCCGTCACTAATAATTCCGCGACTCCTCCCCCTATACTGTAAACCGAGAAAGCGCGTGGTGTGGGCGGGTCTCCCAATATAGCGTTTCTCCCAGAGATTGGCTGCCTGTCACCTGGTAGTCAGCGAGCCCCTCCCCCTCCAGCCGATGCGGAGTGCGTCACTTGGTTGGGAGTCGTCAGAGCGGTTGGTAGCGGATTTCTGGAAGAACGGAGAATGGCGGAGGCACCGGGAGCAGATAATAGAGGTACGGTACTCAGGACTATCAGTGACCGCCCCCTGCTGGTGTAATGCAGTGTATGACGTCATCACCCATCATTCTTATTACTATGGGGGAAGAACACCGTCCGGGACATTGTCTCCAGCTTGGAAGCTGACCATTACATGACCTGTCACATTCTGCTGGGTCCTCTATTCTCCTGGTAATGGGCCCTTGATGAAGTCAGTGATATTATACTGGGAGTGCTGGGTGATAACTCCTCAGGGGGCGGGTCTATGACAACCTGCACTCTCAGTGTGATGGAAGCTGGGTGTCACTGAACCTGGAAGGACTTTTTGTGGAGGAATTGATGTAATGAGGAGGACAGCTCCAAATAGAAGGTGATAATTGCAGGGAGAGACTCTATTGTATGCTTTAAACCAGCTGGAGAACCACATAGAAGAAAATGATTGGCCTGGAGTTGGGATTTTAGGCCCCTTTCACACTGACCTACCTGAGTGTGTTTGCCTGCATGGGATGTACAGGTGGCCCCATTCATGTCAGTTGGGGCTCCCATTGGATGTGTGTCTCTGAATGCAAACAGTGTGAGGGGGGGGGGGGGGCGCACACCTTCACCCACGAGGGTGTTACATTGGAAGAATCCGCTGTGTCCCAATTGAGTCAGATTGTTTTTGATTTTTTCAAGTCACCAGCTACAAACACTGCAGCCGCTGACTTTTAAAATAAGGACACTTACCTGTCCAGGGCACCCGCGATATCCTCACCCGAAGCCGATCCCTTCCTCTGCTCCGGGTAGAGGCGCCGCCATCTTGAGGCTTCACAGTCTGGTTCCCTACTGCGCATGCGCGAGTCGTGCTGCGCGTTCTGTTTGGACCCTGCTGTCTTCTAGGACCTATGTGTCTCCCAGAAAGACAGCAGGGGGAGGGGTTGAGGAGGGGCCGGACATGGCATAGATCGCCGGGTATACTGCGGCGATCTTCTGCCGGAAGTGGGAGCAAATACCTGGATTAGACCGGTATCTGCTCCCCCCTGAAAGGTGCCAAATGTGACACCGGAAGAGTGGGGACCAGATAAGCAGAAGTTCTATTTCTGGGTGAAACTCCACTTTAAAGTAGTAGTAGTATACATATATATCCAGGCTAAACCCATCTACTCCCAAAAATGCTCCTTCCCTCCTCCTAACACCTCTGCTGACTAAGGCCCCTTTCACACTGAGTTGTATTTCAGGCGTTTTAGTGCTAAAAATAGCGCATAAATAACGCCTGAAATAATCCTGCCCCAGCATTCTCAGTGTGAAAGCCTGAGGGCTTTCACACTGAGGCGATGCACTGGCAGGAGGCTAAAAATCTCCTGCAAACAGCATCTTTGGAGCGGTGAGAGGAGCGGGTGTTTATCACTCCTTCCCATTGAAATCAATGGGAAACTGCGGTATTACCAGCGGCAATGCGACTCTGCAGAGGGACATTGCCGGCGGTATTAACCTATTTTCGGCGGGGGGTTATCGCAGTAAATACAACGGAATATCGCGGTAAATACGAGGGTCTAGTGGCACTAAATATCACGCCGCTATACTACCACACCTCCACTACCCCGTGTGAAAGGAGCTTAACCTGTATAAGAAAGATTTATATAACTTACCTATTTTCAGGCCGCTTTGGTCAGATCAAGTGATCTCCCCAGTGTCAGCCAGCAAAGGCTGCAGGGGAGAGGAGAGAGCGCTCCAACAACAGCTGGGAGTAATGACATCACTTATGGGCTCCTATGGCCCGTTCCACACTCCCTCCTCCCCTGCTGGCTGATCATGTGACCGGACACGGATTAGTTAGGATGGGTGTTATAAGGGGGGGAGGCAGCATTTTTAAAGCTGTGAAATACTACTGTTAGTATGGCCATGTGAAGGAGGCACGAGGCTGATGTATGAACATAGATTCCTGCATATAAGTGAGAGGATGGGATGTATACTAAATGCAGATTTTCACACGAATAAAAATTCTTCTAGCTTTTGTTGCAATGTGTCATACGTTCTTACGCATGTAAAATAAGTCCAGCAATGCAGATTTATGTATTACTTTTTTTTACTATACATAGTGCATGCTGATATGCCCATCATAGGTGTGCGCAGCCCGTTGCATGAGGGTGTGCACCCTAAAGCTCAAGCACACATGTGTGTCTACATATATATGGTGCTGGCAGGGAGATCAATCTCCCTGCTGTTGTTCTAAGGAATAGTGCCCTCCGTCAAAAAGTGCCCACGCAGTACAGAAGGCTACGCCAGCTGATTTCCCGATCAGCTGGCGTGACGTCACCATAGCGCATGCGCACATAATAGAAGGCATTTTTCGACAGAAGATACCATTTGATTTCAGAATTGAAAGCTATGCAAACAGCAAAGGGAGACCGTGCTTGTTAGATTGTGCCTCGCTGTTGCAGGGCGGGTTTACAATCTGCATAAGGTCGGCTTTTGTCTGTGTTGCAGGGCGGCTTTGGGTGTGTTGAACGGCAGGTTTTGCCTTAAAGCGTTACTATAGGAAAATGTTTTTTTGCTTTAAAATAACAAACATGTTATACTTACCTCCACTGTGTAGCTTGTTTTGCACAGAGTGGCCCCGATCCACGTCTTCTGGGGTCCCTCGGCGGCTGTCTGTGGTCCTCCCCGCAAGAACTCGCCACAGTCATGCGAGAGCTCGCATGGTGATGAGTCCTTGCGGGCGTGCTTCTGTGATACAGTGAGCAGCTATAGCCATTCACTGTATCACTTGGCCCCGCCCCTTGGCACGCCGCGTCACTGGATGTAATTGAGAGCAGCGCCAGCCAATGGCTTCGCTGCTTTCAATCCATCCACTCTAGCCAATCAGCGGCCAGACTGAGCGGCGAAGAGGATCTCGGGACCGAGTGCGGGACTTTCGAGGGATCAGGTAAGTAAAACGAGGGCTGGGGGGGGGGGGGGGGGCGTCATCAGATGTTTTTTACCTTAATGCATAGATTGCATTAAGGTGAGCATTTTTTTTCTTTACAACTCCTTTAAGCCTCGTACACACAATCGAATTTCCATCGGATAAATCCATATAATTTTGTGCGAAGAGCGCTGGCCGTGAACTTGTTCTGCATAAAGACGGCAAAAGTTTGTCAGCCAACAAACTACGTGGTTTTTCAGCTCTTTAGCGCCACCCTTTGGAAAACTTTTGCTAATGTTCTGTTATGGTTAGCATTGCTTCTGAGCATGCATGTTTGTACTTTGGATTTTTTCCGACAGATTTCTGTACACACGATTGGATAATCCGACGGCACACATTTTGTTGTCAGAAAATTTAAAAGCATGCTATCCAACATTTGTTGTCGGAAAATCCGACAACAATTGTCCGTTTGAGCGTACAAACGGTCGTATTTTCAATATGATACAATGGAGAAGGGCAATTTCTAGCGCTTTAACCCTTGGTTAGGACAGACTGATAATGAGATCTGCCAGCAGAGCACAGACTGGATTAGTTATGGTAAACATTAAAGCTATTTTCACACAGGTGATTTGGCCGTTGTGAATGTTATGAGCAGAAATCTGCTGATTAGCCCATGTGAATGTAGCCTAACTCCCCAGTCCCCTCTGCATAGCACTTCAATTTTGGCGTTTTCAGAAAAGAGTAAGTAAAATGTACAGAGCCTTTTTCTTTTTGTTATACTATGTGAGAGAGATTACTGTATATAAGTAGGTAAGTAGGTGTTACCCCAATTTAGCTGCAAAAGTGGAAAACATTTAACTTTTTCTTCTTCTTTTTTTTACAGAGACTGGCTTTGAAGATGTGTCGGATTTGAACGCAAGCTTCCAAGGCACCCTAGAGGTAAATATTTTGTGTCATGATCCCATTTAAAGTAGAGCTCCATCCTGCCTGACTCTCTACAACTATTTGAGACATTGTAAGGATTAGCTCTTTCACCCATTCATATCAGAATAGCTTACATTGCTGAAGTACCTTCTAATCGGCTGAGACACAGCAGTGGTGCCATTGGCTCCCGCTGCTGTCAATCAGTCAGTTAGTCAATGAGGAGAGAGATGGGGTGGAGCCAAACCATAGCTCTGTGTCTGAATGGACACACAGAGCTTCAGCTCGGGTGCCCCCATAGCAAGCTGCTTGCTGTGGGGGCACTAAACAGGAGGGAGGGAACAGGAGCACTAAAAAGGGGTCTGAGAAGAGGAAGATCCGGGTTGCACAAAGCAGGTAAGTATAACATGTTTGTTATTGTTAAAGGAAAAAAAAGCAAGACTTTAGTATCACTTATTTGCCCCCTTTTAAATATAGCATTGGAAGTGCTTTGCCATATCCGTTTGATTGTGCAAAAAAAATACCAGTTGATTTTGGCAGAAATCTTGTGAGCTGATAACTTCCTCTGCTATCTGTCTGTCTGTGTACAAGGAGGGGTTATGGAGATGAGGAGCTACCTGTCCACTTTATAGTCCATCAGAAATAAAGTAGGCAGGGCTGACACCACGTGCTTACATATTCAGTTATGTGTTGTCATGTGAAAAAGTTAGGTAGGAGCACACTATATTTCTGGCACCCCTGTCATTGGTAAATGGTTTGTCTTAACCCTCTAACTGCTACATCTGCAAGAGATCTTGCTTTTAAAAAAAAAACCCCATCAAACTAAGGCTGCTTTCACATTGCAGTGGGAGGGGCACGGTGGCGATTTTTAGCGCCGATATACCGTCGTATTTACTGCAGTATTCGGCCGCTAGCGGTGCGGTATTAACCCCTGTTAGCGGCCGTAAAAGGCATTAATACCGCCCGCAATGTGCCTCTGCAGAGGCGCATTGCGGGCGGTATTACCGTGGTTTCCCATTGATTTCAATGGGAAGGAGCGGTAAACACCCCGCTCCTATACCGCTCCAAAGATGCGGCTAGCAGGACTTTTGGAGCGGTCCTGCTAGCGCACCACTTCAGTGTGAAAGCCTTCGGGCTTTCACATTGAAGACTACAGGGCACGATTTTTTCAGGCGGTATAGCAGCGCTATTTTTAGCGCTGTACCGCCTGAAAAACGCCCCAGTGTGAAAGGGACTTTAGAGCCACTTCACACAGGGGCGACTCCTGACAAGTCCCCCTTCCGCTCTATTCAATAGAACCATTCTAATAGGAGTGACGCAAGTCAAGGTTCTTGTACGACTTCGGGGGCGACTCGGGGCGACTTGCATTGACTTCAATACAGAAGTCATTTTGCAAGTCGCCTCTCAAGTTGTCTTGAGATCGCCTTGCCAAGTCGCAAAGTCGTGCCGCCTCTGTGTGAACCGGCTCTCATGCCACGTACACACGACCGTTATTCATGTCATGGAAAAAAAAACGACGTTTTTCTCAATGTGATTCCTCTCAAGCCTGCCTTGCCTACACACGATCATGATAAAAAATGCTTGAGCAAAGCGCGGCGACATACAATATGTACGACGGCACTATAAAGGGGAAGTTCCATTCCAATGGCGCCACCCTTGGGGCTGATTATGCAATTTTCCCTTCTCATAACTTGCTTCTGAGCGAGCACGTTTTTTTCCCGTCGTTAAAGGCTACACACGACGACATGGAAAAAATAGAGCAGGTTCTAAATATTTAATGGCCATTTTCTCGTTGAGAAAAAAGCTCTGGAGCCCACACACAACCGTTTTTCACAACCAATTTTAAAAAATATATATTTTTCTCGTCATGAAAAACGGTCGTGTGTACATTACTTTCAGAATGAGTAGGTGACAATAAAGAAAAGCAAACCTAAGAAAGAAAGCAAATGTAGGCATCATATCTAAGAACTGCAATTTAATAAATGTTTCCTTATGGGTTTAATACGGCTTTAAAATTAATAAAATATTCCCCCCTCCCCCCATGTACACAGTACTTACACATTACACAGAACATACGGTTTCTTAGTTTCTACCCTTTCAAAATAAATGATTTATATTGTTTTGTAAATGATGTTGTGTCTGGTGCCTTGAAAGCAGAGGGCCTGTGTTCAGGGCAGTGTGTAAGTCGGCATGTAAACAATGGGATTTGCCATTTGTACCAATATTATTGGTTGGTACAGGCTATATGTGTCCCAATGAAAGAAAATGTCATCATTCCAATCGATCGAAGGAAAACGTAAAAATATGTGACCAGTATAACTGTTTTTTTAGAAATAAATAAAGTAAAATTTAAGTAAAATAAATCATCAAATTATGATTTTAACCCTTTCTCGGCCGCTAGTGGAGGTTAAATGCGCCTCGCTAGTGGCCTTTTATCGCCAATGCTATGGGCGCCATAGTGTCAAATGATATCGCATTTAACGTTGCATTTTTATCATTTTTCAGGATTAACATCACAGGTATTTTTTTAATTAAATGTATATTGTTAAAATTTACAGACTTTTCAACAGCAACTCCAGTATATTTGTGATCTTCTGCGGCACACTCTGGAAGGTGTTGATGTGGTAAGAATTGTTCCTCTTGTAGATTTCTTGCATATGGAAGAAATTTGAGGATGCATTTTATTATTATTTTCATTATAAAACAAATTGATTCATATAGAGATACCATATTCCATCGTGCTTTACAGTATCTTATAAATACATTGTTGGTATGAGAACTGACTCTTGGTGCTTCTGATCTAATTTATAACATTTTAAGACAAAATAGCCTTATATACAAAAGCTAAATCAAGAGGTTGGACTCTAACTGGGATGAGTGTTTGGTGTACACAACTGGAGCAACAGGTCTGTGATGATATGTCTAGATCAGGGGTGTCAAACTCAATTTCATCGTGGGCCGCATCAGCATTATGATTGCCCTTAAAAGGGCCGGTTGTTTCGGTAAGATTAGATGTCCAGTGCATTCCCCTCCCCTTACATTAGATGTCAAGAGCCACCCCACCATCAGAAGTTGAGTCCCCCACTCTCTGGAGGAGGACCAGAGGAGGGCTGGAGCTCTCCTACAGCTGCAGGAGAGGTGCGAGGGCCACACGAAATGGCCTGGAGGGCCGGCTTCGGCCCGTGGGCCTTGTGTTTGACACCTGTGGTCTAGAGAATGTTGCCGTTTTGGAAGATGACATCAGAAATCTGGAGTAAGGGCCCTTTCACATGGGGCGGATCAGTATAGATCCGCCTCCGTGTGTCCGTAAGCTTAGCGGGGATCGCTTCGTAGATCCCTGCTGAGCCGTCGGATCACAGGGTGGTCTCCGCACACTGTGCAGGGACCGCCCTGTCTTTTCTCCCCGTTCACCTATGGGGGTATCAGATGAACACGGACCGTGTCTCCGTGTTGATCCGATCCGATCGCCAGATGGAAGAAAAAATAGGATCTTCTTCCGTCTGCAAAATCGGATCTTTGCGAAGGCGGGTGAGATCAGGTGTCAACGGATGTTTATCCGCTGACACCCGCAATCACATAGGGACCAATGTATGTCCCTTTTTCATCCACAAACGAATGGATGAAAAAGCGCACGTCTGAAAGTGCCCTAACACTGAAGGTAATGTATAACCTTGGGAGGAGTCTTTGCTCACTAAGCAAACATTGAGGTTGGGTTCACACTATTGCGAATTTGGATGTGGACTGAAATCAAACCATGGAATGGTGAACAGGGATGGACTGGACCCCTACTGTGAGCCGCTCTGTACTGAGGTGTGAACCCAGCCTTAGGCTCTGTTCACATGTATGCAAATTGGATGCTTTTCGAACCGCATCCGATTCTCATGACATGTGAACCAAACTGGCTTTTTGTGGCGTTGATTTACATACATCCTGCGCATTTTCTAAACACTATGGTGCAATTCATCACCCATCTCGTCAGTTTTAAACACAAATTCAATCAGAAAAAAAAACCAGCAGGGGCCTCCCCATCATTCTTACCAGGCCTTTTCAGGTCTGGTATGGATTTTAAGGGGAACCCTACGCCAAAATAAAAAAAAATAGGGACTTGGAGCCCCTCTCAAAATCCATACCAGGCCCTTATTCGAGCATGCAGCCTGGCAGGCCTGGAAGGGGACAACGACGAGCCCCCGCCTCCTCCTGAACCATACCATACCAGGCCACATGCCCTTAACATGGGGTGGGGGTGCTTTGGGGTAGGGGCTCAATGATGAACAGACTTATTTATATGATAATCCTTTTTCACATCTTAGTAAATAAAGATTGGTTTTATCGTCATTGAACTGCATTGTTTTTTGTCAATTAAAAGTTTTTAAATTGATTTTTTTTCAGCTTCAGTCGGAGGCTGCTGATACTTTGAATCTAAGCATCGGTGAAATTGAACATTTTCGAAGTAATCTTTTAACAGCTCCAATGACCATGGCAATGGAGGAAGAGAATGAGGAATGTCAGGTGAAGTTACTAAAATAATTGATATAGCATTACGTCTTTTAAATGTTTAACACGTGAAGCTTTTCAAACAGCTTAAATCAGAGCTCGACAAATCCCAGGCGCCAGGTCGCCAATGCGACTAGTAATTTCACGCTGGCGCCTGGGCTTTGATCAGTGTCTGTATTTAGTGAGAGGGATCTATACTGTGGAAGCAGGGTCTGTATTTAGTGAGGGGGGTCTGTACTTAGTGGGTCAGTCTTTAATGAGAGAGGGGGGTGATACCAACCCTAGTAACGACACTGGGGCTCATCACTGAGTCTTACCAAAAAAAAAAAATGGCGCCTAACTTTTTTAGCTGGCTCCTAGATTCAAAGCAAATTTGTCAAGCCCTGGCTTAAATGTAAATGTTCTCCTCTTCACCCCTGCAGCCGTAATCTTCCTGTAATGTGGGGGTTATTAGGACCTGTCATTTGCACTCCTCAATAGTAGATTTAGAAGAAAAGTAGCCAGTATGCTGTTTTTTATTTTTTTAATAGCTCTACTTACTGTTTAATGAATAATTTTCGTTTGTCTCCACCGCGGGTGAATAGCGATGCTATAGCGCGTCACGCCTTCCGAAAATAGCCGATTTAGGACTCGGCTATTCCTGGCGCGATACGGCGCCTGCGCACAGACCTAGGAGCTGACTGCGCAGGCGCTGTATATATCCAAGTCTTATGGCTATGGCGCGTCACGCCCCCGAAAAAAGCCGAAATAGGACTCGGATATATACGGCGCCTGCGCAGTCAGCTCCTAGGTCTGTGCGCAGGCGCCGTATTGCGCTGGGAATAGCCGAGTCCTAAATCGCCTATTTTCGGAAGGCGTGACGCGCTATAGCAGCGCCATTCACCCGCGGTGGAGACAAACGAAAATTATTCATTAAACATTAAATAGAGCTATTAAAAAAAAAAAAAACAGCATACTGGCGCTGACGCCAGTATGCTGGATCGGATGGGACAGAGTAGATTTAGGGTGAACCACCGCTTTAAGGCCTCGTACACACGATTAAATAAGTCTGTTCAAATCGGTCGGACCGACCGATTTGAACAGATCTGTCTGCTGGGATTTTGGTTTGCTCGCGTGTACACACGAGCAAACCAAAATCCCCGCCAGCAGACAGCGCGGTGACGTGGCGGTGACGTTGACGCCGCCACGTCACCGCACCAGGAAGTAAAACACTTCCGCGCATGCGTCGAAATCATTCGGCGCGTGTGCGAGAAGACATGTCTGCTGGTTAGCATACTAACCAGCAGACATGTCGGGCGGACGGGTTCTCAGCCGACAGATTTCAAAGCATGCTTTGAAATCTGTCAGGTGGCCAAATCCGTCTGTTTGCCCGTACACACGATCGAATCTGTCTGCTGAAACAGTCTAGCAGACCGTTTCCAGCAGACAGATTTGATCGTGTGTACGAGGCCTAAGGCCGCGTACACACGAGGGGATATGTCCGCTGAAAACGGTCCGATGGACCGTTTCAGCAGACATCTCCGCTCGTGTGTATGGGCTAGCGGACAGATTTCTCCACACGACAGATTTCAAAGCATGCTTTGAAATCTATCCGGTGGGAATCTGTCCGCCCGACATGTCTGCTGGTTAGTACACTTACCAGCAGACATGTCGGCCCCCACCGCCGCCGCGCCGCTGCCGAATGGATTCGGCGAATGCGCGGAAGTGTTTTACTTCCTGGTGCGGTGACGCGGCGGCGTCAACGTCACCGCCGCGTCACCACTACGTCACCGCGCCGTCCGGCGGCTGGGAATTTGATCCGATGGTGTGTACACGCCATCGGATCAAACTCCCGATCGGACATATCCGATGGAAATGGTCCGCGGACCGTTTTCATCGGATATATCCGATCGTGTGTACGCCGCCTTAGAGTTCCACTGATAAAGAATGTTCTGATACTTGGCAGACTTCCCAGATTTTACAGCCGCGGCTTCAGCAGAGCAGAGAGAATTCTCTGCATAGAAAGATCGGGGAATACTTTGTCAAGATCGCAACAGGAGTAACGATTGTTGATAATTAATTGTGCAGCTCTAATGTACATGCAAGAATAATTTCTTTCTAACTTTCGTTACATGTGATTGGGTTACTTTGCAATTGACAGTTCAGCACATTCAGTAAGCTCCGGGGCAACTTCTATTGCAAAGTGAATAGTCTGTTTGCCTTTAATAAATCAACCCCTTTGTGTGTGTTAAAAATGTATTTATGTCATTTAGACCAATGACATCATCTATACAGAAGACAATAATGATAGTACTGTAGAGGAAGGTACGGTAACATCAGAACAGTCGGATACACTGGATTTAACTGAACCGTTTTCAGACAGTGATGAGAATTCACTTCTAAATACTGAACCACTGCAGAATTATAACCTGCAGCACACGAATGCAGACAACCACAAACCAGGAGAATCGAATGTTTCTAGAGTCAACCGTTGGGACTTCTGGAAACAAGATTCATATACTCAACATATGAATGGGACTGAAGAAGTAGACTCTGGAAATGTAAGCACAGCTGATAGCACATCTGATGCCATTGAAAGTGGTCCACTGTGTAGTACGATGAAAGATGTTGAATTTGAGGAAATTGTACAGGATGATACACTACACATTATGGACCTTACTGATCACCATGATTCAAATTACTTCAGTCATGAGTCTGTGGTAAGTGAGCCAACACAAGAAGAAATAGAAGATGAGGGAAGCATTAACACATTGTTTAAACGCAAACATGAAGAAACAGCAGGGTTAAATGGTTTCTCAAGCCAGGCCGATCAAGCAAAAATCCCAGACCCGCCTGAAGAGAAGGCTCTTAAAGCTTTAAGACAACTGCATATTTGTGCCCAGTCCTTAAATTCTGAACATCTCCAATACAGAGAGCAAATCAACACGCTCATAAAAGAAAAGACCTCCCTTCAGATACAGTTATCTATAGCAGAGCAAAACGCAGAGGTGTATCATCAGCAATCGAAAACCGTGATCGACAAATGTGAAGAACTTCTTAAAAAAAGGAAAGAAATTCAGGATGAGAGAAACGATCTACGTTTTGAGAAGTATTTACTGATGAAAGATATAGAGCTGTTAAAAGAAGAAAAAGAGAAGATTCTTAAAGGCTTATCAACAGCTAATACTGAGAATGAAGAGCTCCTAAAAAAGTTAGATTCCACAAAGAAAATGGCATTGTCGTACGCTAGAGAAAAACAAGCGATACATTGTTTGTGGAACCAGACACTAAAGGAAAATTGCCTTCTCAGGAGAGAAGCTGATGAAAGTAGAACCCAGCTCCTAAAGGTAGGGGGGAAATCAAATTTCAAGCAGCTTTGGTCAATGAATGGTCATTTTGTTTCAAGGGGTTGTAAAGGTAAAAAAAAATTCCCCTAAATAGCTTCCTTTACCTTAGTGCAGTCCTCCTTCACTAACCTCATCCTTCCATTTTGCTTTTAAATGTCCTTATTTCTTCTGAGAAATCCTCACTTCCTGATCTTCTGTCTGTAACTACACACAGTAATGCAAGGCTTTCTCCCTGGTGTGGAGAAAGCCTCTTGAGGGGGCGAGCAGGAGTGTCAGGACGCCCACTAACACACAGCTCCTTTCTCTGTCTGCAAAGTAGAGAGTGTCCTGACACTTCTGCTCGCCCCCTCCCCCCTCAAGAGGCTTTCTCCACACCAGGGAGAAAGCATTGCATTACGGTGTGGAGTTACAGACAGAAGAACTGGAAGTGAGGATTTCTCAGAAGAAAAAAGAATGTTTAAAAGCAAAATGGAAGGATGAGGTAAGTGAAGGAGGACTGCACTGAGGTAAAGGAAGCTATTTAGGGAAAAAAAAAAATACTGTTACAAACCCTTTCAGTTTTGACATGTTTTAACCACTTGCCGACTACAATATGTATATATACGTTACAGCCTGCAATCGCTTTACCATCACTATGGCTGAAGATATCAGCCAAAACCCTGATACTCTTTCAGCCAGCTTTCTGAGACGTTCTCCACTCCCCGCCACTCACTGGTGCTTCTTGGGTTTACTGTTACCGTCGGTTCGTCCCATAGGCCATCAAAGAGTTAACACTCTATGGCCTTGGAGGACCGGAGCGACATCATGACGACACTTCTGGTCTAGACTGAAAGAAATAATTAACACGAAAGATCAGAAATGTTTTTATTGTTTTGAACTTTTGCTTTTAAAGGTAAAGAAGATATTTGGGGTCTTTTTGACCCCAGATCATTTCATGAAGAGGTCCTGTCATCCTAAATTCCTTGTAATAAGAATAAAAGTCTAGAGTGAAAGAAAATATTTCAACGAAAGATCGAAAATGCTTTCATTCTTTTGATCTTTTGCTCTTAGGCCGCGTACACACGAGGAGACATGTCCGCTGAAACTGGTCCGCACTGCGCACATCGGTACATAATCATTTGCGTACATATGTCCGTGATCACGCAAACCAATTATTATACACATAACGCACATTTTTTTACCAAAAACATGTAGCAGAATACATTTTGGCTTAAATTTATGACCAAATTCTATTTTATTGGATTTCTTTTAAAATAGAAAGAAGAAAATATATAATTTTTTCCAAATTTCTGCTATTTTTTTCACTTATATTGCAAAAAAAAAAAAAGTAATGAATAAATACAACCAAAAGAAAGCTCTATTTGTGCAAACAAAATGATAAAAAATGTATTTGGGTACAGTGTAGCATGACCGCGCAATTGTCATTGAAAGTGCGAGAGCGCTGAAAGCTGAAAATTGGTCTGGGAAGGAAGGGGGTGAAAGAGCCCAGTATTGATGTGGTTAACGACTTACCTGTTTAACGACCACTCGCACTTACGACCAGCTCTTACTTTAACTTTTTAGGCACTGTACATCATTGTATTGCAGGATTTTTGTTATTTATATGTTTGTGATCTGTACTTATGCAAAGTAAAACAATGTTATTGAGTTGGCGTTTTGTGTTTAGACCTTTTTTTCAGATCACAGTACAGTAGTTAAAGTGGAGTTCCACCTATTAAAATTATTTAACATAAATGTGCATCAAATAACATAACAAATTACATTTGGAGATACCTTTTAATTCCTGTAGCTATGTGGTCCCTTCTAATCTTCCCCTTCCTCACCACGGCGCCTGACGTCACTTTGTTGTGATGGCAACCTCTATTGTGACGACACCCGCTGTGATGGCAACCTGTATAGTTTACGAGAACGGGCGGTGCATGCTGGGAATACAGCACAGCTGTATCCCGGAAGGATATGCTTGTGGGCTTCTCCTGCCCTCAAGTAAGGTGGGAATCCCGAGAATAAAAAATATAAGGTATTTTTTACGATAATTATCTTATAAAGGCAGCGCTATAGACAATAATTACGGTAGATTTGATTGATCTGCATTATGCAAGAGTAATAATTATTAAAAAAAACGTGGGTGGGTGGAACTCCGCTTTAAGAATGCTTAAAATATTTATTACTTGTGGCTCCTCGATTAACGAGCAATTTGTTTAACAACCTGTTCGCTGGAATGGAACCTGGTCGTTAAATGAGGAGAGCCTGTATATACCATAGTTTGTAGACGCTATAAATTTCACACAAACCAATTATTATACACTTCATGTTTTTTTTTTTTTTTACCAGACAGGTAGCAGAATACATTTTGGCCTATATTTATGACAAAATTTGATTTTATTGTATATATTTTATAACAAAAAGTAAACATTTATTTTTACTTTTTTTTTTGTTTATATTGCAAAAAAAAGAAAACCCAGTGGTAATCAAATACTACCCAAAGAAAGCTCTATTTGTTTGAAAAAAATGTAATTTGTGTATAATATTACATGACAGCATAATTGACCGATAGCACAGTGCTGAATATCAAACAATGCAAAAAGGGGGTTAAACCTTCCAGAGCTCAAGTGGTTAAGTCATTATTTCATACTTGATATCAAAGAAGTAGTAACAGTAGTTCTAAACATGGCTACTATCAAAGCTTTCCAAAAGATACCGTATTTATCGGCGTATAACACGCACAGGCGTATAACATGCACCCCAACTTTAAGAGGGAAGTTTCAGGAAAAAAACTTTCCCCAGCCCCCTGCATATAACAGGCAGGCACAGTTTACCCTTTATTGTCAGGGTAAAAAAGTGAGTGTTATACGCCAATAAATACAGTAATTATATTTTCTGTGTATTGCAAAATAAAGTAATTTGTCGATTTATGATACAAAAATTGCTCTACAATTCCTTGTGGCAGAATATGTGTCTTACATGGAAGTTTATTTTCAGATAACACAAGAATACCAGAAAAAGAATGAAGACCAGAGTGACCAGAAGCCACCAGAGTGATGGATCTATTGAATAAACATTAAATCCATAGTTTGCATTGTCTGATTATGACATTCCGAAGGGCCAATACAAGAGAGATACTGCTAAACAAAAATGCAAAGTATTACTGGTGTTAAAGCAGAGCAACACCCTAAAGTTGAACTTCCGCTTTTTGGAACCCTACCCCCCCTCCGGTGTCACATTTGACACCTTTCAGGGGGAGGGAGGTGCAGATACATGATATTTGCACCCACTTCCGGCCACACAGTCTGTGGGTAGGACGTCAGATCAACCCGAAATCCCCACACGGCTCTCAGAACACAGCAGGGGGCACCAGTGAGCACGGCGCACACGATGCATGCACCGCAGGGAACCAGTCAGTGAAGCCGCAATGCTTCACTTCCTGGTTCCCTCACCGTGGATGGAGGAGGGAGCAGCAGAGAGACGGGGGAGCAGCAGAGAGACGAGCGATCGCTCGTCCTCTGCTGCGGACACCGCTGAACTCCAGGACAGGTAAGTGTCCTAATATTAAAAGTCAGCAGCTGCAGTATTTGTAGCTGCTGGCTTTAAAAAAAATGTTTCTTCCGGCGGAGATCCACTTTAAGATACATTTTACTTATATTATCTATATTCTAATTTCCCCTTAACTACAACCATTATGTCTTGCTCTGGTTGCTGGGTACACATTCACTTTTTTTTTTTTTTTTTGTTTTGTCGACAGATACCCGCACCAACATGTTGATGCAGGGATCTATCCCGCTGAGACATTGCATTCTGACAGGGACGCTACTGCCCCTTTCCCCCAGAATACACTTATCAGCGAATGCTGGTTTTCCAGCATGATCGTTCAACAGAACCCAGACAATAAATCGGCTTATGCTGAAGCAGACAATTTTGGCAGCTTTAATTACCAGCTTAAGCCTTTATACCAGTTTGATTACAATGGCCTTAGCATGGGGATTAGGTTGCAACAGCAAATGCATTAAAGCAACATTTTTATACAGTGGGTAAAATAAGTATTGAACACGTCACCATTTTTCTAGGTAAATATTGCTAAAGGTGCTATTGAAATACTTTTTCACCCCATGTCGGTAACAACCCATGCATACAAAGAAACAAAAACAAATAAGTTCAGAAATTAAAGGATCACTAAAGGAAAACATTTTTTTAGCTAAATAGCTTCCTTTACCTTACTGCAGTACTGGTTTCATGTCCTTATTGTTCGTTTTTGCTTTGAAGTTGCTGTAATCCTGCTCTGTTCTCCACACTTCGTGCTTGTCTGTTACCTTAGTACTGGGAGCTTTCTCACGATGGTTTAAGCTGTCATTACTGTGTGTCTAAAACTTCCCAGAACCAATCAGATTATTTTAAAAACAAAACACTGCCCTGGATTTGTTTGTTTTTGTTCTGTGTGTCTATTTCTACTTTGCAGAAACATGAAGCCAGTTCAAAAGTGAAACTAACCTGCAGGCACATTATATGATTGATTTTTATCTATTTTTAATCATTTTGAAAAGGAATCAGTTAACTTTTATGTCTCTATACCCTGTAAACAGTCATTTCAGCAAAACATTTTTTTTCCTTTAGTGACCCTTTAAAGGGGTGTTCCAGCCAAAATTGTGTTTATTAAAAGTCAGCAGCTACAAAAAGTGTAGCTGCTGGCTTTTAATAAACACTCACTTACCTGCTCCTGCGTTCCAGCGACGCGCCGACCGGGGCTCCGCTCCTCTCCCCCCCTCCCCAGCCGGCGTCTCCATCTCGACTGTGGGCACCCAGCCGTGACAGCCTTCGGCTTCACGGCCGGGCACCCACTGCGCATGCGCGCGCGGCTCGCCGCTGATTGGAGAGGCGATCCCATGGGACCTGTCAGTGTCCCATGTGATCGCTTACAGGGAGGGGCTGGTGTAGGCGATTAAGGCTTAATCGCCTAACCACCCCCGCGGCGGAAGTGGGACAGGAAGTCCCACTCCTACTGAAGCCCCCAGTCCCCCCCCAAAAAAATTACATGCCAAATGTGGCATGTAAGGGGGAGAGGAGTGGATTAAACAAAAGTAATTTTTTAGGGTGGAACTCCTCTTTAAAGCGGAGCTCCACCCAGGAAAACAACTTTTTCCAATGTTGTTTAAATAAAAAAAAAACTGAAAAAAAAAAAATACTCACCCGAAATAGCTGTTGCTATGCGGAAGTCCGTAATCTGCCTCTTCCACTCCGCGGTGCCTTTTCTTCTTGTCCTTCTCCTTGTGAATGGGGCGCGCTGCTTTCTGGGAACTGTGTGTGTTCTCAGAGAGCAGCGCGCCCATTCACAAGCCAGCGTGAGACTCACGCAGGCGCAGTAGGAAATGGAAACAGTGAATAATTACTGCGCAGGTCTAGTGTAAACCAAAGATTGATTACTAACGAAACCAAAAAATCTCTGTGTAAAAGAAATGGGTGCTGCTGCAACAAAAATGTCAGATAAAACAAATGCAAGGTATATATGTGGTACGCCAGCGCAGCATACCACATATATACCTTGCAGTAGGAAATGGGCAGTGAAGCCGTACGGCTTCACTGCCTGTTTCCCATAGTGTGAATGGCGGCGCGGGACCCGGAGCGATCGTGGGACCGGCATCGGGGGGCCCATCAGCGCGGGCAAGTAGGACAAGGTAAGTGTCCTTATTTAAAGTCAGCAGCTACACTGTTAGTAGCTGCTGACTTTAAAAAAAAAAAAAATCGCGGCTGGAGCTCCGCTTTAAGTTATGTTTAATAAAATGGAATGACACAGGGGGAAAAGTATTAAACACATGAAGAAAGGGAGGTGCAAAAAAGCATGGGAAGTCAAGACAGATGAAATCTATCAGTAATTAGAAAGTAATCCTGCCCCTCGTCAGTCCAAATTAATATCAGCTGGTTCGGTCTCAACTGATGGCCTATAAAAAGGTGTCTCCAATATATATATTTTTAAGGGAAGTTAACAGATATACTTTAATGTCATTAACACCATCCCGTCCAGCCTATTGTAATATGACAGCTGGGCAGGAGCATCATGTGATGTCCTCCCGAGATTGGGCCACGCTGGACACGGCCGATGACAGATCACTGTACTGGCCTGCTTCCAGTACCATGTGACCGCTGTGGCAAGCCACAAGTCACATGACAGTTGTACACAATGAAAATCTTTGTTACATGTTTTTCATTTGGGACTATTGTGATGAGCTCTGTGGTTGGTTATAGTCATCACATGGTACAGACAAGGCTAATCACAGCCCATCTGTACCATGTGATTTACTGTGGCCAATCACAATAATAAACACTGAATATACATAGAAAAAAAAAGTGGCACTGGTTTGTAACTCTGATGAAAAAAAATTATGGAACACACACCTGATTTCCTAAAATGCGTCGGATTTTAACTTTTTGCTGTTGTATACTCAACAGGGATACAAGGAGGAAGAGGTACGGTGTTGTGTTGATTCTATATTCATATATTTATCTCCAGATCTCTCCTCGACAAATCACTGATGAAAGGATGATTTCTGAATTTTTTTGGGGATTACCATGATGTATTGATGTATTGACAGTATACAGTACTGTGCTTATATGCCTTTTATTGTTCATGTTGTACGAATAATAGCCATACTTGTCTTTTAAAGTGATAGTAAACTCCAGTGGTAGTGTACTACCACTTTAACCTACAGGTAAGCCTATAATAAGGCTTACCTGTAGGTATAAATAATATCTCCTAAACCTGTATGGTTTAGGAGATATTCCCCCCGCAACCTTGCCGGACAGATGCGCGGGAGTGACGACATCGCCGCTCCAGCCAATCACATCGCTGGAGCCGCGATACCCAGAAGACACGCCGAGGAAAGATGACATCTCCCTCGACGTGGACCAGGTAAGTTCCTCTCACCTCGTGCCAAGGTAAGTATTTCATAATGAGCTAGTATGCGGTTCATACTAGCTCATTATGGCTTTTGCTTTTCAGGTTTAAAAAAAAAAAGAGCGGGTATACATCTATTGTTCTCAATGAAATTTGTTATACTTTTTATATATAAGAATCTTGTATTTGGTACATTTAGGCCTTAAAAGTCCCCAGTGAGAAATTCCTTTTTTTCTGTCTCTTATTATGGTAACACTGTATGTAAAAAATTAATAATAAAACATTTAAAAAAAAATAAACATTTATTTATTTGAAAGTGGCATGGTTGATGGTACCAGGTGGGCTGGTCTGAGTATTTTAAAAAAATGCTGATCTACTGGGATTTTCACACACAACTATCTCTAGGGTTTACAGAGAAAAAGGCATAAAGTTCATTAAACTCCTTCCCAGAACATGGTACAGTTGAATCTCGGATTACGAGCATTTTTCGTTCCAGCAGTATGCTCGTAATCCAAAGTACTCGCATATCAAAGTGAGTTTTCCTATTGAAGTCAAAGGAAACGAAAATAATTTGTTTCGCATTGACTTCAATGGGATGCAATACCGAATGCAGCCAGAGGTGGGGGGGGGGGCAGAGAGCATAAAAAATTTCCGAAAAGGCACAAGTACACTTCAGTTTGTTTCCTGCGCCCCTGTACATGAGGTCAAATGAGGTACTGCAGGCCAATGTTCAGCTTTTCTGGGTTCCTGCGCCCCCATACCTCAGGCCAAATGAGGTATTGCAGGCCTATTTTGGGCTCTGCTCAGCTTCTGCGCCCCCGTACCTCAGGCCAAATTAGGTACTGCAGGCCTATTTAGCTTGAATTCTCGCAAACCGAGTCAGAATTTAGAAAAAAAAGTTGCTTGCAAATCAAAATGCTCTCAAAACAAGTTACTCTTATACCGAGGTTCCACTGTAAACTCAAATATGATATGATAGTCCATATTTCATCCATAGGGTAAGTATAAGACAGAAAGAGGGTGGATAGTGGATAAACAAAAAAATAATTCTCCTTAGCTGTGACTTCTTAGCTAAGTGCATCCGTGTCAGTGCCTCCACCATAAATCAATACAGGCCGCTCCCCTCATCAGTCAAAACTGAATGCTTTGACACCAAGCACTAGGTCATTAGTACTTCGTTTGTAAGTACATTTTGTGTTCAATTAAAATGTTTTAAGCTACACAGAGATCACTATGCAGTTCTTATTTGATTTTACATGGTGCAACGTTACACCTGATAACCACTGAGTGTGAGATTCTGTTGGAAGTTCTGAGCGGTGGGATCGCAATATCTTTGGATCCCCAGGGAGGCAATAATATACCCTTTCTGCCTTATACTCGCCCTATGAATGAACTATCAGATTTTAGTTTGGATGTACCATGTTCTAGAAAGGAGTTTAATGAACTTTATTTATGACTGTGTTCATCCTTTATGAATTTATAGGTATTTATCTATTTTAGCGCTGGACTATATGTTTATGGATCCATCCTGCCTTGTATCAACAGTTCAGGCAGGTGGTAATGATGTAGTGGTGTGGGGGGATATTTTTGTGGCACACTTTGGACCCCTAAGTATCAATTAAGCACTGTGTCCATCCCTTTATAACTACAGTGTACCCATCTTCTGACATCTGATATGTAAATCAGAAGTGCCTCCATCCCAGGTTTGCGAAGGAAAAAAAAAGGGGGGTGAAGCATACATCTGGAGAGCAAAAAGACACTGTTGGTTATTAAAAGAATTTAAAATGTATTTCATGAATATACCATACACTACATCAATTGGCACAATAATTGCAACCTGCATGCCATCTTTGGTTAGATTGCGTATAAATATAATATGCAGTATAGATACGTAAAAACTGTATACACATGTATATGCACATCCCACATGTATGTGGAGAGGTAGTCTCCAAAAAGTAAACACATAATAGCAGCAAATATAGGTCAAACATCTGAATGTTAAACCATGATTGTAGCATCTTTAGCGCAACATGTTTCGTGACTAGTTGTCACTCATCAGGCGCAGAAGCAGTAGGGATGTCTAAAAGGTATGAAAATTAAACAGTGAGTAAACTGAACACAAAAAGAGGGGGAGGGGAATGATGGAACCTTCACCCATACTTACAGGCTGACAATGAATATGGAGGGCGGCGGTGATTGCTGGGGCGGAGCTGCAGACATCTCACACGGGAACTGGGGCGGCAAAGCCCATGGCACAGCAACAGGAAATCCTGAAGGGTGAGGTGTAACTGGGAGGGTGAATCAACGGCCTTCCTGAATATTGTTGCTGACCATGTCCATCCCTTTATAACTACAGCGTACCCATCTTCTCACACTGGTTTCTTGAACATGAAAATGAGTTCACTGTACTCCAATGGCCTCCACAGTCACCCAGATGACTTGGTCGTTTTGGTACAATGTACCCTCCCAAGAAGAAACTCTAGCAATACACACCAAACTAAGCATGTGCCCCCGAAACTCTGTTCTATCAGCAGATTGATTGTGGACAGTGGAAGGAATTTTTACACAATGAGCAGGTTCCACAGTGAGTTTAACAAGCATGCTTTACTGCATATACAGACTGGTTGTACCGTTGTGGGTTTAGAAACACTTTAATGTAATGTCATCTGGTTTCCTGTAGCCTATGTAAAAAAAAGCAGCATCTTTTCAGGTCCTCTACACATGTCAGTATTCAACCGTCAGATGAATCGAGTTTTCTCCCTGGCAGTCTCTCCACTGGCTTGTATGTCACTACAGGATATATGAGCCGACAGGAGGAACCACAGCGACTGGGTTACTTTAAGGTCCCTTTGAATGGAGAATTTAGTAAAAGGCTTGACATCCATAAATAGAATCTGCCCAGAAGTAATTTCTCCTTTTTGGAAAAAGCTATTTGCATATATTCTATACCGCATTTACCAGCGTATAAGATGACCTTTTACACTTAAAAATATGGCTCAAAATTGGGGGTTGTCTTATATGCTGGAAGCCTGTGACAGGCGGAACAACAGGCTTTTCTGGGAAACTGAGTGTTCCGCCTATCACGGAACACCATGAGGGGGAGGCGTGGCTTTTAAAAAATGGACGCCCGCAGTCTGACTCACTTCTGCCAGGCATAAAGGAATGAAGATCGGTAAACTGAGGTGATCAGTGGCACAGTGAGGCGAGGTGAGGCAGTGGCACAGTGAGGCAATGGCACAGTGAGGCGAGGTGAGGCAATGGCACAGTGAGGTGAGGCGATGGCACAGTGAGGCAGTGGTACAGTGAGGCAATGGCACAGTGAGGCCAGGTGAGACAATGGCACAGTGAGGCGAGGTGAGGCAATGTCTCAGTGAGGGGGGAAGGGGCCAATATTATACGGCGAGTATATCCCAAAACCAACATTTTAGCTAGAAAATTAGGGCTTGTCTTATAAGCCCAGTCGCCTTATATGCCGGCAAATACGGTAACCTTATGTGAAATATTACATGCCCTTTTGTAGCCCAATGCAGTCAGAACTATAAATTTGCTTTTATTTTCCAAGAGTTTGATAATTCAGACTGTCTGTTGTCTCAAAAGAGCTACAAGTACAATCAAAAAATAAATAAATTAATGTTTATTTATATTTGAATGAATGGAAAAGGTTTGTACATTTCATACCACCAGCACCAGCAAGGTTTATTTAGAAAAATAAAAACTGTACAGAGGACTATTATGATCGTCTTGGTGTTAGCAAGTGAATTTTGGCGTTAAATTCCACCATTCCAGCCTGTCAGCTTTCAGTATAATGTCAGGTTCATAGTCTTGTAATTCACTGGATTCACTGACCTAAAAAGAATTATACAATTAACCAATTAGTTAAACATGTATAAAAATACTGGTTACGCTGGATAAAACTGATAAATCAGAATACACACACACACACAGAAACTCGGATTCATTGAGATTTAATCAAATCGATTTCTTTTTACTTTTTTACTGTGAAAATATTTAGACTATGAAGAGACTTTGATAGGCAGAATGGAGTCTAGCTGCCATTCCCTTACCAATAAGAGAGTCTCAGTGGCAAGTATGGGCATCAACGTTGTAAGGGCCAATTCACACCACATGCAGTCAGCATGTTTTTTAATTAAAAGCGCATGGAAGTAGGTTATATGGTTTCCAATGGCATAGTTCACACCAGTGCAGTCAGTTCCAGAAAAAAAAGTAGAACGTGCTGCATTTTTCCTGCACTGAAATGCAGGAAAACACATCAAAAATGCACTATAACTCCTCAAAAATGCACCAGACCCAGTATAATAGTGAAAAAAAACAGGAACAAAGAAAAAAAGCACCTGGAATGCATCCAGAAACGCTTAAGAAATGCGCCGGAGCACGTTAAAAACATGGATACAAACACACACCTGGATCTGGATTGCGTTTTTGTGTTGTGAACCAGCCAAATGACAGCTGGTCCAGACATTATCCAGGAGCCAGTGAAGTTAGGCCCCAAAAACACAAAAACAAAATTAGAGAGGCGCCCAAAACATGCTTTACTTGTGTCATTCTTACCCTTTGGTTTCAGTTCTTTCTGGGCTACTGACCTAGAATAATTGTGCAGATAGTTTACAGATCAAGATTTCCCACTTTTCTAGCAGTTGTCCAGATCAATTCAGGAAGTATTAAAACCAGACACAACCAGGCAACTTATATTTTCAGAAGGCAATCTGCAGTAGCAACTTGCATATTATACTGTTCTCATCAAAAGTTCCTATTAACCACTTAAGACCCGGACCAATATGCTGCCAAATGACCCAAGGGGTTTTTGCGATTCGGCACTGCGTCGCTTTAACAGACAATTACGCGGTCGCGCGACGTGGCTCCCAAACAAAATTTGCGTCCTTTTCTTCCCACAAATAGAGCTTTCTTTTGGTGGTATTTGATCGCCTCTGCGATTTTTATTTTTTGCGCTATATACAAAAATAGAGCGACATTTTTGAAAAAAAATCAATATTTTTTACTTTTTGTTATAAGAAAAATCAATAAACTAAATTTTAGTCAAACATTTAGGCCAAAATTTATTTAGCCACATGTCTTTAGTAAAAAAAAAAAAATTAGCTACCTAGCGGGAACAGCGACACTAATACAGCGATCAGAAAAATTATCGCTTAGTGATGCTGGCAATAGGGAGTGAAAGGGTTAACTAGGGCGGTGATCAAGGGGTTAAAACTTTTTTAGGGGGGGTACGGGGGCTACCCTGGACCTAACACTAACTGACTGTCACACTGCCTGTCACACTGACACTAAATACAGTAATCATACATGTATGATTACTGCATTCAGTGACACTGTGACAGGGGGAGGGGGGGGGGGGCGATCAAGGGGGATAAATGTGTTTGTGTCTGTGTGTAAGTGTACTGTTGGTGCAGGACTTACTTGTGTTGTGATCTCTCCTCAGCGGTGGTTGAAAAAACTGCTGAGGGAGAGATCACATCGCTTCCTCCTTCCTGTGTTTACACAGGAGGAGGAAGTGACAGGGCGGGCGGGCGCTCGCATTGGCTGGGAGCGATCCGATCGGACCCCCGATCCCCCCCAAGGCACCAACGTATATATACGTTGATGTGCCTGTCGGTGGCATTCTGCCGACGTAAATGTACATGCGGCGGTCCTAAAGTGGTTCTAAATGCATTCTATGCATTAAAGTGGATGTAAACCCCCCAAAAAAAAATTTGAGGTCACAATGTAGAGTATAAGAATTCCTATCATCTGTGCCCAGTCTTGCCACACAGAGTTAATCCAGCGCTCCTCTTTTAATGTTCAGTGCAGAATTGCAGATAAAAACTTGCCAAATTATAAAGTCCGTTTCTCTCTTGTTGCTTTCAGTGACAGGTTAGTTACATATCTAGCTTGGACATGTTTATCATAACATGAGGTGATCTAAAGTTCATTGTATATTACCAGGATGTGTTATGTGGGGGAGGGGTGGATTTCTCACTTTTTATACCTCATATTATGATAAACATAACATAACATATGATAAACATGTCCAAGCTAGATATGTAAATAACCTGTCACTCAAAGCAAGAAGAGAGAAAACAGACTTTTTATTTAGGCAGGTTTTTATCTGGAAGGCTGTTCATTTTCACTGAACATTAAAAGAGGATTACTCCAATCTGGATTTACTCTGTGTGGCAAGACTGGGCACAGATGATAGGAAATCTTATACTCTACATTGTTAAAAAAAAAAAAAAAACATTTTTTTTTAGGTTTACATCCACTTTAAGGTAAAAAAACATTCAGTGTGCAGCCCTCCCAGCGATGTGCAGGAGAGCAGCGACTCTCTGTCTCCATTGCACATAGAGGCAGCTGTGGGAGCCATTGGCTCCTGCTACTGTCAATCACATACAGCGAGGAGGGAGCAGGGGGGCATGGTAGAGCTGTGCTCAGTTTTTCAATAGACACACAGGACTGGCTCAGCAACAAGCACGTGACTTACTATGGGGAGCACAGAGAGAAGGAGGAGCGTAGAGCACCAGTGGGGGACCCTAAAAAAGGAGGCTCAGGGCAGCTCATTGCACAAAGCAGTTAAAGTGGAGGTTCACCCTCCAAACAAATTTCAGGCATGCCATGGAGCCCACCCACCCGACCGGCAGTATGCCGGTGTTTTTTTTATTTTTATATACATACCTTTTTACGGGATCTCGTCCCCTCCGGCAATCCCGCGTGACTGGGCGTTTCCAATCACAGGCTGTGATTGACGTCCCTCAACCTGTGAATGTAAACGCCAAGTCCCGTGGGATCGCCGGAGGGGACGAGAGCCCGTAAAAAGGTATGTATAAAAATAAAATAAAAACACTGGCATACTGTCGGTCGGGTGGGTGGGCTCCATGGCATGCCTGAAATTTGTTTGGAGGGTGAACCTCCCCTTTAAGTATATCATGTTTGTTATTTTAAGGGGAAAAAAAGACTTTACAACCACTTTAAAGTAAAAATCTAGCCAAAACATTGTTGTTTTTTTCTAGAGAAATAAAAGGGTTTATTTATATATTTATTTTTTGCTTTCTATATACTGCGTAGATTTGTATTCTTTCTCTGTTCTGGGTGCCAATCAATCGGCCGGCAGCGGGTCCCCAGTGTTAACGGAAAAATTACAGTTTAACATGGAAGTCTTTGGAAGGGGTGCCCGACTTTGAAAAATCGGTGCTCCCCGGGCCGTAGGTCCCCCAGACAGCAAACTTTGCACACTTGTAGAGAAAGAGTGTGGCTATAAGTGTGCCAAGATTGGGGTCTAGGGAACCTATGGCCGGCTGGTACCGGGTCCCCAAATTCCGGGAGATCAGGCGCAAAAAGGTGACTCGAGTATAAGCCGAGGAGGGCATTTTCAGCACCAAAAAATGTGCTGAAAAACTCAGCTTATATATGGTGTATTCTGGAGAGAGGACCAGTACCTGGCTGTTCTGTCTGGCAAGGGTACCTGTTTCACGAGGCTAGAAAAGCCAAATTACAACTCCCTTAGCTTACGCAAAGCAAATTTGTGTATAAAGCCGTCTCCCTGTCATTAAAACAGTAAATTAGCATTTCATTCTAGTATTACTTACCTGACAACATGTGATGTTATTATACTTTTAACAGGAAAAGATTTGGGTCCTGCTGGAGGCTGGAATGACTTTCCCCCTTTAACGATGGTTGCACTTTTACTAAGTCTTTTCCCATAAGCATCATTGGAATGACTTGGGTAAGGATCAAATGTTCCTGCTTTCATGCCACCTGGCTGCCAATGACATAAGAAATAACATTTTATAACATGACTGTAACGGTGGTCAATAATATTGGGTTTTTCTTTTGTGTTATGAAACGTTCCTGTGTCCCCCCAGGGGGTAGGGCATGAGGCTGCCCTCAGTAAAAAGCGTATACAATTATTATATGCCGCTTGAGGATTGAGCCACCGGAAGGTGTTTAGCAGAATTCAAAGTACCAGAGATAGAAATGAAGGGGGTCAGTCTATTGAGAGTTTCTTCAGTGATAGATGGAGGAGCTGATGGTTGCAGGTCTCACTAGGAGGCTAGAAGACGCATAGAACTGTGGAAACAGTTAGTTCCATATTGGCTCTTGCTTTGTTTTCTCCACTGCTGGGACTTGTAGTTCTGCGTTGTTTGTGTGGCTTTCTGGACACTGGGACTTTATTCCTGCCACACTGCCTGGACTTCCTCGGCTGAGGCCACTGTTGGCGTCTCTTCAACCTTAAAGTGCCCCTCGCTAAGGATTTAACCCTGAGAGCCCTGTGTTACAGACTTAGCCCCGATCCTGCCAGAATCCTGCTATCCCTGCTGTGTGCCCAGACTGTGTTATGGACTTAGCCCTTTGCCTACCAGAACTTTGCTATCCCTGCTGTGTGCCCAGCCTGTGTACGGATTTAGCCCTTTGCCTACAATAACTTTGCTAACCCTGCTGTGCGCCCAGCCCCAGACCTGTGTTATGGACTTAGCCCTTTGCCTACCAGAACTTTGCTATCCCTGCTTTTACTAAAAGCCATGTGTGTATGCCTGCTCTCCACATGTGTTCTGTTCTACCCACACTTATGTCACAATGACATATATACTATACCAGGTTAGACAAGGTGTGGCATGGAAGAACACTAGAAGTGTGGCCAAAGCTTTTTTGGCCCTTCTTCTCTTGTGGGTCACAGAAGTGCACTTTCCTTGGCTCTCCTGTGACCCAGAGTCAGCTGATAGCAGGCTACCTATTGACTACTATTAGCTGATGTGGCAGAGCCATGCCAGGCTTTGTAATGATCCCAATAATATTGTCAGGATCTACTCAGCTGCCTGATCGAAATCTGGTTCTGCCTCTCAGTGCTTGGCTAAGAACCTCTGTTCTCATTCTTAGAGCCGACATGAGACACCTGCAGCTCATAAAGGAGAGTATGTACATTTATATTTATAAAAACCCCAGACTTATTCTTGAGTTACACCATGATTGTCAAGGCTTCGTTTTTTCTCTTTTTGTAGCTGGAGTTTAAAGAGGAGTTCCACCCAAAAAAACAACTTTTGCTTAATCCACTCCTCACCCCCATACATGCCACATTTGGCATGTAATTTTTTTGGGGGGGGAGTGGGGGCTTCAGTAGGAGTGGGACTTCCTGTCCCACTTCCTGCTTCCGCCGAGGGGCTTGTTAGGCGATTAAGCCTTAATCGCCTACACCAGCCCCTCCCTGTAGGCGATCACATGGGACACTGACAGGTCCCATGCGATCGCCTCTCCAATCAGCGGCGAGCCGCGCGCGCATGCGCAGTACGGCTCGCGCATGCGCAGTGGGTGCCCGACCGTGAAGCTGAAGGCTGTCACGGCTGGGTGCCCACAGTCGGGATGGAGACGTCGGCCGGGGAGGGGGGGAGAGGAGCGTCGCTGGAACGCAGGAGCAGGTAAGTGAGTGTTTATTAAAAGCCAGCAAAACACCCCTTTAAATTGGTTCTAAAGGCTCTAGATTTTACCTTACTAAAGGTAAAAAAAAAAACTGGTTGCAGCTCCCCCAGCCCCCCCTTATACTTACATAAGTTTCATCTTGATCCAGCAATGTGCATGAGAGCAGCAGCTCTCCTGGGTCTCTCTCCTCTCATTGGTTCACAAAGCAGCAAGAGCCATTGGCTCCTGCTGCTGTCAATCACAGCCTTTGGGGGACCCAAAAGGGGATCAGGGCTGCTTTGTGCAAAACCATTGTACAGAGCAGGTAAGTATCACATCATTGTTATTTAACCTCCTCCCACCAGATGTACGCATATATGCTGCCTCTCAGTGGGTGGGCTTTATCGCCATGAGGCTGCATACATGCGGCTTAAATGTAAACATTTCTGTGCCAAGAGTGTGTGCCCTATCCGCTCCCAGCACAGTTGCTGGCAGGGATTGGAAAGCACCCTATGCGATGCCACCCCCATCAAATCATTCTGTGCAGCTATTACATTTTGTACCACCACACCCTCCCTTTAGAATGTAAGCTTTATGAGCAGGACCCTCCTGTACCTTCCGTATTGAACTGTACTGTACGTGTGCTGTATCCCCTCTATATTGTAAAGCAACGTGTGTCGTGCCGTGAAGAGTCCCCAGGTGTGCCGTGGCAAAATGACCCCCAATATAGGCAGCTATGGCAGCTATCTGATGTTTTAACTACTGCTGGCCACTTGGTTAATATTTGTTATTACAACGCTGCCGGTCCGCTGTGTAAAGCTCACTTCCCGCTGCCACAGGCACTCGGAAAGCTGTGCTGGCTGTGCGGGCCTTCCGACCACGTCTTGCCAAAACCTTAATAACACTTGTTACAATTAGGGCACTTTCACATTGACTCATTCCATTGCAGGCATGGTGATTTCATTTGTTTTTTATATATAATATACATGGGCTGTGTGGGTTATTATTGATAATGATAACTGTATACTTCAATACTGCAGTTTGGCCACAGCGCAGGCGTAGCGCAGGATACCTGCGGCTTTCATGTGGTTATATTTGGTGTGCTTTCAGAAAATGTACCAAAAATTGACTACATAAGAGAGAGGTTTATGAGAAACCACATGAAAACTGCAGGTACCCTGCGCTACACCTGCGCTGCGGGCAAACTGGGGTATTGAAGTATAAATGCCTGCAATGGAATGAGTCAATGTGAACGTGCCCTAATTGTAACAAGTGTTATGAAGTTTTTTTTTTTTTCCACAATACCACAATTCATTCGTAGTTACAAATTTGGAATGGTTTGCTGTGGTTATGGCTGAAGATATCATTGTTTTTTTTTACAACCAGTGGCTGGCTTTCTCATGAAAACGTTCCGAGCGGCTCTTGAGCCACTGGAACGCTTTCAGAAGCAGCGGGAGGGGATGTTCCCCCTACTTCCACCGTCTCGCCTGAAAAACAATCCAATGCAGTGGCCGGCTAGTCCCAGAGGCGATGAAAGACTAGATCCCCTTTGATTGCCTTGAAGGACTTCCAGTCCAGGCTGGAAGTAAACTATTTTTATTTTATTTTTTTAAAGCAAAAGATCAATTTTTTTCATTTTTTTTAATCTTTTGCTTTTAATGGAAAAGGAGAAATATCAGGTCTTTTTGACCCCGCATCTTCTCCATAAATAGGACCTGTCATCCTTATATCTATTACAAGGAATGTTTACATCCCTTGTAACAGAAATAAAAGTGATATAAAAAAGTGATATAAAAACAAAAAAAAATGTAAAAGGGACAGTGAAAAGAAAAAAAAGTTTAATACATAAGACAAGGTGTTTAAAACGTTGGTTATGGAGATTTTTAAGTACCAAAGTTTGTCATCATTCCACGAGTGTGCGCAATTTTAAAGCATGACATGTTAGGTATCTATTTACCCGCCATAACATCATCTTTCACACTATACACAAAAATTGGGGTATTTATTGTGTTTTGTTTTAATTCATTGAAGTGAATTTTTTACAAAAATGTGTTTGAAAAACCACTGTGCAAATAGCATGTGGCATAATTTTTATTAACATTTTTGGTTTGGTGTGCCTCGAGATTCTGACAGATTTCAAAGGATGCCTTGGTTGAAAAAAGGTTGAAAAACACTGGTTTTAACAGACCTCCAGGGGCGGACTGACCATTGAGGAACTCGGGCATTGCCCGAGGGCCCCATGCCACTAGGGGGCCCCATCAGGGTTGCCAGGCTCATTAAAACCAGGGACAGTATGTAAAAATCTGTGTTTTTTTTTTACATCTGTCCCTGTTATGTCCAAAACCTACATGCTTTTGATGTGAAAATCCCAAGATTTTATCTGCCCCGCCTCTGTACTGCCACCTGGCTTGGTGGCCAACTGTAAGCCCGGGGCCCATAGTCTTCTATTGCCCGGGGGCCCCATGAGTTGTCAGTCTGCCCCTGCAGACCTCTAATGTCTTTGACAGTCTCTTCCTCTGCATCCTCATCTGCACTGTAGATGAATGAATAGAGACTCATATTCAGACACAGTTTACTATGCTTCAGTGATAAATGAATACAGAAGCAATCGGTGCTGATAGCTGAAAGGAAGGGAGCTGGTAAACACATGTTTACCAGCCCCCACTTTCTATCCTGACAGTGATCTCCCACCCCAGCAGCAGAAAAGTCTGCCAGCAGCTGAAGGGAGGGGCTCCCTGATGATCAGTGAGGTGGGGGGTACTGAAGGGGGGATTAGAGCGGTGGGGGGATCTATTTGGACAGGTAGATCCCTCTGTGGCTTACCTGCAGCACCCAAAGCCGGAGGGAGGGCAGAGGAGGAAAGCTAGTAACTGCAGGGTAGCCTCAAGGATCAGGGTTTGAGAGGGGGAAAATCAGTGCAGCAGGGCTGAAGCGGTCACTGAGCTTTTAGCAGAAGGAGGAATGTCAGGTCCATACAGCATACAGACCTGGCAGAAAAAGGGTTAAGGTACACAAAACAATGACTGGCGGCTGACAGAATGGATGATAGCAAAGATATTTTTCTACTTTTATCGGTACAATCATTTAGTATACAGAGAGATCACAGTCTAAAAGAAATCTACTATTGTTCAAAGCAAAAACAATTGTATTGATAGAATGACTTACTGCCCTGAAATCATCATTCACTTAAAACAAATTATGTTGGATTTGATAAATTTACTCTTAATCACTTTAAAGTGAAGTTCCCATCCCAAATTTTTTTCTTCATTATTGTGCTCATTAGACCTAAAAAAGAAAAACATAATTTGTTTACTCACCTGGAAATGCCTGTTGCTATGCGGTCCGACGAAATCTGCCTTTGGAATCACCTAGGATTCTCCCTTGGCTCCTCAGCATGCTAATGCTCCTGGGAAATCTGTGTCATCATTTCCCAGAATGCAGTGTGCTCCCCCATTATAACTCCCCATCCAAGACTTCCACGAAGTGGGCAATGTGAGCTTCACAATGCCCACAAGCAAAATGACAACGGCGTGGACATAGTTTTATAAACTATCTTTTTTGAATAACTATGCGGAACGGCGGCGGATTGTAAAATAGTAAGTAAGTATATATTATAAAAACGCAGGAAGAAAGGACATACATTTAAAAAATGCTAATTGTGGTTGGAACCCCGCTTTAATAAGGAATATTTTGTGCTTGGCCAGCCTAAGCATGCCTATGTATGTGTAAAATGTTTGAAACAAAAAGATAAACATTTGCATGATGGCCAGGCCTGGACTGGCCATAGGGCATACCGGGCAAATGCCCGGTGGGCCGCGGCGGCGCGCGGGCCGGTTGTGGCCCGTGAACAGCCCTCGCGGCCCACGAACGGCCCCCAGTGGCTATTAAGCCTCACTGTGCCCATCAAATGCAGCCACTAGGCCCATCAAATGCTGCTACTGGGCCATCAATTGTCATCACTGTGCCATGCCATCAAACGCAGCCACTGTGCCATGCCATCAAACGCAGCCACTGTGCCATCAATTGTCATCACTGTGCCATGCCATCAAATGCAGCCACTGTGCCATGCCATCAAATGCAGCCACTGTGCCATGCCATCAAACACAGTCACTGTGCCACCAATTGTCACCCCTGTGCCATGCCATCAAACACAGCCACAGTGCTATCAATTGTCACCACTGTGCCATGCCAACAAACGCAGCCACTGTGCTATCAATTGTCACCACTGTGCCATGCCATCAAACACAGCCACTGTGCCATCAATTGTCACCACTGTGCCATGCCATCAAACGCAGCCACTGTGCCCTTTATCAATTGCCACTGTGCCCATCAAACACAGCCACTGTGCCATGCCACTGTGCCCATCAAACGCAGCCACTGTGCCATGATGCCAGTGTGCCCATTGATGCCAGTGTGCCCATTGATGCCACTGTGCCCATTGTCGCGGCTGAGCCAGAGGGGGCGGCTGAGCCAGAGGCATGCGGCGCTCCGGCGCCCTCTATAGATGCACTGCCAATGTCTATCTATCTATCTATCTTCTTTCTTTCTATCTTTATCTATCTTCATTCCTTTCTATCTATCTATCTATCTATTTTTATCTTTCTATCTAGATCTATCTACCTATCTTCCTTCCTTCTCTTCTTTGTTTCTATCTTTATCTATCTTCCTTCCTTACTATCTTCTATCTTTATCTATCTATCTATCTATCTTCCTTCCTTTCTTTATCTACCTTTCTTTCTGTATCTATCTCCCTTCATTCCCTCCCTTCTTTCTTTCTATCTTCATATATTTCTTTATCTATCTTCCTTCCCTTCTTTCTTTCTATCTTTTTATTTCTTTATCTATCTATCTATCTATCTATCTATCCATCTTCCCTTATTGCTTTCTATCTTTATCTATCTATCTATCTATCTATCTATCTATCTATCTTATCTATCTATCTATCTTCCTTCCCTTCTTTCTTTCTATCTGTATCTATCTTTCTTTCTTTATATATCTTCCTTCCTATCTATCTATCTACCTACCTATCTTCCTTCCTTCCCTTCTTTCTATATTTATCTATCTTTATTTCTTTATCGATCTTCCTTCCCTTCTTTCTTTCTATCTATCTTTATCTATCTTCCCTTCTTGCTTTCTATCTTTATCTGTCTTTCTTTCTCTATCTATCTTCATTCCCTCCTTTCTTTCTATATTATTCATTCTTTCTTTATCCATCTTCCTTCCTTTCTATCTATCTATATCTATTTATCTATCTTCCTTCCTTCCCTTCTTTCTTTCTATCTTTATCTATCTTTCTTTCTTTCTTTCTTTATCTTCCTTCCTTCCTTTTTATCTATCTATATCTATATATCTATCTTCCTCCCCTTATTTCTTTCTATATTTTATCTTTCTTTATCTTCCTTCCTTCCCTTCCTTCTATCTGTGTCTATCTTTTTTCTTTATCTATCTATCTATCTATCTATCTATCTATCTATCTATCTATCTATCTATCTATCTATCCATCTTCCTTTCTTTCTATCTTAATATTTCAATCTATCTTTCTTTATCTCACCCCACATCCCATCATTAAGCCCCGCTGTGCCCCCCCCCCTGGGCTGCTCAGTCTAAAATGCCCGGGCCTATTTTTTGTCCCAGTCCGGGCCTGATGATGGCATCCTTGTTTTACCTACCTCTTTAGCAGGTGAACTTGGCTTAAACGGTTTCACAACTTGCTTTTTCTCTGCCTTTTTCTTTAGTGGTGGTAGAGGTTTATCAGACCGATACGGGTTTCCTTCAAAATAGTCCTTTGGGTAAAGGTTTAACCGGAAAGCACCACCTTTTAGCTTTGATTTGTGGCTCTCGAACTCTTTCTGAAATGAAAAATCACAGAGAATGATTATGTGTTCATCACAGCTGAAAGGCCTAACACAGGATATCAGATTCATTGACATCCATTATTTTTTGTTTTTAGTTTTGGATGTAGTAAGGGACATTTAGAACTTCCTATCAGGTATTTCAAATACAGTGGATTCTGAAAATCTGCAAACCCCTGTAAAAATGCCAGGTTTGTGCATCATAATCCAAATGTTTCTATTGCTGATTTGCTTTTGTTATAAGGATTTTGCCTTATTTTCTTATCCTGTTGACAAGTGAACAGGAAGTGAGAGGGGTCCCCCCCCCCAACAGGGTCCAACTCTTCCCCACTCCATCCAAGAGATTAAAAAACTGTTTTGACTGCAGTTGTGCCTTAAAGTGCACGCCTGCCCAGACTAAGAACATTAAAGTATTTACCAATTATTAACAAGAGGCAGAAGAGCTTTAATACAAGTCATAACTGATCTTTCTAGCTTCATGTAGTGTTCACAAGAGAGACTCTAAACTTGGGGTTTGGTGTGTTTTTAAAGCAGATTTCCACCCACATTTTTTTTTTCTGGCACCCATTTTGCTGCTATGAATTAAATACTCAAAAGCATGTTTATAATTAATATTCCATTAAAAGTACATATTTTTTTCATTTACTTACCTATGTCTTCTGCCCACTAGGACTCTGTTCCGGGATAAGATGCTGCTGGCTACCCAGCATGCACCTCCCGATCTCGCACTTGCGCATTCTACACAGGGCGTAGCACAGGAATAGTATCTTGTTGCCATCACAATGGGTGGCGATGGTGGAAGTGCCCGCCTCGTTGTTATGGCAATGCAATCCTGTGGTGATGACCACTGACTCCTGGGAACGATGATACACATCTCCCAGGAGCAGAGGCACCACGGTCCGAAGGAGGCAAAATACAGGAGACACCCTAGCAACAAGCCCAAAACGTATGCAAAAAAAATTAAAATATTTGCTTATGTTGTTCAACTTGCAGGAATGTACTGTTCGAGATAAAGATTCAATTATGGGTGGAACTCTGCTTTAACTACTGTGAGGGTTTTTTAGGGGGCTGGCAGACTGCCAAGGTTCTGCATACAAAGAAAGTAAGGAGAAAGGAACAGTGATTTCAGTGCCTCTGTTATTAATTTTGAAGATTACTTTCTCCACAATGTCTGAGGCTGCGTACACACGATCAGACCTGTCCGATGAAACTGGTCTGCAGATTAGTTTCATCGGACCAGTTCGATGGTGTGTACGGCCCATTGGACAGTTGTCCGTCGGATGAAAGTTTTAAAACTTGCTTTAAAATCTGTCCGTCGGACAGTTTCGATGGTTAGTACGCCAAAGCATTGGACCAAAAACCCGCGCATGCTCAGAATCAAGTCGACGCATGCTTGGAAGCATTGAACTTCCTTTTTTAGCACGTCGGTGTGTTCTACGTCACCGCGTTCTGGTCTGATCGGATTTTTGGTCCGATGGTGTGTACGCACATCAGACCACTTCAGCCTGGTCCGATGAAAACGGTCCGTCGGACCAGTCTCATCGGACCAGTCTGATCGTGTGTACGTGGCCTGACACTACAGGGATGAATTAGGGCTTGTTTTAAAGTGCTTTTAATGCAATTGTTCAGAATATTTAAATATTTTTATGTGTGGCGCCTGTGTACAAGTTTATCTTAAAGTATAACTAAAGGCAAAATTTGTTTTTAGTTTTGGATAGAGTGCAGGATGATGAGAACATGATGATACTAATGCCGCGTACAAACGATCATTTTTCAGCATTTTTCAGCATGTCCAAAAAACAAAGGGCCAGATTCAGATACACTTAATTTTGCGCTGCGTAATCGAAATACTCTACGATGCCGTATTTTACCAGGCTCTACATTGAATTCTGGTAGATTTTTGTGTGTACGCTACGGCGGCATAGTCTATTTCTCGCCGCGTAATCAAAATACGCGATTAGGGGGCGTGAAGCATTTAAATTAGGCGCGTCCGAGCGGCGATCGAACTGCGCAGGCTCCGTTCAGAAATTTCCCGCCGTGCATTGCGCAAAATCACGTCGTTACGTCATTCGTTGTTTGAGTAGCGTCGTTTACGAACATTCCTATTCCCGGACGACTTACGTAAAAAATAATAAAAGACGTTGGAAAACGTAGAAATTTGACGCGGTAACGACGGCCATACTTAACATGGGCTGTCTAATATTAGAGCAGCAAAAAGCTGGTATAGTGTTACGCAAAAAAAAGATGACTAAAGATGCCGTAAGAGATTGCGATTGAAGATCATAATTTCTGGGATCGCCCGCAAAAGCTCATTAGCATACCCCGACGCGGAAAACGACGGGAAGTCCACCCAGTGGCCGCAATTTTATTGCAGCGTAGATCCGAAGGCGTACGAACACGTAATCCAGTCGAATTGAAGCCTGCAGCCGTCTATTCATGGTTTGAGGTTTCCGACTAGCTAAAAAACGCGCGTAATTTGAAATTACTCCAGTCTAACACCAGTTAGACAGGAGTTACGGCTCTCTGAATCTGGCCCAAAGTTTTTCCAACTTCATCATTAAAAACGACGTAGCCCACACACCATCGTTTAAAAAAAATGATGAACAAAGCGCGGTGACGTACAACACATACGACGGCACTCTAAAGGGGAAGTTCTATTTGCCTTTGGGCTGTTTTAGCTGATTCCTTATTAGTAAAAGACAATTTGCACTTTTCTGTATGTTACAGCGTGATGAATGTGCTTACTCCATTATGAACGGTAGTTTTACCAGAACGAGCGCTCCCGTCTTATAACTTGGTTCTGAGCATGCGCGGGTTTAAAACGTCGTTTTAGCCCACACACGATAATTTTTTACAACTCGAAAAACGACGTTAAAAAATGCAGCACGTTTAAAAAAAAAAAATTGTAGTTTTTCAGAACCTGAAAAATGATGTGTAGCCCACACACAATCATTTTAAATGACGTTTTTCAAAAACAACGTTTTTTTTATGACGAAAAATTATCCTGTGTACATGGCATAAGAACAGAGCTTTTTTTCTCAGAAAATAGGTACAGGAACTCAACCACGACCCGTTCAGATTTCACAAACAGTAGAAGGGTCTTAAAGGGGCATTAAATACCAGAATTGCATTACATACAGTGTGCAGAGTTCAGGGGGTTACAAAGCTGTCACTTGTAAACACAGAAACCAGACTTCAGTGTTTACAAGTGATTGTGGTGAGCGGGCACCAAAGGGTCTGAGCCAAAGGTGGTGGAACTGAGTTCCCCCAAGTTCCCCCAGAAAAAAACCCCTGCATAAGAATAAAGTGATATCTAAAGGAGGTCTCTAAAAAGGAGAAGCTAATCCAGCTATGTACCCTGAGGTCATCAATCTGGTATAATGTAAATGTAAAGCAAAATTGTGAATATAGGGGCATTTAAACGATGACCCCTGGTACCTACAAATCATTTATCAGCACACTAATAATGTATATAAAAAGGTAATATCTTTATTACATGTTAAAATATAGCATATCACATTTTCTCAATTTACTCTGACCTCTACGCTGAACCACTCACCCCCTCTCCATTCATAGCTCTCCTCTCCATTCTCCCCGGTGCTACCAAATTTCAGAAAAACTCCCTTCTAAGGTTTTGTTTGAGTGCAGGACGGCAGCTGATATCTAGGCACTGGAAGTCGACTGCTTCCCCAACCATTATTGAATGGATAAATGAAATGAACGGCATTATGCTCATGGAGGAGCTGCAAGCCAAATGAGCCCTTGATAGATATGCTAAATTGGGCGCCTTTACATGGAGTGTTTGGAGGCATTATGCTCCACTTCGGACAAACTTAAAGACTGTCGATCCCAGCCATGGTGACCCCTGATACTCGGTAGACTTGGCCCCTAACCCCTGAAGCACTGGTGGTTCAAAACACCCCGGTTGCTCTGCTCTCCAACCCCTACGGCTGAGACTGGTAGCTAGTGGGGGGGAGAAAAGGTATTATTTTATTTTTAATTTTTTTTATTCTTTCCTATTTTTACTCATTTATCTTTTCTCTTTTAAACACATTGCCTTTAATTGTATTTATTCAAGACGCAACGATGTGCTCCTGCCGAGAGATGAGCGCACCGCTCCCTTTACCTAACTGCTCCCCATCCTCCCCCCTCCCCCTCCTGTAGGTCTTCCTCCCTCATTTTACATCTCATACCATCTTTCTTCTCTACTTTCCTCTTTCGGAAACGTTTTTTCGTAACTTCCGACTGGCTCTCTCCAGCCGGTCTCAGGTTTTATTTCTGCATCGTGAATCTGACCATTTTACATGACCTCAGTTACCTTTATGTTTTATTATTATGGCTCTTGAGCGTATTCCTTACATGAGAAATGGATGAGACAGGCTATCCGCTTTACCTGCCGGCCTGAGGCAGCTTGACCTCCGTTCCTCCCCTGTGTCCTGGGCGCAGTAACTGGATCCCATCGGGGCATCCGGGCCAGGGGAGGACTCGGTAGTTTGTGGACGGATCCTGTAACCATGACAAATTCCTATACCCAACCCTTGTAGCAGTAACTGTTTGTGTTTACTGGTAAGAAAACAGTAATACGCCGATTGTGTATGATTTATGTCAATTTGCCCGGGTTGCCCTTTGTTGGACGCTCGGTTGAAAAATGTTACTCTTCTGTTTTTTCTGTCTTAAAAAACTCAATAAACCTTTATTGAACCTAAAATATAGCATATCACCACAAAAGGGCCACATACTGGCACCACTATGAAAAACACCCGTAATAGGAGTAAAAAGTCAGATGTTGGAAAACCCCTACGCGTTACGTGGTCCAAGCCGCTTCTTCAGGGCTGCAATCTCTCAATACCTCACATTATCATTACATCCAGACTGGAGCTGTTGGTAAGCAAATTCTACTGTCAGTGCTAAAGCTGAAAATGCCGAAGTACCGAATTCTAGATCTATTGTTTTGGTTGCCAACGGATTTGTAACGTTGGCTAACCATTTTTATGACACATCTGCTAGTCAGCAAGTACACGGTTATTCCTGGTTTAGCATAAATCCTCCTACTTCGATCTCACTGGATAAAAGTGATGATGCCGATTCGCTGAGCAGTGAGGGGGGAGATGAGATTTGAAGCAGAACTGCTGAATCGGGAAGATTAATTGCTTAGTCAGAAGCTACATATCTGGCCATGTAGTACAGAAAATGTGTGTACATACAGAAAGCTAAGGAGTTGTAATTTTCTTTGGAAAACAGAAAACAAGGAAGCCCCAGCATTCCGCTGTGGAGTGCTTCTCCAAGGGCCAGTATTGCCTGGTGCAAGTTTTGGCTTAAAGAAATATCTTTTATTTTACAAAGATGAAATATTATAAATTGATCATACTGGAGGAGGGTACCTGGTTAGGGCGAAACATGTTAGGAGTAGACTAACCTTCATCAGTTCTCTTGATCTGTCATAGTCATCAGAAGCATATGGATACTGCTTACCTATAGTGAGGCTTGGATATCTGTGGAAAGGCAATCAGTAATTTCAATGCACAATACAGCAGCCTGCAGTAAAAATGCAGAGCCTGATTTACAAGAAAAAGATCAAATATGTAGTAGTTATGCTTTCAATTGCCAAATAGGATTCCTTGATTGATCCCAGAGATTAAATGTCAATTCTATAAGCAACTGCTTAAATTTTGCTCTGGGTATTGCCGATCCTGTTTTTGGCATCACGTATGTAATACCTTACCCATAGCCTGTGCCCTTCTTGGGAGGGTTGGAATAGATATTCTTCCCCGGTGCTGTATATGCCTTCCTTGATTTTAATTCTGCACTAAAAGACGGAACTGGACCACCCAAAGTTCCATAAAAGTTGCCCAGGCCAGATCTACAAAAAAAATACAAAGAACAGATTGTATGGTTATCAGATTACTTACACAATGAAAATTATAATAATATACAGTATAATAATTCAGACACAGCAAAACAATGCTCTGTTGACTACAGAAAAAAAATCATAAAGTTGTAAACTACAGGGATTAATTGTATCTTTTTCATTCACGTTCTTTCATATGTCTATCAATTTTCATAGGTCCGTTTCCACTGTTTTAACATTGTTTCAACTCTTTTCCTTAACCCCTTCATGACCAATCACGAAGGAGGAGCAATACTGGGGTGGGACTTCACAGTAGTGATCACTGTGATTGGCTGATCATAGTGATCACATGATTGGGAGTCAGTTCTCCCAGCTCCCAACCGTTAGAACAGGACCTGGAGCTGTCGGTAAAAGCTTGGTTTCAGTGTTGGGAGCGTGCTTTTTTTTAACACAAACACATATATGTGGCACCTAGAAAGAAAGCCCACTTCTTGGATACCACATAGACAAGATATTCTCAAAAATATTTGGACACCTGCCTTTACACGCACATGAACTTTAATAGCATCCCTGGCTGGCTCTCAATCTCTAATTCGTCCCACAAGTGTTCTATTGGGTTGAGGTCAGGACTCTGTGCAGGCCAGTAAAGTTCCTCCACCCCAAACTCGCTTATTCATGTCTTTATGGTCCTTGCTTTGTGCACTGGTGTGCAATCATGTTGGAACAGGAAGGGGCCATCCCCAAACTGTTCTCACAAAGTTAGAAGCATTAAATTGTCCAAAATGTCTTGGTATGCTAACACCTTAATTTTTCCCTTCACTAGAACTAAGGGGCCAAGCCCAACCCCTGAAAAACTACCCCAGACCATAATCCCCCCTTTGCATAAACCAAGGTCCATAAAGACATGGATGAGTGAGTGTGGCGTGGAGGAATTTGACTGGCATGCACAGAGCCCTGACCTTAACCTGATAGAACACCTTTGGGATGAATTAGAGCAGAAACTGCGAGCCAAGCCGTCTTGTTCAACATCAGTGCCTGACCTCACAAATGCGCTTCTGGAAGAATGGTCAAACATTCCCATAGACACACTCCTAAACCTTGTGGACAGCCTTTCCAGAAGATGCAAAACTTTTATAGCTGCAAAGGGTGGGCCAACTCAATACTGAACCCTATTAACTAAGACTGGGATGCCATTAAAGTTCCTGTGTGTGTAAAGGCAGGTGTTCCAATACTTCTGGTTATATTGTGTATGTGTTACATGGTTGTAAGCAGTTTAATGTTGTACCATATATTTTAGATTTGTTCAGGTATTTACCAAAAACATATTCAAGCTATTGTTATATAAGGTTTAATTTGGTATGTACATCCAAATCGGAGGAAGGGTTTAGGAATTACAGCTCTTAAAGGGGTTGTAAACGTACAATTTTTTTTTCCTAAATAGCTTTCTTTACCTTAGTGTAGTCCTCCTTCACTTACCTCATCCTTTTATTTTGCTTTTAAATGTCCTTATTTCTTCTGAGAAATCCTCACTTCCTGTTCTTCTGTCTGTAACTCCACACTGTAATGCAAGTCTTTCTCCCTGGTGTGGAATGTCATGCTCGCCCCCTCCCTTGGACTACAGGAGAGTCAGGACGCCCACCAACACCTTTCTCTATCTGCAACGTAGAGAGAGTCCTGACTCTCCTGTAGTCCACACCAGGGAAAAAGTCTTGCATTACTGTGTGGAGTTACAGAAAGAAGAACAGGAAGTGAGGAATTCTCAGAAGAAATTAGGACATTTAAAGCGGATGGTTCACCTTAAATAAATATTAAAAGCCAGCAGCAACAAATACTGCAGCTGCTGACTTTTAATATTAGGACACTTACCTGTCCTGGAGTCCAGCGGCGTCCGCAGCAGAGGATGAGCGATCGCTCATCACCCTGCTGCTCCCCCCTCCATCCACGGCGAGGGAACCAGGAAGTGAAGCGCTCCGGCTTCACTGCCCGGTTCCCTACGGCGCATGCGCGAGTCGCGCTGCGCCCGGCGATTGGCTCCCGCTGTGTGCTGGGAGCTGAGAGTTCCCAGCACACAACGGGAAAAGCCCGTCTTTTGCCCGAGACTGCGGGCCGGAAGTGGGTGCGGATACCTGTCTTTAGACAGGTATCTGCACCCCCCTCCCCCCTGAAAGGTGTCAAATGTGACACCGGAGGGGGGAGGGTTCCGATCAGCGGATCTTCACTTTAGGGTGGAGATCCGCTTTAAAAGCAAAATGGAAGGATGAGGTAAGTGAAGGAGGACTGCACTAAGGTAAAGGAAGCTATTTAGGAAGAAAAACATTGTACCTTTACAACACCTTTAACCACTTCCATACCAGGCACTTACGCACCTTCCCGCCCAAGCCAATTTTCAGCTTTCAGCACTGTCGCAATTTGAATGACAATTGCGCGGCCATGCTACACTGCACCCAAACAAAATTGGCGTCCTTTTTTCCCCACAAATAGAGCTTTCTTTTGGTGGTATTTGATCACCTCTGCGTTTTTTTTTTTTTGCGCAACAACTAAAAAGACAGTGGGGTGGCACTGATGATCACTGAGGGGTGGCACTGATGGATCAATGTTGCCAATCAGTGCCCATGTGTGGGCACTGATTGGCATTATTTTTTTTTTACTGCCCTTTTTTTTTTTTTCCTTTTTTTGTCCTTTTTTTTTTTTTGTAAGTACCCTGGTGGTCTAGTGTGGGCACTCCCTGGTGGTCCGTGTGGCGATCCGAGGGGGGGGTGAGCTGATAAACAATCAGCGCGAACCCCCCCTGTCAGGAGAGCCGCTGATCAGACGCGAGTGAGGAAGAGCCGTCGGCAGCTCTTCCTGTTTACATCGTGATCAGCCGTGATTGGACACGGCTGATCACGTGGTAACGAGGCTCCGCCGGAGACTCGTTACCGAGATCGGAGGTGCAGGGTGTCAGACTGACACCCCGCATCACCGATCGCCGCGCTGCGCGCCCCTACGGGTGCGCGCGGCATTGAAATCGTGCTAGACGTTTGAGAACGGCTAGTCATGATTTCATAACCACTTCCCGGCCGTAAATCGGCTATTGGCCGGGCGGAAAGTGGTTAAGAATAGCCTTCCCCCTTTTTTAAGGGACCAAAAGTAATTGGACAATTAAATCAAAAGCTGTTTCATGGCCAGGTGTGGGCTACTCAATTATTTCTTCATCAATTAAGCAGGTAAAAGGTCTGGGGTTGATTTTAAGTGTGGTATTTGCATTTGGAATCTATTGCTGTGAACCTACATCATGCGTTCAAAGAAGCTGTCCATGCAAGTCAAACAGACCATTATAAGGCTTCAAAAAGTAAACATATCCATCAGAGAGATAGCAGCAACCTTGGGAGTGGCCAAATCAACAGTTTGGTACATTATGAGGAAAGAAGAACGCACTGGTGAGCTCATCAACATAAAAAGGCCTGGACGTCCATGGAAGATAACAGTGGGCGGTGATCGCAGGATACTGTCTATGGTAAAGAAAAACCCATTCACAACATCCAGAAAAGGAAAGGACACTCTCCAGGAGGTGGGCGTATCATTGTCAAAGTCTAAAACCAAGAGAAGGCTTCACAAGAGCAAATACAGAGGGTTCACCACAAGGTGCAAAACATTCATAAGCCTGAAGAATACAAAAGCCAGATTAGACTTTGCCAAAAAACATCTAAAAAAAGCCAGACCAGTTCTGGAAAATCATTCTTTGGATGGATGAAACTAAGATTAATCTGTACCAGAGTGACGGGGAAAAAAATGTGTGGAGAAGGCTTGGAACAGCTCATGATCCAAAGTACACATCATCATCTGTAAAACATGGTGGAGGCATTGTGATGGCATGGGCATGCCTGGCTTCCAGTTGTACTGGGTCATTGGTGCTTATTGATGATGTGACAGAAGACAGAAGCAGCCGGATGAATTCTGAAGTGTTTAGAGATATACTGTCAGCCCAGATTCAGCCAAATGCAGAACAGTACAGATGAACAATGATCCAAAACACACTGCAAAAGCATCCCAGGAACTTTTCAAGAAAAAGAAGTGGAATATTCTGCAATGGCCAAGTCAATCACCTGATCTCAACCCAATTGAGCATGCATTTCACTGGCTGAAGGCAAAACTAAAGGCAGAAAGACACACAAAGAACAACTGAAGGAGAGCTGAAGTTAGAACCTGGAAAAGCAATAGAAATAAGGAAACCCAGTCTTTGTTGATGTCCATGGGTTCCAGACTTCAGGCAGTAAAGGATTCTCAACAAAATATTAAAAATTAACATTTTAATTATGATTATATTCATTTGTCCAATTACATTTGAGCCCCTGAAAATGGATGGACTGTGTATAAAAACAATTACTAAAATTTGTACTTGATATTTATTTTCAACCTCTTGAATTAAAGCTGAAAGTCTGCATTTCAAGTTAAAGAGGAGTTCCACCCAAAAATGGAACTTCCTCTTAATCCACTCCACACCCCCTTACATGCCACATTTGGCATGTAATTTTTTTTGGGGGGGGAGTGGGGGCTTCAGTAGGAGTGGGACTTCCTGTCCCACTTCCTGCTTCCGCCGAGGGGCTGGTAAGGCGATTAGGCGTAATCGCCTTATTTCAGCCCTCCCTGTAGGCGATGGCCTAGGACACTGGCAGGTCCTAGACAATCTAGAATAGGTCTCCAAACGATAAATGAGAGTATTAAATAACCCAAAAATGTATATATATGGTGAAGCAATGAAATCAAAATGGCTCAATGTTGGAACCAATTATGGTAACTGGTATATCATATAACGTGTTCTAATATTGCAGTGGTCCTTAAAATCCAAAGGAAAAAGAGGTGAAGAAATAAAAGGAAGAAATTCCAAAGAAAATCCACAGTTCCTTCACCAGCAAATTGAATCACCCCAATCGTGCTCAAAAATAAGCCACTTACCAGATGGTCAGACCTCTTACCCAAAAGAAGGTCTCTCGTTTATGCAGGATTATGCGCATTCATTTGGAAGAAATTCTTCACCACCAAGCAAAAAAGGTTTCACTCCATAGAGAGGTACATGGAATAAATGGACAGAGAAAATGCTCCCATAGCGCGATCAATTTATTTTAAAAATGGAATAAAAACAAAAACAAGCCAAATGGCTATTACAAAAAACAGGCCCTATCCCGACGCCGGCTCAACAAGGGGGGTCAGGGCACACTACCGGGGCGGCCTCGCTGTGATGCGTTTAGGGAGGAGCCTCAGGAGCTGTGTGAATAAACCCGGTCAACTCGGGTACGCGTCGCGCCGGGAGAAGGACACAGGGTGGATGTGACCAGGCTGCGCCGACCGACGTGTTTCGAGGATAACGTCTTCAGGGGGGCACTGTTTGGTCAATATTAGAACACGTTATATGATATACCAGTTACCATAATTGTTCCAACATTGTATTGCAATTTTGATTTCATTGCTTCACCATATATATACATTTTTGGGTTATTTAATACTCTCATTTATCGTTTGGAGACTATTCACTTTTTGTATAACCACCCTTATACCCCAGCGCCCTCTATTTTTTCCTTTATCACTTTGCTGATTACACTAATTTACTTGAGGAGCAGCTTGAAATTTATATGTGTGTCATTTTCCACTATATTTATATTTTTTCAATTTTTATCAGTCCACCACTGTATTGAGCTATTGGCGCGGAATTTTTTCTTTATTTACACAGGTCCTAGACAATCGCCTGTCCAATCAGCGGCTCGCGCATGCGCAGTGGGTGCCCGGCTGTGAAGCCGAAGGCTGTCACGGCTGGGTGCCCACAGTCGGGATGGAGACGCCGGCTGGGGAGGGGGGGAAAGGAGCGGAGCCCCGGTCGGCGCGTCGCTGGAATGCTGGAGCAGGTAAGTGAGTGTTTATTAAAAGCCAGCAGCTACACTTTTTGTAGCTGCTGACTTTTAATAAACACATTTTTGGCTGGAACACCCCTTTAATTTGGATTGTTCCATTTACATTTTATTCTGGTGGAATATAAAGCCAAAAGTATGGACATGGTGCCTGTGTCCATGGACCTAACTGTATGTATTCCTATTGGTAGAATGACAAATCGGGGAGATTTAGTAAAACTAGAGAGTGCAAAATCTGATGCAGCTCTGCATAGAAACCAATCAGCTTCCATATTTTTTTGTCAAAGCTTATTTGAACAAGTTGAAGTTCAAAGCTGATTGACTACCATGCACAGCTGCACCAGATTCTGAGTGCTCCAGTTTTAGTAAATCTCCCAACGTGTCCATCTTTTACATATTACACAACCTTTAGATAGGGCTTCTTGACAAAATACAACTTGTAGTAGCTTCTGCTTTCAATTTTTCTAATCCACATTGGAAAATGAAAGGAAGAATTTGTATAGACACTTGCATGGATTAGAGAAGTGAAATGCACAGATCTTGCCAGATGTGCCTGAGAAGTACAAAAAGCTGGTGACGCGGTATGGTCTACCCAAATCAAAAGATTCGCTACTTACGGCTTTTTTTCCCCATTAGCCGGGAGGAATGCTTTTCCCAAGTTCTTCTTTGCCTGCTGCATATGGTACTGCCGTCTTTGTTTTAGTGAATCTGAATAGGCTTCACCTTCAAATGTACGTTTGAACTGAGCATCAAAGTATCCTCCTAAGGTGTTAGCTATGGTCTTGGAGCCACCGGGAAGCATTTGCCTGTTTTTACTTGCCGCTTCATTAAATGGCTCTGGAATAACGCACACATTATACTTTAGTTCTTCATGTGAATACTCATAGCACAGCATAAATTGTATAAGTTGGTAAAACTCAATATCTTTCCCATGAAGCTGAGGCCTCGTACACACGGGCAAGTATCTCGTCAGGAAAAAAACTTTGTTTTTCCAGACGAGATTATTGGCAAGAATCTCTTGCCAGCCGAGTGTACACACATACCTTTCAAAAGAACCGCGGTCCTCTTGAAAGGCAAGAATGCGGTGACGTCATCGCATACGACAAGCATGCGCTAGTCACATACGATGCCATTGCCGCCATCTTGCTTCACCCTACCTATACCTAGGAAGCTACCGCGCATGCGTCAAAGTTATTTCGAGGATGTGCGGGTTTCCACGGCGACAAACTTTAGGGTTTCTCATCGGGAAGCAGGCTGACAAGAATCTTGACAAGAAAATAGAGAGCAGGATCTCTATTTTTCTCATCCAGATTCTCTAAGGGAGAATGATGGTGGAAGTAGGAGTCACAAGGAGGGTCTCTACTCTTTTTATGGCCAATGCCGCTTCGTCAGGAGAAGTTCTGAAATTAATTGACATACAATCAATATCTGAAACAGGGATTGAGCAAGTATAACAATTCATACAGGCACATCTGAACAGCAGCATAATACAATATAGATGTTGGGGAATGCGGGCTAAACTGCTTACCTAAAATAGTCCCATCAGCTCAAATGCCAAGACCACCCAGGGGGGTCTCCCACAGCGGCCAAAGGGGACGTATGAGGAGATGGACCTATGAACTGGATTTTAAAGGTAACCATGATTAAAAAGCTACATTTGTATTGGAGGGGAAGGTAGTGTATGTACTTACTCTTGTTGAGTCTACCTACTCACTTTGTACCGTAATAGTCCAATTGCCCCCCCCCCTCTTTCTGGCCTTTTGGGTTGTGGGGACCCTCAAGCCCTATTTCAAAGCAAATTACTTTGTTATGGGTATTATCAGTGTTTCCATATCATGTTTATACTTTAGTTTTTAATAGGAGTTCTGTAATTTCTCAGGTTGTCAGTAAAAAAAATGTGCTCGGCCAGTAAATTTTCCATGTTTTGTCAGTAAAAAATGCTGCGGATGGTTGGCAACCCTGCATCCTACTGCTATTTATATTGCTTTGGCAAACAAATTCTATCTAACAGCATTGGCAATTTGTTATACAGGTACAGCAATGCAAGGTTACACCTACAGAAACACTGGAGACATCGGATCTTACAGCCCTGGTCAAGGGTGAACGGGATCTTCTGTCAGAGTCAGTAAATATCTTATGTTTCTTAAAACCAGAATACAGCTGAGCGTAGGCTCTAGTAATTTGCTTGTTGCAACAATTTATTCACTTTATTAATCTCTTATAAATATAAATGATAAATTCCTGGAATGTCACAATTCAGGGCAACCGTAATTCCCCCCCCCCCCCCAAAAAAAACCACAACTGGACTTTTTACATTAAAATATAATTAAAAAGGCAAAACCTTTTTTTTAGTATGGATAGAACAGAGGGATTACAACACCTGCAAGGTTTTTATTGCCGTCTGTGCCCCGTTGGGGAGATTCATCCTCTGTATTTGTCCAACTTACTGCTATCGGCAAGAGTGAACGTGAAAGATTTTCAAATTGTGGATTGGCACCTTAACATGAATTGTGGGTAAATCTTCCAATGGGGACACTGGTTCTACTTTAACTTAGGGTCATTTAGCATCTCCGCATCCAATTCACAATAGAAGGAGAATAAGTCTCTATGGAGCCAGTCCATATCTCCGGGTCTTAAGCACAGGAGCCCTGGTTTTTGGTCTGTTTCAACAAAAATTCGGGCTGATTGAAATAAACCAGTGCACAGGACCCCAGCTGGGAGCAGCATCGGTATCATGGGTATATCTTAAACCGGAAACTTTAATATATCACAGATCCAGTCTTTAGATGTGGTGGCTTTAATCCTGTCCCTTATTTTCACTTGAGATCCTGGCACTTGTGGTCAATCCAACGATCAAGAGAAGAAGGATTCAGGTGAAGAAAGTCAAAAAACTGTCTCCTAAGGTCAGTGGTGGAAACCACAAAGAGCTTCTGACAAACTCCAAGCGGTCCATGAGAATGGTCCGACGGCCGTATCGGGTCATGAAGTGGCATGGTCTGAGTGCGTAACCCCATGTTCAAAAACCGGCAGAACGCGGTGCGTAAAACATCGTGCTGAAAAACAAAGTCAGCTTCCAAGATGTGACTTGATTCCAGCGTGGGTTTTTGAAGTTGATTAACCATCCATTTGACAGCATGCCCAGTCGAAAAGCAAGTTTTCAAACTTTGCAGAGGGACCGATCTACACACGCTGAAAATTTTCAAGTTTGGAAGGGTCGCGGCCTGAGTGTTTCACACTGCAAATACTGACAAAAAGATATGAGGTGATCTACAGTTCATTGTATATTACCAGGATGTGTTATGTGGGGGAGGGGTGGATTTCTCACTTTTTATACTGTGGATCACCTCATATTATGATAAACATAACATAACATATGATAAACATGTCCCAGCTAGATATGTAAATAACCTGTCACTCAAAGGATGTGTTATGTGGGGGAGGGGTGGATTTCAAGGAGATAAACATAACATAACATATGGAGAAAAGGAAGGAGGGAGAAAAGGACTTTTAATTTAGACATGTTTTTATCTGGAAGTCTGTTAATTTTCACTGGACAATAAAAGAGGATTGCTCATAGCTGGATTAACTCTGTGTGGCAAGACTGGGCACAGATGAGAGGAAATCTTATACTCTACATTGTGACATCAAAAAAAAAAGTGTAAGTTTGTCTTTTCAGAAACAATTGTGAAATAGGACGCTACACCCTAATCTATGTGTATGGGTTATTTTTGGAGAATATATATATTGTTTAGTGATATGGTAATGAGCTATTCATTTTTATCTTGTTCTTTTTGGCTGGATTTCTGCATTAAAATTAAAGTGTATGTACAGTCCAAATGTATTTTTTTTAGTTTTGAATACAGCAGTGAAACATTAGCACCCCTGTTTACATTTTAGTCATTTCCGGGGCTGCATTAGAGTAATTTCCCCCTATCTATTGTCATGGTGACAATGGGGTAGATTCACATAGAGATACGACGGTGTACAGTATCTACTGATACACCGTCGTATCTGTGAGATCCAACGCTCGGATCTATGCGGCTGATTCCTCGAATCAGGTTCCGCATAGATCTCCCTTAGAGCCGACTGGTGTAAGTGAGTTACACTGTCAGATCTAAGGCTGCAATCTCCGGCCGTCCGCTAGGTGACGCTTCTGTTATTATACGCGACGAATATGCAAATTAGGTGAACCGCCGATTCTGAAGCGAACGCCTGGCCGTCGTTTTTTTTTACGTCGTTTGCGTTCGGCTTTTTCCGGCGGATAGTTACCCCTGCTATATGCGGGGTAAGTGCGGCGTATCCTATGTTAAGTATGGCCGTCGTTCCCGCGTCGAGTTTTGAATTTTTTACGTAAGTCGTTGGGGAATACGGCCATACGTTAATTGCGTTAACGTCGAAAACAATGACGTCCTTGCGACGTCATTTGAAGCAATGCACGCTGGGAAATTTAGCCGGCGGCGCATGCGCAGTACGATCGGGGCGGGGACGCGCGTGATTTAAATAGTAAACTCCCCCTAGCCACGGAATTTGCATTCCGCCAGGGGATTTACGATCCGCCAGGGCAACTTACGAGGCAAGTGCTTTCTGAATACAGCACTTGCCTCAAAAACTGGCGCAGAGGGAGCTGTGGTGGCTCAACGTGATTGGCACTGCGCTGATAAGCCATTCACCTCTGCAGCCAAGGGTTCGGATCCCGGTCTCGGCTACATGTGAATTGAGTTTGGTGGTCTCAGCCCGGCTCCCGGTGGGTGTGCTATGCAAGGTACGCCTGTGCTTAGTACGCCCACCCCCCCCACAAAAACCACCACACTTGCACGCACACAAAATTGGTTTAAAACACATGCACTTTGGCCATGCGGTCTCTTAAAATAAAGAGAGGCGAAGGACCTACGGGGCTGGCTGGGTGGGCTAGGCCCCCTCACTCCCTCATAGGGGGAGTCCCTCTGCCCCATTGGGGTCCCGTTGGGCCCCAGTTGGGCTCCCAAGAGGAGCAGGTAGGGCGGGGTGAGTGGGAGGCCCCCCTTCACACCCGCCATTGCCACCAGGGGCATGGAGAAGGATGGCGATTGCCTCCGGGGGGAGGGTCTGCCTACTCCCAACTCCTGCAGTCTGGCTCCTCTCTCTCGAGTTCACGCACAAAAATACACTTTAAAAAAAAAAAAAAAAAAAAAAAAAACTGGCGCAGACGGATCGTAAAAAAGATAGATCACGCGGAACAAAAGATCCGCTGATCTATGTGAATCTACCCCAATGATTTTAATGGACAGAAAGTGAGAGAAAATCTCCAAGAGCAACACAATAAGGAAAAATAAATATACACACTAAGAATATTTGGCGGACATTTTCGTTCGAGGAACGGTGGTGCGATTTTTCGTACACAACTTTCGACAGCCGATTCCGACCTTCTGAACTAAAATTTCCGAAGGGGAAAAACTTTTTTCTTGTTTTTTTCCATTTAAAGTGGATGTAAACCCCAAAAAAATGTATTTTTATTTTTATGTCACAATGTAGAGTATAAGATTTCCTATCATCTGTGCCCTTTCTTGCCACACAGAGTTAATCCAGCTCTGATCAATCCTCTTTTATTGTTCAGTGAAAATTAACAGACTTCCAGATAAAAACCTGTCTAAATAAAAAGTCAGTTTCTCTCTTCTTGCTTTGAGTTACAGGTTATTTACATATCTAGCTTGGACATGTTTATCATATGTTATGTTATGTTTATCATAATATGAGGTGATCCAAAGTATAAAAAGTGAGAAATCCACCCCTCCCCCCACATAACACATCCTGGTAATATACAATGAACTTTGGATCACCTCATATTATGATAAACATAACATAACCGTTTTTGGACAATTTTTGCTGTGAAACAAGGAAAATCGGACAATCGTTTGGCTGATTTTCTTATAGCCTGTACCCCACTTAAAAGATAACTAACGGTTCCTTTTTTAATTTATTTTTTAAAACAAACATGTCATACTTACCTCCAGTGTGCAGTTGGTTTTGCACAGAGTGACCCTGATCCTCCTCTTCTGGGGTCCCTCAGCAGCGCTCCTGGCTCCTCCTCTTTTTGAGTGCCCCGTCGGAGAAGCGGTCTGCCTCGGGGCAACCATGCATCCTGCTGCTGCCTCTATTGACACAGACACCGCAGGACCCTGCGTCATTGGATTTGATTGACAGCAGCAGGAGCCAATGGCTGCGCTGCTATCAATCTATCCAATCAGGACCTGAGACACCAGCTAGAGTGGGTGTACTCGTCCCCGGCGCAGGAACGATCGGAAAGAGGAAAAACCACGAAGGGTTTACAACCCCTTTAAGGCTAGAAACCCTCCCTGCTCTTTATTGCTGTAGGTTTCCCTGTGGCCTTTTCACCTTGACAGGAAGTGAGGGGAAATCTCTCTAACACAATCCCAGATAGCAATAAAAACCTGACAGGGGTTCTAATCTCCACTGAAACCAAAACAAATAAACAATAATAATAAAAAAAAAAAAAAAGAATGTTTCAAGTTGACATGTACAGAATGTGCACAATGTGTCTTATTTTAATTGTACACATTTGGTATTTCCTCTCTCTACTTATCTCGGATTTGATGAAGAATCCTTACTGTAAAATACTTACTAGAGCCAGGAGCGACATATGTGTCCCCTATACTGATATATCCCATTTCGCGGAATAAACCGATCCGATCCATATCGGATTTTCCATCTAAAGGCATTGTTGGGCAATGCAGATATGGCACTCTATGCTGTGACCTAAATCAGAAAAACACTTTTAGATAAGCTGGAAGAAAGCAATAAATTATATGCTGTCACAACAAATCAGTGAAAACGCCATGTGAGTGCAAATAGGAATTATTTATTAGGCACATACTAGAGGACTATGCATTATTAACACTAACTAACCAGCGTAGGTGTCAATGCTTAACGAGTACAGCGTGTGAGTAAAGGTTATAGCGGTGACACGCTCCCTGTGCTGTCACATTCAAGCCTGATTCACACTAATGCATGTTGCTTTTGAGTGTTTTTTTGCGGTGCTCGCTGCGTTTTTCGACACACGTTTTTACCGCGATCTTACCGCGATTTGCGTTTTTTCATAATTTTTTTTTTTTTTTAGCAGCCAATTTTTTTTTTTTTTACATTTCCTTTAACAACCAGCTATAAACAGGTTAAATAAAAACCGCGGTACCTGCGTTTTGGATGCGGGTCCACTCAATTCTATTACATGCAAAACGCTGCTTTTTGCGGGGGAAAAAAAGTCCCCGACCCTTTCCAAAAACGCAGAGACACAAAAAAGCATTTATGTGAACATGTTCCATAGGAAACCATGTTAAAAAATGTCCCTGCATTTCTGCAAAATGCATCAAAAAACGCATTCGTGTGAATGGAGCCTGAGGCCTGATTCACACCTATGCAGGATGCAGTTTGTATATTTCAGGTGCAGCTTCTAGTCTGCTCTCTGGGCTGGTCCACACTTACTGTGGCCTCTGCTACCATGGTAGTAGAAGATACTTCTGTTCCAATTCACCACTGCACCATTTAACTGGCAGAAGTGAGGCAAATACTCTGTACTTCCAGGTATAGAGGGACATGTGACTCCCTCTGCTTCCTCTCATGTGACAGCGCTAATGGTGATTGGCTTAACAGTTTCACATACAAGCCAGGGGCGGACTGACAACTCATGGGGCCCCCGGGCAATAGAAGACTATGGGGCCCTTGGGCTTACAGATGGCCACCACGCCATGGCCACCATGCACTGGCAAAGGTGGGGCAGCTAAAATCTTGGGATTTTCACATCAGAAGCATGTCGGTTTCAGACATATCAGGGACAGATGTAAAAATAACACAGATTTTTACATACTGTCCCTGGTTTTACTGAGCCTGGCAACCCTGATGGGGCCCCTAGTGACATGGGGCCCTCGGGCAGTGCCCGAGAGCCTCAATGGTCAGTCCACCCCTGATACAAGCCATTCTCTGATCGGATGGGGCAGAGATCTATCTCTCTGCTTCATCCAATCAGAGAATGCCTTATATTAATTGAAAAAAGAAAGAACACAACAAATTCTCTGAATGTCAAAGGTGTAGCAGAGATATGAAGGATATATGTAATCACGCTGAACCAATTAATCACCAGGAATAAGGAAAGGGAGCCCAGTGTGAACTTGGAGATGGGTACCCCCCCCCACTGCTACCAGGTGAAAGCGATAAAGCGGATGTAAAGCCAATTCATGAAATTTGAGTAGGGCACATATATCTGCAGTATTTTATTTTCTCTCCCTCCAAAGAGCGAAGTCCCGTAGCTCTCTCCTGAACCGTTCCTGTCATCAGCCAGATAACTCCTGACAAATTCTCAGACTTTTTAGACAAAAGCAGCCTGACTCTTCTGTCTGGATAGGTTGCTAAAATAGTTTAGCAGAGAGCAGGTCCTATTACAAAACACCTCAGAGTGATGAGAGGGGGTGTGTGCCTTTCCTCCAATCAGCAATGCTAGCTATCTTGGCTGTATGCCCAGACATCACACTCTGTGTTAACCAGGAAGAGAAAATCTCCTAACACAATCTCAACTTTCTAAACAGTATATAAATATGAAGACAGCAGATATGCATGTAAAACCTATGTAGGGAGATTTGGTTCATCCTTGTGTATTAGTGAAAAAGATATTCAGCGCTGGAAATAAATTATTAAACTAAAACCTAAAATATGCAAGCCAGCACTGAAGACAATTCATAAAAAATCCCAATAGCACTTCTATATACTGTATATATTCATCCTTGTGTATTATCTGAGGCTGTTCACTTCACTGGGTGTATGGAGGGTTTACATCTAATCTAAGCCAATGACCAAATATCCCTAGCAGCCTTCCGGACGAGCCGAAAGTTTAAAAAAATTATATATATATATATTATTCCTGGAGTTCAGCCCTAAAGCAGAACTACACTTTGTCTGAGCACCACAAACCAAACCAATTCATGTTTTGTATTCAAACCAAACTCCCCCCATTCATCCATGTCTCCATGCTTTCTTTTGTTGAGAAATCGCTTTCAAAAATACACTCCTAGCATTTCTGGCTGCGGCCACCTTGAGTAATAGCAGATAATTCATATAGAATTTATTTCCTGGAATCTAGCTGCCCTTAACTCAGGCACGCAAGCAGGAGGGTGTGCTTAGCTGAGAAAATCCCTCCTCCTCTCCTGAACACCCCTGGGATGTATGACATCATTTGCCTAGGACGGAAATCAGGAAGCAACTGAAGAAAAACGAAAAGTTTAACACAAGAAAATATTCTTTCATATGTGTTTAGTAACGCTCGCAGCATGAGGATTACAAATAGGCAACGTTGATTGAGAGAGTGAAGTTCCACTTTAAAAGAAGAATTCCAGATGTGGCTATTTTATACATTGAGCTTGGACCAATGTAACTATGTATATTATACCGTACTTGGCCCACGCACCTGGATGATGAAACTCATTGAAGCAGACATCGCTACTCCAGTGATCTACATTTCCGATCCAGGGAAGGTAAAGTGGGGCTGCCCCCTGCAGTGCAAAGATTAAAAGAGAAGCATGGACCAAGTTTCATACTTCTCTTGTTGGTCACAGAAGTCCACTTACTGTTGTTTTCCTGTGATCCAGAGTGAACTCATAGCGGGCTAAAGCCTGCTATCATCGGCCATCACATATACCCAATGAAGTGACTGGCCTCAGGTGATACACAGAGATGAGACAAATCCTCCTACATAAGCTGTTCCTGTTTATCTGCAGCCTGGGGCGGACTGACCATTTGGGCTCTCGGGTACTGCCCGAGAGCCCTATGCCACTAGGGGGCCCCATCAGGGTTGCCAGCCTCAGTAAAACCAGGGACAGTATGTAAAAATCTTCTTTTTTATTCTGTCCCTGAAATGTCCCTTACCGACACCCTTTTGGTCTAAAAATTCCAAGATTATAGCTGCCCCGCCTCTCCAGTACCTTTTCAGTGTGTGTGTATGTATATTCTGGGTGTATGTATACTGTGCATGCATACTGTATGTGTGTGTGTACTGTGTGGCCCCATAATCTATTGCCTGGGGGCCCCATAATCTCCTATTGCCTGGGGGCCCCATGATCTCTTATTGCCCAAAGGGCCCCATGATCTCTTATTGCGCGGGGGCCCCATGATCTCTTATTGCCCGAAGGGCCCCATGACCTCTTATTGCGCGGGGGCCCCATTATCTCTTATTGCGCGGGGGCCCCATGATCTCTTATTGCCTGGGGGCCCCATGATCTCTTATTGCCCGAAGGGCCCCATGATCTCTTATTGCCCGAAGGGCCCCATAATCTCCTATTGCCCGAAGGGCCCCATAATCGCTTATTGCCCGAAGGGCCCCATAATCTCTTATTGCCCAGGGGCCCCATGAGTTGTCAGTCCGCCCCTGTCTGCAGCCCTCTCTTCTCTACAAATGTTCAAAGTGCTGAATTTTAAAGCTGGCCTGAACGTTAAGAAAAAAAGGGGACGGAGAGCTGAAGTTACTTACACCCTGCAGGGCTCAGTGAGCAGAGCTCTCAGAGCTGATTGGATGGGAGGGACACCGCCCCCCCCCCCCCCCCTTTTTACATAGGAACAGAGTCAAGACTGTCAATCACAAGCTGTGCCCTCGCCTGTCACCTTTTTTTCTCTTGGTGTCAGGAAAACTTTTCAGAAATGATTAATGCATTTAGCAGAGGAAGGAAGCAGCAGACAGAAATGACACTTAGTGCTCTGGATTGAGCCAGGTACACACTATAGAGGGATATGCTTTGGTTATAATTCATGACTGAGGTTTACAAGCACTTTGATGCTCTATCTTGCCTGTCAGTGACTTGTGTATGACTTGGACTATTCCTTTTCTTGTGTTCTCCTAACACATCCAGCCAGTGATCAGAGAAGGATCTGTGTAGTGATAGATGTCAGGGAGGATCTGGTGACTCTTTATTCATGTAGAATTACATCTGACACTACTGATGAAGGTAAATGTGATGAGCCCAGAATAGGGTGACCCCCCCATAATACCTCCCTGCCCCCCCATAGACTGAATCTACCTGCTGCCTCTGGCTCCCTCTTCAGGTGTCCTCTCTGTGACGCTAGTTGTTAGTTGTGGTTGCCATGGCTACAGACCGGATCATTTCTTAGTGAGACCTTCTCGCAGCCAATCAGAATGTCAAAGTCAATCAAACATTTCTATATATAAACAAGACTCTGAGTCATCTCAGCACGACTTATCCGAAATCCCATTCATGATCTATAGTGGACCTTCAGCGATAAAATGGCAAATGTGTATTTATAGCCCCCTCTTTGTTAAACTTGGTAGCGCCCAGCTGTGATTGGCTTTCTCGGAAACAGTGCATGCCGGGACTTGTAGTCTTCCACTAGCATGTGTGGTGAGGCTGTCTGAAAGGTAGGAAGGTGCCAGGGAAAGTTGAACCAATCAGACTGGAGATAGTCACCTCTGGGCCCTGCAGATGACACGTGCTGTGTGCGGAGCGTGTGTGATTGGAGGGAGAAGGAGGAAGCGGTGTGTGATTGGTTGAGCGACAAGGAAGGACTGCAGCTGGCTGTATAGCGGAGAGCAGTGGCAGACATGGTGAGTAGATAGCGGAGAGCAGCTGTAAACATGGCGAGTTTATTATTCACCATGAAGAGGAAACCATGGAGCATTCCTCACTCTGCACATGTAAATTTCTTGGTCGTCCCACACATCTCCCGGCTTCAAAGCTTCTCCGACTCTCATTGGTGTCAGTGGGAGGAAGAATGAGATCTACAAATCACCTCCTATGCTGAAAAAATCCCTATCACCTACACACACATAGAGTGTCTCACAAAAGTGAGTACACCCCTCACATTTCTGTACATATTTTATTACTTTAAATTGTAGAAAAATGTTGTCACATGAAAAGATAGAATAAAATGTGAGGGGTGTACTTACTTTTGTGAGATATTGTTTAACCACTTAAGCCCCGAACCATTGTGCAGCCAAAGGACCAGGCCCCTTTTTGCGATTCGTCACTGCGTCGCTTTAACAGACAATTGCGCGGTCATGCAACGTGGCTTCCAAACAGAATTGGCGTCCTTTTTTTCCCACAAATAGAGCTTTCTTTTAGTGGTATTTGATCACCTTTATTTTTCGCGCTCTAAACAAAAATAGAGCGACAATTGTGAAAAAAATATATATTTTTAACTTTTTCCTATAATAAATATTCTAAAAAAAAAAAAATATATATATATATATATATATATATATATATATATATATATATATAGTGTTTTCCCCTCAGTTTAGACTGATACGTATTCTTCTACAATATTTTTGGTAAAAAATCGCAATACGCGTTTATTGATTGGTTTGCACGAAAGTTAGAGCGTTTACAAAATAGGAGATCGTTTTATGGCATTTTTATTAATATTTTTTTTTTTTTTTTACTAGTAATGGTAGTGATCAGCGATTTTTTTATTCTATTTTTTTTTTTTTATCTTGACTGCGACATTATGGCAGACACTTTTGACACTATTTTGGGACCATTGTCGTTTTTACAGCAAAAAGTGCTATAAAAATGCACTGATTACTATGAAAATGACACTGGCAGTGAAGGGGTTAACCTGTAGGGGCGCTAAAGGGGTTAAGTGTACCTTAATGTGTGTTTCTTACTGTGTGGGGGCGTGGCTGGGCGTGTGATGTCACTGATCGTCTTTCCCTATGACAGGGAACAGACGATCAGTGACAGGCTCACTAGGAAGAGCGGGGAAAGGTTTGTTTACACTTACCTCTCCCCGTTCTTCAGCTCTGTGACCCGATCGTGGGACACCGGTGGTGAGCACAGGACCGGGTCGTGAGCGCGTGACCCACACCATTCTGCCGAAGTATTTAATCCTTAAGTGGATAACATACCAGCACTGGAAATGTCATTCACACATTCAACATAGATCGTTTTCAGTGCACTCCCATTGGGCACTTGTACCTATAGGCAGCCTTTATAATAAGGATCACCTGTATATAGAAGGAATGTAACGTGCACCCAGGAGGGGGCACTTTGCGGGGGGCGGCAAAAAAACACACCCTGCCCATGTGCTCACCCATGCCCACCTGCCTCATCCCACCCTCCTATCCCACCCTGTCCCCCTGTCCTCACCCACCTTGCCCCCTGTCCTCATCCCACCCTGTCCCCCTGTCTTCATCCCATGAAAATGACAGGACGGGTCTTAAAAAGGAAGGGGTCATCGCAGTTTTACCAGGCCTAGGGCAGCACAAAACCTAAATACACCCCTGAGAGAAGGAATGGAACGTGCACAGGAACAGCATACACGTGCCTTTCCTATGGACGCCATGTGAGTGGTGTCATCGCAGCTCGGCCGTTCAAGCGTCCAGAGCCCACGATCCCTGAAGGAAGACCATCTGAATGGAAAAAGTCATCAGCACATCAAGGATTCCTCAGAAGGTCCAAAGCTTTATGAACGTGGTCCCACGGTACACATCCGGCAACGTTTTGGAGCCAGGCAGGGCAATAAATGTGTGCATAGGGAATATTGTGACTGAAGGAAGACCAGGTGAAGATGGAAGCCCTGTCCAAGGTGGATAGACTGGTTCAAGACAGATAGGATCACCTTGTCAGGTTATGAAGGGTCTGCATACAGCCCCTCACTCCCTGTTGCATAAATGTGAATAGGACAGGTAAAAGATGCTTCAGCTCCTCTTCTCCACCTGTAGAAATCTCCTCAGACGCATTTCACCCCTTTCAGAGCTTAGTTGTAGAGGCCCCAACCCCCAGGGTATGGGTCACATCATAGACAGGAGAAGTGATTACCGTATTTTTTGGCGTATACCGTGCATATTTTCCCCTTAAAATAAGGGGAAAATCGTGGGTACGCGATATACGCCGATACCCGCTTCCTGCGCTTAGTTTGAATGCCTCTGCGATTTAGTTCGCATGTGCTGCGCTGTATAAGTTCTTCACTCACTCACGCAGTACACTCGGGTACATTCGGCTTCACTCGCGGTAACGCTCCTAGCCTCTATGCGTGAGAAGCCGAGCGTGCCCGAGTGTACTGCGCTCTGTATATGTTGTCGGCGTTCAAACTAAGCGTGGGAAGCGGGGACTTGACTCGGAGACCGAGCGGGAGAAGCGAGGAGGACACCACCGAGGCCGCAGACGGACGCCGGGCAAATCTAAACTGTAAGTATACTTTTTTTTTTTTTTTTTTTTTTCAGGATTTTCTCATCTAGGTTGGGGGTGCGCGCAATACCCCGATTAATACAGTATTATTTTTTTTCTGTCTTTTGACAGATTAAGTGATTAATCACACATAGTCACCTCCAGTTAACGTATAGGAAAATCTTTTTTACTCAACATCTTCTGTACTAAAATTGCATGTAATGACATACAGTAAAAAATCACTTGTGTAGTCTTACTATTTTCTTTCTCATTGAAGTGTTTGTAACCTTAAAGCGGAGTTCTACCCGAAAGTGGAACTTCAGTTCATCAGATTCCCCCCTCTGGTGCCACAATTGCCACCTTTCAGGGGGGAGGGGGTGCAGATACCTGTATTTAAACAGGTATTTGCACCAACTTCCGGGGAGAGATATCGGCAGAATACCGCAGCCATCCCAGTCCTGTTCTGGGAAACACACAGTTCCCCAAACACAGAGGGGACCAGTGAAAATGCATGGTACGACTCGCGCATGCGCAGTAGGGAACCTGGCAGTGAAGCTGCAATGCTTTACTTCCTGGTTCCCTCCCCCCGAGGACGGTGGTGGGGGCAACCGAGAGACGAAACACAGATAAGTGTTTATCATGGCTGCTGAGCCCTGACACATCATCTGCTCTCTCTCCTCTGTCCTCTCACATACCCCCTCCCCCTGTCAACTAGTAACAGTGAAGCTCTGCTCCCCTTCCCTTCCTGTTGCTTTCGTAACTTTGTCATGATCATACAATCCCCAGTGTTGGATAACATTATATGCTTTATAAAAATGATGCAGTTTTGTGCCTTATTGCAGTGCGCCCCTCTCGCTGCTCACGTGACCTCCTGCCCCCTCCTCCCGGCTGACATCAGCAGGAGTTCTCGGTCCGTCCCGCTGTAGTTGTCAGATCTGGAGAGGAGAGCAGTCACGCTAAAAATTTTTACAAATCAACATCATTTTTATAAAGCACATACACTGGAGCACATAACGTTATCTAACACTGGGGATTGTATGAACATGACAAAGTGGCTTTACAACCACTTTAAGTAAAGCTCATTTTTTGCCCATGGTAGCCTAAGCATTGTAAATGCCTATTATACTCTTTGGTCGGTGGCAGTGGATCTCGGCCTAGTCCTGTAGACTCCTTTATTCTTAACCCCCCCCCCCCCCCCCATCTCTTTTTCTTGGTTTTTCTTTTGACTTCTTTTTGTTTTTGATTCACTACTATGTTTTCGAAACTCTCATTATTAGCTTGATATTTATTTGTACTAACCAAAAGTCTAACTTAGGAATTTATTAATACTGAGAATAGATTTATAGCTTCCTGCCTATGTGTTATCGATAGTAAATATTTTTTTTAATCAAATATTGTATTAGTTAAATCTTCATTGGATTAATATTCTATTGTATATGCGCAACAGAGTTTCTCCCCTGTGTAATGTATTTGTTATGTGTTACTTGTACAATTTTTTCTGAATAACATAATAAAGATATTTTGACAGGGGAAAAAAAAAGTGTCACTATGAACCTCATGTTTGCAATTTCTTCTAATAAAAATAAAAAGTGAATTTTTTGGATGTATTTAAGTGATCAAACTTTCTTTTGTAATTGTACAGGTTGTTTCTGAAGCTCCAGAAATCATTTTTAGAACACGAGGTGGCCTCAGTGTGTCATTTGACTTGCCAACAGCTGATGGTATGTTTAACCTGATGCCTTAAAGCGACACTAAAGTCAGGATTTTTTTTTTTTAAAACAACAAACATGTTATACCTCCACTGTGCAGTTTGTTTTGCACAGAGTGGCCCGGAAAGCTGTCTTCTGGGGTCCCTCAGCAGCTGTCTAGGCTCCTCCTCGCAAAAGCTTTCCATCTTCATGCGAGGGCGCTCGCACGGTGGAAAGCTTTTGCGAGTGCGCTCCCGTGATACAGCGGCGGCCTTAGCCGCCGACTGTATCACTCGGCTCCGCCCTCCGGCGCGCTGCGTCATCCGCTGTGATTGACAGCAGCGCCAGCCAATGGCTGCGCTGCTATCAATCCGCCCAGCCTAGCCAATCAACGGCCAGGCTGGGAACCGAAGAGGATGACGTGGACGCGCCCGGGAGTTTCGAACGGTAAGGTAAGTAAAACGGGGACTCTGTGTTTGTTTTGTGCTCCACATCGTCTGATGCTACAGCTTAATAACTTTTCCCTGCCTGGAAATTGCTGTAATGGTATCATCTACCTGAAGGCCCTCCATTACTATAGCCCTAGATGTCTGTGAAAATACATGCCTCATGATGTCCGACACAGCTGGAGGGCTTTTGAGGATCCTTATGAAGGATTACTATAGGAAAAAAACATATGATGTCCTGCTTCCTTATCCAAACCGTGGTTGGACAGTGAAGGAGCAGCATTATATTAATTAGGTCCTCTTACTGTCTCTTCAACTGTAGGCTCATAGATGAAAAAGAGTGTGGGTCAGAAAACCTGTCCAGACAAGCCAGAGTGAGATTCCCCTTCTCCTCCCATAGAAGTTTCATTTTTTGAGATGAGCATACAGAGAACTAAGCCCTCCTATCCTTTTCGGCCAAGGAAGCTGCTTTCTTAGCTTCTGTTTGATCTGCAACTGCCATGTTGCTGCACGTGTGATCAGTTCCGCTTAAGGCCGGGTAGGGCTGTGCGAGTTTAGGCAAAAAAAATTGCGATTTAAAAAAAAAAAAAACTTGATTCACAATACGAATCAAGTTTTTTTTTTTATTTTTATTTTTTTTTCATGGACACCGCGCCGGTCCTACGTTTTTGGGAAAAGGCCGCAGACTAGGCCGAAGCCGCGGCCTTGCCTAAAAAATCCTGCCCGCAGCTCGCCGCGATCCTGGGAAAAGGCCAGCTTTTCCCAGGATCACGGCAAGCTGCTGGCAGGATTTTTAGGCGAGGCTTCGGCCTAGTCCACGGAGTGCTGACCTATGGAGAAAAAAATCGATTTGATCAAAATTTTTATCGATTTGCCCTCGCAACTCGATTCAAAGCGATTCTTTTTTTTCCAGCCTTAAGGCCGGGTTAACTCTTCTCTGACATGGAAGTGGGACAACTTCCGATCCGACTTTGCCCTACGCCTTTATGTTTGACTTCCATGCGGCTTTAACCACTTAAGGACCGCCGCATGTACATTTACGTCGGCAGAATGGCACCGACAGGCACATCAACGTATATATACGTTGGTGCCTTGGGGGGGATCGGGGGTCCGATCGGACCCCCCCCCCGTACATGCGGCGGTCCGCGCGGCTGCAGGAGCGATCCGACAAGTGGGGGCGGCTATCCGTTTTCATCCGCCCCCTCCGGATCGCTCCCAGCCAATGCGCGCGCCCGCCTGACCTGTCACTTCCTCCTCCTGTGTAAACACAGGAAGGAGGAAGCGACGTGATCTCTCCCTCGGCGTTTGTTTCAAGCGCCGCTGAGGAGAGATCACTACAGAACAAGTAAGTCCTGCACCAAACAGCACACTGACACACACACAAACACATTTAACCCCCGCGATCGCCCCCCCCCCCCTCCCCCCTGTCACAGTGTCACTGAATGCAGTAATCATACATGTATGATTACTGTATTTAGTGTCAGTGTGACAGACAGTGTGACAGTCAGTCAGTGTTAGTGTCAGGGTAGCCCCCCCCCACCCCCCCCAATAAAGTTTTAACCCCTTGATCACTGCCCTAGTTAACCCTTTCACTCCCTATTGCCAGCGTCACTAAGCGATCATTTTTCTGATCGCTGTATTAGTGTCGCTGTTCCCGCTAGGTAGCTAATTTTTTTTTAATGCGATTTTTTTTTTTTTTACTAAAGACATGTGGCTAAATAAATTTTGGCCTAAATGTTTGACTAAAATTTAGTTTATTGGTTTTTTATTATAACAAAAAGTAAAAAATATTGATTTTTTTTCAAAAATGTCGCTCTATTTTTGTATATAGCGCAAAAAATAAAAATCGCAGAGGCGATCAAATACCACCAAAAGAAAGCTTTATTTGTAGGAAAAAAAGGACGCAAATTTTGTTTGGGAGCCACGTCGCACGACCGCGCAATTGTCTGTTAAAGCGACGCAGTGCCGAATCGCAAAAACCCCTTGGGTCATTTGCCAGCGTATTGGTCCGGGTCTTAAGTGGTTAATAAACGGGATCTAACAATACCAGGTCCTTTCGGTGTGGTATGAATCTTTTAGGGGGCGATATCCCACTCCCCTCCCACTCATTCACATGGGGGGGGGTGATCTGGGGGCCCCCAGGGTTGTCGGGAAGATGCCCTTGTCCCCATCAACATGGGTGCTCGGATAAGAGTCTGGTATGGATTTTTGGGGGGACCCCGTGTTTTTTTTTTTTTTTGGGGGGGTGGGGTTCTCATTCATAGTCCTCAGAGCACAAGTCGGATCAGTTAAGGTTTTTGATCTGACAAATCAATGAGCTGAAATCGTGCCCAAGTCGAACAAAAGCAGTGTAGCAGCCTTTTTCAAAGTTGGACTGACATAAGTCGGACCAGTTAAGACAGTTCTCCTAGGGAACCATGGATTTATAGTCATGGATTCCAAAGTCATATGTTGCACCAGTGTAAACCAGGCCCTAATGTGGAATTAAAAACATTGATTTAACAGTTTCAAAAAACAGTTACATTCCTGGCACATTGGTTGTGCGCTCAAGTAAACTGTCAAACCATCCAATGGCTGGTGTCATACTGAGCACATGTGCAGCATCATGGCCGTTGAAGATTAAACAGAGGCCAAGATGGCAGCTTCCTTGGCTGAAAATGATAAGAGGGTTTACTTTCACTTTAACAATGTGCTCTGCTTGTCTTCAGGGTAGCTGGACTAAAGTCTAGTTGCAGGTTTTGTGTGCCTGTTTATTAGTGAAGTGGGGTGGGGGCAACTTTGCTTGGGAGAAATAATATCAGTCATACAGAAATATTCAGAATCACTACTTGACTTCCCATAAGATCTTTCAATAGCGGTACCCACTGGACTTTTCAGTCTGACTGAAATAGTCTAGATCTGGGTGAATCCCATAAACTTTGGAAGGTGATTGGATATACATAAAGCCTCAGGGCAACAACTTCAACGTGCTGCAGAGTGTTCCTTAAAGTTTCAAGCTTGGCTGTACTGGCCTAGCAAATGTCTGTAGAAGTGTTAGTGCTGCCTATATTGTCAGGGAAGTATTAGGATTGGCTCAGTTTTTTAATCTGCTTGGTAAATGCTCCCCTGAGAGCCGTAATCGTTAGGTGCCAGCATAGATATGAGATAATCACCAGAACTGTCTGAAAATAGTCAGATTAATCAACTGCCATCTCATGTCTACAGACTGCTCTGTTGATCATCTAGTTCTGTTGTCTACATTCCTGTGATCCCATCGGGAATGAACACTGTTAATCCTCATACACACAATCAGATTTTCTGCGGACAAAGTGTAGGACTTTTGTCCGAAGGGCGTTGGCCAGGAACTTGTCTTGCTTACAAACGGCAAAGAATTGTCCGCCAACAAACACAAAACTGTGGTTTTTAAGCTCTTTAGCGCAACCCTTTGCCCAACTTCTGCTAATGTTGCGTTATAGTGAGAATTGCTTCTGAGCATGCGTGTTTGTACTTTGGAGTTTTGTCCAATGGACTTGTGTACACACAATCGGATAATCTGACAACACACATTTGTTGGTAGACAATTTAAAAGCATGCTTTCCAACATTTATTCCCACAATCCGACAACAATTGTCCGATGGAGTGTACAAACGGTCGGATTTTTCCGACAACGGCCTGTCATTCCACAATTCCCATCGGGAACAATAATCAATAAACAGTAATCCGATCGTATGTATGAGGCTTTAGGCTTTGTCTAAAAACTTTATGTAGATTAATTGTTGCATATTATTTAAAAACATTTGTATCTTTTATTTTACTATAGAATCCTCCTGCAAGAAGGCACTTGTGCAAGAATTAACCAGTCTTTCTGAAAAACTTCAGTCAGAGTCGTTGGTGCTTAGTGTCAGGCACAGTTCATTATATGTATGGCCCAACACTGGAGTCAGCACGTCCCCCTCCTCTCTGACAGATGACTCCCCCTGCAAAGACATCTTGAATTTTATCCAGTAAGAAGTAGAGGATACAGATTTTTTTTTTTTTTTATGTGATATACTATTTTATCATTCTAAATGTGTTCTATTTTTATCTGCTTTGTAAAGGTCTGATGATGATGACAGTAGGCACAAAAACTCCAAAAGAAAAGAAAAAAGGCAACAAAAATTGGTATGTCATTTAGCTTATTTACCGTCAAATCAGTGTTATGACATGTAGTCGCTGTTCTAAAAATTTGGTATTTTTGTGGATGGGAGTTTTTCTCAAAAAATTAACAAACAAATCTTTTCTACAGCACTGAATCCTTCTAGCCAGTCAATGCACCAGACTAAACTCTGGCTCAGATGGTAAAGGGAACTTATGGTGAGATAAATATGTAGGCTGCCATAGCTGATGTCTTTATAATACTAGTCATTGACCCGGATCACGCATGCAGCAAATTAAAAGAAAAAAATCTTTCAATATTGCATATATTAGTAAATGTATGTGACACCACATTAAGGAGCTCATGTAAGCTACGGTCCTACTCTAATTTATAGGTACCCCTAAACTGGGATGAATGCATAGCAATAAATAAATAGATAGCAATCTTACTTCAGGACAGCTGAGGAGTCACAAAACCAGAACGTTGCCTTACTGGTGCATAAATATATGGGGTCTGCATTCGATTATGCCCTGAAGATACCCTTCAACATAAAAGCCTATGTAAAGGTGTAAATGTATTTCTTTTTATATTTCAATATTTTTATTGAAGATAAGGCACAAGTGACAAAGACAGGAATAACTATCGAACTCTCAGATAATATTACTTATACAAACAATCGTAAATACAAAACCTATAAAGAGACAAAGTAAGCTTGACACAAAGTGCAGTAAGTGGGAGAGCCCATTAACAAAACAATAAAATAAAAAAATAAAAAAAAGGAAAAAACACAATGCCCCCTTTTTACTGTATCTTTCCCCTCCTCAGTTGCTAAATCAGTCACTAAATGATGAAAAGATTGAACAAAAAATTAAAATTTAACGATACAGCCCTGATTCATTAGGGGCCAATTGTTGACTGTCCCGGGGAACTACGTCAACATATAGCCCTAAGGACGACTCACACAGGGAGAAAGATGCATATTATAAAGAACAGAGGAAAAAGAGAAGAAAGGAGAAAAAAAAGGGGGGGGAGGGGGGGATAGGAAAGGGTAGGGGAGGATAAAGAAGGGTAGGAAAGGGGAAAGTAAAGGGAACCCCTGTGTATATTTCTAGTAACATTGTGTCGACATAGAGATAGAAATTCTGTCAAGGCATCCCATAGTTAGCAACAATAACAACAATGACCAATTCAACAGTAATTATTTCAAGAGGAAAGAGAAGAGAAAAGAGAAGAGGGTCAGCCAAAGAAGCATTTTAAGGTGAAGATAGGTAACGTATCCATGGGTCCCACGTTATGTCGAATTTCTTAGTAGAATCGCGAAGGACACAGGTGAGTCTGTCATTACCATGATCCAATTAAGTTTATTCTTCACATAATCAAGGGGAACCATCGACCGCTTCCAATATTTAGCAATAGTTATTCTAGCTGCCAAAAACATATATGTGAATAGTTTTTTTTTTTTTTTTTTTTTGGGAACCTCCCCGGGTAACTTATGAAAAAGCGCTGATTGCAGGGATCTACGTATATTAAGCCCTGTTACAGAGTAAATTAGATTAAACATACAAATCCAAAATCTAGTGACCACGGGGCATTGCTACCAAACATGAAACATAGTACCCATCTGTCCACAACGTCTGAGGCAAATGGGCGATGTAGACGAGTGCATCTTAGCGACTCTGGTCGGGACCAAATACCAACGTAGAAGTGTTTTATAATTTGCTTCAATTAATGTTGTATTAACAGATATTTTGGATAAAGCGTAGGCAACATCTTGCCAGTCTGATAATTCCAATGTGGTATTCAAATCCCGTTACCATTGTTTCATGTAAGGGAGCTTGGCATTCGGGTCAGTAAGGATAGTGTATATCGTAGATATCCTTCCCCGTAAAAGGCCCTTTGTTTGGCATGATAATTCAAAATTTGTAAGAACCAGAGGTCCATCCAACCGGTTAATTTTAGATCGTATAAAATAAATGATCTGCTTATAGCTAAATAACTCGCCGGAGGGCATCTGAAATGTATCTTTAAGATATTGTAATGAGTGCGGTTGATCCCCAACAAGAAAGTCTCCTATCCTAAGAAGCCCTTTGTTTAACCACCACAGAAAAAGCATTATAGTCATTCCGGGAGAGAATTCAGGATTAAAGAATATGGGAGCTAATGGAGTATGTGGGGAAGACAGAGGCTTGCGATGTCGTACTGTCCCAGACCACTAGTGAATGGGACAGGGTAGGGCATAAGATAGGAGGGCGAAGACGGCTAGGGAGCCACATTAAAGGACCTATAGCAAAGGGGTGGCATGAAAGGGCCTCAATAGATGACCCAGAGGGGTGTAGATCCTTTGGCCGTTGTGTAGGAAAGCTGGGTTATTTGAGCCGCCTGATAATAAGCTTGCAAGTTAGGGAGGCCAAGCCCACCAGACTGTTTTGAGACATACAGTGTCAATTTATTCAATCGCGGTTTCTTATTGTTCCAAATAAAGCGGAGAACATCTGATTGTAATCGCTGTAAATCTCCCCTCGGAACCGCAATCGGTAAAGTCCTAAAATAGTAAAGCAACCTAGGTAAAAAAGTCATCCTAATAAAATTGATTCTACCAAACCAGGACAAGGGATAATCTGCCCATCGTAGAAGATCCTCTCGGAGTCGACGGAAAAGTGGGGTATAGTTGGCGCGATAGAGAGTATCGATCGAAGATGTCAGTTGGACGCCTAAGTATGGCAGGGAATTTTTCGTAAGGTCCAGACTGTCGAGGTGGGTAGAGAAATATTAAGGGCCATCGTCTTTTGGGTATTCAAAGAGAGCCCCGATATCCGGGAAAATTGATGGAACAGGGTCAAAAGATTAGGTAAGGTCAATTGAGGATTTGTGACATACATAAGGATGTCATCGGCAAACCGTGAACATTTATGCTCCCGCTGCCCACAACAAATGCCATGTATATCAGAATGAGATCGAATTGATACAGCCAGAGGTTCAATCGCTAGGGCAAATATGTATTTCTTTTTAAACAAAAACATGTTATAATTGCTCTGAGTAATCGGGCTAGGCTAATTGCTCGGGCTAGGCTAAGGGGGAGCTGCATACTGAAGGTTTTAGGTTTTCAGCCTTTAATGTGCATGTAAAGCCAAAGAGTTAACTTTTTTTTTTTTTTTTTTTTTTTACTTTTTGTTCTGTTAAATATACCATTGAAAACATTTTTGTTTAAACCTGATTAAGTCCAATACATACCTGTTGTTGTGTTATTTTTTTTTTCTTCTTGTTCTTCTTTTTCTCTTTTTTTCTTTTCTTTCTTTTTTTTTCCTACCATACCTGTTGATCCTGCTGGAAATTCTTTAATGTCTTGTGCAATCTTAGCTCAACTAATATCAGAAAGTACTGTTTGTTTTTAGAAAGACAGTATTGTCACCCTAAGACAGGGTTATGCAATTAGCGGACCTCCAACTGTTGCAGAACTACAAGTCCCACGAGGCATAGCAAGACTCTGACAGCCACAAGCATGACACCCAGAGGCATGATGGGACTTGTAGTTTTGCAAGAGCTGGAGGTCCGCTAATTGCATATCCCTGCCCTAGGACAGTATTACAGATGTTTTAACCACTTCAATACCGCACATAGACATATGACGTCCACAAAGGGGAGCTCCCATCCAGGGTGGACGTCATATGACATCCTGGACTTTGTACGGTGATATCTGAATGATGTCTGCATCATTCAGATATCGTGTTCTGGGGGCGATCCTATGCACCATAAGAACGATCATAGTGGTGGTTCCACAGCTTGATCGCTCTTTAAGGCCGCGTACACACGATCAAATCTATCTGCTGGAAACGGTCGGCCCGACCGTCCCAGCAGACAGATTCGACCGTGTGTACGGGCGAGCCGACGGATTTGGCCACCTGACAGATTTCAAAGCATGCTTTGAAATCTGTCGGCTGGGAACCCGTCCGCCCGACATGTCTGCGCGTTAGTACGCTAACCAGCAGACATGTCTTCTCGCACACTCGCCGAATGGTTTCGACGCATGCGCGGAAGTGTTTTACTTCCTGGTGCGGTGACGTGGCGGCGTCAACGTCACGTCACCGCGCCGTCTGGCGGCGGGGATTTTGGTTTGATCGTGTGTACACGATCAAACCAATATGTCCCCAGCAGACAGATTTGTTCATATCGGTCGGCCCGACCGATTTGAACAAATCTGTCTGCTCGTGTGTACGCGGCCATAGGCGTGAGGGGACACCCCCCCCCCCCCTCACTCCGGTGCTTCTCCGGGCTCTCCCGTACCGTCGGGGGGCCCGGAGAAAGAATTGCCCAGCACCGAATAGGAAGCATAGAGATGACCAGTCATCTCTATGACCGTCAGAGGGCCGGGCGCGATGTGATGACGTCACGCCCGGGTACCGGAATGTAAACAAAGCCGCAATTGTGGCTAGCAAGCATGAGATTGGTGTTTTTTTTTTTTTTTTCACAATCTCATGCTTTCCAGCTTGGAGGAGAGATGTGGGGTCTCCAAGAGGACCTGTCACACACCTTTCCTATTACAAGGGATGTTTACATTCCTTGTAATAGGAATAAAAGTGATAATTTTTTTTTTTTTTTTAAGTGCAAAAAATAAATAAAGTAAAATAATTAAAAAAAATAATTTAAAACGCCCCTGTCCCCGGTAGCTCACGCTCAGAAGTAAACGCACACGTAAGTCCCGCCCACGTATGTAAACGTCGTTCAAACCACATAAGTGAGGTATCGCCGCGTGTGCTACAATTCTAGCACTGGACCTCCTCTGTAACTCTAAACTGGTAACCTGTAGATTTTTTTTCAAAACATCGCCTATGGAGATTTTTAAGTAACAAAGTTTGGCGCCATTTCATGAGTGTACACAATTTTGAAGCGTGACATGTTGGGTATCTATTTACTTGGCGTAACATCATCTTTCATATTTTACAAAAAAATTGGGCTAACTTTACTGTTTTGTTATTTTTTAATTAATGAAACCATTTTTTTTCCCCCCAAAAAAAAAAAAAGGCGTTTGAAAAATTATTGCGCAAATACCATGCAAGATAAAAAGTTGCAATGACCGCCATTTTATTCCCTAGGGTGTCTGCTAAAATATATAATGTTTGGGGGTTCTGAGTAATTTTCTAGCAAAATAATGATGTACATGTAGGAGAGAAGTGCCAGAATAGGCCCGGTATGGAGGTGGGTATAAAAGCCCTGTATTGAAGGGGTTAAAGCTGAACTCCAGGCAAACTTTTTTTTTTTTTTAACCACGTAGTGGGCTGTGCCCACTCTGCATGGGTCAACTGCTTGTTTTTGTCTAGAGGTTCAGAGACCTGAGATGTACTCAATCCTCCCAGCACAAGACCGGTTCCTTCAGCTCCTGCCCCTGTCCCCCCACGGTACAGTGGTCTAGTGCAGTGGACTGTTCCTGAAATCACACCCATAGACTGGCTCAGGATGTGAAGATATCAAGAATAGTCCACCGCTGGACGTGGGGGAGCACCGTTTTCCGAAGGATCGGGTGAGTATAAGCTCTCTATTCACCCCTAGACAAAATGAGCTGTTATGCCATGCAGTACGGGCACAGGCCAGGAAAAATTGTTTTGCTCGAGTTGGGCTTTAAGGAAAATGTAATATATTAGTTTGCATTCTCTTTTTTAACTCTGATCTTCTGTATATGTATTTAATAGTGTTTTTCAATCTGTTTACAGCAACACGTTGTTAATCTCGGCATCATGTTGGAGTTGTCTACCTCCTCTAAAGCGGTAACTCCAATAATCATGTACAACAAGAAGAGTCATCATTGTGTGAACTTGACGTTGCCCATGGACACGGCTGTCTCTGTTTCTTCAGAAGAAAAATGGAGCAGGTATTTCCCCCCCCCTTTTTTTTTTTTTTTTGCAGTTGGGGTTTGTACTGATGATTTTTCTAACTAAAATTGTACTCCACTTGAATGGTAATTGCTTTTTCTTTCTTGAGGGACACAAGAAGTCTTTAAAGGATCACTAAAGGAATTTTTTTTTTTAAACTAAATAGCTTCCTTTACCTTACTGCAGTACTGGTTTCATGTCCTCATTGTTCGTTTTTGCTTTGAAGTTGCTGTAATCCTGCTCTGATCTCCACACTTTCTGCTTGTCTGTTTCCTTATAACCACAGTGCTGGGAGCTTTCTCACGGTGGTCTAAGCTGTCATTACTGTGTGTCTAAAACTTCCCAGAACCAATCAGATTCATTTTAAAAACAAAACACTGCCCTGGATTTGTTTGTTTTTGTTCTGTGTGTCTCTTTCTACTTCACAGAAACATGAAGCCAGTTCAAAAGTGAAACTAACCTGCAGGCACATTATATGATTGATTTGTATCTATTTTTAATCATTTTGAAAATGAATCAGTTAACTTTTATGTCTCTATACCCTGTAAACAGTCATTTCAGCAAAAAAAATGTTTTCCTTTAGTGACCCTGACCCTTTAACCTTCAGCTTTTACTGCTACCTTGAGGAGGATTGGACACTGGCAAAAAAAAAAAACCTGTAGGCCATTCCAGAATAACCCATTCTACTACCAGCATACCTCAGTTTTTTGCTAGTGTCCCGTCTTTTCTTTATCTCTGCTGCGTTAAAGACTAAAAATAGGAAAAAACAATCAGTGCAAACAACCAATATGAATAAATGAAATGCTAGCTGAACACAAATTGGTAATCCCAATAGAAACAATACAATAGCCTATAGAAACAATACAAAAACAATGGGTATGTGCAGAGCAAATAAAGTAATAAAATGAAACACTTGATATGCAAATATGTTGTGTTAAAGACTAACCTATTTTTTGCTAGCACTTTCTTCTTTCTTGAAAAGATCTGTTGGAGTGCGGCTGTCCATACGTATCTTTTCTCTATTCAAGCCTTGCGCATTGCCAGCACCCATCTGGTTCTAAGAGGACACTGATCACCGAAATGTGCTCACCTGAAGCGGCAGTCTCTCTCTTTTCTGCCACTTTTTTTCTTTTGGACTCTTCTCCACTTTACTAATAGTTTGTCTCACCAATTCTCTGGTGCAGAATCGTTTTTAGTGGTGGTCTCTGTATTGACCCCGCTGGACTGAACGTTATAGGGGTAGCCTGGAATTCACCTTTCGGCACTGGGTTTCACTGGGCTCTGGTAGAAGAAAGCCTCAAAGTGCTTTCCATGCCTAGAGCTGCTGTTATTATTTCAGCACTTGCCTTGTCCCTGAAGACTCAGTTTATGAGTAGGTTAATCTTGCCAGGCAATATAGCTACCTCATTTATACAGGCTTTAAATTCCCCATTTATACCGGTTTGTGGGACTGAGTGCTCACATCATCCGCTGGGTGGAGTGTCGCACATGCTCTGTGCTCATTTCCCACCATACAGCATCAAGGAAGCATCTCCTTAACCCTTTTCCCGGCCGCGTAACACATATATGTGGCATCCAGGAAGCTGGCTTTAAACCTGGCCACTGCTTATATGCGTTCTTGTGTTTGTGCTGGAAATGTGCTTCCATTATAGGAAGTCTGTGTACATAATGATATTTGTCTGATTTATGGTCAGTATGCAATATATTGTATGACCTTTAAAGGGGTTGTAAAGGTAAAAAAAAAATTCCCCTAAATAGCTTCCTTTACCTTAGTGCAGTTCTCCTTCACTTACCTCATCCTTCCATTTTGCTTTTAAATGTCCTTATTTCTTCTGAGAAATGCTCACTTCCTGTTCTTCTGTCTGTAACTCCACACAGTAATACAAGGCTTTCTCCCTGGTGTGGAGTGCCGTGCTCGCCCCCTCCCTTGGACTACAGGAGAGTCAGGACGCTCGCTACGTTGCAGATAGAGAAAGGAGCTGTGTGTTAGTGGGCGTCCTGACACTACTGTAGTCCAAGGGAGGGGGCGAGCATGACACTCCACACCAGGAAGAAAGCCTCACATTACTGTGTGTAGTTACAGACAGAAGAACAGGAAGTGAGGATTTCTCAGAAGAAATAAGGACATTTAAAAGCAAAATGGAAGGATGAGGTAAGTGGAGGACTGCACTAAGCTAAAGGAAGCTATTTAGGGGCACTTTTTTTTTTTTTTTTACATTTATAACCCCCTACAACAATGTTTGTCTTTGTCATTTTCTTTTTGAACAGTGTTTGTGGAATTCTAGTGAAAGCACTCAAGCAACAGTTGACTGACATGGAGAGGTGCATGCTGAAATATATGAAAGGAACATCAATTTGTTTGGCAGAACCATTCCACTTCATGTTACCAGAAAGTAAAGGCCTTCTGACGGTGGTTTATCCGGCAGGAGTAGCAGTCTCTCAACTGGAGGACCACAGAAAGGTATTCAAGAGGAACTGCAGTCTGCTCACCTCATTTGTAATAAAAACATATTTGCCATTCTAAAGCTTCCCTCCAACCACTTTGCATATTCTTTATATATATAATTATACTGTGATTCTGTACTTGCCAAATATGCTGCAGAAATCTCCCTCCACCAAGTCTGGCTGCAGCTGTTTTAACTGTGGACTGCTGAAGCTGCTGCCTGTTCACTTCCTGGATTTACACAGACACACAGAAGCACACCCCAGGCTCTGAAGCTCTCATTGGCCCTCTTATAACTCATTCCCCACTCCCTTCCTGGCAAACTCGCATGAGAGTGAGAGAGAGAGCTGTGCATGATGTCATACAGGAAGGGAGGATATCAACGCTCTAGGTGGGTGCTGCAAACCTTCAATCAGGAGGAATCTTCGGAGCACCAGGGTGCCGGCAATGCACGTAGCAATAGGAAAAAATGGCAGAGCAAAAATTTGGATAGCCGCACTCCAAGGAACTTCTAGAAAAGTGGTCTTTATTAAGTAAAAATCAGCAAAAATACATAAAAACACAGCCACAGACTATGCAACTATACTTTTACTGCTTAGTCATGGCTGAATTATGGTTCACAAACAGTGGAATTTAAACAGTCTCCCATCAATCACATGTTCCTGCTTGACCAATGGCATCCATACGTCCAATAAAGTGAAAGTGGAGCAAGACAATTGGGATCATGTGTGTATGGGAAACAACAGCCCTTTTCAAAACATATAAATGCAGTCAAAAATAGAAAAACCCAAATGAATAGAGAAAAATAAAATAAATGTTGACAAACCGATATATATACACACACATATATATATATAAGAATGTAAAAACATATAAATAAATATATACATGTATACATAGACAAATTCAATTCAATGTAGCAGTTATTCTCTAAATCCAAAAATACAAGTATGCAGCCAATGTACAATCTTCTTTGAACAATGGTAGTCTGAGGGTGTGTTCAAACCAATTTTCATTACTTGTGTGTGTGTGTATATATATATATATATATATATATCATTTCATAAATAAACATCTTTTTTTCCCCTTCAATAATACTTCCAGTCCAATTACAACAATGACAAATCCGGAACTGCTTTTAACCCCCCCTGCCGGTATCCCCGAGCGCGACTCGGGTTGGATTTCTCATGTAAATATCGATATCCCCGAGTCGCGCTCGGGGTCAATATGCAGAGCCTGCAGCGCGCGCTGGCTTACCTTGGATCCAGGCGGGGTACTGTACTTACCTTGTCCCTGGATCCAAGCGATGCATCCCCGCTGTGTGAGCGAGTGGGCGTCCTCCATTCGACTCACACAGTGCCCGCACGCCGCCGATCTCCGTAGTCCCTGCGACGTAACGGCACACGGGGGCGGAGACCGGCGGCAAATTCAAAAAAGTAAACAAACACATTACATACAGAATACTGTAATCTTATAGATTACAGTACTGTATGTAAAAAGTACACACCCCCCTTGTCCCTAGTGGTCTGCCCAGAAAGCCCTTGCATGTTCTTTTACATAATAAAAACATTTTTTTTGTGCCTGCAAACTGTAGATTATCCAGTCAGAAGAACTAGGAAGTGTCCCTTTATGTCAAAAGTGATTTTAGAGCAGCTAGAAAACAGCGATAATAAGGACATTATAATCACTTGCAGAAATTGAGCGATAGCGATTTGTGGGGAAATTTGTCATAAAAAAAATAAAAGTAAGTGACAGGCGGACAATTCTGCAACTAAGGTAAAGCAAGCTATTTCAGTGGCCACTTTTGATTGATTACATTAGTGAATAATTTTTATTATAATTACATTATTATTTGTTATAATTATTTATAGTTATTTATTATATTATAATTTTATGATTTTGTGTTTCAAACTTTATCATACCCGGGATGTCTACTAGACTCTGGTTTGGACAAATTTAAGTGAGTTATTCCTAAAAAATTTAGGCCTACAGTATAAAACGCAGAATTTCCATGCAAAATAATTGTACCGCTTTTGGCACGTAATTCCAGACAGAATCATACCGCCAGGGAGGTTAAGGGAATTTTCATAAAAGAAAAATAATTATATATATATTTTTGAGACCTTTCTTTTGGTTCCTCAAAATATACTTTGGTCTAGGAATACTATACGTATTTCTTTCCCTCCCTTTGTTTAAGGTTATACACTTTTTCTCTCCTCAGGTTTGTACCATGCGGCATCTACCAACATAAAATTGGCACCATTTAATCTAACCAACTAACTACAATGGTTAGTAGGTCGCATAGTGTATGGTGTGCTTTATGCACACGGATCGATAGCAGATCGGTTGCTTGATGCGCGTCGTGCATGTAGTCTGAGCATACACACCAAAGAAGATTGTACATTGGCTGCATACTTGTATTTTTTGATTTAGAGAATAACTGCTACATTGAATTTGTCTATGTATATATTTATATGTTTTTACATTCTTATATGTATGTGTGTGTGTGTGTGTGTGTGTGTGTGTATGTATATATATATGTGTATATATATATGTGTATATATATATATATATATATATATATATATATATATATATATATATATATATATATATATATATATATATAATCGGTTTGTCTACATTTATTTAAATTTTCTCTCATTTGGGTTTTTCTATTTTTGACTGCATTTATATGTTTTGAAAAGGGCTGTTCTTTCCCATACACCAGGGGTGCCCAACCTTTTGAAGAGCGAGGGCCACTTAAACAACTTGGTAACCAGTCGAGGGTCACAATGAGCAGAGCGGGCGATGACAAGTCACGGCTACTCTATAGCCCTCCTATTAATTTGGGATGAATTCTCTTCTGTTTTTCAGATTGGAGGTAGGCGGGCGTAAACAGACATCTGTCGCTCTATAGAGGTGAATTGAGGGTCCCATTTGATCGGGCCGATCGTGTGAAAAGGGCCTAAGACTGCTTTCACACTGATGTGCTGCGGTTTAATCACACCGCAGTGCACCTGTGTCTATGCTGCGGGTTAGCTGAACTTTGCCATAGACTCCACCTGTGGCAAAAGCCGGCGCTGTAGAGGAAGCATCTGCTTATGTGGCCGCTTCCATTACCACCAGCTTCATTCACAACACTGATGCTGTGGTATGGCGGGTCGGCAACCTGCGATCTGGGCTTGACAACCCTCCATTCCAGAGAAGGAGGTCGTGGGCCACATCAGAGGGCTCCGCAGGCCACATGTGGCCCCCGGGCCACTGGTTGGCCACTCCTGCCATACACCCATGATCCCAATTGTCTTGCTCCACTTTCACTTCATTGGACGTATGGATGCTATTGGTCAAGCAGGAACATGTGATTGATGGGAGACTCTGTTTAAATTCCACTGTTTGTGAACCATAATTCAGCCATGACTAAGCACTAAAAGTATAGTGTGAAACGCGTCGGTTGCATAGTCTGTGGCTGTGTTTGTATGTATTTTTGCTGATTTTTACTTAATAAAGACCACTTTTCTAGAAGTTCCTTGGAGTGTGGCTATCCAAATTTTTGCTCTGCCATTTTTTCCTAAGTGCATGATGTCATAATCCTAGGCTAATGACCAGACAAGAAACAGGAAGTGGGCTGTTCAAGGTATTTACTGGCAGAAAATAAAAAGTTTTACTATCTAAATTTAAAATAACAAGGGCAGAAGATTTAATAGATGGAAAGTTGAAAAAATGACTGAAGGTCTGCTTTAAAGCGGAGGTTCACCCTAAATATGAGATCTCCCATGTGATCCAGCATACTGGCGTCAGCGCCAGTATGCTGTTTTTTTTTTTTTTTTAATCCCACACTTACTGTATTATGCAGGAATTTCTTTTTTTCCCCCCGCGGTGGACGGCTCTAGTATTGCTCGTCACATCTTCCTAAAATACCCGATATGGACTCGGGTAATCTCGGCGAAAATGCGGCGCCTGCGCACAGACCTAGGAGCTGACTGCGCAGGCGCCGTATTTCTCCGAGTCCTATTTCGGAGGGCGTGACGCGCCATAGCCGTAGGACTCGGAGAAATACGGCGCCTGCGCAGTCAGCTCCTAGGTCTGTGCGCAGGCGCCGCATTTTCGACGAGATTACCCGAGTCCATATTGGGTATTTTAGGAAGATGTGACGCGCTATACTGGCGCCGTCCACCACGGGGGAAAAAAAGAAATTCCTGCATAATACAGTAAGTGTGGGATTAAAAAAAAAAAAAACGGCATACTGGCGCTGACGCCAGTATGCTGGATCACATGGGAGATCTTATATTTAGGGTGAAATACTGCTTTAAGTGTAACAGGTGACGTTTGTCCAACAGAACAGGAAGAGAGGAGAAATGTTTGAGAGACACTAGAATTTTTAATGCTTATTTAAGCAGTCAGAAGAAAAAACAGGACTTGCAAATATGCTACATCTAAATCATTAAAAAAAAGGCTTTGTAAAAACTGTGCTGTACTGATCCGGAAGCAGCCCATTTACTGGCCTTTTTTTCCATTCTCTGCAGTAATTGAAAGATACCAATGTGTGAAGGTTCTTTAGGATTCTACACTTCCACAAGTGTCAATTTCTGGTCCTCCACTCTTTTCAATGGTTGTCCCTCTGTCACTGCTGTGTTCTGTAATGACACCGGGGTCAGCAGGAGATACCACAGAGCACTAGGGTCTGGAAATCTACATTTTCTGGAGATGTCAGATTCTGTGGGATCTTTGGACACTGGCATATTTTTACTACTGCAGGCAGTGCAAGAAGCAAGTTGAAGGTGAGTATTCAGTATTTTTAATTGCAGGGAGGACCTTATGTTAAAGGCATAGTACACTTTTAAATGTTTTTGTTTTAACTAGGTATTGGCTTAGTTTTAATATAAAAAAAAAAGGGGGCATCCCCCTGAGGAAGCCACGTGTCCCTGTGGTGTAACAAGTAGGGAAGGGGCCAGTCTGACGTCACGCTGAGGCACGCATCGAAGAGAGGATTGGTGTAACACTACTGTTTGGTCATATACCCATACTATTAGGATTGTATGCTGTATATCAGGGGTGGCAAACACAAGGCCCGCGGGCCGAATCCGGCCCGCCAGACCTTGCCATGTGGCCCGCGCAACGAGCCGTCCGTTGCTTGGGCCAGAGAATAGGACGCGATCCGTGGAGCGCACCGCTGCCTCGGCCTTAGGAAAGGCCGCGGCTTCGGCCTAGCTGTGGAGCGGCGTCGGCTGCCTAGGTCCCGCCTTCTGGAGCCTGCAGCTCCTATGATGGACGTCCCGGAGATCCAATCCGGGACGTGTGACGTCCATCATAGGCGCCGCAGACTCCAGAAAGCGGCAATTGCAAGCCTCACAGACGGCAACAAAGAAGATTCTTTATAGAAGTTTACTTGCGTGCAATGGCGATTTACAGAAAAGTCATTCTCTGGAAGCAGTCATCAACTTTGCCCATGAACTGGTTTGTTTCCTTCCTTTGCTGAGCCCAACTAGGGGACAGGATGCCATGGCATTCCCCAGTCAAGGAAAGCAATCTACACAAGATCCTACATTACTGTTTACCATGCCCCACCAAATCCCACACTAGGAACTCCTGTTCTACTCAGCATAGATTCTGCTCACATCTATTTATTTTCTGGGGAAGTGTCACATCACTGTAAAGATCCCGGCTCGGGCGGGCGGCTCTCCTCTCCTCTGCTCCTTTCTGGCTGGCTGCCATGACACATGATGGGTGTATGTCAGGTAGGTCCATGTTACATGTATGTCAGGAAGGTGAAGTCATTGTGTATGTCAGGTAGGTGAGGTCAGTGTATGTCAGGTAGGTGAGGTCAGTGTATGTCAGGTAGGTGAAGTCAGTGTATGTCAGGTAGGTCCATGTATGTCAGGTAGGTGAAGTCAGTGTATGTCAGGTAGGTATATGTATGTCAGGTAGGTGAGGTCAGTGTATGTCAGGTAGGTCCATGTATGTCAGGTAGCCCATCCCATCCTATCCCACCCCACCATATCCCATCCACCCTCATTCCATCCTACCCCACCCCTACCCCATCCACCTCCATACCATCCCCATCCCATCCTACCTCATCATATCCTACCCCATTACATCCTTCCCCACTCCATACCATCCCACCCACCCCACCCCATCTCATCCCATCCACCCCACCCCATCCCATCCTACCCCACCCCCATCCCGACCCCATCCCATCTCATCCTACCCCATCACATCCCAGTGTGGAGAGTGGAGGGTGCAGAGGTCAGATATTGCACACAGTCCATAGAATACTCCTGTATCCTGCATTTCGTACGCAGCAAACTCCTGAACCCTGCGCTCCATAAAACCAGTGATAAAAAAAATGCAGTGACAATTGTTTATGATAATAAATAGTGGACGCAGTCTTACAGATACAACCGGCCCTTTGAGGGCAACCATACTGCTAATGCGACCCCCGATGAATTTGAGTTTGCCACCCCTGCTGTATATAGTTTGGTGCGCTCACAGCAGCCAAAAAAGTGAGTGTTTTATACCATATAGTGGTAGTATTAAATAAAACTGGTTGTTTTAAAAAGGATAAGCACTATGTCCAACTTTTTTCTTTTTATGATATGGGTGAGTGGAGATGAGCACAAGGAAAGGAAGAATTTAACCCCAAGGTTACCATAAGAGAAGATAAATATTACCTCATGATCCCCAGAGAGGGAAAAGAGCGCATATAGACCATTGGTTGGTCTTATCGCCCAGGTGAGGGCAAATTGGGTATGGGGATAATCACCATTGCATGTGGATGGTTGGAGTGCGTAGAGATGAACTTTTATTGAAGGCTACACACGTCTGAATACATGAATAATGTTTTTTCACTGATGAAAGAGAAAGTGTATGCAAGCAGTTAAACACTTAAAGGAGAAGTCCAGCCTAAGCTTGTTTGGCTGGGCTTCTCCTTAAGGGTCACAGGAGTGCAATTTGTTTTGCACGCCTGTGACCCATTTTCAGCAGAGACTGGTCTAAAGTCCGCTCTCTACTGACGTCACTGAAATCAGTCCAGGCACCATGTTATCGCGAACAAAGAAGTCTGGATCTGCCAGGTGCCTGGACCGATGCCTGTCTCAGCCTCTCAGCGAGCCGCTGACAGACTGAGATGGCTCAATCCCCACCCCTCCACAGCTCAGCACTCCAATGAGTGTGGAGGAGCGGAGAGAAGAACTGCTGATTGAGAGTCAGCAGCTTTCCTCTAGGGCAGTGATGGCGAACCTTGGCACCCCAGATGTTTTGGAACTACATTTCCCATGATGCTCAACTACACAGCAGAGTGCATGAGCATCATGGGAAATGTAGTTCCAAAACATCTGGGTTGCCGAGGTTCGCCATCACTCCTCTAGGGGATTTGTGAAAAACGAGTCATCGGCGATTTTCAATCGCTCTGTTCTCAGTGTAGAGAAAGCGGGGGACCGATGCTGCATTCACCTAGGTAAGTATGAATGGGCAAAAAAAGCAAAACACTATACTTCTCTTTTAAGGACTGAATCATCACTGTTTGTTTGATTTATGTGTTGGCGCCTCTTATTTGATGTGTAAAAAATGTTATATAAACAATAAAAGTATATAAAAAATTAAAACGGTGCTAAAATGATATTATCCCCACTAAGCTGCTGAAGGAATGTGCCGACATCTTGGCACTACCCATCACACAGCTCATAAACCAGTCATTCAAGGAAGGCATAGTGCCCTCCCTGCTGAAAGAGGGCATAATCCAGCCCATCTTGAAGAAACCCACTCTAGACCCTAAGGACCCTAATCACCGCCGTCCCATAACAGGCCTAAATGTTCTATCCAAGATAATGGAGAAAGTAGCGGTACAACAGCTGCAACAGCATCTAGATATCCATAATCTACTTGATCCATTCCAATCAGGTTTCCGTCCCGGACACGGGACAGAAACAGTATTGCTTAAAATATGGGACGACGCTCTTTAGGCCGCAGACGAAGGAGAATCTTGTCTCCTGGTTCTGTTGGACCTAAGCGCAGCCTTTGAACGGTGACCACAAGTTTACTGACTCGGCTGGCTGAGTGCCAGAGTCGCAGAAGTGATCTATCATGTTCGCCTCCTTTCTGGAAAACCGATAAAACAGTCAAATTAGGACCTTTATTTCTGAAAAACGCATGTTATGTGGAGTCCCTCAAGGATCCCCCCAAGGATCCCCCCTATCACCAGTGCTCTTCAAACATCTATCTTCGCCCTCTCTTTGAAATCATCAGTAGCCAACAACTACTTTTATCATTCATACGAGACACACGCAACTGTATTTTCCATCTGCAATAAAAAGGATCATCATCCCAGTTTAGAAATTGTCTCTCTTTGATAGAAAACTGGATGACCAAGAGTTTCTTAAACTCAACAGTTCCAAAACAGAACTTCTCCTGTTTCATGCCATCGCAAGAGTCAGCTGGCAACAACTGGACACCCCCGCCCATTCTGGGCCAGATCATCACCCCTAGTCCAAAGTCAAAAGTCTTGGGGTCATCTTCGATCCTACATGACAATGGGTGCACAAATAGGGTCAGTAGTCAGCGGATCTCACCATCTGCTCGCCTACTCCGCTTATTCCCTTTATCCCCAAAAAAGCTCTGGTGGAACAATTGTGAACCCAGACTGGACTATGCAAATCCCTTTACCTCGGACTCCCTAAGACCAAATCCTCGTCTGCAGTTGTTCAAAATACAGCCGCCAGACTTGTGACGGGAAAAAAACCCTGGGAATCCATCTCACCTTCGTTGAAACCCTTCACTGCTGCCAGTAAAAGACAGAATTGCTTTTAAAACACTCTGTCTGATCATAGTGCATCCTGGGAAGGCTCCGCAATATCTATGCGAAAAGATAGAAGCCCACAATCCCAATGGTTCTGCAATCCCCACCAAAATCTGGTCAAGATACCCAAAGCCAGATACAAGTCCAAAGAGAAAGAAGGTTTGCTTTCCAAGTCCCAGACTATGGAACGTTTACCAACCAGCATTCGGTTGGAGGAAAACCACCTAGCTTCAGAAGCAGATAAAAACTCTGCCCTTTTGATGACCAGAAGACAGAAAATGAGCCCAGAGGCATTCAGTTCGCATGTGCCGCGCTAATACGTTTTTCATTCATTCATAAAACAAATAGTACTATGCATTGTCCAAACTTTTGGTATTTGTAATTGAAAGTACGTGCTGTTTAATAACAAATGGTTGAAGTGCTCAAGCCGTAATAATTTAATTTAAATGTTAACTCCTGCTGATTTTGACCATGCAAGAGAAAAGTGCTTTTGTGCTTCAAATTATTGTGCGGTTGATTATGTACACTCAGTGCTCCCTCCGCTCAGCTTAGTGGGTCCCTCATCACCAGATCCAGGTACCCACAAAGTTAAAAGCCTTCACAGTATTAGCCCTGTGTTGCTCTCTGGCAATCCCCACTGGTTTGGAGCGTGGGTCCAGTTATGCTCAAAGAAGAGAAAATGCCCACATGGGTAAACAGTAGTAAACTTTTATTTGTAAACAAGGTCAAGTACTTACATTTAAAACATAAAAACGACGTATCGATAGTTTCTCACGAGTGTTTGCGGCTAAAGTTATCTCGCTCGACGTTTCGTCTATGACTCTTCTGGAGTGCCCTGCCGTCCAAACACACTGTGTATTTATAGTCTAGTCGTCTCTCCATTGTGGCCTGCCGTGCGTCCATAGATATGTTTGCAAACAGAAGTCCCGGCGCTAGGATGACTAGTGTTCGGCGCCATTTTGCTGTGGCTATCGCAGACCGAAGCCTATTGCTAACATTGATTAATGTAACTCTATGTCTTAGCTGGCAAAAATGGAGCCACAGCACAGTGTCTGTTTTTAGAAAATGGCTAATGGGGAAAAAACGCACAAAAAAATATATTCCTGCATATACTTTGAGATTATAGCTGAATAATAGATTAAGATTAACACTAAAATTAGTTCCCATGTCATCGCTGTTCACCTATCTTATTGAACCTTATCACATATTAAAACCAAATAAAAATGATAAAATAAGATTAAAACATTTTTTGGTTAAGAAATAAAAAGAAGTTGGGGGATGTAAAATTAAAAAGATCCTTAATTCTTGTTAGGAGGGAAAAACTTCCCTTAGGTGTTATTAATACATCCTATGTGTTGGAGTTTAGCCTGCCCTCTTGTGGCTGTCAGAATTGTTGCATGTGTTTAGGTGATGCAAAGTGACAGGACTTCTGTCTGCAAACATATCTATGGACGCACGGCAGGCCACAATGGAGAGCACAGACTAGACTATAAATACACAGCGTGTTTGCGACAGCAGAACGCTCCAGATGACGTCACTAGACGAAACCGGTCGAGCGAGATAACTTTTCAGCCGCAAACACTCGTGAGCAACACCATCTGATACGCTCGTTTTTACGTTTTAAATGTAAGTACTTGACCTTGTTTACAAATAAAAGTTTACCTACTGTATTACCCTATGTGGGCATTTTCTCTTCTTTGAGCCATATACTGGACCCAACGCATCCAAACCAGTGGGGATTGCCAGAGAGCAACACAGGGCTAATACTGTAAAGGCTTTTAACCCTTTGTGGGTACCTGGATCTGGTGAGTGAGGGACCCACCTAGCATAAGCGGAGGAGCACTGAGTGTACTATCAACCGCACAATAATATATGAAGCACAAAGCACTTTTCTCTTGCAGGACTGTCAAAATCAGCAGGAGTAACATTTAAATTAAATTATTCACGGCATTGAGCATTTACCATTTTGTTATCTAAACAGCATGTATTTCAATTATTATACCACATAGAGATTTATATAAAATCTAAATTTTTTACACTGTTTTATTTTTTATATATTTTTATTGTTTATATAACATTTTTTAATAAATAAGAGGCGCCAACACCTACTACCTCACCCCCATTCACTTTCTAATTCCATCCAGGTGGAATTCCACGTAGGGGCTGCCACTTATCAAACCATTTATAACCAGCACATAGGTTCTAGTATTATAGCAGATACCAATACTTGAAAAATCAGATCCGTGGCGCGGGTTCTATCCACCCCCTCTCTTTGTTTGATTTATGTTGTATTATTTTTTTTTATACATTTGATATAATGGTAAATTGTTTCAACATTTATTATGACTATGCAGTCTTAAAGGGATATTAACATTGTTGTTAGGAGCACAGCACCATTTATTTATTTTTTGTTATATACATTTGCATATTGGTACACGTTTGATGAGAGTTTGTAGAGATGTGAGCCATCCATTTATAAGCACTATTTATCACTGTAGATTAAAGCCTCATACACATGATCACATTTTCGGACGACCGATCGGCCGTTTTTTATTGCATGCTAGTCTCATGTTGAAAGCAAATAGGTAAAGACAGAATACAACTTTAGAAGTGATGTAATTTGTTGAATAGTTTTGTAATTATTCTTTAGTTTCTTAGTATGCGTAGTCTTGCTCTTACAATTTTTTGGGGATGAAAACTGTACTAATTAAAACTAAAATCGGACGTTGAGTTCACATATGACAAAAATGTTATAGTCTGCACATCCAGCTTTTGTTGGACGAAAAATCGGTATCGGCTTTTGAACGCCTCGTACTAATGATCTGAAAATCTGCAGATCGTTTGTCGGATGAAATTTTACTTCCGATTTTGATATGGTGTGTACAGGCCTTTATTCTCCACGCTGTTTGTTTACCTTACCCCTGTAATGATTGGCTTACATGGTTTGGCTGCAGTTTGTAGTGTCATGGCCGATTTGATTCCCCTATTCACCTAAATGGTCCCTGTTCACTAATGCCTCGTTTCCACTGAGCGAATCGGTTTTGTACGGTTCTGTGTGCTATTTTGGGTGTTTCCATTATGAAAACGTGCCATAAAAGCGAACCGTACCAGACCATTCTGGGTCCTGCTTCAGATTTGGGGCCATAGATGCGGTTCCATACGGACCTACAAATTCTCACTGATTGGTGGACCATTTTTTTCTGATGGTCTGTGGAAATTGCATCACATTCTAACCTGTTATTCTAAGGACCCGAGTGCTAAACGAGGCATGCAATCTTTTTCAGGGTCAAAGACTGCATTCCCTGTGTTGCATCACAGTTATGGGAGTGCTAATGCAATGAAAGACTGCAGAGTAAGCTTTCTGTTAATTACTGTTAGCTCTCATCAGAAGAGCACTAGACTGAGACCCAAGGATTGGGGGGATATATACTTTCTTCGCAGGAAGTGTTATCTGTTTTAAGACTAGAGACGAGGTCATGCATTAACCTGTGCAGTGCCGTGCCTCATGTTTGAACACAAACAAAAATCTCACACCAGAATGTGAAGATTTACTCTACTATAGGTGCATAGAGGCCAAAAACTGACACAAGATCAGTGCACATCTTAAAAAAAGCAGTGGGCACAACCCCATACCCAGAAAAAAGTATCCAGTGCGCTCCAAGCATTTGAATCCTGACAGATAAAATCTGTGTTGGAGAGGGTGGCAAATCTTCACACACTTTAGGCAGCACTCAGGGAGACAAGCAATCTCCAATGGAAACAGAAAAACAAACAAGGTGTCTCTAAGTGCAGAAGTATAAAACTTCTAATATCCCCTAGAGGGTTAAAACAATTGCCTGCTACATGCCTGTTTCATCCACTATCCTGTAGGTGCATCCAGGAGATGTTCCAGTGGCAAGGCAGTACCAGTCTGTGATGGTAAAGCTTCCAGGGAAGTCCACAAGATAACAGCCGACTTGTGCCGTGAATATTCAGAGGACACAAAGCTGGAGCCTGGGGATGACATCAGAGGAAGCGAGACCGAAACCAGCATGGAACACAAACAGGAAGTGGACAGGAAGTGTGTCATAGAGGCGGGACACGTTTCGGAAAAGCTCATTGGTTCCTTCTTCAGCCAGTGCCTTGTTTGTTTTTCTGTTCTACAACCCCATACCCATTGCCCAAAAGTGGGCTTTTTATCTGAGCTGTATTTCAAGAATATGAACAAGTTTGATTGCCTGGAATCCAGAATCCAGTTGTTTTGAGACCGTGAGGTCCTTGATGATCAATCCATTGACTTTGAAGCATGCTATGAGATTGGTCCAAGGAAAGCCTACAATTTTAGGGTTGCTACAGTAAGGGAGGATTTTTTTGTAGATGTAAATAAAGTCTGCTTTGCAATGTCTTATTTCTATCTTTTACTAGACGTTACACGCACAATACAACCTTCCATTGGATAGACCATACTTTAGAAGAGCAAATGCCTATCATTTCCCTGATGACTTGTACAAGGATGGGTATCTCCGTAATCCACATTTACATCTCAATCACCCTACTATAGAGGGAGGCACAGTAAGTATACACTTCATCAGAACAAAATAGACATTGTAACATGAATACATTATTAAATTGCCAATGTGTTGCCCAATTACATTTTTTTTTCTATGGAACCCTTGACCCTTGGATGTTACCCAATTTTCAGGCAGTATCAACCAGCAAAAGAAAAATGCCCAAACAAATTCAAGGCACCAACAGTTTTGCCTGTTTCAGTTTAATTGTTGGTGGGCAGTTTAATCCCCATGGTTGCGTTTGGCTTCGAAAGTGGCTAAAATAGCCAGAAAATGCCCAAGTGTATGACCATATCAGATTGTATAAGTGCTGTAAACCAGCTCTTCAGGATGCACAAATGGACAGACCATTTGGTAAAACTTGCATGGCTTCCTTTAAACGTGGCATATAGGAGAGGGGTGGAAACATCTGTCAAATCTTTATAGTTGTGTCCCGGTAGAGAGATTCACCCTCTATTTGTCTTGTTTACTGTTATCACCAAGAGTAAAAGAGAATGAAACATTTGGGGGAGTCGACATTCTTTAAATGAGGACACACCTTCTGGTGTCAACCAAGGATTGACATTGAGGTGATTTCATCACACTTTCTGTATTGGTTATGGGACAGAAGGGGAAGAGAAATCTCCCTACACAGGGGTTATAACCCTCCCATACACTATTCAAAAAAATTGCCCTTGGTTCTACTTGAATGAATTGATCTCCTTCTTCTCTTCCTTTTTCTTTTTTTTTTATATATAATTGGTGATGATACTTCAAATATCAATTGCCATAAGAATACTGCTCTGTACTGCGTTCTTCTAATTTTTAATATAGTAATATTTAAGACCTAATGAAACAAGCAGTATATTGTTAACTATTTTGTTTTGAAATCTAATATACAGCACACTTTACACGCAGCAGTAACCTGTCAGTGCTGTTTTCTTTGTAGGTTTCAATGGTTCATGGAATATACAGTTACCATCACTACACGCAAGATCACATGGATGACAATGGTTGGGGCTGTGCCTACCGTTCTCTACAGACCATCTGCTCCTGGTTTAATTACCAAGGTTACACAGACAAGTCCATTCCAACACACAGGGAGATTCAACAGGTTATATTTATTTTTATTTTTCTGCCAAGTAGATTATGGGGAATCTAGCGCTTTCATTTTTTTCCCAAGCCATTACATGACTGCGGAGCGCCATCTTATGTAGGGAGTTGATATTACACATGAGGATAATTCTGTCCTAATGGTGCAGATGTGGTAATTGTTGCATTCAGCATATACATCTTCTAGAAATTAAGCATTTGAATGTATCAATCTCTGAAATCCAGCTGGTGTTGGGGTGCATTTTAAGTGCTTGTTTTTTTACAGAAGAACTAAGGTAGCTGGCAAGATACTTATAAAATGTTTTTTTTTTTTTGTTTGTTTGTTTCCATTTCTGCAACGTTATTAAAAAACAATCAGTATATCTAGAGTTCTCGGCAGTTCTATACAACCTTTATTCCTGTAAGGGATGTGCTGGGCCTGTCAGTCAGGAAAGGCATATTCTATATATTGGCTTCCTATATCATTGAGTCTACTGATCATGTGTCACATACTGGATATGCAGGAACAGTTACAGCAAAACCTTGGATTGCACGCAAAATTCCAGAAACATGCTTGTAATCCAAACCACATTTATATCAAAGTGAATTTCACCATAATAATGGAAACTCTAATGTTTCATTCCACAAGCATTTATTCAGAATTCTCTCAGTTTATAGTCCATATAAAAAGATTACAGCAATGTGATAGGTTGAGTAACCATAAAATGTCCATCTATAAATGTCAGCATCCACAAGGGGATTAGAAGCAAAATCCAGCAGGAGCCACAGAGTATAAAAGAGAAGAGAGGTGCCTCGAATTGCAGCAGTATGGTTACTTTCACACTGAGGCGCTTCCAAACCTCCAGGAAAATACTGAGCGCTTTTGAAGAGCTTTCCATTAATTTCAATGGAGAGGGGCTTTTTTTTCACCGCCCTGCCAGGGCACTGCCCCATTGTGAAAGCATTCAGTGATTTTAATGAAAATGGGTTTTCGTGAGCTTTTCAGGCGCTTTTTTTTTTTTTTTTTGCGTGAAAGCGCCTGAAAAGCACCTCACTGTGAAAGGGGTCTGACATGGTTGATAATTAAACGGGCACATCGAAGTACGCAGGCATTTGGGGTAAAGCTGTCCACATAGACCATCTCCCACACCACCAGCTCTTACCGCTGTCAGTTTCCAATCATGACCGGGAAGACTACCCTGCAGTAGAGCGATTGGAGCTCAGCGTGAATGGGACAATGCCGATGGCGGTGTGGAGGATGGTCTATGTGGGCAGCTTTGCCCCAGATGCCTGCATATTTGGATGTGCCTGTTTTAATCAACAATGTGAGATGCTAAATGTTGTACCTTCATTAAATGTAACCATATTGCTACGCTTGGAGGCGCCTCGCTTCTCTTTTTTTATTCTGCGCTGGGGTAATAATGGTACGCCTGCTGCCTACCCCCAAAAATTCCACCAAGTGGAATTGGTGAGAAAAGGTATGAAAAAAGGGGAGATATGGGTTGTGTTTTATTTTTTTTAGAAATCGTACTTGCCTAGGTAAATGCAGCATCGGTTCCCCGCTGGCTCTTAAGCATGAGCAGAGAGCTGGTAACTGCTCTGTGACATCAGCTGACAGCGGGCTTCTGCCTGCTGTCAGCTGAAAATGGATCACAGGAGTGCAGAATGAACTGTACCTCTGTGATCCACAGAATAAGTAATTGTCCTTTAGTGATGTCAGAAATCCAGGGCTTATTTTGTGATCTCAAGGATTCTACTTGGTCCCCACAGTTCTTATTTTGGACTACAGAACAATTTCGATGAAATAAGTTGGTAGCTTAGCAAAATATAACTGGCAGGGCTGACACCATTCAATCCACAAAAATGCTCTGTATTGTCCACAACAAGAAATTAGTAACTAAATCATTTCTGGCATGTCAAGAGGATTTTTTTTTTTGTAGGGAAATGTGAAATGTATTGCAGAGATGTATACATTAGGGCCGAAACAACTAATCGATTTAATTTCATAATCGATTACAATTTTCATAATCGATTAATCGGCCAGTAACATAATGGGGTTAAAAAAACTAAAATTTGCCCTTTATAGTACAAAAAAGCAAATCGCTACTGTAAATATTACTTTCACTGTCTCACAGTAAAAAAATTAACCCCTTAGGCCGCGTACACACGATCGAATCTATCTGCTGGAAACGGTCCGACGGTTACTTCCTGGTGCGGTGACGTGGCGGCGTCACCGCCACATCACCGCGCTGTCTGCCGGCGGGGATTTTGGTTTGATCGTGTGTACAGCGATCAAACCAAAATAGCCCAGCAGACAAATCCGATCAAATCGGTCTGTCGACCGATTTGAACGGATTTATTTGGTCGTGTGTACGCAGCGTTACAGTAGCGATTATTTGCTCTTTTTGTACTTATTTTTGTTTTTTTAACCCCATTATGTTACAAAACATCTCAGGTCTGGTCACACCTCTGTGTTTTTTGGTGCTTTTTGCAGAAACACACTACAGATCATTTACATGTTTTCCGATGGGAGACATTCACATCCAGGATTTTTTTTCAGCTGCTGCGTATTTAAAAAGGGCAAGGATTTTTAACGCAAAACAGTGCTATTTTTTTATTTATTTTTTGGTTTAATATACTTCAATGGAGAAGCTGAAGAAAAGCATGTAATGTGTTTTTGCGGCAATTTGTGTTTTGTAATCTGCCCAACAACAAATTGGCCCAAAAATTTTTAAAAATGCAATTTTTTTTCTTAAGGCTATTATCCGATTAATCAAAACAATAATCGGCCATCTAATCGATTATGAAAATAATCGTTAGTTGCAGCCCTAGTATACATTTTATTTATTTTTGGTTTTTATTTTGCCCTGACATGCATTGTAATACTGTGTGCATTTGCAGGCTCTGGTGGATGTTGGAGATAAACCTGCGGCCTTTGTTGGATCTCGGCAGTGGATTGGCTCCATAGAGGTTCAGCTCGTACTCAACCAGCTGCTTGACATTACATCAAAAATCATGTTTGTTAGGTGAGCAGTAGTAACACCTTTTAATGTATATAGACTGGAGGAATGGAACATATTTGTGTTGCTTTGTGAAGCAATTATATCCCAGCTGCCATTTTTCCAGGGCAGAAGAAAAATAGGAAACATGTTGACCTTATAGGCAGCAAACACAGCTTGCCAATTTTTAGACATGAAACTTGACTGGTGTGTGTGCCACTTTACTGTCACGTAATGTGGGTAGATTTATATAGTTTAGTCATTTACATAATGCAAAGAGTCAGATGTAGTTTTAAGATGCTGTAAATCACTCACATTGCAGTAATGGTTCTAACTTACTAGTCACAATAGCATGCGTTCTTACAACATCGCTTTAAGAAGTTAACAGTTAGGCGGCGTACACACGACCGAGGTTCTCGCTGGAAACCAGCGAGAACCTCGCTGGAAGCTGCATTCCAGCGAGGACCTCGGCCGTGTGTACACAGAGCGCTCGCCCCGCCCGTCGGGAATCCCGTCGAGCGAAAAGAAAGCACGCTCTCTTTTTGCTCGACGGCCCGCCTGGATGAATGGCTGGTTGCCATTCCCGACGGGCGGGTCGCCGATTTCGACGGCCGGAACGATGTGTTCTGCCCGTCGAGGTTCTCTGCCGTGTGTACGCGGCTTTAGAATTGCTCTGTGCGATACATTATTTTTTATTATTATTATTTTTTCCTCCAGCAGTAAATTTGCACATCCGTGTGTTGGAGAAAACCCCATCTTTTCATGAATATCATGCTGTTGCAAAAGAAAAGCTGTTTTTACTTATTCCCTAAGGCTGCATTCACACCTAAGCATAGGCGATTTGCGGCGTTTTTTACTGCGATTTGCCGCGACAAAACACATAGTTTTTTAACGAGATTTTGCAGTCTATGGTCACCAATGCAAAACGCCCAAGCCGCCCGATTTGCGCGACAAAAAAGGGTCTGGAACTTGTTTGAGCTTCAGGCGTTCGGCGTTTTGGAGTGGAGCTGTGAACCATCTCCATAGAGAATAATGTTTTTTTCCCCTTCTAGCGTTTTTGAGCGTCGCACTTCAGGCGACAAAACGCTCAGGTGTGAATGCAGCCTAAATGCTTGCAGTGTTCAGCTTAACCGAAAATGGCTTGAAACCCCCAAACATAATAAATACATATAAAATAAATAAATTATATATATATATATATATATATATATATACACGTTTTTAGCAGAGACCCTAGAGAATAAAATGGCGATCGTCTTTTGTCATACGTCATTTTTTTTTTTTATATGACATGGTATTTGCGGAGCAGTTTTCAAATGCAATTTTTTTGGGAAAAAATACAGTTAAATTAAAAAAATAGCAAAGAAAAAACAGTATGTTGTACAATTTTTTGTAAAATATGAAAGATGACGTTACACCGAGTGAATAGATACATATTATGCTTTAAAATTGCGCACGCACATGGAATGGTGGCAAACTACAGTACTTAAAATTCTCCGTGGGCGATGCTATAAAAAATTCTACAGGTTAAGATTTACATAGGAAGTCTGCTGCTAGAATTATTGCTTTGGCGGTCACTGCGATGTTTCACATGTGTGGTTTGAACACCGTTTACATATGTGGGCGTGACCTACGTATGCGTTCATCACTGCACGGGGGACGCAGGTGCTTTTTACTTTTTTATTTTTAATTAATTTTAATCCATTTGTTTATTTTTACACTTTCCCATTAAATAAAGATTTTGATCACTTTAAGGCTTCATTTCCATGGACGTTTTTACAGCCACTTTTCTGAGCGTTTTTGCAGCTTAAAAAGGGCTCTCCATGTTAGTCTATGGCCTCATGCCCACCATGACGTTTTTGAGCTGTAGATGGCTGAGCCGTTTTTAAGCTGCAAATAAAACCCAGGACCAGTGCGTTCTGAAGCTCCAGCAATAGAGCTGTAAAAACGCCAGACATTAAAAAACGCTCAAACGCTGCCGCAGCGTTTTTGAGCTTCCAGCTTTTTTTTTCTAAAATAAACATGGAGAGGCGTTTTTAAGCTGAAAAAAAGTGGCTGTAAAAACGTCCATGGAAATTAAGCTTTATGCTTATCACAAGAAATGTAAACATCCCTTGTGATGGACATTTATGGAGAAATGTCAGGTCAGTAAGACCCCACATCTCTCCTCTACAATGTAAAGTATTAGATACAGAAAAAAAAAACTTGATCTAGTGCTATAAATGGCGGTAATGTTTACATTGGGCTGGAGCCCAAAGTGATGTCCTGATGCTGATCTGGTCCTCCTAGCCCAGTGATGGCAAACCTTGGCACCCCAGATGTTTGGAAACTACAATTCCCACTATGCTCAACTGCACTGCAGAGTGCATAAGCATCATGGGAAATGTAGTTATAAAGGTTTGCCATCAATGCCCTAGCCCATAAAGGCCATCTTTCCTCCGCTCATCTCTGCTACCGCCAGATCGGTTCCCGGGCTTACCGATCATTCAGGTAAGTCTGAGAACCAACGAGAAGCGAAGCTTGGACCACTTTTATTGGTTGGAGAATCACCAGCTGAAAGTAAGCAATACCAGTGTTATGGCATATTGCTTCAGCCATAATCCTGTTATTCCACTGCCAACCGAGGACATGAAAGCCTTTGTGTAATTAAAGAGCAGGCAAATTTTAAGCATTTTGCCAAGGCACCCCTGAAGAAACCTCAAGACACCCTAGGGTGCCTGGGCTGGCTTAAACTGTGGCTGACCAATAATTTTAAATTCAAGCAGAAATCAGTCAGCCTAACAGAATGTTGTTTGTATGTGGGTGCAGTTCATTTACAAATGGAATCATAATATCTTGTTGCCTGTCACCTTCATAATTAAGTCCAATACCCAGAAACTATAAGCTGTTTTTTTCTCAGTCAATTATAAGGTACGTATTGCAGGCTGTAGTTAAAAAGTATTTTTGATTGGCTACTATGGCTGTTTGTTACCTGTCAGTTGATTAAAAGTCCTTCTCTTTAGTAGTAGGAGTAGGTACACACTGGGGGTCCGATTCTACAAGGTAGGTATATACTGAAGTCACTAAGATTTGCCCCAAGGCTAGTGAGTGAGTGCACTGAACTCCATGTATAGGTAGGTAGCCATTGAGAAATGGAGTTGGCCACTGTTGACTGACTTAAAGATTAATTCTGCTACCAGAAAACTGATTCTATTTATCATGACAGGCGCCAGAATTACTATTGCAGCCGCATGGAAGAAACAGTCGGTCTCTATTCTACACATGAAGAGAAAAGTCACATGGATCATGGAGCAGGAAAAGAGAATTAGTTTAATGTTAGATAAAACTATTTTGTTTACTGAAACTTGGGAACCGTGGCTTAAGTACATGGGAATCCCCTATACTCCGGGGATACAGTAGTGGCTGTTGCTCCGGACTGATGCATAATCTTGGCAGGTGGGCTTACTCTTTCCTCTGAACTCTTTACTCTTCTCATCTCTATCTCCCCCCCTTCTCTTCCTCCCCTTTTCCCCCTTTTTTTTCTCTCCTTTTCTTTTCTTTTTTTCTCTTAATTTTAGATTCGAGAAGACTAAACATAGTACATTACTTCTCATAATGCGATATTCTCACTTTGGGGATAATGGGTTCGGAAATACTCATTATATATCGGGTTTTTCTATTATAGTTAACCCTGGGTAGGATGTTGTCTTGGTTCTTTAGACAAATGTTAGATCAAGTTGCTTTTGGGGAGGTTGGGTGGAGAGGACAGGTCCACCTCTAGGATACAGAGTGATCCCAAGAGGGGTGTCGGAGAGGCAGAGATTGTCCTGGATACCCACCTTCTTGTGGTCTATGAAAGATTGGTCTACTACATCCCTCATTGCTTTAATATTCTGGATCAGACCATAGGATATATGAGATCTCGGGGGATTAGGGAGGTGATTTGGGACAAACTATATTACCTATGGGGTTCTGATTTATCTTAATAGTTCTCATTTCTCTTTGCAGTTCAATAAGTACTACCCTCTGGGGTTAAAAATGTTGGAAACGATAAACACTGAATGTACCTGTTTATTCTCAAATGTATGTTCAGCTGTAATATTTACTGTGTTATTTGGCGCATAGCTGTATATTTTATATTTTTTTGTTTTGAAAATAAACTTAAATTTGAATGATAAAAAAAAAAAAAAAAAAAAAAGATTAATTCTGCTTGGTAGTTATGGGTTCCTAACATTTGCAGACTTGTCTAATTAAATCATACTTTTTGTTAACTCGTTGCATCATTTCATGCTGCTTTATGGAAAATGATGTTTATGTGAAGTCCATTCTATAATTACTGCTGTCATGGAGACAGTAACCTTTATTTTATTTTCTGCAGTCAAGGCACAGAGCTGGAATCCAAAGGGAGAGAACTTGTTAATCATTTTAAAACTGAAGGAACACCGATTATGATTGGTAAGTGTGTGGTACATGAATATAGCAGCTGCTCAGTAAACAAGTGATTTATTAAACGTTATAACTGAAGCTGTAATTATGTACGCATTCCTGAGACATTAAATTAGGGATATAAAACTGTATATGTAATTTTGCTGACAGACTGGTCAGTTATAGATTGTCCATTGAATCTTTAATATATGACAGCTTCTACACCGTGATTGAGTGATAATGGTCAGTGTGTTAAAAAGTGTTTACCTATTTAGCATCATTCAGTGTTTGTACAGGACTTCTGATACTCAAACCCAATATTAAGACTCAGCAGCTCACAGCAGATCACTGAAAATTTCTAAGTTTGCCATTAGTAGGGTTGTTCTAATGTGAAAAGGAAACTTGTTCCTTAACCACTTAAGACCCGGACCAATATGCTGCTAAATGACCCAAGGGGTTTTTGCGTTTCGGCGCTGCGTCGCTTTAACAGACAATTGCACGTGGCTCCCAAACAAAATTTGCGTCCTTTTCTTCCCACAAATAGAGCTTTCTTTTGGTGGTATTTGATCGCCTCTGCGATTTTTTATTTTTTGCGCTATATACAAAAATAGAGCGACATTTTTGAAAAAAAATTAATATTTTTTACTTTTTGTTATAAGAAAAATCAATAAACAAAATTTTAGTCAAACATTTAGGCCAAAATTTATTTAGCCACATGTCTTTAGTAAAAAAAAAATCGCAATAAAAAAATAATTAGCTACCTAGCGGGAACAGCGACACTAATACAGCGATCAGAAAAATGATCGCTTAGTGACGCTGGCAATAGGGAGTGAAAGGGTTAACTAGGGCAGTGATCAAGGGGTTAAAACTTTATTAGGGGGGGGTACAGGGCTACCCTGACACTAACACTGACTGTCACACTGCCTGTCACACTGACACTAACTACAGTAATCATACATGTATGATTACTGCATTCAGTGACACTGTGACAGGGGGGAGGGGGGGCGATCGGGGGGGTTAAATGTGTGCCTGTGTGTAGTGTAGTGTTGGTGCAGGACTTACTGTGTGGTGATCTCTCCTCAGCGGTGGTTGAAAAAAACGCCGAGGGAGAGATCACATCGCTTCCTCCTTCCTGTGTTTACTCCTTCTTCCTCCCCCCCCCCCCTCCCCAAGGCACCAACGTATATATACGTTGATGTGCCTGTCGGTGCCATTCTGCCGACGTAAATGTACATGCGGCACGGTCCTTAAGTGGTTATTGTATACTGTATTCTATATTGTATAGCTACAATCCTTCCAACATCTTGCATTTCATTATATTGCATGCTGACATCTAACCAATTATATCCTCTTCTTGATTAAAAATAAATAATAAAGTTGTTTTTATTAATTTTGATAATACAAATACAGATATGTTAAAGCAAAAGCGTATCTCGTAGGAAAGTTACTGGTAACAAAACAGTAAAATATAGTAAACAAAACAATACAAAATCAACTATAGCTTTTCAAAGACTAAGACCCCTTTCACACTGATGGGTTTTTCAGGTCGTTTAGCGATAAAAATTGCGCCTAAATACCGCCTGAAACACTACTGCCCTGCAGTCTCAGTGTGAAAGTCTTTCACACAGAGGCGATGCGCTGGTGGGACCGCTACAAAAGTCTTGCCAGTAGCATCTTTGGTGCGGTGAGAGGAGCGGTGTGTTTACTGCTCCTTCCCATTGAAAACAATAGGAAACCGCGGCTATATGGTATTAACCCTTTTTCGACCACTAGCAGGGGTTAAAACCACACTGCTAGCGGCCGAATACCGCCGCAATTCCGACGGTATAACACCGCAAAAAATAGCGGCGCTATACCCCCACACCTCCCGCCTGGTGTAAAAGGGGCCAAAGAGTGTAACCACCATCAACAAAACTATTTTTCTTTTTCTGACTGCAGTATTTAAAAAATGTTGGTTGTTGCAGGTTTATTTACTTAGTAGATTATTGCTTTGCTATTTGTACTGCCTTTTATCTAAGGTGGTTTATCTACAATTCATATAGTATTGGTTGGCCCAGGATGTGATCCTATCTAGCAAGTCAAACAGGACCTAAGGTTTGACTTTGATATCCATCAAATGTCCTTTGATTTGCCTTTGAAATCCATCAAATACACATGCCAAAACTTTGATCATTGGGTTTTATACTGATGTGCCATTTCCTTTGACTAAGCGCTTCTTTATTTCTTTGGTATGTGTGGAAAGAAAAAGAGGACCCCCTCTCTCCGTGCGTGCCTTCATATGTGGATGTGGCCCAGGAGACAATTTCCATCTTCTCCATTCTATCAAAAGAGGGATAGAAAAGTGTGCTTTTTTTTTTTTTTCAGCTATAGTGGTGATTGTTGGCCTGGAGGTTCTAGGGGAGTATCCAATGTTAAAATATTCCAGAACTGTAAAGGAACTGTTTTAGATAATTATATTTTACCATTGTCTGTTCATTTTCATTCTTTAGGCATTAATTTTAACTCTAAACCCTGCTGCTGTTCATAACATTGGAAAATTAATGTTTTTATTTGCTTCATATTAGGGGGAGGTGTTCTGGCTCACACAATCCTTGGAGTGACCTGGAGTGAGTCCACTGGTGACATTAGATTCCTCATACTGGATCCACATTACAAAGGAGCTGAAGATCTCCAGACAATTTTAGAAAAGGTACTCTTGTACTCCCTAAGCCTTCTCCTTCTCTAAGCTCCCTCTTTTCCTTTGTTTTATCCAAACATTTCTGGCCATATCCCCAAGGCCAGTGCTTCTCAATTATTTTCTGTCATGCCCCCCTAGGAAGAAGAAAACATTTTGCGCCCCCCTGTGCGACTGTAAATGGTATCATCACGGTGGTACTGGTGGGCGCACTGTGGTACTGGTGGGCGCACGTGATCCTGGGGCACTGATTTGTTACTTTTTTTTTTTTCCAAGTCGCTCAGTTCTCTGTTCTCTCTCCCTCCTCACACGCGCTGCCTGTGTGAGTGTGTGAGTCGGCAATGAGAGATGATCTCATATGTTTACATATGAGATCATCTCCCATTGGCCGCACAGATCGCGCTGTAAATAGCCGCTGTGATTGGCTATTTACCGCGATCTGTGTTTGGCTGTGTCCGAGGTGCCCCGCGCTGGGGATTCAGGGCTGCGCTGCGGCCGTACAAAGTCGTACGGCCGTCAGCAAGTAATTAAATGAGCCCCCCTTTACGGAGCCTCGCGGCCCCCCTGGGGGGCGCGCCCCACTATTTGAGAAGCACTACCCTAGGCCAATGTAAACCTAAAACACTTGCTACAGTCAACACCGGTTGATCCCTTTTTAAGTCGAACAAGGTTATCAAGCTCCTCCCATGTTATTATTTTGTTACTAATGTTTTGCCCCAGAATTACCTTGCACTGGTGGTCTGTCCAGCACATTTTCCCACTTAGGCCAGCTATAGACAGAACAGATTTCTTTCTTGCAACCACGGGTTGCAGGAAATAAAATTGCTTGATTCCATCATCAACACAGTCAGTGTTGATAGGGGAATCCCTTCCCACGGAGCCATTGTGTTCTCCCGGTGGGGGATAACAGCCACTAGCAATAATTGCATGTAAAATGTGACAGGCTGGTTGTACTCGATCAACCTGCTCATACATGGTTCGACTCTCAGCTGGTTCCGCAGGAAGGTTTGGACCATCTATGGCCAGCTTTATTTAGGAAAGGTCGCTCCAGTACTAAGCTGTTCAGTACTATGTGTTATAATGGTGCTCAAAAATTGTCCTGCCATAAAAGCATACATACCCTAGAGCAGTGTTTTTCAACTCCAGTCCTCAAGGCACACCAACAGGTCATGTTTTCAGGCTTTCCATTATTTTGCACAGGTGATTTGATCAGTTTCACTGCCTTAGTAATCACCACAGCCGTTTCATCTGAGGGAAATCCTGAAAACTTGACCTGTTGGTGTGCCTTGAGGACTGGAGTTGAAAAACACTGCTCTAGAGTCTAAAACTGCCTGCTCAAACCAACATGTGAATGGTGGGAGGCCAGCTTCCTAGCCTTAATAACTCATGCTTTGATATTGAATAGTCCAAATGAAAAATACAATTTCATAACTGCATGTGTACAGTATGGGGTCACTGCCCAAAACTTTACATGGCAGAGAAATATAGTATTCTACATTTTTGTTTTATTTTATATAGTTTTTTTGTTTTGTTTTTGTCTTTATATTTTTGTATGGGTGGGGGCCTTCTATCAAGGAGGCCAAGGAAAGTTTCCCATGTTGCCCCCATATAAACCCAGTACTGCCTCCCCCCCCCCCTTCTTACAATGATACAGGTAAGATATCAAAAACATGGTTGAGAATGTTAAGTGTGAATCCTCAGTGTAAAAGGCCCCTTTCACACTGAGGAGTTTTTTCAGGCGTTTTAGCGCTAAAAATAGCACCTAAATACCACCTGAAAAACTCCTGCCCTGCAGCCTCAGTGTAAAAGCCTGAGGGCTTTCACACTGGAGCAGTGTGCTAGCAGGACTGCTCCAAAAGTCCTGCTAGCAGCATCTTTGGAGCGGTGAAGGAGTGGTGTGTTTACTACTCCTCCACCGCTCCTTTCCATTGAAAGCAATGGGAAACTGCAGTAGTACTGCTGGCAATGCGCCTCTGCAGAGGTGCATTGCCGGGGGTACGAACCCTTTTTCGGACGCTAGCGTGGGTTAAAACCGCACAGTTGGCAGCCGAATACCGCCGCAATTCCGATGGTATAGCGGCACTAAAAATAGCGCCGCTATACCGTCAGTGCACCTCCCGCCGCAGTGTGAAAGGGGCCTTAGACTTGACTATCTCCTTGTTTATGGATCAGACTTAGTCATCTTAAGATTGTGCACTTGTTTTTTTCTGTCTGTATACATGGCACTCTATCACCACATCTCTTTCTACCCCCACAATCCAACATTTGAATCTAGCACCAAATAAGTGGACCTTAATGGTGTTCTTGGCTCATGCTTTGCTAAACGTCTAGCCTGCTTACTGAGGATTACCTTCTAAGCAATATTGGAGAGCATGCATGCTGCTATATGACGGTCAGAAAGGATCTTCCCAAGATGATTCTGCCACATTTATTGGCAATGAATAATACAATAATAACTGATGATTTTCTTGTTTTTGCAGGGATGGTGTGGCTGGAAAGGAATCGATTTCTGGACGCCAGATGCCTACTATAACTTGTGTTTACCACAACGGCCTGTAGCTATATGATCAGTTTGTGGAAAGTGCATTTGCTGTTGTAAATATTCAATATAACTAAAATGTTTTACCCAAAACTGAAAGTTTAATTGTAAATGGAAGGTGATAAAATCATCTTCTGTATAAAGGTATACTTGCTTCCAGAGTCACAATGACATTCTGCCAATCTAGCCATTTCCATTGCTCACACTGTCTTAGTTAGAATGATGTGACATTCAGTTCAGTGGTTGGCTGCACAATCCAAACCGTTCCTATTTCTTCACATTAGAGCTATGTTTAGACATTGGGCATTGTGTTTTATAATGGAACAGTGTGCACAGTTTCTGTAAAGACCATTTGCTTTTTTGATTACCGCTGATCCTATGTATAGCCATTTATCTTGGGATCACACCCAATCATCAACGGTGTGTTCAACACAAGGGAAATGGTGGTGTGTGTTACTTGACTTGCTGATTGCCACGATCTGCCCCCACAATTTTTTAATTCGGCTTTTCTAAATAAAAGTTTGCACTTGTTTTATAATGTTTGAACCATTCACTAGACTCTACCAATTTGTCTGTACCATCATGTTTACCACCATTATTTATTTTAACTTAGAATGGACCCTGCTGCTATTACCCAAAGACCAACTACAAACATTTTGTCTGTTGTTTATAACATACAAATAACTTTCATATAATGCGAGGCAATCATATAATAAAAAATATATTACAAATATTTTGTAAGTCAAGTAATTCCTTAAAAAAGAAAAATGATTTTGCTGTTTAAGAGGGAAAAACACATGTGTACTGGGGGTCGGTGGAGATTGATTCCATTTAAATCAATAGTAAAAATGCTTGATTTAAATCATCATTTTTAAAGAACAACTGTCATCTCTGTCCGGCAGCGGCTCCTCATCTAACCCGCTGTCGACTGTCCCATTCACTTCACTTTTAATGGGACGGCTAGAGATGCGGCAGTGACACAACAAGGTGAGGGAGGTGGCAGCAGCAGGTGAGTGGATGCCCGCTAACAGGCGCTGCCATGACAGGTGCTCTTTAAAATGTAAACACTTATTCTTGCTGGTAGTTAGAATTTTTAATATTTGCAAACAAAGTGAAGGTTTCCTATTTAGACTAATAAGCTGTCAGGTTGGTAAAACAGCGATATCAGAACCGATTCAATGATACAGTTTGTGGTGTACATAGATTTGCAAAACAATAGGATAAAAGAACATCCCTGAACTTTGTTTTATCTCATGGTTACTGTAAAATGTTGTGAATGCAACAATGCAGTGCATGCTATTTCAGCTTGCAGAGATTGGATTCATTGAATGTTTACCAAAAATGTAAATCTTGCAAAATATACAGCCTAATTCTACATAACTAAGTGCCATTTCATGCTGAATAAACTAAATGATTACTGTATCTTAAATAGAAATCCTATCTTTTTAGATAGATTTTTACCTCCAAAAGCATATTCTTAAAATCATTTTGATAAAAATCTATTGTAAATCAAACTAATTTTTTATTTATTTTTTATCATTGATTTATATCCACTCTGATTCCCATCCAGTAGTGGTCGGTGGATATGCATTCCCATCCAGTGGTGGTTGGTGGAGAATGATCTAGATAAATTGGTGCCGGGCGTAAACATACACAAATGGGTGCCAGTCCATAACGTGTTTCAGAGACAACAAAATTTCCCCTTGATCGGGGGCTTGAAAAAGAGAACGCAATTCTTAAAAATGACTAAAAAAAACATTACATTAAAACCAGGAGAATCTGTATTGGGCATCTATATTAGTCATGATGTTCTTTTAGAAACTTCCCAACATACACTGTGATCATAGGCAATTATGAGCTGATTGGGTAAAATATTAAAGGGCATTTTCACTGCAGAAGTGATCATTGTTACAAAGGAAGGTAAATGGAGGTCAGCTGTAGTAAAGGGATCATGTAGGGAGGGGTAAGTGTGAAGGTCCAGTCATGGGAAGGTTTCGGGCATGGTGGTGAGAAGGGGATGGCAGGCACAGTGGTAAAAAAATATTTTTTTTTGGGGGGGGGGGGTTATTTTGGGCATGATGGTGCCTCAATAAAGGTGATGGTGATGCAGTCTTCCTAGCCAGCAGCTAAGAAGACTGCATCTACGAAGAGGTGAGCTGCCAGGTTAGAGATTACAGTGCCTGGTTAAGCTGCAGCAAAAGCCAGAAGATAGACGGGTGGTGTGAGCTGACAGGGCCAGAAACTAGAAAGCCACGAGCTATTGCAACACAGATTCAACTGCTGCAGGGAATCATTGTGGATGTGCTTCTCACCAGGTATGGCTGTTGTGGATGATTTAAACGTAGACGCTACTGTACATGTGCATTAGTGACACAATGCCCACACTGCGCCATTGCCCCCTTGTCACTTTTGCAGGGACATGCAGAGATTTTGTGCTCTCTATCCACTTTTTTTACCTTCTGATGCCATTATCTCCTCCCCAGTGCAGCTTGTAGAAGCCAGTCAGTCCTCTGGGGGATCTGTGTACATGAATAGCATGTTCCTGGGGGAAGGAAATGGTGCACACTTCCGGACTGAGAGAAAGAGGGAAGCCAAACACCGAGACACCAACCACCTCTATTATTGTAGAACCCTTCCAATGCAAGAGCAATTTTATAGAGGTCCAAAATTCAAATGTATTCTTTATTTCTTTTACTTTATTTACGTGTTATTATAATTTTTTTTTTAATATAATAAAGTTTTATTGAAATTTTAACAAATAAGTACAACAAGTTCAAATAGCAAAGTAAGGAACAAAGTAAAACCGTTCAGCCATAAATGTGTAACAGAAAATGGGAATAGATTCAACATCGAGGTGAAGTGCTCATAAGTATATCAACTGCAGTACACAAAAAGGGGAAACCTACGCAGAATGGATAAACAAAGGAGAGCCCCAATGTTCCACCTGCCCCCGCACCATCGTCCACACGGGTGCGTCAGGAGGAGGGCCCATCAAGGCATCCCACAAGAAGAGCACCCACTGATCTACATCCACACCCGCCCAAGGCATACGGAATGTAAACACAGCTCTAACTTCAAGTTAACTTACACACCACCGGTGATAAGAATGGAAAAGTATTAGCAGGTGCATCTGTGTGGAGGACATGTAGCAGCTCAGGTGTCGCTTGAGTGCTATACAGTGATGGTATTTAATCTGTGGAAATATCAGAGGAATAGTACAACCAACCTGACTATGTGTCTTTAAACTCATCTGTCTCATGTGTCTTTGAACCCACTGTTCAGCTTCCATAATCAATTGAATCAGTCTAGCAGAGTAGGATGTGGATGGTTTCCAAAATCTAATGATTTGCCTGCATTTTATAGATGAGGAGTTGGAGGTTGGGGGAGGATAATGGCCTGATGTATTCAATCTATCCCATACAGGCAGGGAGGCCCGGCTCAATGGATATGTCCAGTCCGAGAGATCCCTAGAAGCGGCAGGGATCACCTGCCACTTTCAAACACTTATCCAAGAGGTCAGCAGTTTTTCTGCTTTACCCGTTTGATAAGGGAGCCATGAGCTATTAACTCCCATCTAATAACCACCTTGTGAGCTTCCCAGACTTCCTGGCCAGACACCTACCCCGGGGAATTGGTTTCAAAGTACAATGCCAACGCGCAGGACAGAGCTTCAGAAACAGACTTATCAAAAAGAGACTCATTCAGTTGCCACGTCCGTTCAAGAGAGTAGGCTGAGACTGGGCGAAGTCAAGGTTATAGAGAATGGTTGGAAATAGTGATGGATTCTGTCTCTATCATTTAAAACCTATAATAACAATTATAGATGATTTATTTCTTTGTACTTGTTTTTTTTTAACTTGTTAAAGTAAAAAAAAAAAAAAATAGGCTCGGTCCTTAAGTAGTTAAAAGTATCTATTACCTGTCTGATCACTAAACTGAAACGGTAACAATCTCAAAGGAGATCTGTCTGTATACAGATAACAATGGGAAGGTGGTCTGTGTGTATTCCTGCAAACAAGAGCTGTTCTTTCCAAGGAATTTCCTCATCTCCTCTGTATTTAATCACATCATACACTGAGCTCTGGGCGGGACCTAGAATTCGAGGTAACCAGGCAACAGTTGCTGAGGCGATGGAGCAAACACACACAGTGAGCACGTGACCCGTACATGCTCTGCATTGTCCTGTGTGCCCCAGGGAGCTGTGCATGCTACATGAATGAAGGTTTGTAAAGATTGTGATGATGGGAGAGCTGAGCACTACTATGTACTACAAGTCCCAGCAATTCCCTAACGAGACAGGGCTGAGCACTGGTATCTTGTTGTGATTGGAGGCAGGCTGGCTCTTCATTTGGGGGATGGTGGGTGAGGATGGTGTTTGTGGAAGTGAAGTGCCTCCAGACCTGTACTCATGTACCTACCAATGTTTGATAGGTTCCGGCCTAGCGTTCTGTGCTACATGCATAGTGCAGCCCATTTATTTGAGTGGAGTACCGCACACATGTCACAAATGCACCAAAGAAGCTCATGTATCTCTGGGCTTTAAACTTCGTACATTTTTTTAACCACGCATTTTGACGTGTGCAAAAACGCACATCTGTATGTCACATTTAGGGTGCACGTAACAAACAATTGTATCACAAACACGATGTGCTTTTTTGTGCCCATTTGTGAAACGCCCTTGGGGCTCATTCGCACCATGTGTGTAGCTTAACACACAGGTGCATGGAAAACCTTTTTCTTCTCTTTGCCTTGTTCACACAACATGGAGGTGCAACGCGCTGCATAAAACTAAGCATGTTTACGTGTAATTTACAGTGACCCCACTGCGTCGCAGCGTACTGCGGTGCCAAGACTTGAATGAAGTGTCAATCTGTGCCACTTTAATAAAGCAAAAAAATTAAATAGTGTGATGTATTATAACAAGCCCATCACACCACCCCTTGGACTCGGTTCACACTTGGCGATTTGGATTCACAATTCTGCCCGTGATCCCGAATCATGTAGCAATTACTGCAAGGCGCACATTTGGGAGCCTTTATCTTTCAATGGCACCCAAAAAGTGATGCTGTTGTGCCACGGTTTATTTCTGCTTTGAAAATAAAGTTAGAAGCTGATTGGCTGCCCTGCACAATTGCTCTACTATTTCCCCACAGTGTATTCTTCCATATGAGTAGTAAGCAATACCCCCCCCCCCCAGCTATGATATTACCAATTCTAGTGACATGACAGTCTGATAATAGGTTAGGTTTATCATTTACACTGACAGGTAGACTGTGGGGTGTACACTCATGGAAAAATGAATGCTCATGAATGCTAGATTTCCAGCAAATCCATTTCCAACATTCAGATTGAAGTTGTTCTATACACTGGCTGCAGGTTTGGAGAATGGCTATATGGCAGTTCAGGTGGTTCTCTCAAATATGGACAAACGGTGACAAGTATGGGTTTTAGGGTAGTCTATTAGAAAAAAAAATAGCAGATTTGTTTCCTATAGCAGCCGAATGAGTTTCCACTTCACTCTCAAATACAAGGCATATTCTCTATTAAGGGCAACAGTTCCACTATTGTTCTGGGCTTCTGCTTTCCTACAGCAATGAATTAGCTGGCTGTACATGTATTGATTGTCCTCAGAGAGTGGAGAATGGAGACCCTGAGTTCTGAGCCTCTGCCCCGGAAACAAGAAGGCGACATCCTATATGCAGTCACCCAGTTGCCAGGTTTCCCCAAGAAGGTAGAAGGTGAAAAATGTGAATTTGCAGGTAAGCCTCAACATATTGCATTTTTTTCTTAATAATTATATTATTGTCCATCTGATCCTGTATCTTATGTCCCGTACACACGATCGGAAATTCCGACAGCAAAAGTCTGATGTGAGCTTTTGAACGGAAATTCCGTCCGTGTGTATGCTCCATCGGACTTTTGCTGTCGAAATTTCCGCCAACAAAAGATTGAGAGCTGGTTCTCAAATTTTCCGAATCAGGTGGTCTGTAGCAATTGCGACGTGCAAAATTCAGACGCATGCTCGGAAACAATTCGACGCATGTTTGGAAGCATTGAACTTAATTTTCTCGGCTCGTCGTAGTGTTGTACGTCACCGCCTTCTTGACGGACGAACGTGACCGTGTGTAACATTCAGGGTTTTTCCGACAAAAAATCCGATCATGTGTACGCGGCATAAGATATAGCGAAACATACAACTATGTTCAGAAAAACTCTAGATAACCAATGAACCTTTTTTCTATTTAGGTTATAAGGACAGTAAGGGTCCCCAGCATGGTAACCAAAATATGGAATGGGGAAGGGAGGGCTTAGAGAGGTTGTAGCTGGTGCTTGTCTTCCATGTAAAAAAAATCTTCCCCGATGCATGTATTATTCAGAATAATAATATGATGAAAAAAATCATACCACAGATCTTATGCAAGCTACCTTCATTCCATAATACACTATAAAGAATGACTGTATTCATACTGAGTGTCTGGAGAAAACGGGCAATAGAATTTCCTATGCCAATCTGTCAGACAGTTTGTGTTTATGTGCTGTTGTGTGTGTCTATGCTGTAGGGCAGTGATGGCGAACCTTGGCACCCCAGATGTTTTGGAACTACATTTCCCATGATGCTCATCATAGGCATGCGCACAGGGTGTGCCAGGTGTGCCCAGGCACACCCTAATCACTCTGTTGCAGCATAGATTCTCCATACTGCCCTAGCACCTCCCTCGCACTGTAGCCGGCAGTGTTGCTCATCTTACTTTAAAAAAGTAATTAGTTACATTTACAAATTACTTCTCCAAAAAAGTAATTGCGTTAGTGACTCAGTTACTACATTGAAAAAGTAATTAGTTACTCAGCAAAGTAACTGCATTTTTTTTTTTTTTAATATTCTACAATGCTTTGTTGAGAAGCAGATGACGGGCGCTTGCCAGGGAGCAGTGAGTTAATACTCCAAGACAAAATAATGCCAGATGCTTGAGAGAAGAAAACCCGGAATGATCTCGTGTATATCCCAGCCTAGGTGCATCCGTCCCACCATGTATGTGCAGCTAATAGGACTTAAAACCCTTATCCATCTGCTACATATTACATCCAAATTATAAGCTGGATTAAAATGTATGTATATAACATACATTCCCTAGATGTTTACAGAGTCTGTAATTTAAAATCTTATATTAGGCTTTATTAGAATTTTCTATAGTTTATTGTTTATTATTTTATTTATCTTATATACGCTTTATTAGATGCAAGGGATCTGGAATGGGGATGTCAGATTTGTCTTTGTTGTCTGATGAAGAAATGAAATCACTGACCAAAAATAACCTGCTGATCATTGGTCTGTATAGGTGTCCTGCACTTACCATGTTGACCACTAGATGTCGCTGTGTACACTGTTTTGTATAGGGAAAGTTTGTTCTGTGGAACATTTTGTTCCAGCCATGTGTTCCCCGGTGATAGGTCAGTGTGAGGCAGATGGGGCTCATTGTATCCAGGGCTCCTTGCGATTGGGAGTTTTCAGACCGCTGTGACAGGCCATCACAGCGGTCACATGATTCTAAAGCGGAGTTCCACCCATATTTATGTTCACAGCGCCGGCAGAAGCAATTACTCTGCTGCCATCTAGTGGCGGTAGATGTAATTGCGGTAATGTCGCCCAAGTAATGGGAACTGCGTTACCATGAGGGGAAGAGTAATCAGGCAGATTACTCGTTACCCTCAAAAGAAGCTGCGTTAGGTAACTGCGTTTATTGTAACTCCGTTACTTACAACACTGGTAGCCGGCTTCCCTCCTCTCCCGCTGGCTGTTGGTAAAGAGATGTTTTAGAAAGAATAGGGGGAAGGAGCCAGTAAATATGTTATTTATTGGCCCCTTCTTTTTCTGAATGAAGATACTGAGCGATCCGTAGGTAGTGTTTGAGCTTTGGGGTGCACACCCTAATGCAATAGGCTGCGCACACCTATGATGCTCATGCACCCTGCAGTGTAGTGGAGCATCATGGGAAATGTAGTTCCAAAACATCTGGGGTGCCAAGGTTTGCCATCACTGCTGTAGGGGTAGTTATGGATTAAGCATTACTGGCCATACTTGTATGTTCCATGTAAAAATAATATGTATGGGTTAATATAATTTTCCGGCTCTTAGGCTATAATCACTCTGAGTTAGTAGAGATTGCAGAACATTACCTAAAAGAGAGAATTCAAGAAGGGGATAAAGAGAAAACTTTCCTTCTTGGTCAACTCTATTTTGAAGAGGTAAGATATTTTCGTGTGATATCAATTCTTATCTCAGAATATATAATGGCACATCATCATTTTAGTAAACTGTATAGGAATAATGTACAGCCTTGCAGTGGGTCCAATATGTACATGTTACCAACAATGTGTAGTGAGGATCACCATGAGATAAATTAGATATGGATCATGGAATGGGTTGAGGTTTAGTACTGTAGCAGATCAGTTTAGAACAATAGATTAATTTCCTCATATATAACATATACATACAGTATTTCACAAAAGTGAGTACACCCCACCAGGGCCGTCTTTAATATGGTTTGGGCCCTGGGCAAACATTTTTTTTGGGCCCCCCTTCAGCTTATTTTGGGCCTGGCTGGTTCACATGTATGTGTTTTGGCGGCCCTCATTTGTGCAGGCACAGCAGCCCATTGATTTGAATGGGCTGCCATGCCTTTGTTTCCTGCAGAAAAAAGGTGCATTCAGCATTTTAAAAATCAGTTGCCTTGAAATCCATTCTGCTTTTGCACCATGCTACTTACCTGCAGTTCTTGCACACACAAACGCACTGTGTTTTTAAAAGCGTGACCTAAACGTCTAAAAATGCAGCAAGTTTGACAGTGCAGGAACTGCAGATAAGCCACAGCAGGCAGCAGAATGGACAGACAGTGCTGTATTTCATTGCTTGATGGGCATAGGTGTGCGGTGTGCTCAGCCTATTACATGAGGCATCAAATGAATGGGCTGCTGTGCCTGCACAAATGTGGGCCGCCAAAACACATACATGTGAACCAGTCAGGCCCAAAATAAGCCCATGAAGCAGTTAAATACAGACAGTAATGCCATGTGCTCTGAGGCCTTACTCAGCCTGGACTGCAGGTCTGGTCTGTGACTTAAAGAGTTCCTCTATTTTACACATGGCATGGCCTGGGGTCCCATGGTGCTAAAGCAGAATGGACAGACGGTGCTGTGACCCCATGCCATGCCATGTGTAAAATACAGGAACTTTTTTAAAACACTGACCAGACCTGCAATGAATCATCAAATATTATAAAGACTTTGGGCACACTCTACAGAAAACTTCTATTTACAATATAGCAAACAGTGACATACATTGAGGAGCAGGACATGAAGAAGTCAGCCTCGGGAAGAGCAAACTGGGGATGTTATAAAATCACATTCTAATTCACTTTTATATACAAGCAGCACCCAGTGGCAGGAAGGGAGAAGTGCATGTCTAAAGGGAAGCCAGGGTTCTGTACATTTTAAAACACTGGGAAGGGAAGCAGTACTGTCACCTGGCTGCGTGCCGCTGATTATTTTCAGCCTGATTTGTGGGCAGCACAGGGGCTTAATGGGCGGCAGGGCAGCCATCAGAAATTATGGGGCCCCTTACACAGCTTCAGGCATGGGCCCCCTGGAGCAGAGAACGGGGGGGTGCTGCCCCCTTAAATTGAGACGCGGGGGGGCGTGGCTGCTGCAAATTTAGAAGCGGGAGGCCCTTTACAAAAAAAAAGATTTAATAAAGAAAAATATATATAAAAAAGGGGTGTAGCCATCCGGGGCCCTAGGGACCTCTGGGCTCTTTAATAAAAAAGAAAAAAAGAAATAAAAAAATGAAATATATATAAAAAATATACCTCTGGGCCCTTTAATAAAATTTTTTTTTATATAAAAATAAATAACAAAAAAAGGGGGGTTGCCATCTTATAAAAAAAAGTGGGGTTGCCATCCAGGGCCCTGGGGACCTCTGGGCCCTTTAATAAAAAAAATATATATAAACAAAAATAAAAAAATAAACATTTATAAAAAAAAATTAAAAAGGGTGTTTGCCACATGGGGCCCTGGGGACCTCTTAGCCCTTTAATTATATATATATATATATATATTATATATATATATATATATATATATATATATATATATATATATATATATATATATATATATATATATAAAGAAAGAAAAAGAAAAAAAAGAAATAAAATATAACAAAAATGATAAAAAAAAGGGGGGTTGCCATCCAGGGCCCTGGGGACCCCTGGGTCCTTTAATCATAATAACATTTATATTATATAATATGTGTGTGTATATATATATATATATATATATATATATATATATATATTAAAAAATATATTTTTTTTTTACAAAACAAGTTTTTTTTTTATAAAAAAGGGGGGTTGTCATCCGGGGCCCTGGGGAACTACGGGCCCCTGGGGACCTCCAGACCTCTAAAAAAAATTGTCCCCTTAATAAAAAACAAATTAAAAATATATAAAATAAATATATATTTTTATTTAAAAATAAATTAGAAAGGGGGTTGTCATCTGGGGCCCTGGGGGCCTCCGTGTCCCTGGGAACCCCTAAAAAAAATGGCCCTTTAATAAAAAATAAAAATATATTTAAAAAAATTGGCCCTTTAATAAAAAATAAAATAAAAATATATAAAATAAATATATTTTTTTATTTAAAAATAAATAAAAAAAGGGGGGGTTGTCATCTTGGGCCCTGGGGGCCTCCGGGCCCCTGGGGACCTCCGGACCCCTAAAAAAAAAAAAAAAAAAAAAAAAAAAAAGGTTTTTTTTTTTTTTTTCAAAGGGGGTTGCTTTGGGCCCCCAACAGTGACAGGGCCCTGGGCAGCTGCCCCTGTTTGCCCTATGGTAGAGACGGCCCTGCACCCCACAGATTTTTGTAAATATTTTATATCTTTTTATGTGACAACACTGAAGAAATGACACAGCCAATAATGTCTAAACCGCTGGCAACAAAAGTGAGTACACCCCTAAGTGAAAATGTCCAAATTGGGCCCAATTAGCAATTTTCCCTTCCAGTGTCATGTGACTCATTAGTGTTACCAGGTCTCAGGTGTAAACGGGGAGCAGGTGTGTTAAATTTGGTGTTATCGTTCTCACTCTCATACTGGTCACTGGAAGTTCAACATGGCACCTCATGGCAAGGAACTCTCTTTGCCCTACAATTGTTGCTGTACATAAGGATTGCCTAGTCTAAAAGAAGATTGCCAAGATCCTAAAACTGAGCTGCTGTACCAGCATACAGTGGTTCAACAGGACAGGTTCCACTCAGAACAGGCCTTGTCATGTTTGACCAAACAAGTTGAGTGCACATGCTCAGTATCATATCCAGAGGTTGTCTTTGGGAAATAGACATAGGAGTGCTGTCAGCATTGGTGCAGAGGTTGAAGGGGGTGGGGGGAGTCAGCCTGTCAGTGCTTGGACCATATTCTGCACACCGCATTAAATTGGTCTGCGTCATCCCACAAGAAAGCCCACAAACAGTTTACTGAAGTCAACCAGACTAAGGACATGGATTACTGGAGCCATATCCTGTGGTCTGATGAGACCAAGATAAACTTTTTTGGTTCAGATAGTGTCAAGCGCGTGTGGCAGCAACCAGGTGTGGAGTACAAAGACAAGTGTGTCTTGCCTACAGTCAAGCATGGAGGTGGGAGTGTCATGGTCTGGGGCTGCATGAGTGCTGCCGGCACTGGGGAGCTACAGTTCATTGAGGGAACTATGAATTCCAACATGTACTGTCACATACTGAAGCAGAACATGATCCCCTCCCTTCAGAGACTGGGCCGCAGGGCAGTATTCCAACATAACGACCCCAAACACACCTTCAAGACGACCACTGCCTTCCTAAAGAAGCTAAGGGTAAAGGTGATGGACTGGCCAAGCATGTCTCCAGACCTAAACCCTATTGAGCATCTGTGGGGCATCCTCAAATGGAAGGTGGAGGAGTGCAAGGTTTTCTAACATCCACCAGCTCTATGATGCCGTCATGGAGGAGGGGAAGAGGACTCCAGTGGCAACCTGTGAAGCTCTGGTGAACTCCATGCCCAAGAGCATGGGTCTTCAAACTATGGCCCTCCAGTTGTTCAGGAACTACAATTCCCATCATGCCTAGTCATGTCTGTGAATGTCAGAGTTTTACAATGCCTCATGGGATGTGTAGTTCCGCAACAGCTGGAGGGCCGTAGTTTGAGGATCCATGCCCAAGAGGGTTAAGGCAGTGCTGGAAAATAATGGCGGCCACACAAAATATTGAAATTTTGTGCCCATTTTCACTTAGGGGTGTACTCACTTTTGTTGCAAGCGGTTTAGACATTAATGGCTGTGTGTTGAGTTATTTTGAGGGGACAGAAAATCCCCACTGTTATACAAGCTGCACACTCACTACATTACATTGTAGCAAAGTGTAATTTCTTCAGTTTTGTCACATGAAAAGATATAAGAAAATATTTACAAAAATGTGAGGGGTGTGAGATTGTGTGTGTATATGTATATGTGTATATATATATATATATATATATATCTCATGCAGAGGCTGCAAGGTAGAATGCCATCCAAAAAGTGATCTCATGGCAGCAGTAATGAGCAGTCTTCTGTAACTTGGTAGTTATAGCTATTTCTTCTAATTTTGGGATCACTCATGGTTTAGAAGTGTTTTGTTATATGGCCGAAGCCCGTAATAGTCTCTTGTATTATGGTAGTAATTTATTACCAGGGCCGATCCTAGGGTCACAGGCACCTGGGTGCAGAAATATTTCTGGCGCCCCACATGGGCGTCTACATTTTACTAACTCCTCCCCATTACAAATGTTTCTATGGCAATGACTCAACCACAGAGATGCTCCCTCATGAAGTCTTCATTAACCTGGGATCCTTACATGATCTCTTAACAATAAACAAAATACAGGAAGAGAAGCAGAGTACTTTATTGGGACCTGGAGGGGGGCCTCTGATGGACACAGAGAGGGCTTCTGTTAGAGTGTCTGTTAGATGTTCGCCGCCCCCATCTCTGGAGGCGCCTGGGTGCAATGCACCCTGCCTAGGATTGGCCCTGTTTATTACAAGGTATTCTGTTATACCAATTATCTATCTTTAAAGGATAAGTTCACTTTTGTAAAAAACGTGTTCCTATAGGTGAACCTATCCTTTAGGCTGGGTTTACACTAGTGCGAATGAAATGAATGAATGAATAAAAAAGATCTAGCAGATTCCTCCATTCACCCTAAATAGTGTGTGGATGAATCTCTCGCTATGGCTATTGTATTCTGACAGGCGATACCCTCAGCTGTCAGAATATGTGAATGGTGCCTGGATCTAATTGGATTCAGACGCTGTTTTCTCCAAAAATATTCTGCTTGGCTCCTTTGATTTTTTTTTTAATTAAAGATTGTTGGGCAGAGTGCTGTTGTCAGGGCCACCCACTGACCAAGTTTTGTCCGGTTCGTTGGGAGTCAGTCGCAATCATTTAGTGTATGGCCAGCTTTCGGCTACAGCTGTAATTGGGTTCAGATGTGGGTTGTATTTCATGGGTGTGGGTTAGATGTGAGTTTATAGAAAACAGTTTGAAGGTCTCGAACAATAGTGTGCTACTAGGCACGCCATCTTTATGTAAACTGATTTGCATTTGTTCTTCAGGGGTGGTATGAAGACGCACTACTGCAGTTTCATAAAGTCAAAGATGATGACTACCAAGCTTTGTATCAGGCTGGAGTGATGTATTATGATGGTCTAGGAATTCAAGAAGATCAGGTGTGTATTGACTACCCTTACCAGACCCTTCATTCCAACAAACTTACCATAAGAATTTAAACCTATCTGCACACGTGGCGGATCAGTCTGTGGAAACCAGGTTATAGAATGTTACATTACATATGATACTAGGCGCCCTTGTCCCTATGCACCTAGGCAAGGCGTTACTTAATCTAAAACCTGATGGAATCTCAAAATACAAGTTCAAACTGATGACATGTTTTGACAGACACAAAGCAAACTATTGCAAAAGCCTGGTTGTCCAACTTGTTTAATGAACATACCGTATTTATCTGGCTATAACGCGTCCCGGCGTATAGCGCACACCCCCAACCTAGAAGGAAAATTCCGGTAAAAAAAAAAATACTTACAGTTTGGATGCCCCTCGTCGGTGTCTTGCCCGTCGTCCATCAGTGGCCTTGTCCGGTCTAGCGTCCTTCTGCGGCCATCGTGGTGTCCTCCCCGCTCGATCCCCGCTTCCCGCGCTGTGTTTGAACCACTCCGACGACATATACCGAGCACAGTACACTCGGGTAGGCTCGGCTCCTCTCACGTAAAGGACGTACAGGACGTGACCGCGAGTGGAGCTCAGCCTGCCTGACTATACCCGAGTGTACTGCGCTCGGTATATGTGGGCACAGTGGTTAAAACACAGCGTGGGAAGCGGTTATCTGCATATATCGCGCACCCACGATTTTGCCCTGATTTTCAGGGCAAAAAAGTGCGTGGTATACGCCGATAAATACGGTAGTTATTGTAACCACTTATTTAAAAAAAAATAAGAAACATGTTATATTTACCCGCTCTGTGTAATGGTTTTGCACAGAGTGGCCCTGATCCTCCTCTTCTCAGGTCTTTGGTCAGCATTTCTGGCTTCTACCTACCGTCAAGTGCCCACCATACCAAGCCGCTTGCTATGGGGGCACTCTTGTATGCTCTTATGGACACACAGAGAACGACTCCACCCTGTCCCCCTCCTCCCTGGCTGTGATTGACAACAGTGGGAGCCAATTTCCCCTGCTGCTATGTCTCAGCCTATGTGGAAGGAAAGAGCTGCTGCACTTGTGCACATTGATGGATTGGGTGGAGAGGTGAGAGCTGCACTCAGTTTTTTTTACCTTAATGCATAAAAAATAAATAAAAAAAAAAAACCTTCAGCCTTTTGGAACCGCTTTATAAACTTGACCTTCTAATGAGAAATTGATGGCAAAACATTTACTATAATGATAGAGTAATAATGCGCTAAAATCAACCTTCCAATATTACATAAATGTATACATATTCCAATGGCATAAAAACATCAGATGGAAAATTAAAAAGCAGCCGTGAAAGTGCAATATGTGGACAATTATTCACCACCACCAATTAGTGGGTATACTGCTCACCGTTCACGTGGACTTTCACGGCTGCTTTTTAATTTTACACCTGATGTTTTTATGCCATTGGAATATGTATACATTTATGTAATATTGGAAGGTTGATTTTAGCGCATTATTACTCTATTTATATAGCACATGTGGTGATATCAGTACACTTTTAAAATAGCCACAGCTTTAATTATTTATTCATCTTCTTAATATTTTTTAGGGTTGTCCAGATACCGATACTAGTATCGGTATCGGGACCGATACCGAGTATTTGCGGGAGTACTTGTACTCGCACAAATGCTCCCGATGCTTGGCCGAATACTTTTTTTGTATTTATCAACATGTTCTGTGAAAATTCTTTGAGTTTTTTACTACTGCGTGACAAGCAAATAAAACATTTTTATTAATTTTTACTCATTTTTATTCTTTTATAATGTCTTGAGTTAGAGTTCTTCATAATTCTAAAGAAAATATCCTTAGTCTGTATTGTGGTTTGAAAACGGTCACATGACATTTAAAAAAAGTATCGGTCTTCGGTATCGGCGAGTACATGGAAAAAAGTATCGGTACTTGTACTCGGTCCTAAAAAAGTGGTATCGGGACAACCCTAATATTTTTGGTTCATATCAGCGCTTAAAGGGGTTGTAAAGGTAAATGTTTTTTCACCTTAATGCATTAAGGTGAAAAAACATCCGACAGTACCGCCCCCCCCCCCCCCAACCCACGTTTTACTTACCTGACACCCTTGCGCGTGTCCACGTGATCCTCTTAAGTTCCCAGCCTGGCCGCTGATTGGCTAGGCTGGACGGATAGATAGCAGCGCAGCCATTGGCTGGCGCTGCTGTCAATCGCAGCAGATGATGCGGTGCGCCGGGGGTGGGGCCGAGTGATACAGTCGGCGGCTATGCCCGCCGCTGTATCACGGGAGCGCGCTCGCAAAAGCTTTCCACCATGCAAGCTCGAGGAGGAGCCGAGACAGCCGCCGAGGGACCCCAGAAGACAGGGTTAGGGGACACTCTGTGCAAAACGAGCTGCACAGTGGAGGTAAGTATAACATGTTTGTTATTTAAAAAAAATAAAAAAAGTTTGCCTTTAGTGTTCCTTTAAGTACCCATTTTTCACATGGTTTTAAAAACATTTACTATGACTACGTTTTTGGAAACCTGGGACCTCGCACTACCCACCAGTAGACTTTGACTGATGCCTGATAAACCTGGGACCTCCGACTATTATAGTCTAATGTAGCCTTGTTCAACCAGGGTGATGTGGCACCCTTGTATGCCTTCTTGGATCTACAGGGGTGCCTTGGTCAAATGCCAACAATGATGCCCCAAATTGGCCAAAAATCGTCAACAAGCCAGTGAGTAGATCAAGCCTACCTTTTTGTTACAAAAGGCCACAGGTTTGTACAGACGTCCAAAAGCCAGAGACTGCTGCTTGGCACTGTCACCTTGGATGTAATGTCAGCAGCTCCAGCAGATTCAAGGCTGTCACTCAAGTCACACTCCCCTTTGCTCCTTCCTCAGCAGGCTATGTAGGGAGGGGTGGGTTGGAGCAGCTGGGCCAGCACAGAGAGTAAATAGACACTCTCTGAACAGAAGAGAGCTTTGAAGTTCAAAGGTAAATAGCAAGTGAATAAAAGATTGCTTATGAAAAGGAAAAAAAATGCTGAACATAAGCATTTAAATACTTGATGTCGTGCACTTTAAGTTGGTTGCAGAGTCTCTTCAATAGTTATGATAATGGTAAAAATAAAATGACAATTCCTTGAATTCTATGCCTGGTAATGCAAGTCTAGGGTCTGCATTTCCTCATCATTAGGTGGTATTATTGTGAAACTAAAACATGGGTTTATTTTTCAGGGGTAAAATTAATTGCACAATGACTTGTCAGTAATTTGTTTTATCATTAAAGCCCTGGTGGTCAACCTGTGCGCACCGCGCCACTCCCAAACAGACAGTAGTCTGTGATTCCCTTACCAAGGTACTTACTAAGGCTGGTGAAGAAAAATACTCTTTAAACTTCTAGTAGTTAATTGCTTGAATGATTTCTCTTATACTGCCTTTCTTTCTCCTGTGATGTCCCCCCATTTCCTCTTTCCATGTGTTTTTTTTTTTTCTAACCCAGCGAAGCTGGCCCCCCTACAATCAGCACAAATAAAAACTCAAGTGTGTTTCTTTAGTGCTACGTTTGTGCTGTTTTGTGCCACAAAAATTTATGTTTGTGCTGCTTTTATTTTGAAGATATTAGCAATTGTTTTTTCCAGACTATGACATCACCTATCCCCCCTACAAGAGCCAAATGACACAAAACTGGTCTCGTTGGTTAGTGCTATGTGTGTGCTGTTTTGTGCTGCTAACATTTCCATTCTATCTTTTATCGTTTTTGCGATATGAATGATTCATTAAAGGTCACCAAAGGTCACACAGCCCCCGTACAATGCCCAAATGACACAAAACTGGTCTCGTTGGTTAGTGCTATGTTTGTGCTGCTAATATTTCCATATAGCACTAACCAATGAGACCAGTTTCGTGTCATTTGGGCGTTGTAGGGGGGCTATGTGACCTTTGGTGTCCTTTAATAAATCATAAATAACGCAAAAACCATAAAAGTTAGAACAGAAATATTAGCAGCACAAATGTAGCACTAACCAATGAGACCAGTTTTATGTCATTTGGGCGTTGTAGGGGGGCTGATTGACCTTTGGTGACCTTTAAAAAATCATTAATAACACAAAAACGATAAAAGATAGAACAGAAATATTAGCAGCACAAAACAGCACAAACGTAGCACTAACAAACGAGACCAGTTTTGTGTCATTTGGGTGTTGTAGGGGGGCTGTGTGGCCTTTGATAAATCATTAATAACACAAAAACGATAAAAAGGAAGTTTAAACAGCACAAACGTAGCACTAACCAACGAGAGCAGTTTCGTGTCATTTTGGTGTTGTGGGGGGGGGGGCTGAGTGACCTTTAATAAATCATTAATAACGCAAAAACGATAAGGCCGGATTCACACCTATGCGAATTGGTTGCGGCTTAAACCGCATCTAATACGCAGAACATTTCTAAATACATTGTTTTCAATGAGGCTGGTTCACATATGTGCGATGCATTCACACTGCGCATTGCAGAAAAACCGTGTGCGGATTTTATGCCTTGCGGTGCGGCTCAGGTGCGAATTCAGTCCCATTATCTTCTATGGGTACGCAGCTGATTCGCAGATGTGTTCATTTCTCTTCAGGAATTTCTCTCATTCAGCTCAAAACACTTCTCCCCCACTCTCCTCTCCCCTGTAACTTATCCCAGGTCTCCAAATTCGCAGCTAAAACGTTGCTAATTTGCTGAACACTTCTGTAATCTCTCTGCAAAGATAAGAGAGCTGAAATTCGCACCTACCTAAAAGATAGAAAGGAAATTTAACTGATTGCCGACCGCCCGCCGTCATATTACTGCGGGACGGTGGCACTGCTACGTGGGAGCACGTAGCTCTACGTCCTCCCTTTAGCAGCTTTTCGCGTATGGTCACTGATCTTCTGTATGGACAGAAGATCAGTGACTTCCCCTAGTGAGGCCACCCCCCCCCCCCCCCCATACAGTTAGAACACACCAGGACCACACTCAACCCCTTCCCTGCCCCCTAGTGTTAACCCCTTCACTGCCAATGGCATTTTTATAGTAATACAATGCATTTTTATAGCACTGATTGCTATAAAAATGCCAATGGTCCCAAAAATGTGTCAAAAGTGTCCGATGTGTCCGCCATAATATCGCAGTACCGAAAAAAAAAAACGCTGATCGCCGCCATTACTAGTAAAAAAAAATAATAATAAAAATGCCATAAAACGACCCCCTTTTTTGTAAACGCTATAAATTTTGCGCAAACCGATTAATAAACGCTAATTGCGATTTTTTTTTTAACGAAAAATATGTAGAAGAATACGTATCGGCCTAAACTGAGGAAAAAAAATGTTTTTTTATATCTTTTTTGGGATTTTTATTATAGCAAAATGTAAAAAATATTGAATTTTTTTCAAAATAGTCGCTCTATTTTTGTTTATAGCGCAAAAAATTAAAACCGCAGAGATGATCAAATACCACCAAAAGAAATCTCTATTTGTGGGAAAAAAAGGACGCCAATTTTGTTTGGGAGCCACGACCGCGCAATTGTCAGTTAAAGCGACGCAGTGCCGAATCACAAAAAGTGCTCTGGTCTTTGGACAGCAATATGGTCCAGGGCTAAAGTGAATGAATGAATGAATGAAGAACTTGTATAGCGCAGCACATGCAAAGTAAAACGTCTCTGAGCGCTTGTTGTTCCTGTCTCCTTTGAGATCAAAAGAGATGAGTCTTAATCTTTCTCCTGAAGACTAAGTAGTTCTCCTCCAGTCGAATGCTGACTGGTAAGGCGTTCCATAGTCTGGGACCTTGGACAGCGAATCTCCTGTCTCCTTTGGACTTGTATCTGGCTTTCGGTATCTGAAGCCGATTTTGATTGGTGGATCGTAGAATACGATTGGGATTGTAAATTTTTAATTTTTCGCATAGATAATGGGGAGCATTCCCATGGATACATCTATGCGTTAGACAGAGTGCTTTAAAGGTGATTCTGTCTTTGACTGGTAGCCAGTGAAGGGATCTCAACGAAGGTGAGATTGATTCCCAGGGTTTTTTCCCAGTCACAAGTCTGGCGGCCGTATTTTGAACGACTTGAAGACGAGCGATTTGGTACTTGGGGAGTCCGAGGTAAAGGGCATTTGCATAGTCCAATCTGGAGTTTACAATCGCTCCCACCACGACCGCTATGTCTTTCTTGGGAATAAAAGGCGTGAGTCTGCGTAGTAGGCGCAGCAGATAGTGAGATCCGCTGACTACTGCCCCTATTTGTGCGTTCATTGTCATGTCGGAGTCAAAGACGACCCCAAGACTTTTGACTTTGGCGCTAGGGGTGATGACTTTGCCCAGAATGGGCGGGGGGATCCAGGTTGTTGTCGATTGATTCCTACGCTTGGCGTGAAACAGAAGAAGTTCTGTTTTCGCTCCGTTGAGTTTGAGATAACTCTTTGTCATCCAGTCCTCTATCAAAGAGAGCCATGTCTCTAGGTTGAGGTGGTGATCCTTTTTATTGCAAATGCGGAAGTACAGTTGCGTGTCGTCTGCGTAAGAGTGATATAGCAGTTTTTGGCTGCTGATGACGCAGATAGATGTTGAATAACATCGGCGACAGGGGAGATCCCCGAGGGACCCCGCACGATAATGTGCGTTGTTCCGAAGTGAATGGTCCTAGCTTCACTATTTGCGATCGGTTTTCCAAAAAAGAGGAGAACCAAGATAGATCGCTTTCTGCGACTTTGGCTATTTTAGCCAGCCGAGTCAATAACAGCTTGTGATCACCTGTATCAAAGGCTGCGCTTAGGTCCAGCAGAACCAGAAGAGAAGATTCTCCTTCGTCTGCGGCCTCGAGAACGTCGTCCCATATCTTAAGCAATGCTGTTTCCGTCCCGTGTCCGGGACAGAATCCTGATTGCAATGGGTCGAGTAAGTTGTGGGTATCTAGATGCTGTTGCAGCTGCTGTACCACTGCTTTCTCCATTACCTTGGAGAGAACATTTAGGCCTGTTATGGGGCGCCAGTTGAGTGGATCCTTAGGATCCAGGGTGGCTTTCTTCAAAATGGGTTGAATGAAGCCCTCCTTCAGCTGGGAGGGCATTTTGCCCTCCCTGAAGGATTGGTTAATAAGCTGCGTGACAGGAGGTGCCAGGATGTCGGCGCATTCCTTCAGCAGTTTGGTGGGGATAATATCATTTGGCGCAGTGCTGTTGCGCAGAGTGCCAATGATATTTTTAGTGGTCTGAATGGAGATGGGTTCCAGCGTGAACTCACCAAACTGTGGTGAATTGCTGCCGGTGCTGTGTAAATGACTACGGGGGGGGGGGCTGGGAGAGCAATTGTTTTGCTGAATGCTTTGCCGGATTGCCATAATTTTGTTAATGAAGCAATCCGATAACTCATCGCAAAATTCTTGTGTGTCCAAGTTGGGGGCTTCAAGACATTCTGGATTCATGGTCTGAGTGACCAGCTTGAAGAGTTCGCGGGGGCGATTTAGGGCACCGTTGATAGCCTCAGAAAAATAGTTTTTCTTGGCTTCGAAGATTTGCTTGTAGTATTTTCTGGTTATTGCCTTGTAGATCGAGAGGTTCTCATCTGAAGAGTTTCTTTTCCAGGCTGCTTCTGCCCTTCTGCGCTCTTGCTTCAGTAACGCCAGCTGGTTGTTGAACCAGCCGGAGTTATTTTTCCTGATCTGGGTCTTTCGTTTCGGCGCTATCAAGTCAGCTGACTGCAATAGTGCTGTGTTTATGGCCTCCAGTGTTTCTGCCGCTGAATTGTGTTTAATTTTTTCCCTAACGTGGCTTTGAAGAGTTCCGAATGGAGCTTCTTCCGACATCTGGTCCAGTGTGTTGTCACTGGATTTGATGTTTTTGTTAAGGGGGGGAATTCGGAAATAATGAATTTAATTGCATGGTGATCTGACCATGGCAATGGTTAATTTTCCAAGATTTTTATTTCCAGATCTTGTCTGAAAATAAGATCGAGCGTGTGACCTGAAGCATGTGTGGGCCCACATACTAGTTGCTGAAGCCCTAATCCTTCCAGGTGGTCGATGCAGGCGTCGGCAATGGGGTCTTGCGGGGAGTTGGCCCAGAGGTTGAAGTCCCCGAGCAGCAAAAGGTGTTTGCTATTCAGGGTATAGGTGGAGACAAAGTCCGTCAAAGATGGGAGCAGCTGCGACTTAGGGCCAGGTGGCCTATAGCAGAGTAGAATCCGGACGGTCTCCTGGCCGTTTACTTGCAGTTGAAGAGTAAGGGTTTCCATGAACGGAAGAGGGTCTTGGAGGCTTGGTTTTGTGATCGCAAGACGCGTCTTATGGATCACCGCCAGTCCTCCTCCTCTTTGCCCTATTCTGTTTTCCGTAATAATACGGTAGTTTTCTGGTACCAATTCTCCTAGAATGGTGTTACAGTCGGCTGTGGGCCAGCTCTCTGTAATGAAGAGGCAGTCTAGGTCGTGTTGTAGAATGAAATCATGGATTTCAAGTCGGTGTTTTACTGCCGATCTTGTGTTGATCAGAGCACATGAAATGCGCTTAGGTTGGGGTAAACGGCTCGTCGATCGATCCTCAAAAGGTGCTCAATTCTTAGGGTCTTTTTGGTGATGGCTGGCAGTATTGCGGCGAAACGCCTCAAATTCCCAATGGTTTCTGCGGAGTACCGCAGATTAGCCATGGTCGCCATTCACCGGGGGAAAAGTCGTTCCTTTTGGTGGCGATGAAGAGAGGATTCAGTGAATCCTTCCGGCTTGGTCCAGAGGAAGGCAAAAAACCCCTAACCATGCTATGCCAATTTGCATTTGGTAGGGGAAAAAATTCCTTCCTGATCCCTGAAAGGCGATCGGGCGAACCCCTGGATCAAGTATTATTAAGTTGTGAAAAGGGGGGTGGGGGGGGGGGGGGGGAAGCTGACACTGCTGCTGGGTGTACCAAGATGGCCGCCGACCAGGAGCAGGGCATGGGACCCAGGCTGGTGTGTAGCCAGCTGGGTGGATTGGTTTTTGCATAACTCCTCCTACTGCTGGCATCAGGGCTGAGGCTCTTAGGACCTAGGAAAGCTCACTCCTCCAGATTATTTGCATCCCAGCCGAGCTGGGAAATGAAGAGGAAGTCCCTTCCATGAGTCCTGTAGACAGTCAGTAGGCACATTGGTCTAGCAGACGGACGTGTGCCTAGAGCTCCTCTCACCTGACCTCCAGTGACTCCATCCTCCATCCAGCAGCTTGCTATCACGCGAATTGGCTCTCCCCCCAGGACTAGTTTCAGCTAGGCAGTGTCCTTCCACCGGCGCCCCAGCTTCCCCTGGCTCCCCTCTTCACTCTAGCGAAGCTTATCAGGTAAGAGCCATCCACTGGGATCACGGGCGGCCGTCCTTTTTAGGACAAGCCGCAGCAACTACCTATCCCCGTCGGCTCTTCCCTGCTCCTTTTTCTGCCTTCCCTGTGGCCCCACACCACCATCGCCACTCGAGGCATCCCTGCGCCACCTCCCCGCTGCAATTTTCCGCCATCTCTAGTGCGGTTTTTGACACTCCCCGCCTTCTCCGCGCCAGCCACAGCTGATTTGCGGCCGCCGCATCTTAGGAAAGGCCGCGGCTTCATCCGCGGCCTAGCGGCGCGCCGCGCTCTCGGCCTAAAACATCACCTGAAACTTTCCCAGAAGTTCTCCCCCAGCCCCTACAGGACTCATCCTCCCCTGATTCAACAACCAGTCCCCCCCCCCCTGCTCATCAATCCACCCAGCTGGCTACACACCAGCCTGGGTCCCATGTCCTGCTCCTGGTCGGCGGCCATCTTGGTACACCCCAGCAGCAGTGACAGCTCTCACCCCCCCCTTTCACAACTTAACAGTACTTGATCCAGGGGTTTTTGCCCGATCGCCGTTCAGGGATCAGGAAGGAATTTTTTCCCCCACCAAAGCAAATTGGCATAGCACGGCTAGGGGTTTTTTGCCTTCCTCTGGACCAAAACCGGGAGGATTCACCGAATCCTCTCTCCATCGCTACCAAAAAAACTACTTCGCCCCCGGTGAATGGCGACCATGGCTTATCTGCGGTACTCCGCAGAAACCATTTGGGATCTGAGGAGTTTTGCCGCAATACTGCCAGCCATCACCAAAAAGACCCTAAGAATTGAGCAACTTTTGAAGATCGATCGACGATCGACTGTCAAAAATTTTAGCCGTTTACCCCAGCCTAAGCACATTTCATGTGCTTTGATCAACACAAGATCGGCAGTAAAACACAGACTTGAAATCCATGATTTCATTCTACAACACGATCTAGACTGCCTCTTCATTACAGAGAGCTGGCTCACAGCCGACTGTAACACCATTCTAGGAGAACTGGTGCCAGAAAACTACCGTATTATAACGGAAAACAGAATAGGGCAAAGAGGAGGAGGACTGGCAGTGATCCATAAGACTCATCTTGTGATCACTAAACCAGTCCTTCAAAACCCTCTTCCATTCATGGAAACCCTTACTCTGCAACTACAGACAAATTCAAAGGAGACCGTCCACATTCTGCTCTGCTATAGGCCACCTGGCCCAAAATCGCAGCTGCTAACTTCATGGACGGATTTCTTCTCCACTTACACCCTCAACAGCAAACATCTTTTGCTGCTCGGGGATTTTAATCTCTGGGCCAATTCCTCACAAGACCCTGTTGCCGACGCCTGTATTGACCACCTGGAAGATTCAGGGTTACAGCAACTAGTATGTGGGCCCACACATGCTTCAGGTCACACACTTGATCTTATTTTCAGACAAGATCTGGAAATAAAAATTTTGGAAAATGAAAGGTTGCCATGGACAGACCACCATGCAATTAAATTCATTATTTCCACCATCCCCCCTGCAACAAAAACATCAAATTCAGTGACAACTCACTGGACTAGATGTCAGAAGAAGCTCCACTCGGAACTCTTCAAAACCACTTTAAGGAAAAAAATAGAAACAACTCAGCCGCATCAAATGGCCGTTGAAACACTGGATGCCTTAAATTCGGCCATGCTACAGTCAGCTGACTTGGTAGCGCCGAAACGAAGAACCCGCATCCGAAAAAACAACCACAGCTGGTTTAACAACCAGCTGTCGTTACTGAAGCAAGAACGCAGAAGGGCAGAATCTGCCTGGAAAAGATGTTCTTCAGAACTAAACCTATCCATCTACAAGGCGACAACAAGAAAATATCACAAAGAAATTTTCCAAGCTAAGAAAAATTATTTTTCGGAGGCTATCAACAGCGCCATAAACCGCCCCCGCGAACTCTTCAAGATGGTCACTCAGACCATGAAACCAGGATGTATTGAAGCCCCCAATACAGACACACAAGAATTTTGCAATGAACTATCGGATTGCTTCATTAATAAAATCGAGGCAATCCGTGAAAGCATTCAGCAAAACAATCCCCCCCTCAGCCCCCCCTACAGCCGCTCACACAACACCAACAGTAATTCTCCTATATCAGGTAAGTTCACCCTGGAACCCATCTCCATTCAGACCACTAAGAATGTCATTGGTACTCTGCGTAATGGCACAGCGCCAAATGACATTATCCCCACAAAACTGCTGAAGGAATGCGCCTACATCCTGGCTCCTCCCATCACGCAGCTTATCAACCAGTCTTTCTTGGAGGGCATAGTACCCTCACAGTTGAAAGAGGGTATAATCCAACCCATCCTGAAGAAACCCAATCTGGATCCAAAGGACCCACTTCACCGCCGTCCCATAACAAGCCTCAATGTACTCTCAAAGGTAATGGAGAAAGTAGTGGTACAACAGCTGCAACAGCATCTAGATACCCACAAGCTACTTGACCCATTGCAATCAGGGTTCCGTCCCGGACACGGGACTGAAACCGCATTGCTCAAAATATGGGACGATGTTCTCGAGGCCGCAGACGAAGGAGAATCTTGCCTTCTGGTTCTGTTGGACCTAAGCGCAGCTTTCGACACTGTAGACCACAAACTGTTACTGACTCGGCTTGCTGAAGTAGCCAGAGTCGCAGAAGGCGATTTATCTTGGTTCTCCTCTTTTCTGGAAAATCGATCGCAAACAGTGAAGTTAGGACCCTTCACATCTGAGAAACGCACAGTAACATGCGGAGTCCCTCAAGGATCGCCTCTGTCACCGGTGCTGTTTAACGTCTATCTTCGTCCTCTTTTTGAGATTATCAGCAGCCAAAAACTGCTTTATCACTCATATGCAGACGACACGCAACTGTATTTCCGCATCTGCAACAGTAAAGATCACCACCTCAATCTAGAGACTTGCCTCTCTTTGATAGAGAACTGGATGACAAAGAGTTATCTTAAACTCAACGGAGCGAAAACAGAACTTCTTCTGTTTCACGCCAAGCAAAGAAATCAACCTTCAACAGCATGGACACCCCCACCTATTTTGGGCAAAATCATCGCCCCTAGCGCCAAAGTCAAAAGTCTCGGGGTCATTTTTGACTCCTTTATGACAATGGACGCACAAATAGGGTCAGTAGTCAGCGGATCTCACCATCTGCTGCGCCTACTACGTAGACTTACCCCTTTCATCCCCAAAGAAGATTTAGCGGTCGTGGTGGGTGCAATTGTTAACTCCAGACTGGATTATGCAAATGCCCTTTACCTCGGACTTCCCAAGTACCAAATCGCTCGTCTGCAAGTCGTTCAGAATACGGCTGCCAGACTTGTGACTGGGAAAAAACCTTGGGAATCCATCTCACCTTCACTGAGAGCCCTTCACTGGCTGCCAGTTAAAGACAGGATTGCTTTTAAAGCTCTCTGTCTTACGCATCGATGTGTCCATGGGAATGCCCCCCATTATTTATGCGAAAAAATAAAAGCTCATAATTCCAATCGCATTTTGCGATCCACCAATCAAAACCTGCTCCAGGTTCCGAAAGCCAACTACAAGTCCAAAGGAGATAGAAGATTCGCGATCCAAGGTCCCAGACTATGGAACGCTTTACCAATCAGCATTCGGTTGGAGGAGAACCACCTAGCATTCAGGAAAAAGGTCAAGACTCATCTCTTTTGATATCAAAGGAGACAGGAACAACAAGCGCCCAGAGGCGATTCAGTTCGCATGTGCTGCGCTATATAAGTTTTCATTCATTCATTCATTCATTGGTGAGCCAGGGGGGGCTGGTTGTTAAGGCCAGGGGTGGATGAGTACCTACAGGGGCTGGGGGTGGGCTCCTGGGGGCTACTACAGGTGATTTGGCCGAGAATGCGGCGCGCCGCTAGGCCGCGGATGAAGCCTTTCCTAAGTGGTTAAACAGCACAAACATAGCACTAAAGAAACACACTTGAGTTTTTATTTGTGCTAATTGTAAGGTTAGCAAAGTGAGTGGGGTTTGAAAAAAAGAAATAAACTGTTATAACTTTAAAATCATAACAGCACAAATAAAATTTTTAGCAGCACAAACTTAAAGGTTCAATAAAGGAAAAAAACACAGCCCTGTCATTCATACACAGAGCTCTGTGTATGAATAAATGACAAGTCCCAACCTCCTTTGCAGATGTCGGCTTGTAGTTCTCAATAAACTGATAGTTCATTGATTCTTCCTATCAGTGTATCTGCTGATCACTGGTGCAATGCCTTACAGGCTCCAAATCAAATAAATAAATACATAAATAAATGCACATTTTTTTTTTACCTGCAAAAAAATATGTGAACATCCTTGAACTTTTGTCACATGTGCCCACAGACTGCTACTGCCCACAAGGTGTCCACAGACTAATAGCATTCCCAAGTATACTAAACTGTAGTCAGTTTAATAAGTAGAAATTAACTGAAGTTAAAGCCGAGTTCCACCCAAAAATGGAACTTCCGCTTAGCCCACTCCTCACCCCCATACATGCCACATTTGGCATTTAATTTTTTTTTGGGGGGGGAGTGGGGGCTTCAGGAGGAGTGGGACTTCCTGTCCCACTTCCTCCTTCCGCCGAGGGGCTGGTAAGGCGATTAGGCTTAATTGCCTTATTGCAGCCCCTCCCTGTAGGCAATCATCTAGGACACTGACAGGTCCTAGACGATCGCCTGTCCAATCAGCGGCGAGCCCCGCCGCGCGCATGCACCAGTGCGGCTCGCGCATGCGCAGTGGGTGCCCGGCCGTGAAGCCGAAGGCTGTCACGGCCGGGTGCCCACAGTAGAAATGAAGACGCCGGACGGGGAGGGGGGAGAGGAGCGGAGCCCCCCCGGCGCGTCGCTGGAGCAGGTAAGTGATTGTTTATTAAAAGCCAGCAGCTACACTTTTTGTAGCTGCTGACTTTTAATAAACAAAACTTTTGGCTGGAACACCCCTTTAAAGTGTTGCAGTGGTCTCCCACAGTACACAGAACAATTAGTGTAATAAATATAAACTGCTAAATACCTTTTCTCATCAGCAGTATATAGCAATCTTGTGACTTCTATCAGTGTCTGGTTAAAGCTTGTAGGAAGAGTTTTCATTCTCCTCTGACTGTCCTATAAAGCTGCAGAACCCCTGACCCCCTCTTTCTGGATAGTGCCGATTGGCCCTGTGCTAATCACATGCACCTTAAAAAAAAAAAACGAAACAAAAACTTTTAAGCGATGCACGTGCAGAATGCCTCCTGGGGCTTTGTGCTATTGGCAGATGGATTGGAGACCGTAAAAGAAGGGGAGGATCAGAGAAGACAGGATCAGCCTATCCATGAAGATCCTAACCCTTTCCTACCCGTGTTGGGTTAATCACTACACTTCATATCAGTCACCCATTACAGATAACAGTAACTTGCCAGTTTCTCACCCTTTCTTACTCCACAAAACTAAAAGTATGTCTAAATATAACTGATTGTCTCTGATGCACGCGACCATTCAGGTATGGCAGAGGGCTAGATCTATTTATAAATCGGACTCGGTCATCTCGCCCTATACACCCTTGTGGGGCAACCCAATGCTGCCACACTTATATGGGCTCCCGGATCCGCAGCTGTGGGAGGCTAGAGGGATAGTTATCATTAAACATACCTACACCGATGGGTCCTTTTCCTCCTTTGAGACGCTAAGGGCTAAATATCACATACCCGTTTCTATGAAGTTCAGATATTATCAGCTCAGGCCTGCAACGCAGGCCCAGTTTCCTGACCCTCCAGACTGACGCTGTTGAGCGACTCCTCATTGCAAAAATAATGGATAAGCACTTGTCTTCCCTCTATTTTTACCTCTCCATTGCATATATGACACCCCTGACGAAAGTTTATAATAAGTGGAAGGATGACATTCCAGATTTGACTGACAACACATGGGAGGACATACTGTCTGACTATGTTACTAAAATTATCTCAGCGAAAGATCAATAATCCAAATTAAGTTCCTGCACAGGGCACACTATACCCCCGTAAGACTAGCCAGCATATACCCCGGAATGAGTGCTCAATGCCCTAGATGTGGTTCGTCTACTGGCACGTTTCTCCATGTGGTGTGGTCGTGCCCGGTGCTGCGTCCATACTGGGAGGGGGTAGTGAGTGTCCTGGACACATTTGGGGACTGGTCTCTGAGCCTGGATCCAGCCTTGGCTCTGCTTGGGGTTATGGATGGCATTGAGGCGTCAAGGCAGGAACAATTGTTTTTGTTCTATGCCAATACTATGCCAGGCGGGAGATCCTCCTCAGGTGGAAGCTGCCTGGTCCTCCCACACTCCAAGCGTGAATAACCACGATAAACTCTGTCTTGCCTTTGTACAAGCTAACATATGAGAGTAGAAACTGCCCCACAAAATTCGACAAGGTCTGGTCCCAATGGATTGATGCACATGGTTGGGAGCCCTGGAGTTGGTAGGCAACTCCCAATGGGTGTTGTTGTCTCTTATATGATCTCCTGGTTGTGACTAGCAATGTTGTTCTATCACGTGTCTTCTATACCCCCTCCCTTCCCTCCCCCCAACTTGCCTCCCACTACCTTCCCTCCCCTCCCTCTTTTCTTCCCCTTCCTTTTTCTCATTACCTCTCTTTCCTTTCTATATTTAATAGTGTTACCCGGTACTAGATCACAACTATGTATCAACTGCCTTAGACTATCACGATCTTGAGACAACGATTACTAGCTTTATTTGACCTTTTCCGCTGGACCTTCTGTATGTATTGATGTCTATTTACTGTATCAATGTCAACTTTAATACTTTTAAATAAAAACCTTTTTACTGTAAAAAAAAAAATATATATATATATATATATATATATATATATATATATATATATAACCAATTATTTTCTCTTATCCAGAAAAAAGGCGTGGAGTACATGAAAATAATTGTCAACTCAAACAGCTTGCAAGCAGAACACCTGAAATATGTAGCGGCATACAATCTGGGACTTGCGTGTTTTGAAGGCTGTGGGATTCGTCACTCCGATGAAGAAGCAGAGAGGTAGTAATTCTTCCTGGAATTGACTGGATGTCAGCCAGGCCACACGTGTCATGTCTGCTTCCTTTTACTCTAGGTGGTGGCTTCTGGCAGCTGACAACGGGAATCCTAAAGCCAGTGTGAAGGCTCAGAGTACACTAGGACTGTTTTATTCACGACCTCAAAGCATGAATCTGAAAAAGGTGATTTGGTTTGTATCATATTGAACCTACCAATCGACTTCTGTGCAATCGCCCGTAGACTGTTTGACACTCGATCAGCTCCACCAGCTGTAGCCGGCAGTGCTAATCAGTGTATTCTGACAGCGGGGAAGTCTCCCCACCATTAGAATACAATAGCACAGCGGGAGGATTCCCTATGAATCATCTATGGGCTGCCTTACTACATAGTGGATAAAAGCATTTTATCAGGTTTGAGATGAAGGAAATATATAGAGAAGTTATTACTGTGATACACTTTGCCATACACCAGACTATTCTGTGCACTGCATCTTCCCAGGTCTACGGCAACTGATGGAACTTATTACCGATTTATGTTTTTTACCACGCCATTGGTTATAACCAGGATCTACTCCATTGGTCAAAAGAGATTTTGTTATATTCCCAAAATTGCTATGGGGAGTGCGGTTTTTATACTGTAATACAATTCTAGATATCTATATGCAAGAACTGTAAATTACATCTATCCATTAGTGCCAGTTTCTACCATAACAATTTTCATTTGAAGATACTGTAGAATCTGACAGGATGTTTAGTATTTCCAATCTCGCAGTCACAACTTGATCTCAGAATGAGTTTCTTAGAACTGTGAGCTCTTTGTTCTGTATGAAGTATCTCAAGTCTTGGGTCTGGCTGTCCTATAGTAGTTCTCTGCATCTCTTTTTTTTTTTTCTGTTCTTAAATTCCCCGGGCTTAAGCATGTCATCACCCATTACGCATGTGGAAACCCTCGCAGAAAAAATAAATTGCATGGCAATATTTATAAACAGAATGCTGCAATCCTGTGATGAACAACCATTTACTATGAAATGACCATAAAATTCAATAGTAATGGGGTCATTTTCTATGCTGCTGCTTCGTAATGTAATACAATGATGAGAGGCATGTGACTTCTCCGCCTCTATGGTCATATATTGCTGCACTTTGTTACACTGTTGTGTATAGGTTTTGGTAAGCCTAGCTGAAATTTTTTTTTTTTAAAGTATAATTTATTTTCCAAATTTGCTAATTACAGTGGGGATAGAAAATAATCACCCACACCTTTAAAATACAGTGGAACCTTGGTTTACGAGTTACGCGGTTAACAAGCACTTTTGAAAGACGAGCAACTTAAAAATACAAATTTTGAATTGGTTTGCGAGTCTCGTCTTTCAAAATAAGCAGAATTCAAGCTAATGGGGTGTGCAATACTGCATTTGGCCAGAGGTGCGGGGGGCGCCCGTGACACTCGGAATGGTTTGGAGCCGTTCGGAAATACTCAGTTCCTGGGCGTTTCCGAGCCTTGATGTAAGCAGTATTGCATGCTGTAGAAGTCAATGCGGAAAAAATTATCTTGGTTTATATTGACTTCTATGGGGAAACTCGCTTTGATATGCAAGTTCTTTGGATTACAAGCCTTCTCCTGGAATGGATATTATGCTCGTAATCCAAGGTTCCATTGTAATCACATTTTGTTGCTTTGCAGCCTTTTTTTGTTTTATCAAGCTGTAGTTACTAGTGCAACGTATAACATCCATATGAAATGTATAAAACCAACATTTTAGGTGAAAAAAATAATTCAAACACAAAATCACTGGGTTGGAAAAAGGATCACCCCCTTGTGTCAGTATTTTGATTTAATTCCAGCCTTTGGTCTGTTGGGACATGTCTCTACTATCTTTGCACATCTAGAATTTGCAATATTTGGCCTCTCCTCCTCGCAGAACTGCTCAAGTTCAGTTAAATTTGATGGTGACCGTTTGGGAACTGCAGTGTTCAAGTCAATCCACCCAAAAGGGGAAGCTCTGCTTTAAGGACTCATTCCCCGATCCTCATGAACAAGTTCTCCTTCCTCCTCCCTGCAGTCTTCTGGAACAGTGACAGGTCTTAGAAGACTGCATCAATCATTCCCAATGTGCAGCGCGACGTGGGCACGCGGCTGTGATGCCACAAGCTGTCACAGCTGGAAACCAAAAACAGCAGGTGGGACCGACTGGGGTGAGCACACCACTGGATCCTGGAACAGAGTGGCTGTTTTTTTTTTTTTTTTTTTTTTTTAAAGTCAGCAGCTACCGTTTTTGTAGCTGCTGACTTCTTTTTTTTCCCCACAGGTGACTGGAACTCCGCTTTAAAGCGGAGCTCCAGCCACGGTAAAATTTTTTTTTAAAGTCAGCAGCTACTAACAGTGTAGCTGCTGACTTTAAATAAAGACACTTACGGTACCTGTCCTAGGCGCCCGCGCTGATGGGCCCCCCGATGCCGGTCCCACGATCGCTCCGGGTCCCGCGCCGCCATTCACAATATGGGAAACAGGCAGTGAAGCCGTACGGCTTCACTGCCCGTTTCCTACTGCGCCTGCGCGAGTCTCACGCTGGCTTGTGAATGGGCGCGCTGCTCTCTGAGAACACACACAGTTCCCAGGAAGCAGCGCGCCCATTCACAAGGAGAAGAAGAAGAAGAAAACACACCGCGGATTAGGAAGAGGCAGATTACGGACTTCCGCATAGCAACAGCTATTTCGGGTGAGTATTTTTTTTTTATTTTTTTCAGGTTTTTTTTTTTTATTTTTTTCAAACAACATTGTAAAATGTTGTTATACTGGGTGGAGCTCCGCTTTAAGTCTGGGCTCTGACTAAGTCATGCAAGGACATTCGTCTTTTTCTCCTTCAACCACTGTGTGGTCATTTTTGCTGTGTGCTTGTTCTTAAATCCTCTGGGCCTTCTTCCCATTGACAACTTTCTGGCAGAGGGCAGCAGATTTTCCTCAATAATTTTATTTTATTTCGCCCCATCAATTTTTCCTTCTATCCTGACAAATGCTCAAGTCCTTGCTGCAGAGAAACACCTCCATAACAGGATATTAACACCTCCTTGTTTACTGTAGGAATGGTGTTCTTTGGATGGTGAGCTGTATTGGATTTCCACCAGAAATATAATTTGGTGTTGAGGCCAAACAATTCAATCCCATCGACCAGAACACCTTTTTCCATGTGGCCTCAATCTTCAAGGTGCGTTTAAGGTGGTCAGATGAGACTAAAATTGATTATTTTTTCCTGACATGTTGGCGTTATAAGTTGCGCTGAGTAAATGCAGCTGGATAAAACAAAAACGTATTTAAAAGGGGGAGATTATTTTCTATACCCGCTGTATGTATACCTTTATATCTGTTCTTTACCACAGGTCACACCTACATAATAATGAAATTGTAAATACATTGCTACACTTTATGCAAGTGTATTTTACAGAGGAGTGACTGCACTTTGACAGCTTCTCCTGCTTTGCAATACATCAGGGGTCTCCAAACTTTTCAAACAAAGGGACAGTTTATTGCCCTTCAGACTTTAGGAGGGCCGGATTGTGGCCAGCAGGGGGATAAAATGTCACGGGCCCAGCATCAGTGAGAACAAATATGGCCTCAGGGTTGGTGGGCAATAGGAGGAGGAGTATTCCCCCTATTAGTAGGAGGAATAGTATCCCATCATTGGTATCGGTGGACGATATAGTGCCCCATTGTTCGTGTCAGTGGGAGGAATAGAGCCTCATATCAGTGGTAGGAATTGTGCCCTAAGGGCCGGATAATGGCAAGCAAAGGGCCACATCTGGCCCTCGGGCCGCAGTTTGGAGATCCCCTGCAATACATAGAAATGTCTGGTTGTCCTTATGCCAGTAATAATGGCAATGAGAGGAAGGGGGCTGAACAAAGGAGATACCCTCTAAAAACGTGTTAATGTTTCTAGGGAATATCCTGTACATATAAGGTCCCCAAATGCTTAAAGGTTTGTTTTTTATTTTCTAAATAGGTTCCTTTAAGCTAGTGCATTGTTGGTTCACTTACCTTTTCCTTTGATTTCCCTTCTTTTTTCTTTGTCTGAATTTCTCACGTCCTGTTCCTCCTCAGTAAGCTTGCCCCCATCATCTGAGCCATTCTGGCTGGGGGTTAGTCAGCATGCTCACCACCTCCCTTGGGACTACATCCCTGCGGGGAGACGCTGTGAACGTTCACAGCGTCTCCCCGCAGGGATGTAGTTCCAAGGGAGTGGGCGAGTACGCCAACTAACCCCCTGCCAGATAATGGAGGCAAGCTTACTGAGGAAAAACAGGAAGTGAGAAATTCAGACAAAGAAAAAAGAAGGGAAAAGGTAAGTGAACCAACAATGCACTAGCTTAACCGCTTGCGGGCCGCCGCATGTACATTTATGTCGGCAGAATGGCACGTACATGCACATTGGCTTACCTGTACGTCCCTGCCTTAACGCAGGTCGGGGGTCCGATCGGGACCCCCCCGAGACATGGGGCGGTCTCCGTGGCTCTGGGAGAGATCCGGGATGAGGGGGCGGCTATTCGTTTTTGTCCGCCCCCTCACGGTCGCTCCCAGTCCATGCGCGCCCCCCCCCCCCCCACCCTGTCACTTCCTCCTCCTGTGTAAACACAGGAAGTGATGTAATCTCTCTTTTTTTTCCAACCACCGCTGAGGAGAGATCACATCTCACAGTAAGTGTACACAACACTACACTGACACCAGGACATGTAGGCACATTAACCCCTTGCGATCTGTCACAGTGTCACTGAATGCAGTGATTATATATATGATCACTGCAGTTAGTGTCAGTGTGACAGGCAGTCAGTGTTAGGTTCAGGGTAGCCCCCCCCCAATAAAGTTTTAACCCCTTGATCACCGCCCTAGTTAACCCTTTCACTCCCTATTGCCAGCGTCACTAAGCGATCATTTTTCTGATCGCTGTATTAGTGTCGCTGTTCTCGCTAGGTAGCTATTTATTTTATTTTTTTTACTAAAGACATGTAGCTAAATACATTTTGGCCTAAATGTTTGACTAAAATTTAGTTTATTTGATTTTTCTTATAACAAAAAGTAAAAAATATTGATTTTTTTTCAAAAATGTCGCTCAATTTTTGTATATAGCGCAAAAAAAAATAATCGCAGAGGCGATCAAATACCATCAAAAGAAAGCTCTATTTGTGGGAAGAAAAGGACGCAAATTTTGTGTGGGAGCCACGTCGCACGACCGCACAATTGTCAGTTAAAGCGACGCAGTGCAGAATCGCAAAAAGGTCTTAAGTGGTTAAAGGAACCTATTTAGAAAATAAAAAACAAACCTTTACAACCCCTTTATTATAACGTCACTCAGGGCCAAAGTTTGCCAGTAAACGTTCTGCATATCGGAATATTTTACATTTCTAAAATATGCACTCCTGTAGGTCCTTTATATAGATAGATATATCTATATAAATTAAAAACCAGTTTTGAACAGTGAAACAAGTTTGTACTCAACGGCACCTAGATGTCTCCGCTGATGGATCAAACGTCTCTTAATTGTTTGTTTTCTTCGTTTTGTTTCAAGAGTTACACTGTAAATGACAAGAAAGTGTACCAGTTCAGACTGTTAATGAAATTAAGGCATATTCTACAGGACTTGGCTTATGAACAATGACATTTTCATAACTAAAAGAGGCAAGTTCTTTCTAATGTTGTATGACAGCCAGGACTCGTTAGCAGAATGTCATCTGGTCTCTTGCAGGCTTTCTTCTGGCATTCGGAAGCTTGTGGCAATGGCAGTGTGGAGTCACAGGGGGCTCTTGGTGTGATGTATCTGTATGGACAGGGAATACAAAGAAATTTGCAGTTTGCTCTGGAATGTCTGAAGGAAGCATCTGAGCGTGGAAATGTATACGCACAGGGGCATCTGGTCACATTCTACTATCACAGGAAGCTGTACAGGAGGGCGGCTGAGTTAGCTCAAAGGTAACACGTCCCATACTGTCACCAAAGACTTACTGTATGACTAAGTGATATAAAGGTGTATTTTTCTTATATACAACAAACCTCTCATACTTGCCTGCTTTGTGTAGTGTTTTTGCGCAGATCAGCCCTGATCCTCCTCTTTTCAGGTCCCCTGCTGGCACGTCTGGCCCCTCCCGAGCCCCTGCTCTGTGTCCATTCACACACGAAGCACGGCTCTGCCCTGCCCATGCTCTCTCCTCTTTGGCTCACTGTTTGTGATTGACAGTAGCTGGAGCCAATAGCTCTAGCTGCTGTCCCAACCAATGAGTAAGAATAGACCCGGGAGAGTTCCTGCTCTCGTGTATATCGCTGGATCGAGATGGGGCTCAAGTATTAGGAAGAAACCTTTACTACCACTTTAAAAAGGTAAGGTAAGATGCCAAACATACTGAAAACTAGCTGCCATTAATTACCTCCTCTGGAAAATGGTAGCAGTCTACCCCTCATATCTTCAATACTTTTTGAACCTTCTTATTTGTCTTCAAAATTGGAAGACTTTCCTTTGTTGCATACTTTTTCTGGGTCAGAACAACAGGACTATCAGTCAACCGGCATTTTCAAAAGGCAGTCAGCCTAAAAACGTATTTTAGGATAGGTTTCCTTCTAAGAAATGAATTGCTATGTCTTTAACCCCGGAAGGATTTACCCAGTTAATGACTAGGCCATTTTTTTGATACTTTCACGGTGTTGCTTTAACCGATAATTGCGCAGTCACGCAATGCTGTACCCAATGCGATTCTCTCCCCCCCCCCCCCTTCCCCACCACATATAGAGCTTTTTTGGTGGTATTTGATCACCTCTGCTGTTTTGGTTTTTATTTTTTGCGCTTCTAAACAAAAAAAAGACTGACCTTTTTGAAAAGAAAAGAACAATATTTTTGACTTTTTGCTATAATAAATATCACCCCCCCCCCCCCCAAATTCATTAGTTTAGGCCAATATTTATTCTTCTACATACTTTTGGTAAAAAGAAATAAAATAAAAAAATCACAATAAGGGTATATTGATTGGTTTGCACAAAAGTTATAGTCTACAAAATAGGGGATGCATAGGTATATGAATAAGGAGGGAGTACAGAGAGATCACTGTTTCCGATTACTAGGAACAGACAATCTCTCTACTCCCCTGACAGAACAGAGATCGGGTTCCCTTTTCTGGCTCTCTGTGGAGCGATCGTGAATGGCCCGTGGACATCACTGCCACACGCATCGGCAGGCGGCAACCTACTATAGCCATTAGAGGGACCGTTACTATAGCCATTAGAGGGATTTGCGCAGCCAAGCCAACCTGTCGCAATAGAACTGTGGCAGCTGGTCGGCAAGCAGTTAAAGAACTAAAAAAAAAGTCACCAACATTTATAATGTATTGGAAGTATGTAAAAACTAGAACAATGAACTTCTATTATATGCATCCTTTTGCTCTATTAACCTATAAAAAAAAAAAAGAAGAAAAGTATCCTGTCCCTTTAAAGCATGGTATACAGCCCGCTGTATCACCTGAAATATCTGGATGATTCTGCCATTTTCCACCCTCCCCTCTGTTAACTGACCATGGTATATCATGGCTGCTGAGCCCTGACACAGTGGTCAGTTTACATGCCTCCCTCATCTGCACCCCTGCTTTCCCTGTGTCTTCTGTGTCCTCCTCCCCTCTCCCCTCCCTGCCTGCCTGTCAGCTCATACTAGGGCTGCTCCCCCCACCTCCTGCTGATGGAATAACATTTACATTACCACACTATCCTCTCCGTCTCCCCCTGTGTGTGTAATTTATAATAAAAAAAAAGCCAATTATACCTAATTTCAGAGTTGCGCTCGGCAATCAAGTGACTGCCCGGCTCTCTCCTCCTCCCCTCCCGGTCGACATCAGCGAGGCCCGTCCACTGCAGCTGTCAGACAGGCAAAAGGAGAGAACCGGCCGGTCATGTGAGCGCCTCTCTGAAATGAGGTATAATCTGATTTTTTTTTTTATAAGACACACACACGGGGACACATAATTAGGCGACAGAAAGGACGGTATGGTAATGTGGCTTAACAACCACTTTAAATATAAACCACTTTAAATATTAAAAATAAAACCACTTTAAATATACCTTTGAAAGTGTTCAAGAAGCACAAAAAAAATACAAATACCTGATCCTGACAGACATTCAGAGCTCACCTGTGCACATATTCTATGTTATCTCATGGAGTCTAATTAGCCCTCCCATTTCTTATCTTGGGATTACAGAACAATTAGTATTTTGATTGTGGAGAATTGGCTAGGGGAAATATTTGGGTAGTTTAGCAAAACCCAACAAGGCAGGGTGGAGTCCCCTGTGTGCCATCAGTCCACGACAGGAGTTAGAAGCCAAGTGCAATTATAGCAGATCAACAGGCATTTAGTACTTGCAGGGTGCTTAAAAAGATAAACCATGGGTAAAGTGCATGTATTACAGAGATGTGCTGCTTATTTTTTGTACTTTGCCCGGATATAAGCTTTTTTTTTTAAATGCTCAGTATACAAGTTACAGTAATATGAGTTTGTTACCCATCCAGACCTATGCAACTCCACAAAGTGTGACATGACGGATTCCTAATAAGAGTTACTGTTCTTTTGTAGTATTGCTCACTATGACAACATTGACTTGTTGGCAAAGACTACAGATTGCCTTCCTACATATACCGCCAGAGGAATTGCCATAGCCAACTTCTATCTGGCCAGATGCCTCCATCTTGGTTTAGGCCTAAACCCGGACATCACAGCTGCTAAAAAATGTTACTCTAAGGTACATTTTTCATGTTTATTATGTTGTAGAAATAGTACCACTTGTATGATTAGGTAACATTTAGCAAAGAATATACTATACAGTAAATAGATTATCCATTCATACACCCAATATTTATACACAAGGATGCTATTTGTAGAGAATCAAGTATATTGTGCAGGTATAACTGTCACATCTGAACATATTCAGAATAAAGCCCATGGCTCAGGGTCAAATAAAAATGGCTGCACACTTCAGACTTCATCCAAATAAAAGTCCTTTATTTCCCCAAGATGGGACAAAGCGCACAGGGACTTGATAAATTGATAAACTGGACCAGTTGTCAAGTCCCTGTGCTGTATCTTGGAGAAATAAAATACTTTTTGGATCAAGTCAGCAGTGTGCGGCCACTTTCGCTTTTCTTTGGCATATATGGTGGGATTTTTTTTTTTTTTTTCTATTGAAAAGCCTGTGGCGTGCAAAACACAACCCAAAAACTTCACCCGGTGCAGGAAAAAATGTGCACACACATAAAGAGTGAAACACAAAAAACTGCGATGGGTGCCATCGTCAATTGGTCCTCCTAAGAGGACCCAGCTCTGATCCCCCGGGGCGTTAGGCTCCAGACAGGGACAAGTGTATTAGAGTCCAAGCAGCCGAAACCACTAGGACCCCACTATGGCCCATGCAGCCGAAACCACATGGCCTACATCCTCGGAGGGACTGCCGAAACAGAACCCTCCTCGGTGGGGCTCCCCCGAAGGGAGACCCCATAAGAGCAGGTGAACTAAGCCAGAAGGCCATGTCCACCTACTCCCAAGACTTTCAGAGTCAGGCCCGAGGACCAGCACCCTACTCGCCACACATAAAGTGCACAATCAAAAAAAAAGTGACAAACGAGACAAACAGGGGGTAAAATAAAAAAGAAAGTGGGAGAAAAGGAAGGTGGGAATGGTGAGTGGAAAGTGGCCATTGTGCAATACAATGGCCGGCCCTCCGGCCAGGAACAAAAATTCCTCTGGTCCTAGCCAAAAGGCTCGGCCCTAGAGGCAGGTGCTAAAAAGGTGTATGTGGAGATCAGTGACCTAAGGTGCCACACGTTGAGTGCCCCTCAACACTCAGTGCAATGTATGGCACCCCTGGACTGCCACTCCAGGGGCACTATCTCCACAGGCTTTTCAACGGACCCTGACCCCCGGTCCGGACCAGCAGCACCCTTCCCAGCCAGGAAGGTAGGAGAAGAGGTTGGGGAGAGCCAGCCGCAGCCAACTACTACCCACAACCCCCAGCTCTCCCACCTAATTACATTCGGGAAGTACTACCCGCCTCTCCCTGAAAGGATTAGCAAAGGTTCCCTCGCCGAACAACTGACTGGGGCAGACACCACCGGATCCAGGCCAAAGGCCAGGGGCCCAGCCCTTCAGCTTCGACCTCATGCCTCTCTGCCCCGATCAGAAGGCTTTCGCCTCTACGCCAACAGGCTTAGCGTCCACCGACTGCCATCCCTTTCCCCCTCGCCGAGTACTGGGGACAGTCAGTTTAGCACCACCTATTGGCAACTGATAAGAACAGATACTACACTTAGCCAAAAGGCCGAGAAGCGATATGGCATATATGGTGGGATCCAGAGCCAGCACCTGCCTGAGGCTTGAGTACACACACCTGAGCACTATATAGTTTATCAATAGGGTTTTTTTTTTGCCATCGGTGTCCAATTAGGGAGAATTCCCTTCACCTCTTGCCCCAAAAACACAACGGGAAGCAAGAAAAAAAAAATCCCTCCAACGTGAAGAGATCCCTGGTTATTAACCACTTCCTTACTGGGCACTTATACCCCTTCCTGACCAGGTGAAATTTCAGCTTCTGGCACTGCGTCGCTTTAACTGACAATTGCGCGGTCGTGCGACGTGGCTCCCAAACAAAATTGGTGTCCTTTTTTCCCCACATTTATACTGCGATCAGTGCTATAAAAATGCACCGATTACTGTATAAATGTGACTGGCAGTGAAGGTGTTAACACTAGGGGGCATGGAAGGGGTTAAATGTGTATCCTGGGTGTGTTCTAACTGTGTGGGGGGAGGGGAGGTGACCGATGCTGTGTCCCTATGTACAAGAGACAAGAGACACAGATCGGTCTCCTCTCTCCCTGACAGGACATGGATCTCTGTGTTTACACACAGAGATCCACGTCTTGTCCCTGTAGCCGCCGATTGCGAGTGCCTGGCGGACATCGCGGCCGCCAGGCACGCGCATCGGTATCTCAGGGATGCAGCGGGCACACGCGCCCTCTAGTGGCCAGGAATAGCACAGGGCACATATATGCGCCCTGTCAGAGATTCAGAACCACCCGACGGCCGCATATATTCGTACGGCCATCGGGAAGTGGTTAACAAAGCTAGTGTTGCAATTGGTAGATTTCTGCTTTATTCCTTCCCCCTATGACAACTCAAAATTTCTGATTTTCTTTCACTCTTTGTGATAACGACCACCAGCACAAAAAAAAAAAGGAGGGCGAATCTCCCCAATGGTGGCACAGACGGCAATAAAAAGTGACAGGTGCTCTAATCCAGCTTTAACCAGTTCCCAACCAGCTCCTGTACATATACGTCGGCAGAATTGCAAGGCTGGGCAGAGTAATGTATATCTACATCACTTTAAAAGTCCTGCCATGCACGCGCCCGCCCCTGCCACGAGCTCCGTGACCGTGCCTGTTGGACTCTATGTCTGCCGGTGATTTTGTTTGGGAGCCACGTCGCATGACTGCGCAATTGTCAGTGCCGAATCGCAAAAAGCCCTCTGGTCTTTGGCCAGCCAAATGGTCCGGGGCTTAAGAGGTTAACATATCCAAAACGGAAAAAAAGTAAAGTTTTGCCATAGGTTATACTTTCAGCATACCGATAGGATGTATGAAGATATAACAGCATTATCCACAATCTCACTTTGCTATGTGTTATTCGGTTTCCAGGCATACCTACTGGACGCAGATGTGACTGCTGATCTGCAGTATGAAGTCATTTCTGGAAAGATCTGAAGCCGCTTCTCCGGTATCACACATCACATTGATGTGTCTGGTTTTATACGATTTCCAATAAATTCTCAGTAATAATTCTTCCCACATTGTATATAATCTGCATTAGTCTTACAGTAAAGACTAAACACAAAATATGATCATTATGAAGATTTTATTCTGTAGCAATCTTTTTTTTTTTTTTTACTACACATAGGAAGAGTTCACACACAGATATTTCAGTTTTCAGTGGATACCTGGGGCTGAATAATACTTTTATGTTTAGTTTTTCTTGGGGACTTCTAGGAGAGGGCGCTTTATTTTCTATCTCTATTCAGGAACTCTGAATAGAATACGTTTGTAAAGGAATCCAGTGTAGAGATAGACCTTCCCATAGTGTCTGCTGCTAGTGGGCAGAAGTACCGTATATACTCGAGTATAAGCCGAGTTTTTGAGCACTTTTTTCGTGCTAAAAATGTTCCCTCGGCTTATACTCAAGTCACCTTTTTGCACCTGATCTCCAGAACTTTGGGGACCAAGTACCGGCCAGCCGTAAGTCTCCTGGACCCTAAACTTGGCACATGTGTAGTCCCACTGTTCCTCTACAAGTGTGCAAAGTTTGTGGTCTGGGGGGACCTACGGCTGCGGGGTCTGATTATTCAAAGCCTGGCACCCCTTTAATAGACTCCCATGTTAAACGTCAGTCTAGGCATGAGCACAGTGAGGCAAAGTGAGGAATGCAGATTGACACCCTAGGCTTATATTAGAGTCAATACGTTTTTCCCATTTTTTTGTGGTAAAATTAGGTGCCTCGGCCAGAGCCATCTTAATCATGGGCCCCTGGAGAAAGTAATGCTCTGGGGCCCCTAAAATGATGACAGCGCAGGTAAACAGACATCAAGTAGGTAGTAGGCAGACTGCCTCCCCTGTGTATCCATCACTCTCAGTGCCATCATGGGACCCCCAATTTCAGGGTAGCGTGGGTTCAAGGATTAGCTGCTTTGGGGAAAGTGCAGGGGCCCTCCATGCAGCTGGGGCCCCTGGTGCCCTCTCATTAAGAGAGCCCTGGCCTCGGCTTATATTTGAGTCAGCTTATACTCGAGTATATATGGTAACATGTACAAGTAATAGCAGTTGTTAGCTTAAAGAGGAGCTCCAGTCGTTTAATGCGTATTGAAAGTCAGCAGCTATAAAACGTGTAGCTGCCGACTTGTAATAAACACACACTCACCTGTCCCATGATTCAGCGCTGTGCTCACCCGAGCCATCGCTCCTCTCCCTCTTCTCTCCTTGGCGCCGGCATTTCAACTGTGGGCACCTGGCTGTGACAGCTTGTGGGTTCAGTGTCGGGTGCGCGCTGAGCATGTGCGAGTCATGCTGCGTGTCCTGAATGGTCCGGCAGTCATCTGGGAACTGTGACATGTCCCTGATGACTGCAGGGAGGGAGGGGGGCAAGAGACTTGCAGGAAACGATAACAATGAGTCATATTTACTTGGAAGATATACTTTTTTTTTTCGTGATCTTTGAAAATGGACGGACAAATAAAACCGTTTTCTTAGAAGCACTGTCTGCATTTCCCCCATATACCAATCAAATTCAAACCTCTAATATATTTTCTATTTGGCAGAACAAACGGTTATTTCCCAAGAACACTCACAATGATTGGTTTCTGGAAAAGCAATCTTAAAGGGGTTGTAAAGGTAAAAAAAAAAATCCTTTACCTTAGTGCAGTCCTCCTTCACATACCTCATCCTTCCATTTTACTTTTAAATTGTCATTATTTCTTCTGAGAAATCCTCACTTCCTGTTCTTCTGTCTGTAACTCCACGCAGTATTGACACTTTCTCCCTGGTGTGGAGAAAGCCTCTTGAGGGGGGAAGGGGGCGAGCAGGAGTGTCAGGATGCCCACTAACACACAGCTCCTTTCTGTATATGTAAATTAGTGGGCGTCCTGACACTCCTGCTCGCTCCCTCCCCCTCAAGAGGCTTTCTCCACACCAGGGAGAAAGTGTCACATTACTGTGTGGAGTTACAGACAGAAGAACAGGAAGTGAGGATTTCTCAGAAGAAATAAGGACATTTAAAAGCAAAATTGAAGAAAGAGGTAAGTGAAGGAGGACTGCACTAAGGTAATGGAAGCTATTCAGTGATTTTTTTTTACAACCTCTTTAATTTAGATACACACAGTAACTTATAAGCAGTAACTTTTAGAGTCGGTTCACACTGGGGCGACTTGGGATCCGACTTGAAGTCGTCTCAAGTCGTCCCAAGTCGTGCTGTCCAGAAAAGCAATGTAAGTGAATGGGAGCGGTGTTAATACACACTACTCATGTAGTTCCGACTTCAGAAGAGGTTCCTGTACTACTTCAATCAGACTTCTAGGCGATTTGTACCCATTGATTTCAATGGAAGTCGCTTCCAAGTCTGATCACTGTTTTAATTGAAGCTACTTCCCAGCAAGATAACATACATTTCTCAGGCAAACCCCCTCCCTCCCCCTCCCTGTCCCAGAGCTGATTGTTGTTTTATTGGCCACTGGAATGTCTCCTGACCTGAAAAGGACTTCAAGTCGTGTTGTAAATCTCCCCAGATCGCCCTGTGGTTCATGCTCAAATCGTGTTGAAGTTGCTTCTGAAAGTCGTGCTGGAAGTCGTGTCGCCCCAGTGTGAACCGACTCTTAGCAACCAGTCAGAATTCATGTTGTTGAAATGAGATCAGTAAATGAGATCAGTATCAGATGGATTGTGTTTGGTTGCCGCTATACAATACTATATTTTTAAATAAAGAAACAAAAAAGGACAAAAATACATTTTTGTATTTATTGCTTACAAATATTTTAAATAATGGGCAGTCTTTGGTAAAAATAAAAGCAATAAAGAATAAAATATTCACAATAACATTACGTAAAGTATTGCACAAAACATTCTTCAATACACCGGAAATAATAAAGGAATGTTCAGGATCCTCAATGAGGAAATGATCTGTACAACATTCAATTATTTAACACTATCTTACGAAATGTCTGCTCTTTGAATGTCGAGTACGTCCAGCGCCTTAACGGTCCCACAAGTCACTGGACTGGATAAAAGATGCCCCCTGTCCTTCGTGCCTCATCTCATGATCCAGAAGCCAGTAACCAAATTACATTTTTATGGGTTTTTTTTCTTCGTTTTTGAGTAAAAAGTGGTGACAGTGCAGCATTACCTTCTCATTCTACTACACTACAGCAACGGCTTCCCCAACCTGTATATTTTACATAAAATAAAGAAGGGGGAAAAAGACACAGGAGCGCAAGTAGTCCTCAGTCAGCCCTCTATGGAAAAGAGGAAAATAATTAGCATGTCTATTGTTACACAGACATTCCAAGTAGTGGTTCACTTTGTGCTGTCGCAGGCTGGTCCGGCTTTCAACTGATCCAAGTGGCTTCTTAGTTCTGGACATAGCTCTAGCAGACAGACTTCCATCAGTACCTGAAAAACACAGGAACATTCCTATTAGTGTAAAACAGCCCATAGATTATATAAAAGAAAAAGAACAAGGTGGATAGCAATGTTTCCCCAATCGATTGACCAAAACTCACAATCCTGTTAATGGTATAAAAGAAAAGAGCAAAGAGCATATAAGGTTGAGGAAAATCCTCTTCCAAATATAGGGATTTTTACGTGAGATGTCAATCGTTGTATTAAGGTAAGCACACCAAGGACAAGGATTGTAAATATATCAAAAAAGGTTTAATTTAAATATAAAAAAGTTACACATATAAAATAATTTCATTAAAGGTTGACCACAATAGTTACAGAGAACAAGAAGAAAGTGAGTTATGCAGGTTGCCGACTAGTTTCACATTCTTATGTTTCATCAGGGCTTTGCAACTTTAGTATTTTTGAGTTTTTAGTGGTCTGTGTGTGACATAAAAATGCCATTAGTACAACATAAAATAGTACAACATAGTCCATTATTAATTTTCTACATTAAAGATAAAACAAAATAAAGCAAAATATCTGTGTGCTTACCAATCCCATCAGCCACTGTGACAGGACAAAATATCAAGACGCCTTTCAGAGAAAACCGGTAGCGCAAATGGCAAAGAGGATGGACACAGGCCGGTGGAGGTCAGATCCAACCAACTGTTCGATGTGAGGATATTAAGGTGATGAGATATTCAACCCACAATAAAGTTGATTCTGCAAATTATTTAAAGTACAAACAAAAGATAGTATATAGAGCTACTCAAGAAATGGCTTTCAGCAGGTCAAATGTGGGAGGTATCCAAGGACGGACCATCCCACATTTTACTAATCAATAGGTCCCATAGCAGTCCCCGTAGCAAATAAGTTAGGGGATATTATGGTAATGAAGTTGTACTTAAAGAGGTTCTATGTATAGCTATAATTAGAAATTGTTCAAAACAAGCAGAGTGGGGTAGAGTGTAAGGGTAGAATGTAAGGGGGAATGTTATATAGTAAAGAAGGTAAATAGCAAATAGATTCAAAGGCCAAAGACCATATTACCTAGTTAGTTATATGTATTATATAGCTATTACCTGTAAATAGAGCACGGTACACGACCGTAGTCTATGAAGGCAGATAGATAGTCCTCACATACGTCCAATACCACTCCGCTGCTGGAGCGGAGTGGTATTGGACGTATGTGAGGACTATCTATCTGCCTTCATAGACTACGGTCGTGTACCGTGCTCTATTTACAGGTAATAGCTATATAATACATATAACTAACTAGGTAATATGGTCTTTGGCCTTTGAATCTATTTGCTATTTACCTTCTTTACTATATAACATTCCCCTTACATTCTACCCTTACACTCTACCCCACTCTGCTTGTTTTGAACAATTTCTAATTATAGCTATACATAGAACCTCTTTAAGTACAACTTCATTACCATAATATCCCCTAACTTATTTGCTACGGGGACTGCTATGGGACCTATTGATTAGTAAAATGTGGGATGGTCCGTCCTTGGATACCTCCCACATTTGACCTGCTGAAAGCCATTTCTTGAGTAGCTCTATATACTATCTTTTGTTTGTACTTTAAATAATTTGCAGAATCAACTTTATTGTGGGTTGAATATCTCATCACCTTAATATCCTCACATCGAACAGTTGGTTGGATCTGACCTCCACCGGCCTGTGTCCATCCTCTTTGCCATTTGCGCTACCGGTTTTCTCTGAAAGACGTCTTGATATTTTGTCCTGTCACAGTGGCTGATGGGATTGGTAAGCACACAGATATTTTGCTTTATTTTGTTTTATCTTTAATGTAGAAAATTAATAATGGACTATGTTGTACTATTTTATGTTGTACTAATGGCATTTTTATGTCACACACAGACCACTAAAAACTCAGAAAGACTAAAGTTGCAAAGCCCTGATGAAACATAAGAATGTGAAACTAGTCGGCAACCTGCATAACTCACTTTCTTCTTGTTCTCTGTAACTATTGTGGTCAACCTTTAATGAAATTATTTTATATGTGTAACTTTTTTATATGTAAATTAAACCTTTTTTGATATATTTACAATCCTTGTCCTTGGTGTGCTTACCTTAATACAACGATTGACATCTCACGTAAAAATCCCTATATTTGGAAGAGGATTTTCCTCAACCTTATATGCTCTTTGCTCTTTTCTTTTTAGCCCATAGATTATGTAATCGTCTAGCCTTCCATCACAGGTGGAAGGAAAGAAAATCGCTTGATTCCCCCATCAATAGTCAGTGTTGATGGGAGAATACCTCCTGCAGCTCTATTGTGTTCTGCCAATGGGGAGAACACAATACCAGAACAAAAAAATTTCAGCTACCATACAGGTGGGAAGGTACTAAAATGCAAATTTTAATATCAATCCACTGTTCTACCATTGTAGTACAGTGCAAATGCTTCTTGGCCAGACCCCCCCTCCCATCTCCACTGCCCCACAGAGTCAGCTGGGGCCCAGAGGAAATAGGCACGGCACAGGCTGCTGAGAAAAATAAGTGGTGATCTCTCTGGTGTGACCCGACACCCCACATTGATTCAGAACCAGAGCTCCTCAATCAGCAAAGCTCCTGCTCCCCGAATATTGCAGAGCTCTATTGTGCAGAGGGTGTCGGGCGGATGCTGGGGCACAGAAAGCAGGCTGCCCTTTGCGGTCTGTGCTTTGGAATTTTGCCTGGTATTGTGCAGCAATTAGAATCATAACATTAAGGCCGCGTACACACAGAGGTACATGTCCGCTGAGACATGTCCGACGGACCGTTTCCAGCGGACGTCTCCTTCTGCCGGATTTTCGTCCGACGGTGTGTACACACCATCGGATGAAAATCCCCTCGGCCAGGGAACGCGGACCCGGAAATAAAATGCTTCCGCGCATGCGTCAAATCCATTTGACGCATGTGCAGACAGTTCTGTCCGCTGGTTAGTGTACTAACCAGCGGACAGATCCGACGGACAGGTTTGTAGCGGAATTTTTTTTAAAGCATGCTTTGAAATTTGTCCGATGGACAAACCCGTCTGCTCGCCCGTACACACGATCGGATTTGTCTGCTGAAACGGGTCCGTCGGACCGGTTTCAGCAGATGAATTTGATCGTGTTTACGCGGCATAAGACATTTGTCATTTACCTTTTTGCTGCACATTCAATATATCCAGCTAAAGTCATACGAAACTTCAATTGGGGCTTATAACAATAATTTATGTCAGTAATCCTTTTTGTCTATAGTTCTGGTGCAGATTTAGAAATAAATCCAGAATTTTTGGGGCTGACAGGTGAGATGCAGGAGCGGAGGATCAGACAGATTTCATGTGTCATCCTGTGTAGATCACAGACTGGAGAGACATGGGTATGGGCAAGGTGGACTGGCATGATGATTGTTCTCATATTTTTAAAGCTCCTTTGTAAAACATGAAGGCATAATATGAGTTCCTGGGCTTATCTCTATATACATCTGACAGTTTTACTGCACTCCTTGAATACAGCTATCGCTGTATTTCCAGGAGCCTGATGCTGATGCTTCAGGTCTAAAGCATCTTCCCCTCCTCCTGCCCAATCACAGAACCATTTGTATTATGTGAACTCATGCACAAAATACAAAGGCTTCTCTGAATGGGCAGCAGAGAGGAGAGAGATGGGCATAGCAGCTCTGTCCCTCTCTTTTCTCACAGCCCCAAGTGTGTCTGCTCTGGCAGAGCCAAAATCCTGCCAGATATAAATAAAAGCGATAAGCCAAGGAGATGTCATGCACATCCCTGGAAATAACTCATAATGTGCCTGTACTTTTTGTGTCTGGATTCCTGGAATTGCGCTTCAAACAGAGTCAGTATGGCTATTCCGTTACACAGTAATAGTTTGCTAGTTATGGAGAGACTTTAAAGGGGTGGTTCACCCAAAAACCTTTTTTTTAACATTAGATTGCGGCTCGTTTTGTCAAGGGGAATCGGGTGATTTTTTTTTACAATCGAAGCAGTACTTACCGTTTTAGAGATGCATCTTCTCCGTCGCTTCCGGGTATGGTCTTCGGGGCTGGGCGTTCCTATTTGATTGACAGGCTTCCGACACGTCACGATTTTCCGAAAGTAGCCGAACGACGGTGCGCAGGCGCCGTATAGAGCCGCACCGGCGTTCGGCTTCTCGTGACGCGATGTATGCGACCGTCGGAAGCCTGTCAATCAAATAGGAACGCCCAGACCAGAAGACCATACCCGGAAGCGACGGAGAAGATGCATCTCTAAAACGGTAAGTACTGCTTCGATTGTAAAAAAAACACCCGATTCCCCTTGACATAACGATCCTCAATCTAATGTTAAAAAAAGGTTTTTGGGTGAACCACCCCTTTAAATAGCCTGAAAGGAGTTACTAAACATCAATTTTGAGCAAACACAGAAACTCACAAACAAAAGAAAGCTTCTCTACTTACATAAAGTAGATGCTTATTAGCTCTGTTTTCTTGAAGTGCATTAAATATCTTGATTATGCCATGACGTGCATTCTGCTGTCCAACCAAGTTCTGAAGAGCATCTGGAAACAGACAACATGAGTAAAATTAAATATATATATATATATATATATATATATATATATATATATATATATATATATATATAATACACACTGGTATTTACACACATGCACACCCTGGAAGACGTCATCTGTGACGAAACGGCGTAGGGAGGAGCGGCGTGCTGACGTCACCGCTAACGACTATCCGGAAGGACGAGCGTATGTTGGAACCGGCCGGCTATACTACAAGACGCTAATTGTTTATACATACCATGTGAGTGAATCTTTTTTTTAATAAACACGATTTTATCTACGGTACTACTCTATTTTGGCTTTCCTATTTTCTCCAAACTCCGGGATCTGGCATTTATCGATGTATGGTTTACTACATGTGGAGTTGAACACCAGAGGACTAGTAGAAGCAAGCCTGCCATAGAGACACAGAGTTACATGCGATTTTGATCTTTTCATTAAGATCATTGGGAGTCGGTAAGCAGGCATTTGTATTAGAGGTGGAGGTGCCTTTTGTCTGATCTTATTCTATGGACTTTTTTCAAACACACTTCGGGTGCAAGTTTGATACACACGGACTCTAATAATTTTATTTGATTGTGATTGTTTTTTCATTTGTCACTTCACCAGTGTTCCACATATGAATACATTGTGAGGGATGGTCACATTTGTTATAAGATATTTTTTGCAGCGCAGCATACCTTTGTATTATAGTTAATTTATGTGAATCGCACATTTTTTATGCAGCAGCAGCTCATTACTTCATTGTTCATTTATTTTTTATTTTTACTATATAGACACAGACCAGCGCAGTAATATTTTCCATAGACACATGCACACCGGTCTGGTCTATGCCTGAATAACAGCAATACTTTTACTTATGAAAGGTAGTTGTTGAAAAGCAATTGTACTTATTTTTCTGCAGAGACCAAAGCAAAAACCAGACGACAATCTGTTGTTAATTGACATTAAAACGGCTTTTCACACTTAAAAATTGTAATACGCACGTATTTAGTTAATGTCAAATGAAAAGCTCACTACCTATTATAATAGACCATAGAAAAGAATTGTTATTGCAAATGTACAGAATGATACTGTGAGGGACATATTATAAACAAGCCTCAGGGAGCAATTCAAATAATTTACAGCAACGCTGTCCACATCCAGCACCACACTATACAAAGCTGGGTGCCTTTGTAAATCAAGCTATTAGGTGCAATACAACACAGGTACACCCAGAGGGGTAAAAACAGTGTAACAGCTTTGCAGGTTTTATCAATATAAAATATTCTCTTATATTGTTTTTTAGGCCCGGTTCACGGTGATGCGTAGTAGGTGTCAATACAAAGGTAATTTGAGCTGCAGGAGAACCATTTGCCTGGAGAAATCTGTGTTTTAATGTGTTCTTAAGATAACCAGATAGAGCCGATCACTAATTGCTTTTGGCTTCTTATACAGAAGTTAGTCCTATGGGGGAGCTGGACTGTCTCTGGGGTGGTCATTGTCATGATAAAAGCAGCCCTCAAAATTTACACTCGCCCGCTCGCATTTTGCAAGCAAATTTTGAGGGCTGGCACGTGTGGGCTGCCTGAGAGCAGGGGGGCGAGCAAGGAGTGAATAAAGGGGAAGAGAGAGAAGAGTCGCCGCAGCCACCGCCTGGTTGTTCAGAGCGTGGGGAACATAACAGCTTTTAATTCAATAGATGTGTTTCCCGCCACGTGCCGTCATATACAGCCCCTCCCCCTTGTCTGGGCACATTGACAGACAGATCACCCATCCCAGGATTGGATGGGTGATCTATCAAAGTTTCACGGACAAGGGGGGGGGGGGGGTGTGTATGACGGTTCGCAGCGGGGAACACAGCTATTAATTTGAAAGCCGTTATGTTCCCCGCGCTCTGAACAACCAGGCGGCGGCTCCAGCTCCTCTTCCTTACCCAGCACAGGTAGGCTCCACTGGGGACACAGGCTGCAATGGGGACATTTTGCTGCATTGGTAGACATGGGCAGGCTGCATTTTTGGGCACGGATAAAGTTGTTAATATTTATTTTTATAACTTAATTCTGCATAAAACATTTAAGTTTTTAATTTCATGAGATAATGTATGAGGGCGTGTTTAGGGACGGGATAGCGGTTGGGCGGGGCAACTGGTGGCGGGTAACCCTTGAGGCCTGGCTAGTAGCTCAGGACTTGAAATTTTGAGCTCTGATAATAAGATTGGCTTTATTGTCTAAAGTGACCATTGTGTGAGATAATGGGAGTAACCCTTGTCCGATTGTTTTCTGTATAGATTCAGTGTGTGTTTCTCAAATAAAGTAGTTCTTATTCTAGTTCACTCCAAGACTGGTGTTGTCTGATCCTTGGGGACACGTCTCGTGTTCCAAGACTTGGGAAGCAGCTTCTTGGCGGAAATACCCAACCGGGTATCCAGATTCCATCACAGACACCCCAAACCGGTTGGCAGAACTGAACTGTGGAATCGGATGGAATGTTCAGACCCATGCGATTCAATTCCAGTGCGGACAAAAAAAAAAGGTTCCTGCACGTTTTTGGTGTGGATCCAATGCGAATTGAGCCATACATAACATGCAATTCCTGTACAAATGACATGTGATGCAGCAGACCACATCAGTGTAGACCCAGCCTTAGTTCTTAAAACGCAATTATTTTTCTAAAGCTGGAGTTCCACTTTAAAAAATAAACCACTTTGTGGATCTTTGGTGCAATTTCATTTAAAAAAAATCTTCCACAGGGATAAATAGCGAAACGAGTAGAATACATGAAAAAAGCATCAAAATCTATTGCACTTCTTAGTTCTGACATATAGGTGGGCCAATGGAACCACAGCACACAGTAGAGGGATGAGGAGATCCTTCAGCAAGCTTCAACAGAGTGAAGATCAGGGTGCAGGTAAGTGGGACGGGTAATTTCTAAATTTTCTTTGCGGCAATGCATTGTTGTTTACTTTTATTTGATCAAGTCACATTAAGCAAAGCCACCACAAAAGTAAACTGACTAAGCTCAAGTGAGTTTAATCAGAAGGGCAGAGACATGATGAGAGCAGAACTTTGTAACCTATCGCAGCAGTGCAATTAAAGTATGCACACGACACTTACTAAAGCAATGCACCATGGGACACAAGTTTAGATATCGGGCAGTACAACACGTATGAAAAGGATTCGACGCATGCGCGGAAGTATTTTTCTTCCTGATGCAGTCAACGTCACCGCCACGTCACCGCTCTGTCTGCCGGCGGGGATTTTGATCCGATGGTGTGTACACGCCATCGGACCGAAATCCGATGAGACATGTCCGTCGGACAAGTTTGAGCGGACATATCTCATAGTGTGTACATGGCCTAATAGGTAGAAAGCTATATGCTGTATTTGTTGTAGCGATGAAATTAGTCTATGTAGCAAAACAGAACAAAAATACAATGTCAGCCAATAAGGCTCTTTACAACACACTGTGAGGTCACTCTACTTCCATAATAACACCAACAAGCCTCAGAATTCATCTTCAAAGCAGACAAGTCACAATGGAAGAAAAAAGGTGCTTATTAGCTTGTGTGTATCTTTATCCAAGATGAGAACATTGATGTCTGCAGGATTTACAGCCCAATGGGAGTGAAGTGGACACTGCTGTGTATAAATGCGCCACCCAACCCAATCATAGCACTTAGCTCACCGGGAATGTTTTCAAGTAGTTTTTGCTGTGCTTTCTGCTTTGTTTCCTGACACTGCAGCTCTGTTCTTGAGGTTTTTGGAGGCGCTAATCTTCCATTTGGCCAGAATGCATCTCGGAATACATTGATATAGTAAACTAGCATCTGCTCACTGAAAATCCAATTCACCGTGTCCCGGATCTGTCTAAAGGAAAAAAAAAAACAAAGTATAAGGTCAACAAAAGCATCAGTCTACTTGGCTGCTGGTTATTCAAAGTTTCATCCAAAAGGGAAAAAGTAATCTTAACCCCTTCCCATCCAGCCCATTGCAAAATAACGGCCGGGAAGGATTGTCATTGTTCCAGGTGGACATCATATGACGTCCTCCTGATATGTTAACTGGACACAGCCAATGACAGATCACTTTAGTAACCCATTGCCGGTACCATGTAATCGCTGTGACCATTCACAGCAGATCACATGACAATTGTAAACAATAGATGGATTCCTTTCTTGCTATCCATTGTGTACAATTGAGTTGCTAGCTGTGATTGGTCACAGTTGTCACATGGTACAGCCAGGACCAATCACAGCGTGTACCATGTGATTAGCTGTGGCCAATCACAATACTCACTGAATGAATCAGTTTAGGCCCCTTTCACACTGGGGAGGGAGGTGCGTCGGGGGTACAGTGCCGATATTTTTAGCGGTGCTTTACCACCAATTTGGCAGCGCTATTCGGCCTTAAAACCGCCCCGCTAGCGGCTGAGAAAGGGTTAAAAAGCATATAGCCGCGGTGTGCCATTGATTTCAATGGGCGGGAGCGGTGGAGATGTGGTATACACACCGCTTCAAAGATGCGGCTAGCAGGACTTTTTTTTTAACGTCGTGCTAGCGCACTGCTCCAGTGTGAAAGCCCTCAAGCCCTCAGGGCTTTCACACTGGAGACACAGCAGCGGTTGTTTAGGGTCGGTTTGCAGGCGCTATTTTTAGCGCAATAGCGCCTGAAAATCGTTCCAGTGTGAAAGAGGTCTTAGATAAGGAGAAACCACCATTAACAACTTAAGACCTGGACCTTTATGACCAGTTTTTGTGATTCGGCACTGCGTTGCTTTAACTGACAATTGCACGGTCATGCAACGTGGCTCCCAAACAAAATTGGAGTCCTTTTTTCCCCCACTAATAGAGCTTTCTTTTGGTGGTATTTAACCACTTAAGACCCGGACCAAAATGCAGGTAAAGGACCTTGCCCCTTTTTGCAATTTGGCACTGCGTCGTTTTAACTGACAATTGCACGGTCGTGTGACGTGGTTCCCAAACAAAATTGGCGTCATTTTTTTCCCCACTAATAGAGATTTCTGTTCGTGGTATTTTTTTTTTCTCAAACAAAGGTTTTTATTGAACCGAAATAGCAATACAAGCGATGAGCTCCAGAGCAGCAACATGTCATCAGGACAGTGTGGCGCAGCACACCCAGGTCCAAAAAAACAGGCATAAACACAGTAAAACGGTACATACAGGTGTTAATCCCCCCAGCAGTCAGTAAGCAGTGAATCGAGCCACAATCTCCTCCCCCCTGCGTCAGGGTGCAACGCCTCCCACATTTGGTAACCTGTGGTGCGGTATAGCCCAGGGGTCTCTACCCTCCCCACACCCTAGAATAGACGATCGTACACCAATTCTAATGGGGCCAAGCCCGGGACATCCAGCCAGGGGGCCCATACCTTTTCAAATTTAGAATCAGACCCTCTATGTTGAAATATAACTTTTTCCAACCTTAAGGTGACCCCCATCTGCTTGATCCACTCCCGCACTGTGGGCGGTTCAGCGTCCTTCCAATGCCTCAATATCATTAGGCGGGCCTGAAAAAGGGCTCTACCAACAGCTTGCCTAGAACCACCCTCCATCTCCAGGTTATCGCATATTCCTAACAAGCAGGTTTTGGGATCCAGTGTTAACTGGGCCTGAAAGGCCCCGTTCAGGGTATCTATGACCTTCGTCCAGTAGAGGTGCAATTTCGGGCATCTCCACAGTAGATGGATAAGATCACCATGATCTCTACAGCATCGAACACATGTGGGGTCTACACCCAGCCCCATTCGCGCCAGCCTAGCCGGTGTGTAGTGTACTCTCAATAGGATGTATAGCTGCGACAGCCTGTGTGCTACGTTCAGGGAGCACCCGGGAACAGCCTGCAGCGCCTCCTCCCACTGTCCCTCCTCAAATGCACCCACATCTTGTTCCCACCGGGACCTCGCCCTCAAAGGAGTATCTGGTATGAAAAGATTCTGAAGCATGGCATAGCAGCTTGATATAAAGCCTTTGTACGTGTCTATCTCAAATATGTAGTTGAAGACCGACGCCGGGTCCAAGGACCAGATGTCTGCCTCTCTCTGAGCATCCACTGCGTGTTTAAGTTGAAGGTAATAAAAATACATAGAGGACGGCAATCGGAAGTCTGCCCTAAGCTCCTGGAAGGGCCTAAGCCTGCCCCCCCTAATTATGTGGGTCATAAGGGATATTCCATAGTATTTCCACTTAGAGCCATAAGGTAGTTTAGCTAATTCCCTATAGTACTGATTGCCCCAAATAGGGCTGAATTTAGTGAATCCTGTCACCCCCTGTAACATCCTAACCTTGTTCCACGTCTTCTGCATGAGTGCATACGTGGGGAAAAGTTTGTTGGACTTAGTGTATCGTAGGGCCTCTAGTCCCTCCGCCACCTCCCCCCCAGTGGTAAAGCTGAGCAGCTGGACCAAAGAGTCCTGCAAATTCAGCTCCCGGTCCCGACCAGGACCCACAAGCCTTGCAATGTGTTGCATTTGGGAGGCCAGGTAGTAGAGCCATGGATTGGGTAGTGCCAATCCCCCAGCATCCTTCGGTCGTTGGAGCTGCTCAAGCCCAACTCTAGGGGGCCTGGTCAGCCATATGAGCGATCGGAAGACTGAATTGATAATCCTAAACTTTTTCAGAGGGATGACCATCGGTGAGTTGTGGAGGACATATAGTAACTGTGGCATCAGGATCATTTTTATCAAGTTTACCCTGCCTACAGGGGACAGTTTGAGCCTGCTCCACACCTTGACCCGGTCACGGCATTGATTAATCAGAGGAGTGAGGTTGAGACTGACATAGTCCAACAGGCAGGCAGAAACCCGGATGCCGAGGTATCGAAATGACCCGGAGACAGGAATGTCCTGTAAGGTCACTGGGCATAGGGAGGGGTCCCGATCCAGCAACAGAAGGGAGGACTTTGTCCAATTAATAACTAACCCCGAATATTCTCCAAATAGCTGGACAACTTTCATGGCCTCCGACAGCGAGTCGGAGGTATCTCCCAAAAGAAGCATGGTGTCATCCGCATATAGCATGACTTTTTCATGTAGAGCACCGTACTGAAATCCCCGGATCAAGGGGTTCGCCCTGATTAATGAAGCCAGGGGCTCTATGGCTAGGGCAAATAGAAGAGGGGACAAGGGGCACCCCTGGCGTGTGCCTCTGTGCAGGCTAAAGGTGTGCGAAATCCTTCCCCCCTCCCGTATTGCTGCTATCGGAGATGAGTATAAAAGCTGTACCCAGGCAATGAAACTATCACCAAACCCAAACCTCCGCATCACCTCCCACAGATACTCCCACTCGACACTATCAAATGCCTTATGGGCATCCAAGGACAACAAAGCCCTATCTCCCATGTTATCCGCCCTGGACTGGATGTTCAGGAAGAGTCGCCGCAGGTTTATTGCCGTCGACTTTTGGGGCATGAAACCGGATTGGTCGGAGTGTATTATGGTGGAAATGGCACCATTCAATCTTACAGCTAAGGCTTTGGCAAGGATCTTAACGTCATTTTGGAGTAATGAAATCGGTCTATATGAACCTGGGTCAAGAGGGTCCTTATCTGGCTTCAAAATTAAAACTATATTGGCTCTAGTCATAGATCGTGGTAGGGTGCCGTTTTTTTTTGCTTCATTGAACACTCTCAGAAGGTGTGGGAGCATAGTCTCCCCATACTGCTTGTACACCTCCGCTGGGAGGCCATCATCCCCGGGGGCCTTCGAGTTAGGGAACAAGCTGGTCGCTGCCTGCAGCTCCCCAAGAGACAGGGGGGCGTCAAGCATCTTTCTATTGGAAGCGGACAGGGCCGGGAGCTGGACCAGGTCCAGATATTCCCTCAGTGAGTAGGTTTGGCGAGACTCATAAAGAGAGGAGTAAAAACTCACAAGTTCTGACAATACTTGATCAGGTGAGCTAGTCAACCCACCGGTGCGGGTGCGCAATGCCCCAATGGAAGGGGACATCTGTTGGGAACGGGCAATAGTTGCCAGCATGCGACCAGTGTGCTCACCCTCCTCATAGAATGCCGCTTTCTGAAAAAAGCGTTTCCTCTCTGCCCCCGAGGTCGTGACTCGATACAACGCATCCTGCGCCGAGAGCCACGCCTCTCTGCTGTTTTCAGATGGATCTGCAATAAAGGCGCTCTCCAACCTCCCGGCCATAAGTTCTATATCCTCCCTCTGGGCACTTGTCTGTCTTTTAATAGCCTGGATCTCCGTAATAAACAGGCCCCTGAGGACTGCCTTAAAGGCCTCCCAGGTCACCGCTATGTCCTCCGAGTCTGCATGAACACGCCAGAACTCCGAAATGCAGGATTCCATGTGTTCATGGGACGGGAAGAGATTCAGCCAAAAGGCGTTCATCCTCCACGGGGCCTTGGCCCCCGCAGAAGGGGGACGCACGTCCAAGGAAGCAACCAGCGGGGAGTGGTCTGACACACTCCTCGGTGCATACGTCACCTCCCCAATATAACGCTCAGCTGTATGGGAACAGAGACACAAATCAATCCTAGACAAAGAGGAGTAACCCCTAGAGAAGCAGGAGAACTGTTTCACACCCGGATTCCTGGCCCTCCATGGATCTCTCCACCCCACCTCCTCCATAAACTTTGCAAGGGCAGTACGGTTCACCTTCCTCCCCCCTGTGGATGTCTGTCCAGCAGGGGGTCTGTGCAGCAGTTGAAGTCTCCAAAGGCGTACAATGGCACCTCCGGAGACCGCACCTGGAACTCCACCAGCGCCCTCAGTACCTGATTATCATACGGGGGAGGTATATATACAAAAGCAAGGATACATTTAAAGACAAACAACCTACATAATAAAAAAACATATCTACCATCAGCATCAGTCTCAGAGCTCAGTTCCTCGTACTCGATCGAGCAGTGTATCAGGACGCTCACACCCCTAGAATATGAGGTGTGAGTGGAGTGGTAAGCCTTACCCACCCACCGGTAGTTCAGACAGGACACAGAGTCAGCAGTGAGATGGGTCTCTTGTAGTGCACATATGGCCGGCAGTCTTTTCCTCATCAAGGTTGAAACCATAGTGCGTTTAAGAGGGTCTTGTAGTCCCCTAACATTCCATGAAAGTATCTTAACCGCTGCCATCAGGGGGGGTAAAACACATAACCATCAGGGGAAAATCCACCACCCACAAGCCCCCCCACCTCCCTCCAGGCGGCGGCAAATGCCTCTGCGTGCCGGGGTGTGAATAGGTATAGAACAGTCCGCTGGGTAAGAAAGAGAATTGGGACACCACTTGGTGAGCAGTAAGGAGTGACCGCTCTGGGGCAGTCCATCGCATAACAACCACTGTTGGCTCGTTGCAGGCAAGTCGCCTGTATGGGCAGGTCGCCCAACTGCATACAGGCCCTTTTTAGGCTCAACTTCCGGGGTGCCAACGGGCATCCCCAACAAACAGGGGACAACAGGTCCCTCAATGCCCCAAGTCGGGCAGCCGTCGAAGTATCCAAGTCACCAGCTTTCTCCATTGGGTACGGTGGCAAACAAATTTCCGAACTCGCATTGCAAAAAAAAAAAAAACAAGGCATTGTATGTTTCCGGCAGTACCCTCAGCCGAGGGATCAGCATGGCAGCGCAGGTGATAGTCGACCAACTTGTCAATCATCTACTTCGGGGGGTCTCTGGTCTTGCCGAAGAGCTCCCTCATTAGCATCCAGCCAGTCCGAGGCATCCGCAGGGTGTTCAAAAAAGTGGGCCTGGCCTCTCAGGATGACTCTAAGTCTCGCAGGGTATAGCATTGCGTATGGCGCCTGAAGCCTCTGTAAGCGTTTTTTAATTTCAGTAAACTTTGCTTGGCTTTTCTGCACCGCAGCAGAAAAGTCTGGATAGAACGAGACTCTCGTGCCATTAAACTGTATGTTCCTCTTTTCCCTGGCCAGTCGCAATATTATTTCCCGGTCCCTGTAGTTTAGCAGACGGGCCAGCATCGGGCGGGGAGGGTTACCTGGCGGTAGGGGTCTGGATGGTACTCTGTGGGCCCTCTCCACTGCATACAAATGAGTTAGCGCATCTTTGCCAAAGACGTTCGCCATCCATTGCTCCACAAACTGCGTGGGATCCCGGCCCTCTACCTTCTCAGGGAGCCCAACTATGCGGACATTATTGCGTCTGAGGCGATTTTCAAAATCTTCTGCTCTCACGTCCACAGCTCGAGCCAGGCGTGCAGTAGATTGAGTGTCCCTAATCAGTGCAGGGAGCTTGTCTTCTATGTCACTGATTCTGCCTTCCGCAGCGGTGGTTCTCTCCCTCATCTTCTGGATGTCATGTCTGATCAGGCACACCTCCTCCTCTAGGCTTCCAAATCTGAGCCGCAAGCTATTTACAGAGGCTGTGCACTTATTCACTGCTCTGAGTATAGCAGCCAGCGTGGGCCGGTCTCCCCCCTCCGCTTCGTTGTCATCCGACATCTCTGCTGAATTAGAGCCCCCAGCCTGCTCCATCATGGCCTCCTCCCCGTGCACACTCTCCCCCTCCTCCATGTCAGTGTCACTGGGCGCTGCTCCATCTTCAACTGTGGTGGGTTTCCCTGCTAGTTTCTGGGCGTAGTACCTCATATCCTTGGGAGGGTCCCCCGTAAGTGTTTTGGGGTGTTTCAGAGCCTTACTCACCCCCTCCTTCGGTTTGTCGGCCGCTCGTCCCTTCTGAGCAGATGGAGGAGCGGCGCCATCTTGGGAGTCCAGCTTCGGTCCGTCCTGCTTCTGTCCTCGGGTCATCATGCCCCCAATTTGCGATCAGACGGCAGCCGGGTGTCAGGTAAGAGTTCCTCCGCTGGGTGAGTGCAAATCCCGTCGCTTAACAAAGCCGGAAACCGGATCAAATCAGGGTTACTGCGGGAGCTCTGTGAACACACGTCCGCTCACATGCCGCGCTGGCCACGCCCCCCCTGTTCGTGGTATTTGATCACCTCTGCGGTTTTTATTTTTTTGCGCTATAAACAAAAATAGAGCGACAATTTTGAAAAAAATTCAATATTTTTTACTTTTTGCTATAATAAATTTCCCCCCAAAATATATATAACATTTTTTTCCCTCAGTTTAGGCCCATACGTATTCTTCTACCTATTTTTGGTAAAAAAAAAAAATCGCAATAAGCGTTTATCGGTTGGTTTTCGCAAAATTTATTTTATTTTACAAAATAAGGGATAGTTTTATTGCATTTTTTTACTACTAATGGCGGCGATCAGCGATTTTTTTCGTGACTGCGACATTATGGCAGACACTTCGGACAATTTTGACACATTTTTGGGACAATTGTCATTTTCACAGCAAAAAATGCATTTAAATTGCATTGTTTACTGTGAAAATGACAGTTGCAGTTTGGGAGTTAACCACAAGGGGGCGCTGTAGGGGTTATGTGTTCTCTGTGTGTGTTTACAACTGTAGGGGGGTGTGGCTGTAGGTGTGACGTCATCAATCGCGTCCCCCCTATAAAAGGGATGACGCGATCGATGCTGCCGCCACAGTGAGGCACGGGGTAGCCGCGTTTACACACGACTCTCCCCGTTCCTCAGCTCCGGGGACCGATCGCCGCACTCCAGCGGCGATCGGGTCCGCGAGTCCCGGAGCTTCGGACCGGGTCACAGGAGCGCGCCGCGGGCTGGGTACTAGAACCGACGCAAATATACGTGGATGTGCCCAGCCGTGCCATTCTGCCGACGTATATGTGCAGGAGGCAGTCCTTAAGAAGTTAATCACCTCTGCGGGTTTTTTTGCGACGCAACGCGAATTAATGATGTCTCCTGGGACACACACATCCCAGAAGACACTGCTCCCCCATTCCACAGGAGGCAGCTGAGGAGCAGAAGAAAGAAGACGGACCGCGGATCAGAAAGTGGCAGATTAGGACGATGTGCCTAGCAACAGGCACTTCAGGTATGTATAAAAGGTATGTTTTTTTTTTGCAGCATTTAAATTTTTTTTTTAAATTCTTGGTGGCGCTCCGCTTTAATGCTTTGTTATATATCCTTTGTTGGCAATGACAGAGGTCAAACGTTTTCTGTAAGTCTTCACAAGGTTGTCACACACTGTTGCTGGTATGTTGGCCCATTCCTCCATGCAGATCATCTCCTCTAGAAAAGTGATGTTTTTGGGGTGTCGCTGGGAAACACAGACTTTCAACTCCCTCCAAAGGTTTTCTATGGGGTTGAGATCTGGAGACCGGCTAGACCACTCCAGGACCTTGAAATGCTTCTTACGAAGCCACTCCTTCGTTGCCCGGGCGGTGTGTTTGGGATCATTGTCATGCTGAAAGACCCAGCCACGTTTCATCTTCAATGCTCTTGCTAATGGGAGGAGGTTTGCACTCAAAATCTCACTATACATGGCCCCATTCATTCTTTCATGTACACGGATCAGTCGTCCTGTCCCCTTTGCAGAGAAACAGCCCAAAGCATGATGTTGCCACCCCCATGCTTCACAGTAGGTATGGTGTTCTTTGGTTGCAACTCAGCATTCTCTCTCCTCCAAACACGAGTTGTATTTCTACCAAACAGTTCTACTTTGGGTTCATCTGACCATATGACATTCTCCCAATCCTCTTCTGGATCATCCAAATGCTCTCTAGCAAACCTCAGACAGGCCCGGACATGTACTGGCTTAAGCAGGGGGACACGTGTGGCACTGCAGGATCTGAGTCCCTGGCGGCGTAGTGTGTTACTGATTATAGCCTTTGTTACGTTGGTCCCAGCTCTCTGCAGGTCATTCACTAGCCGAAGATCGAGGGAGATTATCAGTGGTCTTGTATGTCTTCCATTTTCTGATTATTGCTCCCACAGTTGATTTCTTCACACCAAGCTGCTTGCCTATTGCAGATTCAGTCTTCCCAGCCTGGTACAGGTCTACAATTTTGTTTCTGATGTCCTTCGACAGCTCTTTGGTCTTCACCAGTTTGGAGTGTGACTGTTTGAGGTTGGGGACACGTGTCTTTTATACTGATAACAAGTTCAAACAGGTGCCATTAATACAGGTAATGAGTGGAGGACAGAAGAGCCTCTTAAAGAAGAAGATACAGGTCTGTGAGAGCCAGAAATCTTGTTTGTAGAGGAGACCAAATACTTATTTTCCACCATAATTTGCAAATATTTTCTTTCCAAATCAGACAATGTGATTGTCTGGATTTGTTTCCACATTTTGCCTCTCATAGTTGAGGTTTACCTATGATGACAATTACAGGCCGCTCTCATCATTTTAAGTGGGAGAACTTCCACAATTGGTGGCTGACTAAATACTTTTTTCCCCCACTATAGATCTAAGCGCAAAGCCTTCTCTCCGCATGCCAAACTTTGAGATGTGATTGTGTTCATGCAGCCACTGCATGTGCATCCTCTTCTATGGGCCGCCTGTATGCAGCTCCGAGGTGGATTAACACCCATCTACCCTTGGCTCTACATCCAACGGTAGATCCCCGTATGAACAATTCCTTTTTGTGAATTATTATGAAGTGAATTTAGTTTCGTTATATCAAAATGGTGAAATTCGGGCAGAAGACCAAGCAGTGTGGTGTTATTCAGTCATGTCACTTTGTAGATGGGTATAAATGACAACATACAAATTTTAGTAGTACCATTTAACACATGTAACCATTAGGAAAGAATAAAAACGTGGGTTTTAAAGTGAGCCACTTACATGCACTGCTTCGGTAAGCCCCAAAAATACCGGACTGAGACAGTAGGCTGTGAGTCTCTGTATAAATCTGTCACCCCCAAATGTTACCAATAATAAAAAATAAAAAAAATTGAAAAGGACATTTAAAAGCTTACTTGTTTATGGTTCTTCCGAATGTGATTTGGACCAGTGCAATGAGTGTCTTTCTCACCCACTTAAACACTGCAATAAAACAGAAACACTTGTCAGGAAAGATGACCCTCTTGGTTTTGTACTTATGTGGTCATTTATTGTACAACCGACAAATAGCACACTGGATTATATGTACAATCTATTTCACCTGAGATATTGGGCAAAGTTATTTCGAACCATAAAAAGAAGAAGAAATGGCGCAAACCAATGAGTCCCTATGTGTTTGTATGAACATGGCCACTGCCCCTTTAAAGTGAATGTGTGCCTTTCTTTTTTTTTCTTTTTATAATAAACTTATACTTACATTCACTGTGCAGTTTGTTTTGCACAGAGTGGCCATGGTCCTCAACTTCTTGGGTCCCTCGGTGGCACTCGCAGCTACTCCCTGCATTGTATAACCCCCTAGGACAGTGATGGCAAACCTTGGCACCCCAGATGTTTTGGAACTACATTTCCCATGATGCTCCACTACACTGCAGAGTGCATGAGCATCATGGGAAATGTAGTTCCAAAACATCTGGGGTACCAAGGTTCGCCATCACTGCCCTAGGAGAAGCGGTCTCCCGGGGGGTTACTTTGCAGGCGTGCTCCAGAGTCTAGAATTTGGCATTTAGAGATGCGGAATGTAGGACTTGGCCCCATCCCGATGCCCGTGTCATTGCTTGTGATTGACAGCAGCAGGAGCCAATGGCTGCGCTGCTATCAATCTATCCAATCAGGAGCCGAGAACCCCGGGCAGAGGAAGAGCGCTTCTCTGCCGAGGGAAATTCCAGGGCTCAGTCACTGCCAGACGTTTTTTCACCTTAATGCATAGGATGCATCAAGGTGAAAAAACTTGAGGGTTTACAACCCCTTTAAGGTGTGAATAAAACACTTCTAAGATATATATATATATATACCAGATTGAGAAAATATCACATGTATAAAAACCACACACATAAATAAATCATCTACTAAAATGAAACCAATTGAAATGCAACATACTCTTTGTGCTGGAATGAAGCATATAATACACTAAGCATTATGACAAGTTAACAATAAGTGCCAATAAGGTGTTAATCCATAAATCCATTATTTGTCAAAATGTATTATGGACTTTTGTATTAACACATTATTGCCACTTTTTAACCCGTCATAATGCTTACAATGTGTTATATGCTTCATTCCAGCACCAGGAGTATATTGCATTTCATTTGATTTCATTTTAGAGGATTTATTTGGGTGTATGGTTACACAGGTGATATTTCTCAATCTGGTATATCCATCCCAATATATAGATATGTTTGGTTTTATTGAGTGATGTGTATAGAGTGAGCACTTAGCTTAATATTATTTCAGACAATCTCATAAAACAGATACCATGATCCAGGTCTCTGGAGATTTGGTTATGATGTATAACATATTTGTGCCTCATTCTATTTCTACACCTAGTCTCTTGAATTTTAAACTGGCCATACATGGACCCCATCTGAGCAAAACCAAATTGGAAACAAAGTGCAAATACACGTGTACAGATTCTGTTTTCTACAAATTCTGTCAAGACATAAAAAGTGTTCCAGAAATGTTCTGTACACTGCGGTACTAAGTTTTTGCCAGTAGATGTCAGTGTTGCTGCAGATGTTTTAATATAATACGGATAACAGCACACTACAAAGGGTGGCCGTGTGACACCTATGAATGATGCACCTCATAATCATCATGGTATTCTGTGCAACAAACATCTGTAATGTGTGTCAATGAACACTCACTTCCTCGCAACTCAAAAATCTCAACAATCAGCATGAAGCATGGCTCAGCCAAGGCATCCTTCTTCCCATCGAGGTCATCCCCATAATCAGATAAGTCGCTGTCTTCCTCCGTTTCATCCTATAGATGCACCAGAAAGTCAAGTGATGCCAGTGAACAAGTCAGGCAAATGTACAGTATACAAAAAAAAAGTAATATCTTACTGTAAGATTTTGGAAAAGGCATTCTAATAATGCTAAAAAGTGCTGAGACAAAGGCAATAACTTGCCTGCTACTCGTGTTGTAAAGTTAAATATGATGTAGTCATTTTCAGATGTACATTTAGTCAATTTAGCAGATCTTTCGTTTTCTTCTAGTATCTTCATCGTCAGCAGAAACGACATTTGCGTGCACCCGTCAAACAGCGAACAATTACAGTACCCAAAACAACTGAAATGCCTTTACAGCGCCACAGTTTAGTGATAACAATAAATGAGGAACCTGGAATCATTTCTCTTACTCCAATGAGCATGGGGATACCCAATATGTTTTTTTTTTTTTTTTTTACTTATTTCCATAAAAAATGTTTTACCTTTTTTTCTCTTCCTGTTATCGTGTTATACAACTGGACACATTATACCAAAATAAGGGGTCTATTAGACCCCTAATGTCTCCCCTGTCCTATGTTCCAGCCCAAGCTTGATCCAGCTTCACACTATGCAGCAAATTAACAAAAAAGCTTTACATTTTATTGCTATCCAATATAGTTGACACATTCCTTCCCAGTAGTGTGTCCTGCTGGCTGGGTACTGCAATGAACAAGTTGGGGGAAGAAAATATAAAAAATGGAACATAAAACAACAAGGCAAAAAGACTAAACTTGTACTGATGTTAGGGTTACCACGTGTCCTGGATTGCCCGGGACAGTCCCGCATTTTGCAGTTCTGTCCCGGGCACCTTCATTCCAGGACAAAACAGTGTCCCGGAATGAAACTGACACAGCCACCCGATGAGAGAGCGGGGCTGGGAAACGCCGGCGTCCCTAACAACTGATGAGTCTAGAGCTGTCAATGGGCTTTCTCGCTGACAGCTAAATGAAAAATAAAGCTGCAAGTAAAAAAAAAAAAAAAAACGCCATGGGGTCCCCCTCCCCTAGTCCATTCCAGGTCCTTTGGGGGCTTCCAGATTCTGATAACCTTCCTGCCTGCATGCCACCACATCCACCAGCCAACGTAAAATGGGGACGTGATGCTTTTGGGTGGGGGGGGGGTAGAGCCTGTGGGTGCTGGTATGGACTTGGGGGGGGGGGGGGGCACTAGGTTTTTTTTGCTTTTTCTTTTTTTTTTCAATAGCCGGGTGCCAGCAATCGCAACAGTGAGTCAATTTAAATGTGGTTTGACTGCAGCATGTTCTATACAGAGCATGTATGTAAAACGAAAATGTACTTAAAGTGAAACAATACCTTTTTTCACTTCTAGGGTGTAGTGGGGGTCTCAGGAGCTGTAGTTGAGGTCTCAGGGGTTGTAGTGGAGATGTCAGGGACACACTGGAACAGGACGGGCTATGCTCTCGGGGGTTCAGCTCCTTCTGCTGCGGCTGTAAAATGTCTTTACAGTACTCGCGGGTATGTCCTTACTCGCGAGTGTATGTAAAATGAGTGTACTTAAAAGTGAGGTATGCCTGTACATGGTACACATGCCCCACTTTACAGGCAGACTAAGGCTCCATTCACATCTGAGCGAGAAAACGCTGGTCGCCCTACGCTCTTGTCGCTCGAGATGTGAAATAACATTGCGGTCTATGGAGATGGTTCACATCTCAACGCCGACATTGGCGTTCGCTCATAGACCGCAATGTTAAAGAAAGAAGAAAAAAAAAAGTTTAATCTACAGGCGGCAAGATAAGCCACGTACGCGGCGTATCGTGTCGCCTAGGTGTGAATGCAGCCTTAGGGGACCCCCCAGGCACTATATTTAGAGGAATTGTTTATTTTTATTGTTGCACTTTAAAGCATAATTAGAATATAACATAATATAAACATTCTTTGTAATAGCTGGGATGTGCTCACCTCTTGGTGAGAGAAGAATTCTCCAGGAAGTCTTTCCAAAAATGAGGCAAGTGAGAAGGAAGATTTTTTTCCCTGGACATCTATGACTTTGAGGTGCTCAGGAGACGGGCTCAGGAAGGCATAGAGCACCTCACTCTGATATAATCTCTCATCAGATAGCAGCTTCTGTAGAGAAAGGAGAAATATATCAATGAATAAATCATGACGACACTTCAGAATAAATCAGAAAAGTACTGCAGTCTGTGCTACTCGCAAAAACAAAGTCTCTACACAGTTTGTTTTCTTAACGTCAGCAGTATTTGAGACATGTAAAGCAAAAACTGGGATCAATAAAATACTCTATTTTAAACTACACAAACCTAACCAGATGATTTCTCATCAATTTCAATGTTTCAATGCATGCGAAGTAGATATAAACCCTAACTGAATACCATTTCATTTGCTATGCATTAGAAATATTTGCCAAGATTTTTTTTTAATTGAAGATTGTTTTCTTCATTTTCTTCCGTTTCATCTCAGTTCTGCTGCCTCTTTGCCGCTACTTCCTGTCTACATACTGTACATGCAATCCAGTGATAGCCGCATGGCATTTCTTAGGGTGGGTTTCCTGATAACAGTGGACATGCTCAGTGGCGTCTCCAGCTTTCATATTTAGGGGGGCACATGGAGGGACAGAGACAAAAGTAGGGGGGCCAACTATAAAATTCAATTAGATATATATATATATATATATCTATATATATATATATATATATATATATATATCTCCTGGGGCCCTTTACTACGATCCCACAACGGGCCCTTTTACATGTTCTGCAGTGAGCTCCCTTCCTACTATACTGGGGCCCCCCAGGGTGGCAGAAAACAAGAGCTATATGTCACCAGCACACCAAGAAAATATAAGGGTCCAAAGCAGTGGGAGAACTTTAAGGGTTGCAAAGGTTGTCTGGTGTTCTGCCACTGTGGGGTTTCCCAGCTGTCCTGTCCCTGCTATTGACAGCGCTGGTCTGGCATCTGTCTCCTTGGCAGTGGCGGCAGTCTATTAGGACCTAGTGCTCGTGACATTATGGGTGCATGCAGGGGAAGGCTGGCACTGTTGGTTATAGAGGGCTGAGCCCCCAGCTGGTCACCTAGCAGCAGTAATGCTGTATAACCTTCTCTGTTGACATGCTGATCGGAATGTGATCCAGGTGATGCTCCCAGTCAGATCTAATAAACACAGTATTTATTAGCATCAAGAGTACAACCACACACACACATATATATATATATATATATATATATATATATATATATATATAAAATCAAACGTATGTTTCGCAGCCATGTGGGCTCTATGCCTGTAAAGTGTGGGCTTTGATCAATAAAATCACTGATATTTAACATTAGGATTTGACTGGGAGCATCACCTGGATTGCATCCCGATCAGCATGTCAGAGAAGGCTCCACTGCTGCTAAGCAATGTGCAGGGAGCTCAACTGTCTACAACCAATAGAGATGGGCTTGGGTGTGTTTGAAATCCCACATGCCCAATCCCGCCAGGAAGCCAACACTCCACAGCGCTAATCACAGGCAGTGAGACATTTCCTGATCTGTGCAGCAGTGGACCGTGAAATGTCTCACTGTCTGTGATTAGCGCTGTGCAGTGTGGGCTTCCTGGCAGGCTCTGGCATGTGGAATTTTGAACATGCCCAGCCCATCTGTAACAACAAATTGTGCTGGCCCTCCTGTACATTAGCCCCATAAAGTAACCAGCACTGGGTTCCAATGTGCTGCCGCCACTGCCAAGGAGACAGAGACCAGCGCTATGAATAGCCGGGACAGGACAGCAACTCTGGTTATTCCAGCACTGGTCCACACTGGGAGGATTCCCCCATCGACATATAATGTGTAGATGGGGGAATTGGATCATTCCTTTTTTTTTTTATTCAACCTAATAGTTGAATGAAAAAAAGTGATCAATGTATGGGCTGTCTAAGAGCTAAGACCAGCCATAGACAGTTTAAATCTCAGCTGGTTCAGCAGGAACTGGCTGAGATTTGAACCATTAATGAGCAGATTCTCGATTATCACTAGTGGTTGCTGTATAGCCACTAGTGAGAATCACTGTTTGTCGGGAGAATACAATTGTTGGGCAGGAGGGATATTCCCCTGTCAGCACTGTCTGTGTTGATGGGGTAATCATGCAAGTTTCTTTCCTGCAATCTGTGGATGTAGGAAAGAAATTTGCACTGTATATTACCTGACTAACTGAAAGTGAAAGTGTAACAGAATGGCCCGTGACACCCAGAGACATTTGAAGGATGTGGGGTACTCGAGTGCCAGCATCACTAATGACTCTTGGGTCTAGGGTCATCCTGCGCCCCTTTTGGGCATAGGGTGACTGAGAAATGATAAATTACATGGGAGGGGACATTACTGATAATTCATGTTTTGCAGGATATCTTGAAATATTACAAGTTGTTAAAGTCTGACTCCAACAGGTCAATAGAGTGTTTTCATTAAATGTGGGGACACATGCTTTTGAGGTGTTAATTGAGTCTGCTACTAGACATTCCTTTGTGTGATGCTAATACCGTTTTGTGTCCATTGTGCTAATTAGGTCTGCTCCTAAGACCTGTTCATTGTGTATGCTAATGACACTGTTAAGATGTGGAATGTGACTTGTCAAGCTGTAGTAATTAACCCCTCTAAATACAGAGCCAGACCGTCTGGGTAATGAGTAGTAATTAACTCATCGGAATGTCATTATCTAAAAGAATGAGTATGAAGCCCCCCTTGTGTGATGTGTGGGTGGAGTGTGTCTTTGTCACTGTGATTACCTGTAACATGCTTGTATTGTATATAACAAAGCTAAGTTACCATTAAAGGATTAATTCGTTTATTTTGGAACCAGTACCAGAGCTTGTTTTGTCTCGGTTATTCTGGGAAATGAAATGGGTCGTGTCTGTCTGTCGGATAAGCTGTCGTGGGGCGATGGAATGGAATATCGTAAACGGTGGTGACCGTTACAGAAAGTAAATTGTGAATGTCTTGAAAGAACAGGAGAGGGGGAGGGAGACAGATGGGGGAGAGAAGGGATGGAGATAATGCAGTTCAGTGATTACAGTGTACTGTAGTCTGCAGTGAACACACTTGCCCACGGTCCAGGCTAGAATCTCAGGCATCATTCACACACATGCTGCTGATTTTCATATTTCCTGAACACACATCCCCTCTGTTCAGATACAGCACACCGAGATAGTGTGGGCGGGACTGAAAGGAGGAGGAGGAGGAGCTGTATTCCTCCCTGCTTGTATGTGAGGAGAGTGGGGGGAGGTGGCTGGACTCGCTGGGCTGTAAAAGAGTGTGAGACTGACACTCGGCTTAGCTTGCAGTCACCACTCTCGGAATTTACAGGCTGGTTCTTCTGTCCTAAGGATGGGAGAAATCAGTCTGTTTTTTCAGTAACTGAGATGAAGGCTTGGGCCCCCCCTCCCCCACAGTGCTCATGGAGTCCTTTCTGCAACTCGCTCTTCTCTGTGCCAATGAGGATGCAGGGGAAGGAGCAGATCGGGCGGCTGTGGTTGTGTGAACGCTCGCATTATGCAGTGTCAGGAGAGACTGTTACTCCAGCGGCGGCCCGCACATGGTGGGGCACAGGATAATGTTGGGGGGGTCAGGGCCCCCTCTGGTCCCCCCCTAGAGACGCCTCTGGACATGCTATGTAATGTGTATTGAAAGGGCCACTTGCAGTCTCCGTTTGAAGGTTCTATTGGACTTTTGTGATTGGATTTAAATATAAAATGTAAGAAAATCTTTACAGAGAGAAATACTGAGACTACCTTGTCAGACCCCCCCCCCCCTATGAAAAGGATAGTTGTCTAGCTAGACCTTCTATGAATACTAACCTGATGCAGCTTCAGGTTGGTGAAAGTACCAAGGTCACTAGACCATAATGACAGTCAGCCAGGCAATATTTTCAGATTCCGAGGTTATCATTGGCAGCCTTAATTTATGAAGCCATTTGTCTCTAAGCCTTAATGGCCAACTCCAAATTTGCCATGCAACCTGCAGACTTACTTTAGGTCCTATGGAGAAACCACCATGCATGCACAGAGTGTGTCAGCATAGGTACTGGTGCCTGGAGGAAATTGTAGGCTGCTATGTAGAAGTAGAAGGGATGTCTATGAGATGGGCAGTTGGGGAAAATGTAGATTTATGTAAAAGGGAAGATGTCATATTAAGTAAAGCGGTCATTAGAGAAATGTGGATGCTGCCATTTCTGAAAATGGGTCAGAACAATAGTCAGGTATTTTCTATACAAGGCCCACAGTAGCAACTCCCTAAAATTATTTTATAGTTTTTTTTTCAAGTTTTGGGTAGAGTCGAGGTTAGAAACCCTGCTTGCGGTGTCCAAGTTTTGTAAATTTACTTCCACCTTCTGTCCTAGTAACCAGGACCGAAAATTGAAACAAACGTAGAGGAGAAATTGTCCAATGGGGACATCAGTTCTAATGACCACTCTAAAGGTAGGATTTCCCCTCAATTTGGGAAGCTTTTTCTCTCTATACACAAGAAACATTTTGGTTGAAGTTCTATTATGGAAGAAGAGTTCAGATATTCAGCTGTTTAAATTGGGGCTTAGTATAGAAGAAATGATTTTAGCAAAAAAATAACATATTGCTGGCCAAAGAAGGAGTGTTAAACGTTAAAGGAGTTGTAAAGGAAAAAACATTTGGGCTAAAATGAATGTCTGCAAGGTAGACAGACAGAATAGTGTAATGATTCTTTCAAAAAACAAGTAAATCCCTATTAAATTCCTTCATCTATATCACCTCCGGCGTTCTAGTTTCTGTTCTTTCATTCACTTCCTGGTTTGCGGTGCTCGTTCATGTAAGAACTACATTTCCCAGTATGCATTGCGGCACGCCCAGTAATTCACACCTCCTTGAAGTCTCTAACACGTAGAGAGCATCCTGCTGCACAGATGTAGTTCCCAGGAGGGGGCGAGCACGTCACTGACCACCGCAGTAAAGTCTCCCTTCACGGTGGTCAGTAACAATCAGACAAGCAGGAAGTGAACAGAGAAGAAATAGAGCAAATTCTGAGCAAAAATGAACAATGAGGAAGTGAAAAGAGGAATGTCTGCAGGAAAAGGATGCGTATTATGAAAAAAAAAAAAAAATCCTTTACAACCCCTTTAATAAGCATGACATACTGTAAATACACAAAACATTACCATATAGCAATATTACATTAGCATATATTAAATACACAGTTATAGATAAAATTGAGCGATGTAGCCCTGACTTTTTAAAGTATATAACTACAGAAAAAGCGCAAAGTACCCTGGGGAAAAGGAGGCAAGTTGTTAAAATAAGGGACTTACCTGCAAGAAATTATTTAACTGTGCTTTTGATTTTTCTAGAAATTTCTGGTCTACAGATTTGAACGGAATCTTACTGAGAGAAGGCAACTGTACTTTCTTCAAGGAAGGGAAACACTGATTGATCAGAGAAAAGGAATTAGATTATTTTTTCAGATCAGATCAAATTTTATTGAAAAAACACTGAGTTGATGCTGCACTGTATTGCAATTGTCAGCATGGCATACTGAACTTTAATTAAAGCCATTTGTAAAGAAAATTCAGTCATACAATGTGGTGTTCTGCCTAAATGATAATTTGACTGAAGGTAATGAGTACCACAAAATAAGATGGAAAGAGAGGTACTGACAACACTCAAATGATAACTTTCACCGGTGTAATAGTTACATCCCTACATAACCCTAGTAATAAAAAAGGAGAAAAGATTTTAGCTTGGCAACTGAGAATCAAAGTAGCACCACATCCCTATGTAAATAGTAGCATATATGAGTTTTTATGGGACTTCTGTACATTTCTCTAATGCTGCCTATTAAATTTATAGATTTTTCTATTTGTTTGTATTTTTTAACCTAAAAATTCCCATAAAAACGCTTCTCTATATGCTAGTGATAAAAAAGTTATTATTAGAGGAAAGTGTAAGAATAAAAACACAATAAAAAAAAATCAAAATACAGGTGCATCTCAAAAATGTAATCATCAAAAAGTTAATTTAAGTAATTACATTTAAAAAGCGAAACTCATAATATATTGATATAATATCATAATATATTAATCACAGAGTGATATATTTCAAGCATTTCTTTCTTTTGATGATTATGGCTAGTGAAAACCCCAAATTCAGTATCTCAAAAAATTTGATTATTACATAAGACCAATAAAACAAAGGATTTTGAATAAAGAAATGTTGGCTTACTGAAAAGTATGTCCATATACAGTATAGTATAGTATGCAGGCAATACTTGGTCTGGGCTCTTATTGCATGAATTACTGCATCATTGCAGCGTGGCATGGAGGCAATCAGCCTGTGGCACTGCTGAGGTGTTCTGGAAGGCCCAGGTTGCTTTGATAGCAGCCTTCAGCTTGTCTGCATTGTTGGGTCTGGGGTCTCTCATCATCCCCTTGACAATACCCCACAGATTCTCTATGGGGTTTAGGTCAGGCGAGTTTGCTGACCAATCAAGTACAGCGATATTAAAGCGAAGGTTCACCCTGAAAATCAACTATCTACCATTAGATCCAGCATACTGCTGACATCTGCAGTATGCGTTTTTTTTTTTTTTCTGTACTTACCGTTTTATCGTTGTTCTCATCCGGCTCCGAGCTGATTCCCCGCGGGGAGTAGGCGTTCCTAAGACAAGGCGTAGATGATTGACGTGCTGGTAAAGCGCGTCACGCCTTCCAAAAATAAACAAAGTGTGACTCGGCTGTTTACGGCGCCTGCCGTGTAGAGCTGACTGCGCAGGCGCCGTAAAAAGCCGAGTCCCACTTCGTCTATTTTCGGAAGGCGTGACGCGCTTTACCAGCACGTCAATCATCTACGTCTTGTCTTAGGAACGCCTACTTCCCCGCGGGGAATCAGCTCGGCGCCGAATGAGAACAACGATAAAACGGTAAGTACAGCGCTGGGGGGGGGGGGCCCTTGCTTCACATGACCTTTTGTGAATTACCCTCCTTGTGGAGGGTGTGGGTGTCAATGATTATGTTCGGGACAACTGTCAAGTTACCTGTCTTCCCCATGATTGTGTAACCTACTGAACCAGACAGAGACCATTTAAAGGCTCTGGAAACCTTTACATGTGTTTTTTTAGTTAATTAGCTGATGTAGAATGTAACACCACGAGTCTACAATATTGAACTTTCACAAAATTCCAATTTTCTGAGATACTGAATTCGTTTTTTTTACTAACTGTAAGCCATAACAATCAAAATCAAAGAAATACATGCTTGAAATATATCAATCTGTGTGTAATGAATCTATATTTTATAGGAGTTTCACTTTTTGAATTGAATTACTGAAATAAAGTAACTTTTTGATGATATTCACATTTTTTGAGACACACCAGTATTATATAGTCAGAGTCAATGTTGACAAGGAGGGGGATGGGACAGGGTGGCAGTAGCAGGGCTGGGCAGTGGAGTGGTGAAAGAGAGGAGCAGGGTTGGGTGGTCACATTGCAGAAAGATGTGCACCAGAGCTATAAGGGAGGGGGGCACAGGGTGGTTGAAGGCGGGAGTGGGGTGGATTGTGGTAAGAAAGTGAGGCAGAGTGAAAAAAATGTTTGGGCTGCAGTGTGGTAAGGAGGGCAGAAAAGAAAAGGTTACTAAATGGGTAGGGGATAGGGAAGGCAATAAACAACGTTTTTATTTCAATAGCTCTCCAGCATGCATACTAATAGAAGTAAATTCTGGTCACTGCCACACATGCTAAGGATCTTGTTGGCATAATTGTATGTAAAAAATATGGCAGTGAGGTAATCCTGTGCATTTACATTATCAACCTGTGCTGCCACTATTGTAAAGGTGTGGTATCTTGTTTACATATTTCTGACATCACAATATGGCAGTTGTCATCAACGCAAGGTTGGTAGCAACCTAGAGAGAGTCACACACGACTCTGCTAGTGCTGAACACCACCACCATACTTTTATATCAGAAATATGGTGCTGTGATCCTATGCATAAGTAGTAGTGACCATCTGTACCGCCACTAAAATGCATGCGCATGATTTCACCACATTGATGGAAGGCTTGTGGAGGCCGAAAAAAGCAAATTTACCTGACAATGTACATGCATTGGGCAAATAATCACATACAGTACTGTGCATGTGTGAGGGTATAATGCATAGGTGTAACCTAAGCACCATCCTGCTTGAGTAAGCACATATTAATGATTTCAACACACTACACCAAACAAAAAAAAAACAGGGGGTAAACATTCTTTCAAATTTGCCCGATAGGTTAAAATGTATCATTCAACTAAACAGTCATTATCGATCCCTAATCAGCCGAGTCAAGGCTTATACTATATTATGTACAGAACATCTACATTTCAACCTAAAACTTCTTATACAATACCTATAACACACACACGGCTTATATAAATTTTAAGCATTCAAAACTATCAGTAAAAGGGGCTGATAAAATTATCCGTAATAAAAAAAAAAATGAACTCCGCATATACTTTATACTTGCCTCACTGAGCTTCCTGTGCAGATTTTGAAATTCGCTTAACCTCCTCATTACAGTCCAGTTCCTGCTATCCGAATCATTAGACTCTGGCAAACTCACCAACACGAAATACAGTGGCATCTGCTCACCATTTTCCTCAGACACCTGAAAGAACACAATTATTCATTTATTTGTAGTTCTTATGCAACCATAGCAACCCCCTAATTTGGAGATTGGCAACGAGATCTCCGAGTATCATTTGACATAAAATCAAGATATGCTTTGAGGACTCCAGACCAAAAATAAAAGGACGACACTGACTGGATCTTCTAAGGTAATTATAGTCATAGGCGTGCGTACTGGGCGTGCCAGGTGTGCCCAGGCACACCCTAATCCCCCTGTGCAGAACAGATTCCCCCTACTGATCGGGCTTCCCCTCCTTCCCCCAAAGCACCGCCAGCTTCCCCCCTCTCCCTCCGGTTGTTGCTGTGAATGTTTTAGGGTAAGTGGGAGAAGGGGTCAGTAAATATGCCATTTACCAGCCCCTTCCCTTTCTGAATGAACATTGCGAGTGATTGGTAGAGTGTGTTTGAGCTTTGGGGTGCACACCCTAATGCCAAAGGCTGCGCACACCTATGATTATAGTATTGTAGTAGCCGTGACCTGTCATCTGCCCGCTCCGCTCATTGTGGGCCTCGACTGGTTACCAAGTTGCTTAAGTGGCCCTCGCTCTTCAAAAGGTTGGGCACCCCTGGCTTAGGCGAAAGAACCAAGTAGTACACCATATAACTTCAACATTCCTGGAGCTTAGGTGAAAGAACTGAGCACATCAAATATCTTCTCCAACATTCCTGGCTCAAAAATTAAAAAAACAAAAGCCAAAGGATAATATTTCTAAATATTCCAGAATTTCCAGAGGAAGTCACGAGTTTGTGACGAAACCAGTAGAAGGAGCTTGATCAGGTGACATATGAGGTAGCAGGAAGTGTTTGGCAGAGCAGGTACAGAACAGGATGAACGTCGTGCAAACGGGGCTGCACAACCAGACTTCAGGTGACAACACCACCCCTTAGCATTACAGCACTTTACAGGCGGTTTTTAATCTACTGAAATGTGAATTGAATGTATGTGGAGTTCTAAGTTGCAATTAAATCTTTTAAAACGATATCACACCATTATGTATGGAAGGGCTCCTGCGCTACCGAGGGAGGGGGTGAAGGAACACTGCTGCAAACACCTAAAATCTGTCCTTAACAGAAAAAATAAAGCAAAAATTGAAGGGGGGTGGTGTCTGCGCTGTGATAAGGTGAAAGTGGGAAGGGGGCAGACACAGTCTAGGGGTACATGACTGGATCAATGGACGTGGGTAAATGAATGTATAAACACAAATATTAAGTGCAAAACATGACAATAAAAGATAAGTGTACCAGCCTAAATAATTGAAATTGCAAAAAACAACGTATATATACCACAAATAATTGGTAAGTGATAAATCCAAAACAAATTGCTTGGTATGCATATAAATTATCTAGATACAAAGTGAACAGAAAAGTCAATATAAGGAAAAAAGTCTCTGGTGAGTGCTCTTAAAGGGACCAGAATCCAGGAAGTGTGTAGCACAATACCGCAGTAAAAAAGGGGGGATTTAATAAATATAAAACTCACATGTACAGCGATAACACCGGGCACATAAACAAACCAAAACGAGCAGCACGCTCGTCTCCCTTCGTCGGACGTGTAGGCTCTAGTGCTCCTGGGTCCCTACGCGTCTCGTCACGCCACGTGACTTCTTTAGGCTTTGTGCTATGGCTTGCCTTTCTTTTTTGCATACCTGTATTCCTGAGGGGTCATTTATATGAGTGCCAGCTCATCGGATAGTGGAAGAGCACCTAAGAGAACATCCAGGACCAGGAGATAGGCCCACCTTACATAGCCTCCATGTGAGTGCATGTCCGTGTGATTCATTGTGTGGTAGTAGGTGCCTTACCAGCCTGTGCCATGATCCTCTTTGTCTGATGTCTCTTCCATGTGTACCTGACGCTGAGCTTTTTCACACTATTGCCATTTGAGAACCACCATCTTGGAGGTTTATTTGGCTATCCGTGCTATAGCCGGGAGGTGAGCAGTTAGAGAGCACCCGAGGTGTTTGTCACTGAAGTTTTGTCTTGGCACCACACTTCCTGGATTCTGGTCCCTTTAAGAGCACTCACCAGAGACTTTTTTCCTTATATTGACTTTTCTGTTCACTTTGTATCTATATAATTTATATCCATACCTAGTAATTTGTTTTGGATTTATCACTTACCAATCATTTGTGGTATATATACGTTGTTTTTTGCAATTTCAATTTTCAGGCTGGTACACTTATCTTTTATTGTTATGTTTTGCACTTAATATTTGTGTTTATACATTAATTTACCCACGTCCATTGATCCAGTCGTGTACCCCTAGACTGTGTCTGCCCCCTTCCCACCTTATCACAGCGCAGACACCACCTCCCTTCGATATCACACCATTGCATGCCTCTGTTATTTTCCGCATGTTGTATATATAAGAGGAGGCATTTTGAAAAACACCAGGAGAAAGTAGTGACCTTTGAGCTATGTTATTACCAGGAGGAGGAAGTAGTCTGATCTATATCCGAGTTCAACGGCCACCATAGGAAAAAGGAAGCAAAGGAGGATCCCTGAACGCCGTTGCTATTCACTACAGACTTATTTATTAAACCCTTCAGGTGAGGATACACCTAGTGGGGGGGTGCGTGTAAACCTCATGAAGACACCATTATCACTTGGTTTATTCTGCTATAATGGACTATTGTTGTTTGTTACAATACATCATTAAGGACTGTGTGTGATTCACGGAGCAGATGCACTTTATATATATTTTCTATTTGATGTCATGTTTTTATATATGTTTTATAAATATATTTTTTTTTTCACTGGATATACAATTGCTATAGCACTTGTTTTGTATACGGTAATTTATGAGTATTTATTATTAGCGCTGCACAGTGTGTTATACATACTAATATTCCTAGTGCTTAGGTTAAGGAACCAAGTACACCAAATACCTTCTCAAAAATTTCTGGCATAAAGATGCAAGAACAAATGGCAGTATACCCTTTCTCCAGCAGTCCTAAAGCTTAGCTGGGGGAACCAAGTGCACCATATAGCTTTTATAAAATTCCTAGGTCAGTGGAAGGAATAGGGCCCCACCATTGGTGTCAGTGGGAGGAATAGTGTTCCATCATTGGTGTAGTGGGTGGAGGAGGGGATAGTGCCCCATCATTGGTGTAGTGGGAGGAATAGTGCCTCGACATATGGTGTTCTCTCACCTAACATTCTTAGGGCTTAGATGAAAGACCCAAGTATATAATTTTCCTTCTTTAATATTCCTGGGGCGTGAAAGAACCAGCATGATGTGGTTGTGGGTGAAGTTTACCATTAAAGTTAACTGAATGGAGATATCTGGTGCAAAGAAAACCTTGCTTTAATAACCTTAAAGTGATAGTAAAGTCTTGTTTTTTATTAGAAAAAAACAACAAACATGCTGTACTTAGCTGCTGCTCTGTGTGTCAATTTAGATACAGAGCCACGGCTTGGCCCAGCCCCCTTCGGATTGGCTCACTGGCTGTGATTGACAGCAGCGGGAGCCAACGGCTCCTGCCAAAAAGGAGTGATAAGGCACTCCTGGACATCACTGGACCCAGACAGGCTCAGGTAAGTTTTAGGGAGGCTGCTGCACACAGGTTTTTTACCTTCATGCAAAAAAGTAAAAAAAAAAAACGTGCCTTAACCACATGCCGACCGCCCACCGCAGTTATACGGCGGGACGGTGGCACTGCTGCGCGAGAGAACATAGCACTACGTCCTATCTTTAGCGGCCGCTAGGGGGTGCGCGCGCGCCGGCGGCGGCCCGCGCCCCCCGAGTACCGCGCAAGTTTATTACCGGGTGGGGACCGGGAGCTTTGTGTGTAAACACAAAGCTCTCGGTCCTGTCAGCAGGGGAAACGCTGATCTCCTGTTCATACAATGTATGAACAGAAGATCAGTGATTTCCCCTAGTGAGTCCACCCCCCATACAGTTAGAACACACCCAGGAACACACTTAACCACTGCCAATGGCATTTTTATAGTAATCCAATGCATTTTTATAGCATTGATCGCTACAAAAATGCCAAAGGTCCCAAAAATTTGTCAAAATTGTCCGATGTGTCCACCATAATGTCTCGGTGCTGAAAAAAACGCTGATCGCCGCCATTACTAGTAAAAAAAAAATATTAATAAAAATGCCATAAAACGACCCCCTTTTTTTATAAACGCTATAAATTTTGCACAAATTTTTTTTAATGATAAATATGTAGAAGAATACATATCGGCCTAAACTGAGGGAAAAAAATATTTTTTTAAAGATTTTTTGGGTATATTTATTATAGCAAAATGTAAAAAATATTGCATTTTTTTCAAAATAGTCGCTCTATTTTTGTTTATATCGCAAAAAATAAAAACCGCCGAGATGATCAAATACCACCAAAAGAAAGCTCTATTTGTGGGAAAAGAAGGACGCCAATTTTGTTTGGGAGCCACATCGCACGACCGCGCAATTGTCAGTTAAAGCAACGCAGTGCCGAATCGCAAAAAGTGCTCTGGTCTTTGACCAGCAATATGGTCCGGGGGATAAGTGGTCAACAACCACTTTAAAATGAATGCTAAAGTTCAGTTTAGGTAGCAGAGCCATCACATGTCGCATGACTGCATCTTTATTTTTATGGCAGAATGTACACTATAGTAATCCTAGAAAATGAAATGAACAAATAAACAGCTTTAAGCGTCTCCAAAAAGTTCAACTTGTGGGCAAAACTGCTGCACCCGAGACCAATTTAAACAAATATAACCAATAAGAAAAAAGCCACACACATGTTTTTGTATTATATGTTGTGCCGCACGGCTCACCTCACTGATGTTAATCAGTGCTCGCCACATGCCAAGGTTCTCACACCACAGATCTGTCCTTGAAATATGAAGGTCTAGGTCGCTCTGCTCTTTCTCCATTTGAGCGATTTCATCCTTTAACTTGGAAACAATCTACCACAAAGAAACAGAGATTTTGAAACAATAATATAAATCAAACTGTGATAAGCAAGGTTAAAAAAAAAAAAAAAAGAAGACGAAGGATACTGGAAGTGTCATTCAGGTCAGTTCAGGTTCAATCAATGTCCTAAATACCAGGAAATTAGAATTGCGTTTTATATGGTTTAAAGATATTTAAATTGTGCATATGTATTACTAAGCACTTTGCATGTTATAAAATGTTTTTTTTTGTTTGGTGCAACTAGATCAGGGGTGTCAAACTCAATTTCATCGCGGGCCACATCGGCATTATGATTGCCCTCAAAAGGGCCGGTTGTATCTGTAAAATTAGATGTCCAGAGCATCCCCTCCCCTTACATTAGATGTCAAGAGCCCCCCCACCATCAGAAGTTGAGTCCCCCACTCTCCCTTACATCACAGTGCACCCCCCTTACTTATGCTGCTGGGAAGAAGCTGGATGCATTGCTTTAAAGCAGAAAATAAGGGTCTTGAGGAGGACCAGGAGAGGTGCGAGGGCCACATGAAATGGCCTGGAGGGCCGCATTTGGCCCGCGGGCCTTGTGTTTGCCACCTATGAACTAGATAGTGTCTTTTTTCAACCTATGTAACTTTATGTGTATAAGATAGGAGTACACTGTTAAATCTCTGAAATGAGGCGCAGGCCTCCAAGTGCACTCTACCCGTGATGGGGCTCCCTTTGAAAGAAGGCTGAAATAAACACCCTTGAAAAGAAAGCAATTGCATGCTTATATGTCACTGGTTACCCTTTTAGGCTCAGGCTGACTTAAGAAGGGTGGCTATTATGTGGTTGCTTTCAAAGGGTGCCTGCTAAAAAACAAAACAGAATCCCTACTTCAAACCATTCCATGCATTACACAGAAGAGTCCTCATCTGAAATATTCTTTCATTAGCAACCGCAGAATCCTTGAAGCAGATTATGTACATGATAATGGCTAGAAGTCGGATTTCTGTTTCATTCATTCAAGCCATTTTATTCTGTATTTCTCTTTGCTGCATTCTTTTTTTTTTTTTTATCAACGCTTTTCACAATGTTCTTGAGAAACGTGTGCGTCTCCTAATAAAAGTATGACATTTAATGAAACAATGCTCAGAGGTTAGCAATTCTCATGGTACACAGAACAGATAGCTACCGGCTGTCATTGTAGAACATTTTTACCTCTGTGTTTTCCTTCCTATTTTACAGTCATGATACATTTATTGTTCACAGGTTGGACTGACCTGCTACACAAGGTAAGAAGAAGAATAAATTACATCTTTCCTTGAAGCTGTTCTGCTATCATATTATAAATTACTTCTGATAACTACTGATCTGCATTTTCTATTCACAAAAAAAGCCTACAAACCCAGGCAGGAAATGGGGGTATGAATTTGGTCTAGAGTGGCGACGAGAACTGTTTGCTGGAAGCAGGACCGTTTCCTATTTGTGAATATGTACCTGAACCTACCTACCTATTTACCCTTCCACCCTTTTACTTCTTTTCTACTAAAGTTCAGCAAATAAATCCCAGAAAAAGAAGTGCATTGTGTGGACATTGAAATTCTTCACACTCTTTTCACCCTGGACAGCGAGAAGATAGAGGCAACGTGCCACCCAAAAATATTCAGCAGCTCCTTTGGGGGTAGTTACAAAAACAAATGCAGCCAACACATCTAAGAACTAGTAAACTGCAATCTAAAATGTCTGTTCCCAGGTTTAGACACTTTAATGATTCAGCGCAACAAACTAGAAAACAAGCTATGCGCTGGTATCCTGTCAGGCGCCGTACACACGGCCGAGGTTCTCGCTGAAAACCAGCGAGAACCTCGCTGGAATGCACATTCCAGCGAGGACCTCGGCCATGTGTACGGTCTCGGCGAGCTTCCCGTCGGGAAGCCCGTCGAGCCGAAATAGAGAGCACGCTCTCTATTTCCTCGACGGCCCGCCATTCCCGACGGGCGGGTCGCCGAATTCGACGGCCGGGAGAGAACCTCGACGGGCGGAACGATGTGTTCTGCCCGTCGAGATTCTCTGCCGTGTGTACGGCGCCTCAGACATACAGTACATAACTGCATGCATCTTCAGGAGCAACACAAAATCCGTAATGAAAATAACCGAATGAATGCAATTGGTCCATTTTCTACAGGAGCCTAGGTGTTGTCCGCCAATATATACGGCCTATATGCTTTTCCGAGATAAGCAGTCACTTATTTTATAGATCTTGTGCAGTAAAACTCAAGGATGATGGATAAAAGATTCTCAGGGGAAAACAGCGACATGATGGATTAAACTATTTCCCAGTATGACACATCCTACATACAATATAAGCAGGTATGAAATAGACTTAATATCTATGGAAACATGGTTACCAAAAATATGCCTAATTAGGCTTTCATTAGCAGGCCTCAAACCTTCTGTTTCCATGACACCAAGTAGTATTAATTCACTTTGCATTTTCCCCACGTAATCATGGACATTTCTGTCCTGACTGCAAACACCATGAAATCTCTGAAACTACATGCTCAGACAGGCTTCGTTTAAATAGTCATCGATATTTACATTTCATCACAGAAGGCACAGGGAAGTCATACTAATCCAATACAACTTATTTCCTGACTAACACTACTAAAGCCTTGAGCTTTTGTGGAAACCTACTGTATGCATGGAAAAATACGAAATCTGCCATTGAGAACTTTCCATCTCAATATGCCCGACTGTCCTGTTA